>OW240917.1:134839912-134886569 GCA_933207985.1 Pelobates cultripes | reverse complement strand
CTGCTCTGTGTCAGTGTGTATCAAGGATCCTTAGGACAGGTGTCAATCCATATCTGCCAAGTGACCCTATGTAGGGGGACCAGTCTCTATTCTGCTCTGTGTCAGTGTGTATCATGGTCTCTGAGGGAAGGTGTCAATCCATATCTGCCAAGTGACCCTATGTAGGAGGAACAGTCTCTATTCTGCTCTGTGTCAGTGTGTATCAGGGGATCTGAGGTCAGGTGTCAATCCATATCTGCCAAGTGTAGTCCCTATTCTGCTCTGTGTGTATTGAGGAGATGGGAGGCTGTTCGCTTCGACATCCAACCTTGTGCAAATGGGGTCTTTCATGCTGTCGTGCCTGTTGAGGGACCCTCGTATAAAAAGGCTGAAGGAGAACGACCTGTACTGGGTGTCCACGCTACTAGACCCCCGGTATAAGCAGAAAGTGGCTTAAATGTTACCAAATTACAACAAGTCGGAAAGGATGCAGCATTTGCAAAATAAATTAAAAAGTATGCTTTACACAGCGTATAAGGGTGATGTCACGGCACAACGGGAGTCTAACAGGGGAGAGGGTGAAGTCATCCTCCTCCTCCCACGTCCTTTCATATCACCTTAGGTGACCCTATGTAGGAGAACAGTCTCTATTCTGCTCTGTGTCAGTGTGTGTCAGGGGCTCTGAGGACAGGTGTCAATCCATATCTGCCAAGTGACCCTATGTAGGAGGAACAGTCCCTATTCTGCTCTGTGTCAGTGTGTATCAGGATCCCTAGGACAGGTGTCAATCCAAATCTGCCAAGTGACCCTATGTAGGGGGAACAGTCTCTATTCTGCTCTGTGTCAGTGTGTATCATGGTCTCTGAGGACAGGTGTCAATCCATATCTGCCAAGTGACCCTATGTAGGAGGAACAGTCTCTATTCTGCTCTGTGTCAGTGTGTATCAGGGGCTCTGAGGACAGGTGTCAATCCATATCTGCTAAGTGACCCTATGTAGGGGAAACAGTCTCTATTCTGCTCTGTGTCAGTGTGTATCATGATCTCTGAGGACAGGTGTCAATCCATATCTGCCAAGTGACCCCATGTAGGAGGAACAGTCCATATTCTGCTCTGTGTCATTGTGTATCAGGGATCCTTGGGACAGGTGTCAATCCATATCTGCCAAGTGACCCTATGTAGGAGAACAGTCTCTATTCTGCTCTGTGTCGGTGTGTATCATGTTCTCTGAGGACAGGTGTCAATCCATATCTGCCAAGTGACCCTATGTAGGAGAACAGTCTCTATTCTGCTCTGTGTCGGTGTGTATCAGGGGCTCTAAGGACAGGTGTCAATCCATATCTGCCAAGTGACCCTATGTAGGGGAAACAGTCTCTATTCTGCTCTGTGTCAGTGTGTATCATGGTCTCTGAGGACAGGTGTCAATCCATATCTGCCAAGTGACCCTATGTAGGGGGAACAGTCTCTATTCTGGTCTGTGTCAGTGTGTATCATGGTCTCTGAGGACAGGTGTCAATCCATATCTGCCAAGTGACCCTATGTAGGGAGAACAGTCTCTATTCTGTTCTGTGTCAGTGTGTATCATGGTCTCTGAGGACAGGTGTCAATCCATATCTACCAAGTGACCCTATGTTGGGGTAACATTCCCTATTCTGATCTGTGTCAGTGTGTATCAGGGGCTCTGAGGACAGGTGTCAATCCATATCTGCCAAGTGACCCTATGTTGGGGTAACATTCCCTATTCTGATCTGTGTCAGTGTGTATCATGGATCCTTAGGACAGGTGTCAGTCCATATCTGCCAAGTGACCCTATGTTGGGGTAACATTCCCTATTCTGATCTGTGTCAGTGTGTATCAGGGGCTCTGAGGACAGGTGTCAATCCATAACTGCCAAGTGACCCTATGTAGGAGGAACAGTCCCTATTCTGCTCTGTGTCAGTGTGTATCAGGAATCCTTAGGACAGGTGTCAATCCATATCTGCCAAGTGACCCTATGTAGGAGGAACAGTCCCTATTCTGCTCTGTGTCAGTGTGTATCAGGGATCCTTAGGACATGTGTCAATCCATATCTGCCAAGTGACCCCATGTAGGGGGAACAGTCCCTATTCTGCTCTGTGTCAGTGTGTATCAGGGATCCTTAGGATAGGTGTCAATCCATATCTGCCAAGTGACCCTAAGTGTAGGGGACCAGTCCCTATTCTGCTCTGTGTCCGTGTGCATCAGGGGCTCTGAGGACAGGTGTCAATCCATATGTCAAGGTGTTAATATGTCATATGTCAGGTATCAATCCATATCCATTGTGATTTAGGTTAGGTGATTTCTGCCCTTTATGAATTAAGACCAGACTCTGCATCAACTGTGTAATTTTCCATGGGAGTTTTGCCATGGATCCCCCTCCGGCATGCCACAGTCCAGGTGTTAGTCCCCTTGAAACAACTTTTCCATCCCTATTGTGGCCAGAAAGAGTCCCTGTGAGTTTTAAAATTCGCCTGCCCATTGAAGTCTATGGCGGTTCGCCCGGTTCGCCGGTTCGCGAACATTTGCGAACCGAAAATTTCGTGTTCGCGACATCACTATTTGAGTCACTATGACCCCCATATTAATAAAAGGGAAGTTAAATCTTCCTCATTCCCCTACTCGTGGCATGCGGCACGCGGCATTTATGTCTTTTTGTACCTAGTACCAGAAGTATATCAGTTCTGGAGAGTCCCAGAAAATGCGTTTAATGTTCTGTTTGCATCTCCAACCTGTATGAGATACAGCTTAATAAAATGTAGCCAAGTTGAAAGGGACCCAGTACCATCTCATCAAACCTTACAGAATGACCCCCAGTGCTGGAAGAGGATTTTGTGATTTGTATAGCTTGTAATCACAACGGGAGATGGAAGCCTGTCTCTAGGTCTTCCTCCCACTGTAACATATATGGGTGTTTAATGGTAGCATCAGCATTATTGAAGTCATTATGGCACATAGAGAGCAATTTAACTGCAAGTCTCTTACCAATGCAACAGTCCAAAGTTACATTTTTGCAAGATACTATTTGGGACAGCTATGGAAATCTCTTCTAAGAAGTATAATATATGGGGAAGAGACATCATTTTTATGGTGTGTATGTGTCTATGCCATGAAATGTCCAAGCCTTTCTATTTGTCCTTCTCTGTTTTGAGTTTATGAGTGAGAGCTATATAGTTTTCCTGTATAAAAAGATTATGGCATTTCATTAGATGGATACTGTAACGGACCGTTTTGCACAAAAGGGGTAAAAACCGTTTAGGCGATCGGCCCCCTTTCCAGAGATGCAGGCACAGCTACTGCAGAACACCAAACTCCCGAACTGGATACAAAATAGCACTCCAACTCCCGAACTGGAACCTCCCAAATAGCTGCTAGCAGACGAACAGGAAAAGTAGACAATCAGCTTACACTCCTGGCAATCAGTCTCTAACAGCATACAGTGAATCCCCCCAAGAACGAGACAAGGCTCCGTGTTGAGGGTCAAGCAGTGGTCTGAGGTGCTGGCACACCAAGCCTGGTTTTTATTACAGTCTTGCAAATACAGGACCGCCCACAGGGAGGTATAAAATATCCAGTAACATATTAGTTACAACCCACAGATTCCCTCCCCCTTATCCTGAGAGGTAACCCATTTACACATACTTTTTACCACAATGCATCCTGGCTTCCTCTCCTCTGCCCAGGAGATAATTGAGAAGTAATTAAATTATCTCCCAGGACAGAGACAAGACTCCATTATGCACATGGTTTGCACAAAGCATTAAAATACTGTACAATACACAAAGTCCCATTTTATACATAAAACACAGACATGTCAGAGACAAGACTCCATTATGCACATGGGGACACAAAACAAGCATTACTGTTAAAATACACCAGGTAAGACACATTACATTAAAACTATACATTTAACATATCCCCAGATAGCTCAGGTCTGAGCGCACATTATTAAGTGAATGACGCTCAGACCACACGAATACAGTTTAATCGCCATGGAACCAAAGTCTTTACAGTCAGTTTCATACGAATGGGCTCCATGGGATTCCTATCTGGGGTACAACACATTCAAACAAATCTACCGAACCCCAGGCAGAAAAGCACGAATGAAGCTTTTCTGCAGGTAAAAAAGATGTCTTTTAACAGGGGGCCATAGTCCAAAGGCAGCAGGCGAGCAACCAGGCTTCTCCAATGCAATGTGGCGAGATTGGTCTCGTCACAGATTCCTTAATATTTTAAGGAACATTTGCGACAATTAAAGGGTTATGTAGTTTTTTAGAGTTAGGAAGTGGGTAGTGGGTTTTTTGTATTTTTATAATATGATATGCAACCGTACTGTTCTGGTAGAGTTAATATATGGGGAATTGACAATTCATAATTGGTAAGAAACAACAGAACATCACCTGCAAATAATGCAATCTTTTGTACTCCAGCTGGTTTGGAGAGGCCTGCAATATTAACATGAGATTTGATGTGTCATATCAGGGGTACCAGGCACAAAAGCTTTTTCAGCATCTAAAGCTAGAACTATGCCTTGTTAACTAGACTGTGTCCAATTGATTAAATTGATGAAGTTCCTGGTATTATCTCCTGCCTGTCTTCCCGGGCCAAATGTTAGTCACACCTCCCCCCTACCCTTATTTCACTATTTACAGTCAGGTCCATAAATATTGGGACATCAACACAATTCTAGTCTTTTTGGCTCTATACACCACCACTATGGATTTGAAATGAAATTAACACGATGTGCTTTAACTGCAGACTTTCAGCTTTAATTTGAGGTTATTTACATCCAAATCACTTGAATGGTGTAGGAATTACAACAGTTTGTATATGTGCCTCCCACTTTTCAAGGGACCAAAAGTAATGGGACAATTGACTGCTCAGGTGTGTGTTATTTCCTCATTATCCCATTTACAAGGAGCAGATAAAAGGTCCAGAGTTAATATCAAGTGTGCTATTTGCATTTGGAATCTGTTACGTTCAACTCTCAATATGAGATCCAAAGAGCTGTCACTATCGTGAAGCAAGTCATTATTAGGCTGAAAAAAAAAACTCATTGGAGAGATAACAAAAACATTAGGTGTGGCCAAATCAACTGTTTGGAACATCCTTAAAAAGAAAGAATGCACTGGTGAGCTCAGCAACACCAAAAGACCCGGAAGACCATGGAAAACAACTGTGGTGGATGACCGAAGAATTCTTTCCCTGGTGAAGAAAACACCCTTCACAACAGTTGGCCAGATCAAGAACACTCTCCAGGAGGTAGGTGTATGTGTGTCAAAGTCAACAATCAAGAGAAGACTTCACCAGAGTGAATACAGAGGGTTCACCACAAGATGTAAACCATTGGTGAGCCTCAAAAACAGGAAGGCCAGATTAGAGTTTGCCAAAAAACATCTTAAAAAGCCTTCACAGTTCTGGAACAACATCCTATGGATAGATGAGACCAAGATCAACTTGTACCAGAGTGATGGGAAGAGAAGAGTATGGAGAAGGAAAGGAATTGCTCATGATCCAAAGCATACCACCTCATCAGTGAAGCATGGTGGTGGTAGTGTCATGGCGTGGGCATGTATGGCTGCCAATGGAACTGATTCTCTTGTATTTATTGATGATGTGACTGCTGACAAAAGCAGCAGGATGAATTCTGAAGTGTTTCGGGCAATATTATCTGCTCATATTCAGCCAAATGCTTCAGAACTCATTGGACGGCGCTTCACAGAGCAGATGGACAATGACCCGAAGCATACTGCAAAAGCAACCAAAGAGTTTTTTTAAGGGAAAGAAGTGGAATGTTATGCAATGGCCAAGTCAATCACTGGACCTAAATCCGACTGAGCATGCATTTCACTTGATGAAGACAAAACTGAAGAGAAAATGCCCCAAGAACAATCAGGAACTGAAGACAGTTGCAGTAGAGGCCTGGCAGAGCATCACCAGGGATGAAACCCAGCGTCTGGTGATGTCAATGCATTCCAGACTTCAGGCTGTAATTGACTGCAAAGGATTTGCAACCATGTATAAAAAAGTGAAAGTACTTAGCAGCAAGCTGTCAGGAAGAGCTGCAGAGTTGTTGCGAGCAGTACCTGATGGGGACATACATAACTATGATAAATTAAAAGACATTTTGTTGGCCAGATATGCTGTGACCCCACAGGCATACAGGAAAAAATTCAGAGAATTGAGGAAAATGGGAAGGGATTCCCACACTGAATGGGCATTCCGGCTACACAGGGCAGCCCGGAATTGGATGCAGGGCTGCCAAGCAACTACCCTTGAGGATGCCTTACAGCTCATACTATTGGAGCAGTTCTTTAACCACACATCGGACGACATCAAAGACTGGGTAAAAGACAGGAAGCCTAAAACTGTGGAGGAGGCAGCCAGATTGGCAGATGAGCACCAGGACAACAGGAGGCGAGAACAAGGGGTGAGCCGGCCCGCTTTTAAGCACCCCTACACGGCACCAACAGAAGCGGCACCTCCCAGACCCTCCATCAGTAACCCGCCACACAGCTCAGCAGCAACACCTCGATCCCCTGCCTTGTGTCATTACTGCAAACAACCAGGACACTATAAAAACCAGTGCCCTCATTTGAACCGGGGAAGCTGGGAAAGGCAACCTCCACAACAAACCAGGGCAGCTGCCCATTGTGTACAGCAGGAGAGTACACCTTACGTTCCTGGTCAAGAAGAACAGTGGAGTGTGTTACACGAGGTCAATCCAGTGCAAGCTGGGGGCGACAACCGGGACCACCACCGTCAGTGAATTACAGTAGATGGTGTGGGGGCCCGAGCTTTGAGAGACTCTGGGGCCACGCTAACCGTGGTACAGCCACACACAGTCCAGGCCCAGACTCGCACCGGTCGCACTGTGGCTGTAAGAGTAGCCAGAGGTGCCATCCACAAATTACCTACAGCAAAAGTCCTTGTGGATTGGGGTTCGGGATCAAAACAGTTGGCAGTTGGCATTATGCAGTATTATTGGGAAATGATGTGGGCTGTTTAACCTCTCAATTAGCACGAGACACTCCGTCCGAAGCCTACCCGGTTACCACACAAGCTCAAACCAGAATGGAAGCACCGCTGCACTCAGAGGAAACCCAGGTAGGAGTTGAAATACCCCCTTTACCCGACCCCCCTTCCCCTTTCTGGGATACGCCCCAGGGGTTTGAGCAGGAACAGAGAACAGATCCCACTCTAGAAGGGTACAGGAAGGCAGTAGATGCTACTAAGAGAGACAGCCCGCACGAAAAGTTTGAGTGGCATAAAGGACTGCTGTATAGAGTGACAAAAGGGGTGGGACACATGGCCACTCAGGTCACCAAAAGACAGCTAATAGTACCCTGCAAGTTTAGGGCTGAGGTATTAAAGCTCAGCCATGATATTCCCCTGGCAGGACATCTGGGAGTTAAGAAAAACAGAGACCGGTTGACCCAAACATTCTTCTGGCCCAGAGTCACTCAAGATCTTAAATATTACTGTAGGACATGTGATATATGTCAAAAGATAGGGAAACGGGGTGATCACCAGAAAGCTAAATTCCACCCGTTGCCCATTATAGAAGAACCCTTATACCGAGTAGCGGTGGACTTAATAGGACCTCTCAGCCACCCCAGTCAGTCCGGCAAAAAGTTCATCCTCACCGTAGTGGACTATGCCACTAGGTACCCTGAAGAAGTAGCTCTTGCCAACATAGAGGCAGAGACCATGGCAGAGGCCCTAGTCAAAATATTTTCCCGGGTAGGTTTTCCCCAGGAGATCCTATCCGATCGGGGGACCCAGTTCACAGCTCTCCTGACGCAGCAATTGTGGCAGAGTTGTGGAGTGAAAGTCCTATTTAGCCCTCCCTATCACCCCCAGACCAATGGACTCTGTGAACGTTTTAATGGCACACTCAAACAAATGCTGAAGACGTTTACAGAGTCCTGCAGGAATTGGGAAAAGTATCTTCCCCATCTTCTCTTTGCCTACCGCGAAGTGCCACAGGCATCCACTGGGTTTTCCCCCTTCGAACTACTGTTCGGGAGAAAAGTTTGGGGCCCCCTGGATCTCGTACGGGAGCATTGGGAGGGCAACACAGATGATGGGGGGATAGCGATCGTTCAGTATGTTCTGGAGTTCCGGGACCGACTGCGGACTCTCACTGAATCTGTTCGTGAGAATATGCGGGCGGCTCAGGACTGCCAGAAGAAGTGGTATGATAGGGGCTCCAGAGATAGGGTCTTAGAAATAGGTCAGAAAGTGTTAGCCTTAAGACCCGCAAAGAAAGACAAGCTGCAGGCGGCCTGGCAGGGACCCTTTAAGGTGGCAGAGCGGATAAGCGATACCACCTACATTGTGAGCAAGTGTTCAGGTGAAAGGCTGACCAAAGCCTTTTATGTCAACATGCTCAAACCTTATTATGAAAGGACAGAAGATGTGGGCGCAGTATGCGCCCCCTCCTCGGAAGATAGTGAGGGACTCCCTCTCCCTGATCTTTTAGACACCTCGCCCTGTACTATTGACCAAGTAAGCTTGGGTCAGAACCTTAACCCCTTAGAGAGAGGTGAAGCGTCACAACTGCTTCAGGAATACCAGAAAATGTTTTTAGCCATCCCAGGCTATGCCTCCGCTGCAGTACACCGGGTAGAAACCCAGGGAGAGACGCCGTTACGGCAACAGCCATATCGTATTCCTGAGGCAGTATGTGGAAATATGCTCACCGAAATAAGGGATATGCTTAAGTTAGGGGTAATAGAACCCTCCCAAAGCCCTTGGGCTTCACCAGTAGTACTAGTACCAAAGAGCGACGGCACCGCGCGCTTCTGTGTAGATTATCGGAGGCTCAACGATCGCACCATAACAGATGCCAACCAATGCCCAGAATAGACGAGTTACTTGACCGTATGGCTGGGGGGAATTACTTGACTACAATGGACTTGTGCAAGGGGTATTGGCAAATCCCTTTGGAGCCTGCTGCCATACCAAAGTCGGCCTTTGTCACTCCCTTTGGGCTATACCAATTTAAGGTTATGCCCTTTGGGATGAAAAATGCTCCGGCTACATTTCAGCGGATGGCCGACAGGCTCCTGGAGGGGTTCCAGGACTTCGCATGTGCGTATTTGGACGATATTGCCGTCTACAGCCGCACATGGGGGGATCACCTGGGGCACGTGTCCAGGGTACTCAAGCGAATTCACCTCGCAGGGCTCACATTGAAGCCCGACAAATGTCATGTCGGCATGGCCGAGGTACAGTACCTCGTCACAGGGTAGGTTCAGGTAGGCAGCGGCCAGAGCCTGCCAAAGTAAGCCATAGCGAATTGGCCCCAACCCCATACCAAAACCCAGGTATTAGCCTTTTTAGGAACAGACGGATATTATTGGAAATTTGTCCCCGAGTATAGCGCCCTGGCCAAACCTCTCACTGACCTCATCAAAAAGGCCCTCTCGAAACAGGTAAACTGGACCCCAGAGTGCGCAGAATCTTTCCAGAAACTTAAAGCGGCATTAAGTGAGGCTCCTGTGTTGGCAGCACCCGACCACACTAAACAATTTCTTGTCCACACAGATGCCTCCATGTTTGGGCTGGGAGCCGTGTTAAGCCAGGTGGGAGACGATGGCACGGAACACCCGGTAGCCTACCTCAGCCGTAAACTTTTGCCCAGAGAGGTCAGCTATGCCACCGTGGAGAAAGAGTGCTTAGCCCTGGTGTGGGCACTCAAGAAACTACAACCTTATCTGTACGGCCGGCCATTTACCCTCATGACTGATCATAATCCCCTTGTGTGGCTAAAAAGAGTGGCTGGGAACAACTCCAGTCTATTACGGTGGAGCCTAGCCCTTCAGTCATACAATTTCACAATGCAATACCGTCCGGGCAAACAAAACGGTAATGTGGACGGTCTGTCCCGACAGACTGACCTGGACACTTAAAGACCCTTTCTCGGACATCCCCGAGCCAACCCGACAGGCTGTAGGCCGGTATGCCGACCTATGGACTTATAAGGGAGCAGTGTGAAGAAATCCCCTTTTGTTGTATTATGTATACCCATTGCATTCCCTTTTTGTTACATTATTTCTGCCCATTACATTCGATAGATGTAACTACCGAACAAGGACCACCCCTCTGGCTCATAAAACATCAAAGTCTGGTGAAATTGCTACCTGTCTGTGCGGCCAGCATTCATACAGTCGAACGCCACGTGGCAGAGAAAACCGCGGCCATCTTTGTTCATGCGAACAAAGGCAGCGGGACCTGGTCGTCGAGTGCATGGAACTGAAAACGGACACTCGACTTCCCGAACACCGGTCCCAAACAGACGAACGCTGGAACTCTATTTACCGAATAGCTAGAAGAGCGCTATTTGGTACTTTGGTGTATTCGACAGAGGGGCAAGAACACTGCTAGGAGCCAGAGGGATCCATTCGGTACTTTGTTCATTTTTCTGCTATTTCTAAAGTGACTGGCAAAACCCACCAAATTCATGGAACTGTTTTGGGCATGCAGCCCAGGGTGAGCCGGTCACAGAAGACCTCCATAGTTTTTGCGAACCCCTGAACCAATCTGGGTGAAATTCGGATATGTTGGTCACCCAGATCAGGGCTATCAGGGGACATGAATTGTGGGGATACCCCAAGTATAAAGGGGTGTTCCAGTTATTGGGGAAAAGGGTGATTTTTTTCAGCCCGGAGATAATTAAGTTATTCTTTTATCAGACTGAATTATCTCCTGGGCTAGGGGAAGAAACTGTGGGTGTGTGTTAAAGTTTTACTGTATGTTATTGGTTAATGTTTGTCCCTCCCTGAGGGCTGTTCCCTTGCATTGGGACTTGCATAAAAGCTGTGTGCACCCATTAAAGGCTAGTTCATTTTGTACCCTTCTTCTTGACTTCAGCTGATGTTTGGGGATTCATGTGTTTCACTAAGGGAATCATCTTGCGAAGCTATTGGAATTGCTATAGGATTCGTCTACCTTATCTACCGAACGGAGGGCTATAATCACTAAGGCTCTGGCGGTACGGGAGGAAACTACCGAAGGAGGTTTAAATATACTTGGTTTCCTTACAAGTACCTTCCTGTAGTCTGGGCTCTCAAGAAGCTACAAATCTATCTGCATTGAAGGGAGTTCAGGGTGGTAACAGACCACAATCCCCTCTGCTGGCTAAACTGAGTGGCAGGTGACAATGGGCGACTGCTGAGGTGGAGCTTTGCACTTCAGCAGTACAAGTTCAACATCCAATATTGCAAAGGCAATGGTGATGGACTGTCTAGGAGAATAGGGGGGTGGCCCTGTCCTCCTGCAGCCTGTGACCCGAGCAGTAGGATCCCAGCCTGGCAGCAGGACTTTATATGGGGAAGGGAGAAATGTGACAAAAACAGACTTTAATGTTCACATGGCATAAGATGCAGAGCCTCTCCCCATGCTGAGATATCTGCCTGGCCTATCTAGATATGATTTTGTTGTCAAGGTGGCAGATGGGGGAAGGAAAATGTAGTTTGTATATCCTGATGTGAAGTAAAAATAAAGGCAGTTGCTGGTTTTACCAAGAAAGAAGCTAGTTGTCTCTTTCCTTGATGTAAGTACCCATGATCTGCTATAATGTGAATGCTGGTGGACAAAGAGACTCCAAGTCCAGGTCATAGCACTTAGTATAGTGATCAGCTGTGCAAGTTAATGGAAGTACCCACGGACGATATATTAAGGTCGTATCATCACAACAATCCTAACTATAATCCCAGAAGAAGTAGGATCAATCAGTCTCGGTATTTAAAGTGTTTTGTTCTCTACTCACTTTAAATGTTGCACATAGTTCATCTGCTAGTCTGTGGCCACTAAATGAGGATTTAACCCCTGCTGGTACCTTTACTGTATGAGGATATATGCCATCACTGGATGTTAAAGCCCTGCACAGTATAATGGCATAGATAGACAGTCATGTGATCCTTAAGTGGTTAAGTATATATTTCTAGTAGTTTTGCAGCTCTGTTTTGGAATGCAAGAGGTCACTAAATACAAGCCATCTGTAAAGAAAATACAATTTAAATATTACTGCATGAACTACACCATATATTACACAGTAACTTAAGCTGCTAATAAATAATATATATATATATATATATATATATATATGTATTAAGGCCTTTTGGCCTGTAATTGTGGGAGGGGCGTATGACTCACCTTCTCTCTACTTAAGGGATACCCCTTACCTGGCTCCATACCGTTCGAGGTCAGCGCTGCACGAGAATCCACTTCCGGTTCACGTACGGCGCCATCTTGCTTTTCAAAAAACCTGCAGTTTCATTTGGTGTAGCTGTGTCCAGGAGTCCTTACAGGTCTTCCGCCCGTCCAGCCACGCACATACCCGGTGGTTCGTCGCAGATTAAGTCCACAGGACTGCAAAATCGTAAGTCCGTCGCCCGGATCATTTCCCACGGCGTCGCGATTTTAAAACGGCCTTACTTTACGGCCACACGCTTTACGGCCAAGTCACAGGCATATTAACCCCTTTTTGCTGCCGGCATGATCGCGGTATACTCTATGTGCTGACTGACGGTTCGGTTTTCTTGTATTAAGCAAACTTCTTGTTTTCTGCAATATCAGTATCTATAGTTGTTTTTCATGTTATTATTGGTATTTATTTATGCAAATTACGGAATCCTTGCATATGACTGGAGCAAATCCCCCTGTTAACTACTTATAAATAAGTATTTATTTAGGTTATGTTTCAATCTATTAGCAGATATTGCATTATTAGTTATATTGAAATTCTTCATGTTATATACATATATTTATGGAGTTATGCTTAAACAAGCTTTTACATTATTTATAGATATCTCATGTAGGACTTAGGTTATAAATTATGTTTTTAGAAATTACGTTTCTATCATACCATGTACTCACGTTTCTTACATGGCACTTATATATTCTGACTTTTTCTTTGTGTACTCAAACGACATACCAAGTACACAAGAACACGGTCTCAAAAATCTCACAAACTTTCGGGTTGAATCACACGTCTTGATTCAACCACTCATACGTCACGTTTTCCTGTTTTTGGGATAATTTCTCAAGTATTTCTGTACCTCGTACTTACCTCTTTTCATGGCTTACATTTACGGCCTAAAATAGACTGTATTGTTTTAAATCCTGCACCATATTATACTACAAACACTAGCATTACTAAATCATACGCATTAATCTTGTCACCATAGAGACATATTATACACACCCCTAAGCCTGGTTACCAGGACCATACCACATAACAGGGCCAGTCGGGCCACTACCATTCATAAAAATTCCCCCTCCATATGTACTGATAGAACTCATCACAGCTAACTAGTCTAAATTGGTATCATAGGATCCAATTCTCACACTATCATATCTGTTTTTCTATCCCTTTAGGTTTTTCCAGGTTCTCTATACATGTTGCTTATCAAACTCATACATACTACCAGGTACGTTAAGCCTGCTCACGCCATACATCACATACGGTTCCTTCTCTACTTAGGACATAGAGTACTGGCAAATTTTAGGGGTTATAGGCCCAAATAGGTATCCCCCCTCCGGGCATTCTGCCTATCGTTTAGTGGTCCGCGAGGCCAACACCCCGCCTCAACGTTTCGGAGGTAATGCCCCCGGGCCACACGTGAGTTAGCCGCCTCGCAATTATAGAGAGGGTGCCACCTGTCACTCCCTTCCCCTGTTTTCTTGTATTGTCACCGAGAGGCCTACGAATTCCTGCCACTACGTCGGGTGGCCTCAAATAACCCCTCGCGCCAACGCATAGATAGAGCCTCTCATAGCCACTTGGCAACTAGCAGGGCCTCACCTGTCACCAAAGAACAAGATTAATTTTTCGCCTCATCCGGCATAATTAGCCTGCCAGTACATCCCCTGGGGTTTTTTTACGCTAACCATATATTTTGTAATCTAGAATGTCTCAAGAAGGGGTAGAGGATTTCTCCATCCCGAGTACTCCGGCTAGAGCAAACACCCCATCACAGGAGGAAGATACTGCTAGTCCAGCATCTTTCAGATCATGGACTATCCCTTGCATCACTAGCGAACTCAGGAGACGACAAATCCCTTTTCCAGCAACAGCAAGGAAAGCGGAACTTTACAAATTACTACACACCTCAACCGATAACATGGACGCTGGGGAAGGGTCGAGCCAGTCCAACCCAGGAAACATACATGACATGCTCACGTCCCTCATGGCATTCATGAGCAAGGTCAATTCTAGGCTGGAGAAACTTGAATCGGTCACTACAGCCCTCACTATGGCTGGACCGGCCACGGCAATTCCCCCATCAGTGGTGGAGTCGCAATCAGTTTCTCCAGCCATCACCTCGGATGACCAAGAGGTTTACCCTGCCCACATGATTCCTGAGCACCTCAGGAAAGATATCCTGGAAGGTAAAGATGTCAATCTGGCCTCACTACTAATTGCCTCCCAGGATATAGTGGAACATAAGACATACGCTTATGACGATATTTCTGTGGTGGTCAAATCTAGGGATGCACGATTAAATAGGAAGCTAACCATTCCAGAATTTGTATTAGCTTTTGGCATTTATCGGGATGTGATCTGTACGGTATATCCCCACAGACGTGAGGAGTTTGACTTATATATGCACAGGCTGGTTGATCTGGGCAACAAATATGGTGGGTCAGCTTTCTATGACTACCATAGATCCTTTTCTGCCAAAGTGTCTGGCGCCTTCTCACAGTACGGGACAAGGTCCAACTGGAGTAAGATTGATACGATCATTTTTGCAGGCACTTTGCAGGTCTAAGAGCACCGGCCTGTGCACACTGCTCCTCCATGGCTCATACTGCCAATTTTTGTCCGACCACTGCGAACGAACCTACCACCTCGCAGGGCACTAGCTCCGCTGTTTCGGCAGAGAGAACACCCAAAGACAAACTGGGTCGACCTATCAAGTTTTGGGGAAATCCCAAATATGTAATAATTTCAATGTCGGTGCATGTAATTACAGTGGTTGTCGGTTATTGCATATATGTTCAAAATGTTTTAGGGCACATGCGAAAACCATGTGTCCAAATAAAATGTACCCTAAGCAATACTTAACTGAGATAAATATTTCTGTACTCACGGCATTACTGTCACAACATCCGTCTAGACATTTGGTAGACTTCATCATCACTGGCCTATCACAAGGATTCCATAATGGTCTCATACACATGCCTTCAGGAATCCTTGAATGTCCTAATTTACAATCTGCACAACAAAACCCTACAGCGGTTAGCACACTCATAGCCAAAGAAGTGGCAGAGGGATTCCTATTGGGACCCTTTCAGTCCCCTCCTTTTTCCACATGGCGGACAAACCCCATCGGTATTGTCACAGGGAAATCTTCCAACAAACAAAGACTTATCATCGATCTGTCTGCACCTCACACATCTGCCACACCTAGTCTGAACTCCCTTATCCCCTCTGAGGAATTTTCACTTCAATACTCCACCATAGATCACGCCATTACAGCTATCATGCAGGCAGGGGTCGGAGCATGGCTCAGCAAGACTGACATTACAAATGCCTTCAAATTATTGCCTATCCACCCTACACTATGGCACCTGCATGGCATTAAGTGGGCCGGGCACTACTACTTTTCTCACGCCTAACGTTTGGTTCAAAAAGTAGTCCGGCCATTTTTGACGTATTCGCCGAAACATTATGCTGGTTATTATTAAATGTAGCCAGATGCCCTACAGTTATACACTACCTGGATGATTTCTTACTGATCGAAGAGAACACTTCCCCTCCCAGTAGCCTCATAGAAACCATCAGTCTTTTTAAACAGGTGGGTGTTCCAGTCTCCCCCACCAAAACTGAAGGACCAGATACAGTCATCACCTTTCTGGGAATCATGCTAGACTCAGCCACCATGCAAGACAGCCTGCCACGCACCAAGATAGAGAACATTCTTACTAACATTAACCTCTACATACACCTCGGTACTTGCAACCGCAAAGAATTGCAGTCTCTACTTGGGTCACTGAACTTTGCCATGCGCATTATACCTCAAGGCCGGGCTTTCATCTCACGGCTCCTATACATGTTCCCACTATTTAGACATGATGCACACAGGTTACCACTGGATACCCAAGCCACGGCAGACCTACTTATGTGGAGAAACTTTTTGACCACCTGGAATGGGAAAAGCATGTTTCTCCCTAAATTGTCTGACTCCTCACCTACCATCTGGTCAGACGCGGCGTCTACCACAGGTTTTGCAGCAATTTACGGGAATGAATGGCTTTGGGGTAGCTGGCCTCCAGAGGTTCAGGACCTGGAAGGTTTTTCCACTACCTCAGCTCTATTTGAGATATATCCCATTGTGGCAGCTGCCGTGACATGGGGGCATCTATGGGCAGGTTCGTCAGTACGTTGCTACTCAGACAACCAAGCTACTTGCCACATCATAAATAAAGGCCGATCCAAGTCACTGACCATTATGAGGTTCTTGAGGAAACTCACCTGGCTGGCGGCATGCCATAATTTCTTCTTGTTGTGTGTTCATGTCCCAGGTGTTTGTAACACGGCTGCTGACAATTTGTCTCATTTCAATTTACAGGCTTTTCGGCAAATACTTCCGTCAGCCGCACGCACAGCCACGACCACTCCACCTTTCCACCAGCTAGTTATGGACTAGAAGCTATTATGCAACATAGCAGGACATTGGCACAATTAGCACTGTCCACCAATACCCGGAGAACATATGACAGGGCTTTCCTGCTATTTAAAAGATTCCTGTCACTGCACAACATCACACAACCTTTCATCATGACATCTTTGTTGGGTTTTGCTTCTTTTTGCCACCTCAAACTTAAATTATCTTACAACACAATCAAGCTATATCTGACAGGCGTACAACATCACATGCTAACATTACAACCAAACAACATAAGTTTCATGTCCTCCTACCAGATCAGAACATCCTTAGGGGTATCCAGAGATCCGAACCCCCACGTACCACGCAAAGGCTACCTATAGACTTCAATATTTTCAAAGATTTATCCAGCCTACTAGATTTAAAATCCTTTGCGAACAATACAAACCTTGTTATAAAAACCGCCATATACGTGGCTTTTTATGGGTTCTTGAGACCAAGAGAATTTACCGCCATCAACACATCCCAGTCCACTCACATTCTGCTTCATTCACACTTAACAAAACACATGGATTACTATATCTTAGCTCTGCATCACTCCAAAACCAATCAACACGCACCCCCGGTAGAGGTTAGATACTATCCTACCCACAACGAGTGGTGCCCCGTCATATTACTGGATACATATACTCAGCATTTCAAAGCATCACCATCTCAACCACTTTTTTGTCTACAAGGTTCGGTACTCACTACCACCACCTTCATGACCCACGTCAGGTCCCTACTTACACAACTAGGCCTAAAATCAGCTAACTATTCGGGCCACTCCTTCCGCATAGGTGCGGCCTCCACAGCGTCCAGTGCAAACATTCCAGTGCATGTTATCAAGTCACTAGGGCGCTGGAAGTCTTCTGCATACTCTAGATACATACCTAACCCAGTACAAGAGGTTAGATATGCCTTTCAAGATATGTCTGGTTAAAGTATGTATATTGCTCGTTTCGTAATAAAAGTTTATTTTCTACTTTTGCCCTCTTTATTTGCAGGCCTACCTCATCGTCGGTTCCGGCACACCACAACCGACTTGCTCTTTTAATACCATCCCACACTTGTCAGTGTTTGTATCTTCTGTACTATCATGAGCCCTTAACACAAGTATTAAGGCCTTTTGACCTGTAATTGTGGGAGGGGCGTATGACTCACCTTCTCTCTACTTAAGGGATACCCCTTACCTGGCTCCATACCGTTCGAGGTCAGCGCTGCATCACCCTCCCACCCACTCCTCTTTTATTAACTCCTTTTCGCTTACATTTCTTCTTGGTGGGCCCTCTTTATTTGCAGGCCTACCTCATCGTCGGTTCCGGCACACCACAACCGACTTGCTCTTTTAATACCATCCCACACTTGTCAGTGTTTGTATCTTCTGTACTATCATGAGCCCTTAACACAAATATATATATATATATATATAAAGTGTATAGACCTTTATAGAGAAGCAGACTTTAAAAACAAATGTTGATAAGTTAATTCATAAAAGGTTGCAGCTGAAATATTAACATTTTATATGAACAATTCTGCAATTTATCTTAAGTAGGTCTTGCTATACATATTATCCAGCTTTTCTTTTTTTTAACTCCTTAAATATTTTGTAGATAGTTTGCTAAAGAACATAAAAGTATAAAAAAAATAGAAAACATACGCTTATTTGCTTTTCTTTTTTTCTAATAGCTATATTTTACTTCATATAAATTATTCTAAATGCTCTTCAACTAACTGCATAAAATGGTATATTTGGTATCTATACATATGCATGACTTCAGTAGCTATTTTTGGAATCAAGTTATAAAGTTAAAATGACAGTGTCTTAATTGCATGAATATTTCTAGCAAACAACTTTGCATCTTTAGTATATACTGATTTAAAGAGTGACAGAACCTGGTTCAACAATGTATCAATGCAGCTGCAAAAATGACTTGTATTGATTGTAAATCCTTTAAAGGACCACTCTAGGCAACCAGACCACTTCAGCTTAATGAAGTGGTCTGGGTGCCTGGTCCTTCTAGGGTTAACCCATTTTTTTATAAACATAGCAGTTTCAGAGAAACTGCTATGTTTATGAATGGGTTAAGCCTTCCCCCTAATCCTCTAGTGGCTGTCTCATTGGCAGCCACTAGAGGCGCTTGCGTGCTTCTCACTGTGATTTTCACAGTGAGAGCACGCAAGCGTCCATAGGAAAGCATTGTAAATGCTTTCCTATGCGACGGGCTGAATGCGTGCGCAGCTCTTGCCGCACGTGTGCATTCAGCCCAGGAGGAGGGACGGAGGAGGAGAGAAGGAGGAGAGCTCTCCGCCCAGCGCTGGAAAAAGGTAGGTTTTTAACCCTTCCCCCTTCCAGAGCCGGGCGGGAGGGTGTCCCTGAGGGTGGGGGCACCCTCAGGGCACTATAGTGCCAGGAAAACGAGTATGTTTTCCTGGCACTATAGTGGTCCTTTAATGTTTAGTTAACTTAGAGTTAGAAAGGTGTCATATTCTTAAAGAGAAATGATCAGCACCATTCCAACACATTGAACTTTGAGTCTATGATTACCATTGCCGAGTTCTATGTTGAACTGTTCTTAAAGCGGACTAACACAATATAAGGACTCCCTTTGGACAAAGCCAGCATCAGCAGCTTCAATGACAATGTGAAAATTATTTTTCTGCATTATTAAATGTAAATCTGTTCAACCTTGGATGACAACAATAAGCAAGGAGTGCAGCAGAAGAGTTGTGATTTCAAACATAATACATAATTAAATAATGTCTGTGGCCTCATATTGTTTTTTTAAATGAATGCACAAATAAAATGTGAATACAAATCAGTCATCTCACTCCATGTTAAAGCTGTAATAAAACCACATATTTTACATAGAAAAAGAGCACACATTATTAAAAGATTTTTTTTCTGTATAAGGTCTTTAAATTACTGTGATTTTTAAAACCTCCCTATGACCCCACCTGCCATGTGGAATATCTACTAAATGTTTAAAGTTAATTTTTAGAAAGTCGCCATCGCTGGAAGGGGTGACATGACAGCTGTCAGATTGGTGCAGTCTTCTCGCATCATTTTTTATGTCAATTGGCCATATTTAAACGCATGTCATTTTGGGGAAATCAATGGCACCTACAATACTTTACTACCTGTTATGTCACTCTCACATCATTATGGATTTTACTCACTCTGAATCTGCATCTATTTATATCATAGAGACACCCCGCAATGCTACTGACATAGGTACTACTGCATCATTAGAGCAGGCCAATCATAGGAGACTTAGGTAAATTTAAAGTCAAACTTGCTACTTGATCTTTACCCTGTTATGATTTACCTTGTGGTGATTCAAGAGTGCATTCATTTGCATATCTGATTCTTGGTTTACTTATTTTTCTCTTGTCTTGATTATTTACCTGCTATATCCCCGAATCTGGCAACTCTCTCTATTGTGTACCTCTGTAATGCTTGACCTTGGTTTTCTTATTGGATTCGCTACTTCTCTGACTATTTATTTATACATTAAACCCAGAGAACCTCAAATTGTGGTTCTGTCAGTGGGCCAATAGTTAAAAGATTTTTAAAGGCACACTATAGTCACCAGAACTATGTTATTGTATTTGTTCTGGTGAGTAGAGTCATTCCCTTCAGGCTTTTTGCTGTTAATAATGTATTTTCAGAGAAAATGCAGTGTTTAAATTGCAGCCTAGTGATAACTCCACTGGCCACTCCTCAGATGGCTGCTAAAGCTGCTTTCTTGGGCAGTGCTGCAGAGTAAGCAGCACTGCCATTCCGTGTCTCCATCCTCTGCATGCAGACACTGAACTTTCCTCATAGAGATGCATTATTTAATCAATTAATCAAAAACATTGTGCGCATCTGACCCTACTTAAGGCGACTAAGGTGCTGGTCCATTCCACTGTCCTTTCTCGCCTTGACTACTGTAATCTGCTTCTCAGGGGTCTTACGTGCTCCCAACATGCTCCGTCACAATCCATAATGAATGCGGCAGCGAGGCTCATCTTCCTGTCCACCCGCACCTTCCATGCCTCACCCTTCTGTCAGTCTCCACATTGGCTCCCTTAAAGATATAGCGCTACATTTAAATTTCTGGTTCTTTTTTTTTTAAAACCTCTACATAATGCTACTCCCACCTATCTATCCTCACTAATACACAAGTATGTCCCGTCTAGGACTTTACACTCTGCTGAAGACTTACATCTATCTTCTGTCAGTACTTCAACCTCTGATGCTCGCCTTCAAGAATTCTCAAGGGCAGCCACGTTCCTGTGGAACTCACTTCCCTCCTCCATTAGATGCTCACCCAATCTCCACTCCTTCAAAAAATAATTAAAAACCCACTTCTTCATAAAAGCATATAAATTAAACTGTTAATAGCTCCTGACTGATTCCTCTCTTGCAACTGTTATTATTCTGATACTATCCTTACCTTTTGTGTCACTTTACCCCACTCCCTCTAACATGTAAGCTCATTGAGCAGGACCCTCTTGTCTGGTTACAACTACATGTTTGTTCGTCCACCCACTGTAAAGCACTGTGGAATTTGTTGGTGCTATATAAATAATAACATAATAAATAATAATTAATTCAATTCTATGAGTGGATACTGATTGGTCTGGGCTGTGTTTGACTTATGCTGTCTCTGCCCCTGATCTGCCTACTTGACAGTCTCAGCCAATCCTTGGCTCAGACCACCACTGTGCAGCCATTGTGATTGGCTCAGACCACCACTTCTGATGATGTCAGCAGACATGGACAAAAAGGGGCAGAGCAACTACAGATTTGAATACAAGTAAGATTTTACTATATTTAGGGAGGTAAGAGGGGGCAAGGGGGCTAAATGGTGGTTTTAACACTATAGGGTAAGGAATACTTGCTTGTGAACCAGACCCTATAATGCTCCTTTAAGTTCAGACTTGGATTTGAATCATGCATGTCCAGATTTCAGCATTCCAGCAATGTTCTATTCAGCTGAAATCATGTTATGCTACCTTATTTATTTATTTATTTATAAAATATTTTACCAGTTCAGATACATTGAGATTTCTCTCGTTTTCAAGTATGTCCTGGGTCCACAAATCATTGCATTGTTACATTAGGTACAACAAAATACAAAAACAATATTAATACACAATATATAAAATTTTTTACATAGAACAGGCAGGAAATATATAATCAACCATGACACGTGCATTCTTAGTGATTGATGATTTTTTATTTTGTAGTGCTTTGTTTTTTTTAAAGAATAAAGTAATAAAATGAAGACATTTAGAAAGAAAGTTTTTTAAATAGAAAACAACGTGCAAAAGAAAGATAAGCAATAATTGAAGAGCAAAGTATTTGCAGGCCCTCAGGCCTTACTGTGTGAACTAGACATCCGGCGTGCAAATAAAGTGCACTAGTGTTTAACTGGCTGCACTTCAAGAGAGCAGGCATTGCTTCACGACTGGTGCAGCTAGAGGGGGTAACCACTCACTTTGAAGAAAAAGTGTAAACTAATTAAAAGAAAGAAGCGCCGAACAGAAATCATACAAATTATCCCCCCAAATACGAGACAAGGCTCTCTATTGAGGGTCAAGCAGGATCTGTTTAATGGTGGCTACATGTCAGCCTTTTATGCAGGTCTTCCAGCAATGGACACTCCCATAGGGACCTTGTGGACGACTGAGACAATTTTTACATTAGCCAATCACATGCATTTACAGTATGGAAACACACTCACATGAACAGTACACCTCCTCCTCTCTATCTTGGAGATAATTGGGTTAAGTGCTTGAAGTAACTCAATTACCTCTAGGCATAGAGAATATCCCCCATTTTACAGTACTGGTAAAAACACATAAAAATACATATATCCAAATATACCGAACAGAACCCCCACGTATCCCCAGATAGCTTAGATCTGAGCGCTCAATATAACCGAACAGTGCTCAGAACCCATACATGTAGTTCAATCACCATGGAGTTAAAGTCTTGTACATTGTGTGTTCGACGAAAGGAATGAGCTCCATGGGTCGCCTATCTGGTACAGTTCTGTTCGTCTATTGTCAATTTACCGAACGGCGCGGCGTTCGTATGAATTTGGAACAGAGTGATGGCTGGTCGGTGATTTCAGTGGTGTTGACGAACACCGCTGGGCGTTTGACTGTCCAAGGTGGCCGCCGCCACATGTTTATTCATATGAATGACAACCACCCAGCCGACCATTCGGGAGTTGGAAGTGTCTGCGGTTAACCACAATGTTAATGAGGGCAGAAAGGCTCTTCTGCTACAAGTCATTAGCTCTCTGGATAAGTTTATTCCTCTTGATCAGTAGTTGGATAAACATGGGGATGACCTGTCACAGACTAATATTGCTGTGGCTCAAGATTTCAGTGGTACCCTAAATGGTTTAAGAACTGCCAGTAGCTGACCAATCCTCTCTACCCAGTGAAGACACAATACCAATATACTGGTTCATCGCCAGACTATGGATTGTGCTCTACTACTCCAAAAGTGTTGTTTTCTAGCATCTCCAAATTGGAGTTATACTATGTACTAACATATTGTCACATCTTGTAATACTCTTCTTCCTAGCTTCCTAATGACATTATTAGCATTACACATTTTAATGTTTTAAAACAGGCATATACTCATGACACTCAGCGATATCTCATGAGTGCAACAGTAACCACCATGCACAGGTTTGATAGCATTTTGGGATTGAATATAGGTCTTGCAAATTAACTTCTCTTGACTTTCTGCCTGGGTCGTCAGGTATATCCATCAAATTATAATAAATAAAATTATATATTTAGGTAAAAATAATGCATAAATATACAGAAACAAAATTTAAAAAATAATATATATATATATATATTTATATATATATATATATAGTGTGTGTATATATATATATATATATATATACATACATATAGTGTGTGCGCGCGTGTGTGTATATATATATATATATATATATATATATATATAAAAAATACAATGTTTAACAAACATATGCACACCAGTCAAGCAATAAGACTTGCTTTTCCCATTAAAATCACAAATTTGTAGTGATGTTACTACCGCAAAGGATTCTGGGTGGGCATATGCAAATTAATTTAACAAAGAATCACATTTTTGCCTCAATCCATTATAAACATGGATTCCTTTGAGTCTGTGTTTGCTGTATACAACAGCTCAATAACAAACCAGTAACCAACCTCATGCTTAGAATTTGCATTAACAATGAAACAGCTGTCCATGAGTGGTTCACTGGCTTTGCATCTCTTCCTAAGTTGTGTTTCAAAGCTGTTGTATACAGCAAACACAGACTCAAAGAAATCCATGTTTAAAATGGAATGAGGCAAAAATGTTATTCTTTGTTAAACTAATAGACTGATCAAATTCTTATTTTCTTTTTTCCCTCACTGTGTGTATATGTATGTATGTATGCATGTATATGTATATACACAGTATCTCACAAAAATGAGTACACCCTTTTGTAAATATTTTATTATATCTTTTCATGTGACAACACTGAAGAAATGACACTCTGCTACAATGTAAATTAGTAAGTGGACAGCCTGTATAACAGTGTAAATTTGCTGTCCCCTCAAAATAACTCAACACACAGCCAAGTATTTGATCCCCTGCTGATTTTGAACGTTTGCCCACTGACAAAGAAATTATCAGTCTATAATTTTTATGGTAGGTGTATTTTAACAGTAAGAGACAGAATAAAAAAAAATCCAGAAAAATGCACGTCAAAAAAGTTATATATGACGATGACATGGCCTGATTTATGTATGTGGTAGTGTATGTGCATACATTACACAGCATGCCAACACACCCCTACAATTAAACACAAATATTACATACAAATACACCTCTGCATTCAAACTCCAGAATTATATACAAACTAGACACAATTGTACATTAACATTTAAAAGCCAGCTCTACATCCAAACACACCAAGGCACTCAAATGCAAACATTTCATACAAACACATCCCTGTATTAAAACGCTAATAATCTATTCAAACACCAACTCTACACACAAAAGCACACCTGCATTTAAAATCCAGCACTATGTACAAATGCACCCCTGAATTCAAATGCAAACATTAAACAAAAGTATACCACTGCCTTCCAATGGCAACAGTACATACAAATACACTCCTCCATGCACATGCATACTCTATAGAAAAAACATGCCTACATTCAAATGCACAAATATCGCTCACCAATACAACTCTGCAAGGATGGGCAAATGGTAGATATCCAGCTCACATAGCATCATGGGAGTTGTACAATAGATGGGGATCTATCTTTTTGCCACTCTTGCACTAGAGAGTATCAATATCCTTCTGGAGATTTGGTTGCAACTACTGCGTCCAATACTCCAAGTGAGGTCTCACCACTGCTCTGTACAATGGCATGGGCACTTCCCTCTTTCTACTACCAGTACCTCTCCCTATAAATTTTGCTAGCATTCCTTGCTGATGTATAAAGAGAACAGGATGAAGTGTATCTAAATCATGATGCAAGATATAAGCATCAACGAAATTCAAGATAGCCAACAAATAGCCTACTATAAAGGCCAGATAAAGCCACTAAAAACAAAAATAATAAAAGTTTATTAAACAAAACAAATATGAAACCCAAAAACGTGCTACCATATAAACACCCAAAAGTTGATAAATTTAAAATGATTACTAGACAGATCTATAGAAAAAAATAATATAGATCGTCTAAATCAAATAAAACAAACAATATATATAGTTGCAGATCAAAAAGTGAAAGCCATTCCTGTCAGTTATGGCTGGTAATAGGCCAGGCTAAAAAAGCAGAATGCCAATCCAATGGATCGGTAAATATATTGGATCTGGCACTTTAAATCTCCATAATAGAATAATGTACCATATATGTCTTATCCAAGATATGAATCAATATGGAGAGTAGTTAATTATCCATAGTGATAAATAGTATACCAAACTAAAAGGTCTGTCTAATAATAAGTAAATCAATTGTAAGGTCTGTCTCTTTAAATAACGTACCGATGGACAATATAGGTCTTCTAAATAGCTAAACAAAAGCTAATATTAATAGATGTTAAATGTCTATAAATCACAGCAAAGAAAATAGAAAATAATTAGATCGATATTCAGCTGATAAGATAAAAGATCTTAGAGTAATGGAGCGATAACCTGCATGAGAAGATTCTGCTAGTAAGCTGGATAGACAATATATATGTGGATAAATCACAGCATGTATAAACTGAACCGACAGTAGAGCAGTCATAGAGATACGTCTGGGAGGAGCAGGATAAAGGAAAGAAATACATGAAAAAAGGGGTTACAATAGGAGGTGCTACAAAGTGTCTGTTTGGTAGCACACAAAATGTATAGAGAGCTATTAGCAATGTGAAAGACAAAATGTGTCTAAATAATACCCTCTATAAATATGTATATGTGTCCCGTGCCTTCGAGGGCACCTAGCTCCAACCCCCCAGATGGCCGATAAATAAGTAAATCTAAAAAGTAAGATCTGCAAAAATTAAATATAATAAATGAAAAAATAGGGAATGAACAGCGCGGTCGCCAGTCTGTGTGCTGCACGAAAGGTCCAACACGTGCAGCACACCACAGTCCTCTGACGCGCGCGTTTCGCTACACCTAGCTCGTCTGACGAGTATAGAATACTTGATACAGTCCTAACCTCTACAAGGGATTTAGGGGTAAATATTTCAGATTACTTAAATGTAAGCAGACAATGTAATAGTTCAGCAATGTAATAGATCAGGCATACAATGTAATACATCAGCAAGGAAAAACAGCGAATAAATTGAGCCAAGTTAGATACACAGGAAAAGTGGGGGGTAACCCCAAATGAAGAATAAAGCATATACTCGTCTGACGAGCTAGGTGTAGCGAAACGCGCGTGTCAGAGGACTGTGGTGTGCTGCACGTGTTGGACCTTTCGTGCAGCACACAGACTGGCGACCGCGCTGTTCATTCCCTATTTTTTCATTTATTATATTTAATTTTTGCAGATCTTACTTTTTAGATTTACTTATTTATCGGCCATCTGGGGGGTTGGAGCTAGGTGCCCTCGAAGGCACGGGACACAATACATATTTATAGAGGGTATTATTTAGACACATTTTGTCTTTCACATTGCTAATAGCTCTCTATACATTTTGTGTGCTACCAAACAGACACTTTGTAGCACCTCCTATTGTAACCCCTTTTTTCATGTATTTCTTTCCTTTATCCTGCTCCTCCCAGACGTATCTCTATGACTGCTCTACTGTCGGTTCAGTTTATACATGCTGTGATTTATCCACATATATATTGTCTATCCAGCTTACTAGCAGAATCTTCTCATGCAGGTTATCCCTCCATTACTCTAAGATCTGTTATCTTATCAGCTGAATATCGATCTAATTATTTTCTATTTTCTTTGCTGTGATTTATAGACATTTAACATCTATTAATATTAGCTTTTGTTTAGCTATTTAGAAGACCTATATTGTCCATCAGTACGTTATTTAAAGAGACAGACCTTACAATTGATTTACTTATTATTAGACAGACCTTTTAGTTTGGTATACTATTTATCACTATGGATAATTAACTACTCTCCATATTGATTCATATCTTGGATAAGACATATATGGTACATTATTCTATTATGGAGATTTAAAGTGCCAGATCCAATATATTTACCGATCCATTGGATTGGCATTCTGCTTTTTTAGCCTGGCCTATTACCAGCCATAACTGACAGGAATGGCTTTCACTTTTTGATCTGCAACTATATATATTGTTTGTTTTATTTGATTTAGACGATCTATATTATTTTTTTCTATAGATCTGTCTAGTAATCATTTTAAATTTATCAACTTTTGGGTGTTTATATGGTAGCACATTTTTGGGTTTCATATTTGTTTTGTTTAATAAACTTTTATTATTTTTGTTTTTAGTGGCTTTATCTGGCCTTTATAGTAGGCTATTTGTTGGCTATCTTGAATTTCGTTGATGCTTATATCTTGCATCATGATTTAGATACACTTCATCCTGTTCTCTTTATTCTTCATTTGGGGTTACCCCCCACTTTTCCTGTGTATCTAACTTGGCTCAATTTATTCGCTGTTTTTCCTTGCTGATGTATTACATTGTATGCCTGATCTATTACATTGCTGAACTATTACATTGTCTGCTTACATTTAAGTAATCTGAAATATTTACCCCTAAATCCCTTGTAGAGGTTAGGACTGTATCAAGTATTCTATACTCTGTATTTGGTTTGTACTCTGGTTTTTATGCATAAGATGAATTATCTTGCACTTATCCAGTTTAACCCCTTAAGGACCATGGATGTATGAGGTATTTAACATGTCATGTGTGACATGTCATGATTCCCTTTTATTCCAGAAGTTTGGTCCTTAACCCCTTAAGGACACATGACTTGTGTGACATGTCGTGATTCCCTTTTATTCCAGAAGTTTAGTCCTTAAGGGGTTAAGGGGATAAGCTAATAGCACTCAAGAAGATAATTCCAGAACCAACCTGTTAAGACCCCAATAGCCCTTTTTTTTTTTTCTAGGGTGAAGAGCAACATCCAAAAAATCCTTTTTGCATACTAATGAAGAAAAGGACCAATATTAAAATATAAAGCGAAACACTAAAAACAAATAAAGAGAAAGAAAAAGAAGACAAATAAAGCAAAACATATATTCAATACGTGAAGATAGATCAAACGAAAGGAGGAAATTGATGTAAAGACGGCGATAAAGAAGAGAGATAAGAGAAGATAATACAGGAAGGAAAAAAGAGAGAAAAAAAGAGAAAAATTATCACATTTTTGTGAAATTCCCTTCCTGGTTGCTACCTCAACGTTCGCAGTGATTTGTTTTTTTTTTGTTTGTTTGGTTTGGTTGTTTTTTTTGTTTAAAATCAGAAAGGATAATGACTACCAAACGCTCTCAAGATCCTAAAACTAATATTAAAAACAATTTAAAAAAAAAACTACCAAGCAAGAAAAGAGGTTAGTAACTTTTTTCTCACCTCAAACGAACCAGGAGGTTAATGAAGAATTATCTCTGGAGTCTTCCTTTCCAATAGCACCTTTTCCCTCAGACCCAAATAATATCACTCCAGAATTAATGAAAAATCTTTTGGACAACACACTTAAAGAAATAAAAAAGAAACCCAAGATAATTCTATAGAGATATTTCTAAAGTTTTTGTCTCAAATTCAAAGCATAGTAGAGAAAGAAGAATATATGGAGTTCCAGCTTCAAACACTTAAAGAAACACACAACAAGATGGAGGCAAAAATAGTAACACTGAAAAGGAAATAGCTGACATAGAAGACCGTGCGCGCAGAATAAATTTAGGTTTAGAAACATCTAAGAAAATATATCAGATGACAAACTAAGAGATTTTTTTAAAGAACTTTATATGGCTCTGAATGTTTCATTAGACTTGCATGACATCAAAAAGGAACGATGCCATAGAATTTTCCAAGAGACGTTATAGTCCCATTTCATTCGTACGAAACCAGGAACCTCATCCTATCTACACTGAAAAAGAACAAACTTCCTGAAGAGAAATTTAAAGACATGTACACCCTTCCAGATTTTTCATATAATACAAGGATAAAAAGAATAGAGTTCTCTCCAATCTTTCAGACACTGACAAAACACAAAATTCAGATGGCGATACCAGCCTTCACTCCAGATCCTGCATTACAATGATTGGCATACATTCAAGACTTATGACATGGCAAGAGAATGGTTGAATATTACCAATTTTAGATAAACACGTAACACAGAGGAAGAAGAGTCGAGAAGAACTTAAAAGAACCTTGCAGTGCCTTCTTTATCCTTTGCTATTTTTTTCCCTCTCTTTCCTTCCCCCTCTCACAGATATAAGTCTCTGTAATAGGAATGATCACTAATATAGATTAATCACATTAATATACTAACTTGAGGTTTTTACTCAACAAGTCTAATACTAACAAACACTATTTCTTGTAAATTATTATTCTAAGATATATATCACTAATAGACAAAGGGAAGTGGGATGTAAAATAATTGAAACTGAGTTTAAGGGCGCAGTTTACGATAAGAAATTGAAATATAAATACAATAACTTCATTTTTTTTACATTAAAATCAATAAGACTACTAATATATTCAATTTATTTTACTAATATAACACTATTACACATACGCTAATTTATAGAGTAACATAAAAAGTTAAGACAAAATAGAAATAAAGTAGACAAAGAAGTGAGAGAGAGGGAAGGAAGGGGAACGATGGAGAAGAATAGATAAGAAATTGAAGAGGGAATTCTCTTATACTCCAATACAAATAAGTAGTAACCACAAACGAGATGGAGGGAATTATAACTTGAGATCACGATAAGACTGAGAGATCTTATAAAAAAACCTTATACTTAAATATTTCATAACTATAATTCAGGCCTTATTATAAATATATATTATATATATATATATATATATATATATATATATATATATTTAGTTTTTTTTTAATAAAAATAGAAGGGTCAACAATCAACAATGAAAGAATAATAAAAAAAAGGGGAGTATGATTGGGGGAAAAGAATAAGAAGGAGAAGGGGAGAAAAAAAGGAGAGAAAAGGGAAAGAAGCGCTAGTTCTTAAAAATGAGACTTTATGTCCCAGAGAGAAGTTAAATGATAAGAGAGTAGATTTTTAAGAACTAGCGCTTCTTTCCCTTTTCTCTCCTTTTTTTCTCCCCTTCCCCTTTTTATTCTTTTCTGACTCTGTATTAGCTACCAAAAGAAACAAAGAATATATAAAAAATATTTCAGAGTTATTCTTTGCTGAAAACCTACCACAACATACATCAAATATAAATCTTTGTAATCAGCTGTAATCTACTGTAATCAGAGGCCACCTGATAAAATTAGCTAGTCAAGACAGAAATGAACGAGGGTTAGTCTGGCAGACCTTTACATAAAATTATATAACTTAATAGCCCAGAACAGAGAGAAATACCTACAAGAGAATGCTGATCTTATTGAATACAAAAATAAGATAAATCAAAAGACCCTGGAAAGGACTGAATTTAACCTGAAAAGACTTAAAATTAAATATTATTATCGTAACAACAAGGTTGACAGAATATTAACAAACAGATTAAAAAAAAAAACAAATTAGATAATAAGATCTATAAAATTATAGAAGGGGAAAATATCTTATTAACTCCAGGAAGTATTGGAAATTATTTTAGGCAATATTACGAGGAATTATATAACCTAAAAGGTAATTCCATAGAATCAGCCATTGACAAATATTTAGAAAAAATAAAAATCCCACAAATTACTTTGGAACAAAAACAGAAATTAAATAAAAAGATAAAAGAAGAAGAAGTAAATATGGTTATAAACAATCTTCAAACTATAAAACCACCAAGCCCTGATGGCTTCTCAAACCTGTTCTTTAAGACATTCAAAGATATTATTTCTCCAAAATTGACTGCAACATTCAATGAAATTGCCTCTACGGGCAATATAACAAAACAATAATTAAGAGCTAATATAAAACATATTTTTAAATTGAATAAACCCCCAACAGATATTACGAACTATAGACCAGTTTCATTGATTGATACAGATATTAAAATGTATGCTTCAGTTTTAGCATGAAGACTAACTCTACTACTTCCTGATTTGATTCATGCTGACCAAATAGGTTTTATCCAAGGTCGATACTCTAGTAATAACACACGTAGGATGATCGATATCTTGAAACATGCTCAATCCTTAGGGACACCCCTTCTGACCCTGTTGGTGGATGCAGAAAAGGCCTTCGACAGGGTCGGATGGGGATATATGTAGAAAACCCTAGTATCACTCGGGCTGGAAGGATGGATAGCAAATGCTATCGGAGCTTTATATACCTGCACAACAGCTAGAATAGTGGGGTCTGATTTCTGTAGAGAATGGTTTGATATTTAAAACGGGACAAGATAGGGTTGCCCTCTCTCTCCTATATGTTCTTTTAATTGAGCAATTTGTGATCAGCATTAGAAAAAATACAGAAATAAAAGGCATCACCATAGGTAATTCCGAATTGAAAGTTTGTCTGTATGCAGGCAACGTTCTGATTTCTATCACTAATCCTATTTTGTCACTTGACCATCTGATGCAGGAAGTCCAAATATACGGGGATATCTCCAATTATAAAATTAACATTAAAAAAAAACAACAGGTCTGACTATAAATCTTAATCCCTACAGCAAATCCAAAACATATAGTAGAAACCAACTTTTTGAAACTGATAAAACACACTAATAGAACCCTTAAAGAATGGTGTTTTTTTTTAGATTTCTTGGTGGGGAAGAGTCAACACGATAAAGGCATATATTATCCCTAAATGGGCGTATCTTTTTAAAATGATTCCATTAAAGTTTCCCAAGACCTGGTCCAGTATTAGACATGGTCCAGTATTCTCTTTGCAATTTCACATGGAAAGGAAAGACTCCAAGAATTAAATTACAAGTCCTCACAAAAAAAAAAAGTAATAAAGGAGGCATGGGATACCCCTTAATAAATTATATATATTGGGCTAACATAATTACCCATATTTGTAAATTTCAGATCTATAATGCAAAAGAGCTAGCTTGGTTTAAAATAGGAACATTTAGATCCACCGAAAGAGACCTAGCCCTCCTCATATGGGACGATTTTACTAAGCGTAACCATCAATTAATACAATTCAATTCAATGGCCTTAAATCATCTTATAGAAGAATGGCAATTAATAAAAAAGAAACTTAAGATTGCCAGTAAAATATTTGAGGGAGCTAACCTCCGACTCTTGGAAAAAGTCATGCCAGACTTAAACCTTAGTACATGGAGATTTCATAAAGAAATCTTTATTGAAGAAATTCTCCAAGACTCTAGGTTAAGCTAATTTGAAAAGTTTAAATCAGAATTGGATATTTCTGATAAAGAGACTTTTTCATACATAAGAGTGAGAGGTTTTCTAAACGATTTTCTCTTAAAGGCAGAAGGAAACAAGAGGTTAATTCATAAAATCTTTAAAAGAAGAGAGGTCAAAGCAGTTAGCTCTATAGCTATAGAATTAATAAGACAATCATATTTAAGCACAGATCCTCCAGCTAAAAAGAAATGGGAAAAAGATCTGAATCAACAAATTACAGACGACAAATGGTGTTTTCTGTTAAGATTAATAAAAAAACATATACATTGTCTTAATATTATAGAAACATCCTTCAAAGTTCTTTACAGGTGGTACCTAGTCCCAACCAGACTGGTTAAAATTTCAGTGACTAACTCTCCACTTTGTTGGAGATATCTAGCCCATGAAGGCTCTATGTTACATATTTGGTGGAATTGTCCAAGAATAATTACATTCTGGGACTCGATATACTCTAGTATGTTAGTTTTTAATATAAATCTAAGGAAATCCCCAGAAAAAGGTCTTTTACATCTTAACTGGGGTATACTTTAAAAAAAAAATAAATCATCAAATATTGACTCTCATTGTCTTATGTCCGCAAAAATAACTATTGCGAGACTATGGAAACAAATCTCAATGCCAGATTTTACTCAATACAAACAACAACGAATCTTCCAACTTGAAATGGAAAGGGGAGTTTCCTATGCAAATAATAATTTACACTACATTTACAATTATGATCAATGGATCAATAAAATAAGGGAATTTTTTTTTTAATTATAATCCAATAACAGTCTAAATCCATTAACCTTGATATATCACATGTACTTAACCTTTGTACTGTAATGTCCATGTGTATTGTCTGTTTGTTTGTTTTTTATATGTGTATGTCTAACACAAAATATAATAAAAAGATTAAACATTAAAATAAAAAAATAAAAATTAAATTTAGAAAAGAAAACTAACCCCTACCCTCCCTCCCTATGTACGTACCGATATGCTGGCGATCGGTCTTCTTCTGAGGTGGACTGTCTGTGCTCAAAAAGAGCGGTCACATGGTCGCAATAGGTTTCCACAGTGCTGCCAGCAGGGGGACTGCCTGAACTGTCAGGTAGTCCCCCTGCTGGCGTAAAAGTTAAAACAAATTTAAATTTAAAAAACAAAAATTAAATAAAGTTAATAAATTAAGTGTATTTTTTACTAAGTGTATTTTTGTATTAATAGTAAAAATGTAAAATATATATATAAATAGAAAAAAAAAAACCTGGTGCCCAGGTGCTAGAAGATATAATCAATAAAATACCTGCACTCTCATGATTTCGCAAGTAAAATTTATTTTATTCCAGTAGGTTACATCAACATTTCAGCTCTGTAGCTGGAGCTTTCATCAGGACATGATGTCCTGATGAAAGCGCCAGCTACGGAGCTGAAATATTGATGTAACCTACTGGAATAAAAGAGAAGATTTTACTTGCGAAATCCTGAGAGTGCCTGTATTTTTTTTATTTTATATATATATATATATATATATATATATTGCAAAATAAAAAAAATACAGGCACTCTCAGGATTTCGCAAGTAAAATCTTCTCTTTTATTCCAGTAGGTTACATCAACATTTCAGCTCCGTAGCTGGCACTTTCATAAATAAACTGTAAAAATATATTTTTTTAAATTATATATATATATATATATATATATATATATATATATATATATGTATATACAGTTGCAAGAAAAAGTATGTGAACCCTTTGGAATGATATGGATTTCTGCACAAATTGGTCATAAAATGTGATCTGATCATCATCTAAGTCACAACAAAAGACAATCACAGTCTGCTTAAACTAATAACACACAAAGAATGAAATGTTGCCATGTTTTTATTGAACACACCATGTAAACATTCACAGTGCAGGTGGAAAAAGTATGTGAACCCCTAGACTAATGACATCTCCAAGAGCTAATTGGAGTGAGATGTCAGCCAACTGGAGTCCAATCAATGCGATGAGATTGAAGGTGTTGGTTAGAGCTGCCCTGCCCTATAAAAAACACACACCAGTTCTTGGTTTGCTTTTTACAAGAAGCAGTATAAAGCCTTATACTGGTGAAACGCGTTTGGATACTTTTACTGTTTTTATATACTGTTAATAAAAAGATTTTGGTCATTTTTTACGTTTAAACCATCATCTTTTACTATCACCTGGACTTTCATATATATTTTATACTATATACTTTTTTTTATTATTTTTATTTCCTGGGTATTATACTCCAAAGAATCCTAGGTGGGATTATACCACCTACGCTGTTACATAGAGCAGTTAGCCTGCCCTATACACTGTGAGTATATTTTATTATTTTATTCATCACCAAGATTTTATTGAGAGCACTATCGTTGTTTTATCTTCTCTCCGAGCTCCTGATATTCTCGTCAAGATCACTCATCCTATATCCTACAAGCGGGGATTATACCGCTGCACGCCTAACAAACTAGAGCTAGCCGAAGCTGTACCGAATGTGAGTGTATCTATTATATTTTATACCTTTTATTGCACGTGTGAAACATACTGCACCATTATTGTTTCCATTTTTATTTCCAACTTGGTCATCTGCCACTACATAGAAGAGGATACTTGCAGTATATCCTGCAAGCGGGGATAATACCGCTGTAAGCCATTCACACCAGAGCTGGATTAAGCTCTGTCAACTGTAAGTAATAACTGTTCTATTTTTACTAATTTTGATTATCCTTTACGTCATTGACATCTTCTGGATATCGCAAAAAGTAGAACTTTGGAGACAACAATACAGATCCTATTGGACTTAATATTATCATTTATTGTGTATATTGGCGTAGACCCATCCCCCCATTTTTTGCTTTTGAATAAAGATGGCTGCCTCATAGTCAATGAGACATGTGCTTTAGGAAGGCATTGAGAATCTTTGAGCCACTTCTTTTCACAAATGACCACATGTAGTATCTGCCTCCTAGAGATGACCATTAGGTATTGGTTATGTTACCTCTGTGGGTGGATACTAGATGGGAGGTTATTTAAGGGGTTACCAGTAACCAGACAGCAGTTTAATGACTGGGTAGGAAAAAGCCAGGTGTCTTTAAAGTTGCCCATGTAAATCCGTTTAACATGTGGCAAGGAACTCACCTCATTGTTCTGTGTGTTATGCTGATTCAATTATCCTGTGTAAGCTGCTGAATCTCCATGAATAGAGCTAAGTAGATTTCTTACCTGATTGTATTGTTTATAGCATTGTGGGTTTTTAAATACTTTCATCAAAACTTTGCTTCTTGTCTGTTCATTCAAGATATTCACTAATATTTATGCGATTGACCAGTATACCTTTTATTATTTTATTTGTGGTATTATTTTATATTTATGAAATTCAGAACTTCATAAATATAGATAAATTACTTAATTTACCATTACAAAGACGATGAAATCACCATTAAATGTGAAGTTTTTGTGTAAAATAATGCAAAAAACAAATATGAACACTAAGTGGCTACTACAAAAGACTGGACATACCATATTTTGAATACTGTGGGTTGTCTACTTTTACAAATGGTATGCCACGATGGGGTTAATTTTCATTCCTAGGCTGCTATACGTTCTCATAGGCGACATAGGCCCAGCAAACCAATCTGTCAAATTTCAATGTGCAAACATGGAAAAGGGGAAAGACCTACATTTGACCCCTGTAACTTTGCAAAAACCCATAAAACTTATACATTGGGGGCACTGTTGTACTCGGGAGATTTTGATGAACATGTATTGGGGTGTTCTTTGTCAGTAACACATAACAGAAATCCATGCCTAAGGTACAATGTGAAAGAAAAATAACACAAAAAATTGGCTACCTAGAAGTTTGACAAAGACTGGTGGTAGAACTAGTGCATGGAAATTGTTAAAATACCCCCATTTGAAATACCCCAGGGTGTCTACTTTTTAAAAATATATGGGTTGATGGGGGTAAATTACATTGGCTGGTTTCAAAATTATCCCAAATAGGACATGGGTGCATGATGACCAATTGTGAAAATTCCAAGTTGGAAAAGTGGAATGCGCATCCTCCAAATAAAGTCTTTTAGCCCACAGAGAAACCAACACACCTATGCATGGGGATATCACTGTACTCAGGAGATGTTGCTGAAAACATATTAAAGTTCACCGTACAAGTATTCTTAAATTGCTATGTGTGTCAAAAAAATCAATAATTATTATAATTTTTTTTAATTTTGGCATAGATTGGTGGTAAAATTGTTGCATGAAATGAGTCAAAATACACCAAGTTTAATACCTTAAATTGTTGTCTTCTTTTAAAAAATATATAAATGTGAAGGGTTATTCAAGGATTCCTGACAGATATCAGTGTTACAATGGTTTGGAAATAGCAAAGTGCTTCTTGTACTTATTGCCCTATAACTTTCCAAAAAAGCTAAGAACATGTTAACATTGGGTATTTCTAAACTCAGGACAAAATTTAGAAACAATTTAGCATGTTTTTTTGGCAGTTGTAGATGCATAACAGATTTTTGGGGTCAAAGTTAGAAGAGGTGTGTTTTTTAAATTTTTTCATCATATTTTATAATTTTTTTATAGTAAAAAAATATGATATGATGAAAAAAATTGTATCTTTAGAAAGACCATTTAATGTTGAGAAAAGCGTTATATAATATGTGTGGGTACAGTAAATGAGTAAGAGGAAAATTACAGCTAAACACAAACACCACAGAAATGTAAAAAGAGCCCTGGTCCTTAACGGTAAGAAAATTGAAAAACGGTCTGGTCCCTAAGGGGTTAAATGTGAGTTGTCATTTGCCATTTGTCTTATCCTTCCAGGAAAATAAACCCTGTTGCAAATCTTTGTATCATCAGAAAAAAAAGACATACCTTACCATCAAGACCTTCTGTAATATCAATTAAACAAATATTGAAGACAATGATCCAAGTATAGATTCCTGAGGTCCCCAACTAAAGTAACAAGATCTTGTTTTGATTATACTCCATTGACTACAATCCTCTGATGCCTGTCACTCAGCCAGAGCCTCACCCATTCAACAATATTTGAATGCAAACTTAAAGATTGCAGTTTATTAATTAGCCTTCTTTGTGCAACAGTGTCAAAACCAGGAACTACTACTACTGCACCACCATGAACTATTTTATTATAGGTTATATACTATTATCTATCTTATAGATTATATTTATTCTATTATTATTTATGGTTATTGAGAGGCCTATTTTAAAAATAATGTTATTAAACATGTAAGATGCAAGTATCTTTGGCAGAATATATTTAATGTATACTTGAGAGTTTGTGCAGCACAGGAAAATTTTTATGGCTTCTTGCATTTTATACAACAATGAATGAACACATATTTGACAACAAAAGCAAAAGAAGCAATGCTTGTTCCGTTCTAAGAATATGATATGAAATGTTGGATGAATAATTTTAACATTCATTTTACAAATAATGGCCAAAGTATTAGAATTTTATACAGGATGGCAATGCATTTAATTTACACTCTCAGCTAAATATGTCACCTTTTACACCCAATTATTTTGTAAATGCTCACCTTTCACACTGAATAATCATCACATAATTTTAGGAATACCTTAGGAATAGGTCAGCCTGAATAACAGGACAGAGAGATATGTTGTATAATTGAATTGGAAAATTATATTTCTAAAATAAATAATAAAAACAATTAACAAATCTAAAAATTATGAAAAAAACTAAATATTGTGTTTAAATGTCTAAAGGTGGAGAATACACAAAAAAGGAAGTGGTTATAGTACAAATGGTTATGATGAGGGCTGCCATCAGAGAGTTACAGGTTATAAGGCTGTATGGGACCCTATAGCCCCAATATGTGTAAATTATATATATATGAAACCAGGGGGCTGCACTCAACTGAACATGCATAAATGGGGTGCTGCTGGGGCAAAGTTATACAATACACAAGATCCAGCGCACTCACTCATCAACTAAACAACAACTTCTCACAGATTGTATTAGTTTTTATAGTTTTCTTTTTTTAATAAAACACCTAATCTAGGCAGAAATTATGGGGGTTTAGCTTCAGTATATGATCATACATCATTCTTGGACCAATACAGCATACATGAGGACTGCTATTCTAGCATCTTGCCATATGTATTTTCTTTTTTTACTTCAATAAATATGCATTTGTTTCTATGATTTCTTCATGAATTTTGGGGGTTCCCTATGAGCGCAGATCAATCAAAGTTCCTGTGTGAAGTATCATTATCATATAGATGTTTGTCTCTTTTTTAAATCATAACAGAAATCCCCCAAATGGCCCAGATTAAAAGTTTACATACCCTTGAATGTTTGGCCTTGTTACAAACATAAAAAGGTGAGACACGCAGGTTAAAATGACAATCAAAGGTTAATTTCCATCACCTTTGGCTTTTTTAAATTGTAATTAGTGTCTGTGTATAAATAGTAAATGTATTTGTTAGCTCTCACACGGATGCACTGAGCAGGTTAGATACTGAACCATGGGGAGCAGAAAATAACTTTCAAAATATCTGCGTAACAAGGTAATGGAACTTTATAAAGATGGAAAAGGGATATAAAAAGATATCCAAAGCCTTGAAAATGACAGTCAGTATTATTCAATCACTTAGTAAGAAGGGAAAAATATGGGGATCTCTTGATATCAAGCCAAGGTCAGGTAGACCAAGAAAGATTTCAGCCACAACTGCCAGAAGAATAGTTCGGGATACAAAGACAAATCTACAGGTAACCTCAGGAGAAATACAGGCTGCTCTGGAAAAAGACCCTGTGGTTGTTTCAAGGAGCACAATTCGACAATATAAAAAAAAACTGCATGGTCGAGTTGCCAGAAAAAAGCATTTAATGCACCAATGCCACAAAAATGTCTGGTTACAATATACCCGACAACACCTTGACATGCCTCATAGCTTCTGGTACACTGTAATTTGGAGTGACGAGACCAAAATAGAGCTGATATGGTCACAACTATATGCGCTATGTTTGGAGAGGGGTCAACAAGGCCTATAGTGAAAAGAATACCAACCCCACTGTGATGCATGGTGGTGGCTTACTGATGTTTTGGGGTGTGTGAGCTCTAAAGGCATGGGGAATCTTGTGAAAATTGATGGCAAAATAAAAGCAGCATGTTATCAGAAAATACTGGCAGACAAATTACATTCTTCTGCATGAAGGCTGCGCATGGGATTCTCTTGGACTTTTCAGCATTAGAATGACCCTAAGCACAAGGCCAAGTAGATACAGCAGAAAAAGGTGAAGGTTCTTGAGTCACAGTTTCCTGACCTTAATATCATCAAGCCACTCTGGGGAGAGCTCATATGTGCACTTTGTGCAAGACGACCAAAGACTTTGCATGCAAGCAATCACAAACAGGAAAGTGTACAATACACCAACCAGAGAAGCGGAGCGTGTAAGATGTACTATAGGATACATGCTTATCGGACGAGGAACAAGGACAACTTGTTTGTATTCTTGGCAGCTAGCTTTTTATTTTTATAACTTTGTTTTATTTATTTATTACTGGTATTTATAAAGCGCCAACAGATTCCGCAGCGCTGTACAATTAGTGGAGAACATACAATATACACACACAAATACAAAAGGTAGAGAGGGCCCTGCCCGTAAGCTGAAATCTAGCCATTTAAGCTCTTTTATACAAAGTGCATAGGTAGATAGCCAGTGAGCTTACAATCTAAAGGATACCGTGGAAATTTGGAAGTGGTGGCCAAATAAGGAAACAGAGAGTTGCAGATATTGGTAGAATATAGAGGAAATGTAGAGGTAAGTGAGTGATAATTTTAAACAGCTGGAGGAGCATGCTATAAATTTAGGGGGAACCAGGGTGGGCGGGAGGGTGGGTTGAGCCGAGTAGAATTGTAGAGGCTTGCAGTAGGGATGGTGAGGAAAATGGGCCTAGGGAGGGAGTAGAGATAAACAGTTGTATCAAGATATTTACAGCTGGGAGTGGCAAGCATGGGAGGAGAAGTGGGAGGGGACAAGAAACAGTTGTGATTTACAATTTAGAATTTTGCAAATCAAATCCTAACAGCCAGAATTTTAATTAATGCATGTAGCTGCAAGTACAAGATACTACAGTAATACACTATAGATAACAATGAAAACATTATTATAAAGAAGTAATCTAGTGGCAAAGGTGAAAGAAATCCGGTGGAGCATCTTCTGAGTTCCAAATTTGTACCTTAAAGCTGTAGCGTTCAATTGTAGAGGCTTGCAGTAGGGATGGTGGGTAAAATGGGCCTTAAAGCTGTAGCGTTCAATTGTAGAGGCTTGCAGTAGGGATGGTGTGGAAAATGGGCCTTAAAGCTGTAGCATTCAATTGTAGAGGCTTGCAGTAGGGATGGTGTGGAAATGGGCCTTAAAACTGTAGCGTTCAATTGTAGAGGCTTGCAGTAGGGATGGTGTGGAAAATGGGCCTTAAAGCTGTAGCGTTATGTTTATTAAATAATATAGTCCTATAAATCACTCCTGCCTGCTTGCTTGAAAAGAATGGTATGCCTCCTCAGAGGCACTGAGGGCTGTCACCTTGAGCCAGGAATTAAGGGCTCTGGAATAGGTGAGCAAGATCTTTTTTATTGTATATCTGTTTATCTGTTTTATCATACCTTACATACTACACCAGTCTACTGGTTTCCCCGCTTCTTTTTAGTTTTATATACCATATTTGAGCTGATAGAAGAGGGGATTGTGTCACCTAGTGCACGTCTGCCCAAAAGATCTGAGCTAATTCCCATCTTAATTCCTATGTCCCAACAATAAGTAGGTAGTACACCTTACACGCTCCACTTCACTAGTTGGTGTAATGTACACCTTCCTGTTTTTGATTGTTTGCTCTTACATGTGGGGTGGAATAGGGGGATATCCACCTGAGTGTAGTAGCATCTGAACGTGTTATATTTTTATAACTGTACCTAAGCGCCTATATATTCACAGATAACTTTTTGTTTTTTCAAAGACTTTGCATGACCTGGAGGCACTTTGCCAAGACGAATGGGCAGCTATACCACCTTCAAGAATTAGGGGCCTCATAGACACCTATTACAAAAGACTGCATGCTGTCATTAATGCTAAAGGCAGCAATACACAGTATTAAGAACTTAGGGTATGCAGACTTTTGGACAGTGGTCATTATATTTTTTCTTTGTTGAAGTGTTTTTTTTTATGATTGTGCCATTCTGTTATAACTTACAGTTGAATATGAATCCCATAAGAAATAAAAGAAATGTGTTTTGCCTGCACACTCCTGTTTTCTTTAAAAATGGTACCTATATTACCAATTCTCCAAAGGTATGCACAACTCTAAATAGATTGTGATATTTGACTTCTGACTATCTCAGACTCCAAGAACAGTAAACAACACAACCCACTCCAAGCAATGGGACTTTATATTTCATCTTTCATATGAGTGCAATAAAAGTGTCTGTCCTTGCTGGACTACAATTCCAATCATGCTTTGTCATATATTGGCCTTGTGGCACTTAAGATATAAATCTGCATAGGTACCAACAGTCCTGAATTTGGACATAGAATTTTCTTCTGATAAATAGAAAATTAATACGAAAATAAGACTGGCAGAGTTGTTTTATTTGTTGTAAAAGTTGTTCATTTAGTATGATTTTGAATGGAAAATTTGGAGATTCCCTTTGGACTGTAAATTTGCAGATTGGAAGAATTTCCCATTTATGTACAATCACATGCCATAATCTCAGGGGGGAACTATTTGTGTAAATTCGAACATGCTATATATTATTCAGGATTCAGGAATGCAATCCAGGAGTGCTATTCCTGGCACAAGAAAAAAGTGGTTAGATTTTTTGTTTTGTTTTTTCAGAAGGGGGGAAGTGGAGTAAAATAAGAACATTTTTGTATAAACTTTTTATTATTTAAGATTATAAAAAATATTAAAATTCCATAATATTTTAATATTTTCAGATATATTGGTATTTTTGTAAAACTGATAAGTTTTTTGATATTTTAATATTTTGAAGAAAATATTAAATAATTTCAAAATCTTATGCAACAGGAAATTAATTAGAGGCTGTCATTTCTTCAATCATGCTGAATCTCCTGTGAAACTAGGTAGCAAATACAGCTTTGATGGAAATAAAATCCTTCTTTTGAGGACTATGGGATTAATTAAACAATAGACTTTTCGCCTTTCCTGGGTCATTGACTCAGTTTTGAGACTAGCTTCAGCAGCTACTGGCAGAATCATTTGAAACACATTGTGTGGGGATATAGGAGATTCTCAGCTATTTTGTCATTAACTAACTTACCTTTTGACTAACTTATCAATATTCAATTGTTTAAATGAATTTTTTGTTAACTTGTTTGAGAAAGAAAATCATATATGATTTATGTTTTAATGACTGTGTTCAGTTCAGCATTTGCTGCACAAGTGTGCAAGCCCTGTGCATTATTTTTTTTAAATTTCAAACACAATAATGTTACAACAGTGAACCCACCAAACACTAACTTATTTAGAAATACACTGAACAAAAGCAACACTTTTGTTTTTTCTCCTCATTTTGCATGGGCTGAACTCAAATACTTTTGCTATGTACACAAAAGGCCTATTTCTCTCAAATATTGTTCACAAATCTGTCTAAATCTGTGTTAGTGAGCACTTGTCCTTTGGCGACATAATCCATCCATTAGTTGTGCACTGTTCTTCACAGATCTTGAATCCTTTGGTGAAGAGTGCAATTCAGATATTTCCACTGTAGTGTGATTGCTAGCCAACTCTCTAGGCAGGAGCAAGAGAAAAGAGAGTTTCCCCACACCTGCAATTGCAGAATGTCAGCACGTGGTGGAACTCACATCACTCCATTGGCACGGACTTCCCACTAGGGAGTGAGTATTGGTTAATAACAGGGCACCTAGTAACAGTTATTACTCCATTTTGGGACATGACAAAGAATTTGAGGCAGAGTAATGTCATTTTGGTACATGTCATCCCCTTTCATAAGATACTGGATGCCTTTCTGAAAAAAAGGGAAATTGTTGTACAATGATGTAGCAGCAGTGGTTAGGAAGGTAAAATATCTACTCAATTTTCATCTTATTGCCCTGACCGATGTTAGCTTCCCTATGTGACTCTAGTATTAAGAGAAAAGTGGCACTCTGATGATCAAAAAAACGTTCTTTTAACCGATGGAGCAAATAAACTTCCTCTAGTTCAATCTCCTCAACTTGATACATGAGGCATCATCATCTGCTAGCTGAGATCCAACTAGCCACTTGTCTCTTCCTTCAAAGCTGTTTAACCCCTTAAGGACCAAACTTCTGGAATAAAAGGGAATCATGACATGTCACACATGTCATGTGTCCTTAAGGGGTTAAAAAAAATGCAATTACTCATGCTGCTGGTGCTTCTATTCCTTCCCATTTTTTTTTTCAATATGGCTTCATTGCAGTGATTTTCCCTTGCCTGACTGTGTGCTACAGATGGTATAAGCAGATATGAAACTTTTTTCCCCACACTGATGGATTGGTCACTAACTAGATTTTTGAGAAATATTTCTTCTTGTCAGGGTGTTTTCCCTTTCATTTTTGGAATAATACCCTTTTTTCAACTTAAAATGACTACTGTTCCCCATTTTTCCTAATACAAAATAGCAAAAGGAATAAGATTATAGTCCATCATTATAAAAGTAAGTCCACTGTTACAAAGTACAGTCTGCCTGCCACTTTTGCTATATTGTTGCTGTTTATGTTGCTATAATAAAACCCACGAAAACCTTACCCAGGTCATTCGTATGCACGAATGATCGATCACCCGGCATATGGTGTGTGCCGCCTATTAACCGCCCAGAAACTGCGGTTTTACACTTGTTAACCCCATTCACCTCTGAATTACCGAAAAACTACCGAATCTATTACCGAACGACTGACTACCCTGCATGAGGAGTGTGCCCCTTATTAACTGCCCAGAAGCTGCAGTTTGTGGTTAACCGCAGCTTAATTGACAATCGCTTGTATGCACGAACATGTGGCAGTGGCCATCTTTAACTGCCGAATGCCCAGTTTGACTTGATCGTCGACCTTCTGGTACTATTCTTGGACACTATTGTTCACGAACCCCGCTGGGATCGCCAAAACCCTGTCTGTTCCTGTTTAAATCAACGAACACCATGCCGTTGGGTACTTTGGAACTCTGGAGGCTAGACCGACCCTATGCTTGAACATTGTGGAGCTAATTACTGGGTTGACTTTTATTGAACAACCCTAGAGACAAACTTTATCCCCATGGCGTTCCCATCCTATTCGTGAGATCTGAGAGCTGTCTGAGGATATGTTGAATGCATAAGTTAAATAATATATTGTATGAGTTATGGATTTTTATGTGGTGTTTAGTGTTATTTTAAAACCAGAATATTGCCTTCACCTGGAGATAATTAAGTTACGGTAACCATTTAAGCCACAATTATCTCCAGGATAGAGGGGAGAGTTTGAAAAGATGCACTTTGTTCCTATTGGTTATTGTCCCTTGTAACACTGTGTACCATCAGGTCCAGAGGGGTGTGCCTCTTGCCTGAAAATGTGTATGTAAGTAATGCCTTTCCATTCAATAAACAAGACTTCTTACCCTCAACTCGCAGCCTCGACTCGTGTTGTAGGGAAATCACTAGCTCTGTTCATTGCTTCAGGGATACTTTACACTTGCAGAAAGATCGCTTTTACAACTTGCAGAGTGAAGCAACAGTCTCATTCAAATATAAAACTTTCAATGAGACAGTTGTCTCAAAGTAATGCATGTCTCTTTAAGTAGTCCATGTTAAAGCATTGATTAACATAAAAGTAGTGTGTGGCCTGAAATAAATCAGTTAGCTCCCAGAACTATGTTTCGCCTGGTTACTGGGAGAATGGATGTCTGCTTTTTTTAATGGTTCCAGTCTGGCTGAGAGAAGGAGTTAGTGGAGGTAACCAGTCGGGTTACGTGTGGTCTGCTACATCTGGTAGCAGCATTCGGATAGCTTTAACTAGCCGAACAAACCACTGAACAAAAAGTCAAACCAATTAATGACCTACACGGCTCTAAAGCGAAAGTACCTCAAGGAATTTTTGGAAGCCTGAGGACAAGTTGCCAGCAACCATTCAAAGGCTGACCTAATTGCAGCACTCATAGTGAGTGATGGAGTCAGCAATGGTCCCGCTGTACCGGCAGTCAGTGAATAGTGATGTCGCGAACCCGAAATTTTCGGTTCGCGAACGGCGAACGCGAACTTCCGCAAATGTTCGCGAACCGGCGAACCGGGCGAACCGCCATAGACTTCAATGGGCAGGCGAATTTTAAAACACACAGGGACTCTTTCTGGCCACAATAGTGATGGAAAAGTTGTTTCAAGGGGACTAACACCTGGACTGTGGCATGCCGGAGGGGGATCCATGGCAAAACTCCCATGGAAAATTACACAGTTGATACAGAGTCTGGTTTTAATCCATAAAGGGCAGAAATCACCTAACATTCCTAAATCACAATCAATATGGATTGACACCTGACATATGACATATTGACACCTTGACATATGGATTGACACCTGTCCTCAGAGCCCCTGATGCACACGGACACAGAGCAGAATGAGAGACTGGTCCCCGCGGGGATGCTTGCAGCACGAATGTGGACACCTGTCTGGGATCCTGATGCACACTGACACAGAGCAGAATAGGGACTGTTCCCCCTACATCGGGTCACTTGGCAGATATGGATTGACACCTGTCCTAAGGTTCCCTGGTACACACTGACACAGAGCAGAATAGGGACTGGTCCTCCTACATCGGGTCACTTGGCAGATATGGATTGACACCTTGTTACAAACTGCTATTTGTAACGGGCCCTTTAAATGGCAAATTGCCATGGGTTGTGGAGAAGCCTATTTGCCAGCCTCCTCCCGCATGACTATGGCCCGTGGGAGATTGTGAAAATGTATGCACTTTTATTTGGTGTGTATGGCCCTTTA
>OW240917.1:134819071-134839812 GCA_933207985.1 Pelobates cultripes | reverse complement strand
ATAGAGATAAAAAAAAATGTGGTGTAGCCATAATATTCAGTGAAAAAATAGAGGTAGAAATAATTCAACAAATACAAGATGTAGAAGGTAGATACTTGATAATAATATGTAAAATCAATTCTAAGATATTTACACTCTGTAATGTCTATCTCCCAAATTATTCACCAGCTTCTTACTTAAGATCCATCTTAGAAAAAATAGAAGAAGTAAAAGTGGGAAACTTAATATTGGCTGGAGATTTTAATGCAGTTATCGACCCACAACTAGATAAAAGAACTATGAAAGGAGTTAAAATAAATAAGATGGTAATTAAACAAGCTAAATCCTTAAAAAACATAAAGGATGAATTTAATCTGTTCGACATTTGGAGGATTCACAATCTAAATCTAAGAGATTATACACACTTCTCTAAAGTCCATTTTTCTTATTCAAGGTTAGATATGATTTGGATTGATCCTAATTTAATCGATAAAATTCAAAAAGTAAATATAAATGAAGCAGTTTGGACAGATCATAATGGTGTAGTATGTGTAATAGAAGTAGGAAAAAATATAAAAAAGCCATATAGTTGGCGTCTAAATGATAGATTGCTTAGTTTTGAAACAAATAAAAAATTCATGGAAGTAAACATAGGCAATTATTTTAAAGAAAATAACATAGAGGATATTGATCCATCCACTTTGTGGTGCGCCTTTAAAGCAGTAATAAGAGGTCATTTCATTAAACTCCAAAGCCAAACTGATAGGGGTACTAGTCTATCTCACCTTTATGGTCAATTAGGGAAGTTGACTCAAAGCAATAAACATAATCCAACAGTTGAAAATTCCAAAGAAATATCGGCATTAAAAGACAAAATTAACCAAAAATTAATGGAAAGAACAGTTAAAAGTTTAGATAGACTAAAATTAAAATATTATTCTAAGGGTAATAGAGCCGATAAACTGCTATCACAAAAATTAAGAAAACAAAAGGGTATTAATAAAGTAGAAAAACTTATTAATAATGGAACAACTGTAGTAACTCCAAAACTAATAGGACAACAATTCAATGATTTCTATAGTAAGTTATACAACATTCCTCAAACTACGACAGATGAAGATATAAAAAAATATCTAGAAAAAATAAATAAGTTTAAATTAACAGTATTACAAAGTGAAGAAATAAATAGAGACATAACTATAGATGAAATAATGAAAGCTATAAATAATTTGGAGGAGTATAAAACCCCAGGTCCAGATGGATTTAGCAATTTATTTTATAAAATATTTAAAAAATCAATTTGCCCTTATATGACTAGTGCCTTTAACAGTGCGGCTAAAAGAGGATCTCTTCCAATAGAGATGTTAAAAGCTAATATTCTACCAATTTTAAAACAAAACAAAAACCCTACTGATGTTAAAAATTACCGTCCAATATCCTTGATAGATGTTGACACTAAACTATATGCTTCAGTGTTGGCCGCTAGACTTAAAAAACTTTTGCCTCTGATCATACATCAAGATCAAGTAGGTTATGTTCCCGGCAGAAACTCTTACACATGTATTAGGAAAATTGTCAACATCTTAGATGATGCTAATAGAAAAAGAGTTCCAGTTTTGGCTCTGTCGATTGATGCTGAAAAAGCATTCGACAGAGTCAACTGGATTTATCTGGAGGCAATATTGTCACACTATGGTTTTGATGGATGGATTAAGAAAGCCATTATGGCCCTTTATGTAAATCCATCAGCACGCACTAAAGGACCAAACATCACAGCCCCATGGTTCCAATTGAAAAATGGTACACGACAGGGATGTCCACTCTCACCGTTATTATATTTGCTTTCTATTGAACCATTAGCCGAGAATATTAGAAACAATAAAAAAATCTATGGCCACAAAATATTAGATGTAGAACAGAAATTAAGTTTATATGCTGATGACATCTTAATTACCATAACAAAACCGGAAATTTCATTAGATTTTTTAATGTCAGAAATTGACAACTATAGTAAAATATCTAATTATAAATTAAATATAAATAAATCTATGATCCTGGACATTAATTTAGATGCACAAATGAAAAATAAGATTAAAGATAGATATAATTTTTTATGGGTCGAAAATAACATGGATTATTTGGGAGTTAAACTGACTAGAGATGTAAATAAAATGATGGAAATCAATTTTCTGGATTTATTGCAAAATCTTAATAAATGGCTGAAAAACCGAAGAAATTTAGAAATTTCTTTCTGGGGAAGGATAAATGTAGTGAATTCATACGTCATTCCAAAATGGAACTATTTGTTCCAAATGTTGCCATTAAGTATTTCTGATCAGTGGTTGCAATTAATACAGAGAAGTTTTACTCAGTATATATGGAAAGGTAAAAAACCAAGACTGAGTCAGTCAATACTAACACAAAAACTGAATAAAGGAGGACTGGCTTATCCCTTAATATTAAATAATTATAGGGCAGCGATAATTTTACATATATATAGGATGCAAATAGAAGAAAATAAAAACGAAAGTTGGTATAAAACAGAACTTACTGCAGGAGAAATCCCCAGCTTGGACTGTTTAATTTGGAATACTACCAAATTTTTTCAAAAAAAAAATTACCCTAGTATAACATTAACACACTTAATGAATAGTTGGCTTAAAATTAAAAAAATCCTAAAAATAGAAAACAAAATTCCAACTTATTTAGGCTTAGATTTTGTAGAACATCAAGTTGCAGATATAAATTTAAAAAATTGGAATCAAGCAGGAATTTTGCGACTGTCTCAACTACTTGTAAAAGATAAAATTAAAACCTTTGCTCAATTAACACAGGAATACAACTTAACATCAAAAGAGTTGTTTAACTATCTAAGACTTAAAAGTTTCTTGATAACACATTTAATTACATCAAACACTAATCTGAATAATGGGTTAAATATACTCTTTAACACAGACAAGATAAATAAACCACTTTCAAAAGCTTTGGTATTAAGCAAAATATGTAATAAAGTAAAAACTCCAACAGCCATAACCGCTTGGAAAGAAGAATTAAATATGGAAATAAATATTAGGCAATGGGGTTTCTCATTGACAGACGCTTCGAAGTATACACACTCGTTAAATCTATTAGAGACTCATTTTAAAGTTCTAAATAGATGGTACTTAGTACCAGACAAATTGAACAAAATGTATCCTTCAGCAAACCATCTATGTTGGAGATGTGGTACAAACACAGGTACTTTTAAGCATATTTGGTGGGAGTGTAGTAAACTGAACAATTTGTGGTTTAATATACAAAAGTTTGTATCCATAGACTTGAACCTTGAGCTGAGGCTTTCTCCGGAGACTGTTTTGCTTCATCTAAACTGGCCGGTAATGACAAAAGATTTGAAAATTACTCTTATCCATCTTTTTTTAGCAACAAAAATTGTGATTGCAAGAAGATGGAAAGACGATAGTGAAGTTCCTTGGGATCAAGTCAAAGCCCAGCTTAAGTTTCAAGTAAAAATGGAAGTGTTATTGAGCAAACAAAAATTAAGTAGGAAAACAACAATGTGGTTGAAATGTTGGGAGAAGATTGATAAATAGAGGGGTCTTTATTTATATATATAAATTCAAGGTGAATAATGAGGTTGACTGTTAATGCTTTGGACAATATAACACAATATATATTATGAGATAAATATATATACTTTCTCGATGAGTTTCTTCCCTTCTCTCTTGCTGCATTGTTTTGTCTTGTTTTATGTAGATGTGTAAGTCTAAAGTATTGTTTGTTCTTAGTTAACTGAAATGTATAAAGAAACATCTTATGGATGAACATCTTATATAGGAACTGTTTCTCTATCATTTGTTTGTAATTGTGGTATTGTATTGTGGAAAAAAAAAGAAAAGGGGGGAAACCCTTAAAATAAAGATTATATAATAAAAAAAAAAAAATTGAAAATATCAGGAAGGGGCATGGTGTTGGTGGTGGGTTGGGTATTGTAAGTTAGGAGGTCTGCTCTATCTTTTTTGGTGATGGTATTTATAGTGGTGTTGAGGCGGGTTGGTGAGTAATTTTTCTCAATACATTTTTCTTTTAGATAATTTGATTGTTTGTTAAAATCTTCTATTTGGGAGCAATTCCTTCTGAGACGAAGGAATTGGCTTTGAGGGGCACTTTCCAACCAAGGTTTGTAATGGCAGCTAGATCTTTCGATAGCTGTGTTGATGCAGACTTTTAAAAAAAAATGTTTTGGTGTGGATGGTATTGTCTGTAATGAAGATGTTGAGGTCTAAAAAATTAATAGATTCCTTACTTGTTTCGTGGGTTAGGGTAATGCCTCTATTGTTGATGTTGAGGTGGTGGATAAAAGAGTTAAAAAGAGCTTCTGTGCTATCCCAGATAAAAAACAAATCGTCTATATATATAAAATATGTTACAAGGTTCGTACACCAAGCGTGCCTTCCCCATATGGCCGTGGATTCCCAGTCGGCCATAAAGAGGTTGGCATAGCTTGGCGTGAACCTTGTACCCGTCGCAGTGCCTTGTTTTTGTAGGTAAAAGGAGTCAAAAAAACAAAAATAGTTGTTGGTTAAAATGATATTAATACCTTCTAAAATAAAATCTATAGGCAGTTTCCCTTTCCCATCCCCGTCTCTCCCTGTCATCTGTCTCCTGGGTGACTTCCCCGCTGGCGTTGGTGTCAGGGGACCTTACAGACTTGAGGGATACAGGGGGGTCCAGGACCTGGTGGGCTGTCTGGGAATGCCTAATGTCTCCAGCTAGGGCTGAGGGGTTGTTCTCATTGTTTATGTCACCAGAATGATTCTGCTGGTGAGGACATCTGGCATGGAGGGGACCTGATGGAGCATCTGTTTTTGTAGAGAGTTCATGTAGAAGACAGGTAAACAATTTATTGTGGTAGCTGGTTCCATGGAATTAGTTTGTCTATGATGTGGAGGGAATCTTGGCTTGTCAGGTGAGAGGAGGTAGATTGAGCTTTGTTAAGAAAGCTGGGACTTCAGAGATGTTGGTCAGGACATGAAATTTGTTGTTAATTTAAATGAATGCCCCCAGGCATATCTCAGGTTGTGTAGTGTCAGCAGCTGAGTGAGGGGGCGCAGCATGCAGGCCTCCAAATCTTGGTATAGTTGTACCTGGGCACCTTTAATTTGTAGCTGGGTATCCCTGTCCACTGTCATGAATCTTTGTTTTATGTGGAAGTAGTGCATCAGCAATATAACATCTCATGGCAGTGTGTTGGCCACTGGGGATCGTAAGGCCCGGTGTGGTCCATGAGCAGGCCAGCCTGAGAGGATTCAGGTAATAGGGTTTGGAAGGCTTTGGTAAGAATAGGCTGCAGGAGTTCTATGGATTAGTTTCGGGTATAGCCCTGATCCGGATGATGTTCCTCTTGTGCCTCATCCAAGCTCTTAATTTGTTCCTTGAGTTTTTGAATAGCTGAATCGTAGGAGTTCACTGTTGTTATTGTGTCCTCCATTTTGGTTTCCACCTCGTGGGTCCACATGGCGAGGTCTGTGAGGCCCTCGTGGAGAAGTTGGAGGTGTTTTTGGAGTTCTTCAGCAACATGAGATTTAAATTCTCTCATAAAGCCTCTCATATCCCTTCTGGTGAGAGGAGAATCCAGGCTGCCCTCTAGTATGGAGCAGCTGTCATCTGATTCATTGTCAGAGGGTGCCACGCTGTGATTAGGCATTTGGTTCTTGTCAGACTGTGCGTGGAATATTAGCGCCACGGCTAGTTGTTTTGCTTTGTGCCTACCTCCCATCTTTAGGTGAGGCCGATGGGTGCAATAGTGGTTGCCTGGTTCGGTAAGGTGGCGAGAAGCAGGTGGGGTGGGGTACATGCTTGTGGTAGCTGTAGTTTCAGCTGCAGCGGAGCTTCACAATTATACAACCATCTTTGTGGTGAGTCAGGATCCACCCCTGTATAATTTTTTTAAATTGACCAATATTTATTTTTTTTAAATCTTTTTTATATGATGACTTCTACATTGAAAATTACATATAATTAATAATTATTTCTCCTTATTTTCATTTCTTCTTTTATATGCATCTTCTAACAGTTCATTTTTATAGCCCTTTGATTTTCTTTAACTCCTTAAGGACACACTTTCTGGAATAAAAGGGAATCATGATGGAATATTTTCGTCATGCGTCCTTAAGGGGTTAAAATCCTTTAAACATTTTTGTGTTTGTTCATGAAATATTTCCTCATTAGTCCAATTTTGTCTAATTATTAGTAATTGGGCTTTTGGGGCATTTAGTAGCCGTGATGAAAAATGGCAGCTGCTTTCATGTATGTAACTGTTTACATCAAACCTTTTAAAGAAGGTACTAAAGTTTAATGCAGCAAAACAGGAAAAGGTTGCTCCAATTGTGAACAAATGTGTTTCAAATAATAAAACCCTGGAACAAATAAAACAAATAAACAAAGAACAAGTGGCAAATATAAAAGTCCAAAGTCAATGTGTAAACTTGCAAAGGTTGAAGCCAAACCCAACAGAGGAGTCTTTTTGTCCTCTTCTATAGGGAACAGTATAGATATACAAAATAAAACAAAGAACAAAGCCAATAGTGCAATATGCTCTAATATTTTGTGGTACTTTGAAAGTGCAAGTCTTACATGGTCCTACTCACATTTTATAGAGCTTACACCAGATCTAGTGTACAGTGATATAATCCCCACTTGCAGGATACGTGTAGTAGTGTAGTAAGCAGTGCAGTTTTCACAGAGGACCATAAGTCCAAAAATGACAGAATTACAACAATAGTGCTCACAGTAGACACTAAACCAGGAGTAATAAATATAAATAAATGTGCTCACATTAAATTAAGTAGACACACCGCTAAATGAATAATGTGTGAGTGGTATAATCCCCACCTAGGATTATTATGTTAGGCCCCCTCTGGAGTGATGAACAGGATGCCAGCAAAATAAAAAAAAAAGCAATAAAAAAGGAAAATGGTGCAATCACAATATAAAAGTAGCCAAAATCACTTTAATTAAAATACAGTAAAAATCTACAACATGCTTCACCACATAGGGCTTTATCAAGTGTGTTTTCCACTTGATGAAGCTCTATGTGGTGAAACATGTTGTGGAAACTGTGACAGATCCACCTGTCTTTAAAATACTTTTATTCCCCCTTGGTTAGTCTGTTTGTTCGGTTAATTACCTGTCCGTACACCCCGTTCCTTTATTTTCCTAACTCCCGAATGAACTGCCGAACGGCCGGCCACCCAGCATGGAAGTGTGCTGCTGGTTAACCTCTTGGTCTCAATAGAACATTGTGGTTAACCGCAGACACGGGAAGCTGGGTGGCCGTCGCTTGAATGCCGAACATGAGGCGGCGGCCATCTTGGATGTACGAATGCCCAGCGGTGTTCGTCAAGAATCTTATGGAACCTCTCCCATACGGTGGATCCTGTATACGAACGCCATCCTGTTCGGTAGTTTTAGTTCACGAAGGGAGTCACCTCAGATAGCTATCCCATGGAGCCTATTCATATACTGAAAGACTATGTGCACAACTTTGGCTCCATGGCGATTGGACTATGTATATGGGATCTGAGCGCCATTCGATAATAATACTCTCAGATCCAAGCTATCTGAGGATATGTTGAACCCATGTATTTCTTTCAGTTATTGTAATGTTATATAATTTTATGTATTTTCTCCACCACGTGTAAAATGGAGTTTGGCCTCTATCCTGGGAGATAATTGAGTAATTCCCCAATTATCTCCAGGATAGAGAGGCGGGTTCTGTACAGCAAAAGGGGAGTGTTTATAGCCAAAGTGTTTCTATTGGCTACTGTATTACATTTGTCCCAGTTTTCCACCAGGTCCCTTAGGGAAGTGTCCACCTGGTGGAATACCACATAAATACCGGGCATGTAGCCCACATTAAACAGATCTCTGCTTAACCCTCAATGCGAAGCTTGGTCTCGTACTTGGGGGTATTGGATTCGTATGGTTTACTCGTTCGGCTGTTTGGTTCGTGAAGGATTTCGTATGGTTCCTGTTCGGCTAATTGGAGCTTTCGTTAGCTGCTTCTCTATTCAGAAAGGGAACATCTTCAGTGGTATTAACCTCTCATATACCTGGGTGTACCGTAACAGAAACATATTGTGCTTATTTGTACCACACCCAAAAGAAAACAGCTTCTTCTCTATTCCATTGCCACTTTTTGGTGCCAGGAATGGATAGCATGTTTTAGCTTTTGTGAGTATTTTTAAAGAGCTGCTGGCATGTTCTCACACTGCCTGATAGCTAACAGCGTGTCAATGGTCCATGCCAGCCATAGTGCCTGCTGCTCTCTATTGAGGAAGGCTGCTTACCTGGCTTCATATGTTGGCATAGTAGTAGCAGCAGCTGTACAATCTCATCAGTATGGTGGCCACCATGCAGAGATGCCTGATGGTATGCTGGAGGACCATGCTGAAGTGGTGGTGGTGGTGGGTGGGATTAAAGGCAGAACAGTGGCACTGATGCAGCTAAGATGATGCTGAGTTCTAATGTCTAACTTATGTACTCCACTTTAACTCTGCCTATAGGCAAAACCTGGTAAAAACCTGGTCACCAGTTGATTGGAATAGTAGTTTGCTGTGTCCCTTGTCATTTCTTGTTCTTGCCCCATTGCACTGTTCCTCACCTGCCCCATTGGTTGTCTCCTTTGTCTTTTTAACTTCAGTTTTCCACTGACTCTGCTCCTCTATTAGTCCTGATCTTTAAACATCCTATCTGTTTTTGTCTTGTCTCTTTTTGAATACCTCTGCCTAGGTACTACTGTCATAATAAAGTCCCCTGTTTCCACTATTACTATTATTATATATTTTGTTTTTAATTATTTTATGTTATTTTATGGTATTATATGGTACTATACGATGATCAGCCACAACGTTAAAATCACTGAATAACATTGATTATATCGTTATGATGGCACCTGTTACGGGGCAGCATATAAATAGTCAGTTCTTGAATTTCATGTGTTGGAAGCAGGAAAAAAATGGACAAACAAAAAGATTTGAGTGAAAATGGCCAAATAGTGATTGCTAAACAACTGGGTCAAAGCATCTCCAAACCGGCAAGTCTTTTTGGATGTTCACAGAATGCAGTTTTTAATACCTACCAAAAGTGGTGCAAAAAAGGACAGACAGTGAGCTCATCAGGATCATGAGTAGCCAAGGTTCATTGGTGCATGATGTGAGGGAAGGCTCAAAGACCATGGAGCAATGGAAGAAGATTGCCTGGTCTGATGAATGATGTTTTATTTTAGATCATGTAGATGGTTGAACGCATCTGTGTCGTTTAGCTGGGTAAGAGATGGCAGCAGGATTCTCTATCGTAAGAAGTAAGGACAACAGAGGCAGTATTATACTCTGGATATTGTTCTGCTGGAAAACCTTGTATACTGGCATTCATAAGAATGTTAATTTGACTTGTACCAACTACCCAGAGATTGTTGCAGTCCACATGCATCGATTCATGAAATGATGTTACCTGAAGGCAGTGGCCTCTTTCAGCAGGCTAAAGAAAACTTCCACACTGCACAATTTGTTCAGGAATTTGTGCCTGGCTAGTACCTGCACATATAGGTTCCACTTCAGAGAGATTAATTTTTCTTTAGTTACTTTTACAGTTATTCTCACCCTTCCTTATAGAGTTTACCCTCCCTAACATCTTCACATGCCTTATAAAGGTCTTATTAGAGTACAAGAAATATGTTGAGTACCTGCTCTTAAGAGCCTCAGCTCCATCTATACTATAGAAATTGTGGTACCAAAATTATTTTGGGAAGGCCATTGGAACAAATAGAGCAACAAAGAAAAAAGGAGACTATGATTGTGTTGACAAGCAAAAAACATCTACAGTATTGCTCAGACTAATGGCTATACAGTATCAGTCATTTTTGCAATGTCAGTTCGGAGTTGGCATTACTTTTATAATGATTGATTGTAATTTTTTTCCTGCTGTTATTTTGTAGTATTAAAAATAGGAACCAGGATTAATTTTAGAATTTAATCTGAAAAATGAAAGGAAAAAGTCAATGGGCAATCAATTTACTCTTTATATCCTGGCAAGAACAAACTTTTCCCACACAATCAACAACAATCCTTAACAAAATACTTGCAAATCTCCTATCTCCCACCCAAAGTTATTTTATATGCTTCTGATAGTACATGCTACTAATAGTAGAAAGGAAAAGCAGCCCTCAGTATTACTAATCTGTCATCCAATGCACTTAGAATGAGGGAAATGGAAAAGCGTATGCAATGCATTTCACTATTATTATTATTGTTAAAAATAATAATACTCACTACTTAGCAGTAGAACCTTTGATTATTTCTATGTTTTGTTGTGCATTTTTACATCTTTCTATATTACATCATTCTATATGCACTATTGTTTTATACAGACATCCAGCATCTAGTGTGCTAGCAGGTTCAACAAATTTAGTCTATAGTTTCTGACCAATGTTTTACAAAGTTTGTATATGAAGTTTAAAACATTTTCTGCTATTAATTTTATTTTGTATTTTTTGTGCCAGAACCCCAAATCAGTTTGTTTTACTCTACAAATAAAAAGCAGTAAATTGTGTTTCAAGTTACACTCATAATGTTGCCATAAAACAAAAAGATTATACAATTTTTTATTTATTTATCCTTCTTAATAAAAACATCAAAAACCAGTAAGTAGAATTCCTGAATAAAGAGCCTGCAAAAAATGTGTAGTTAAATGTGTAGTTAATACATTCCTGTGATAAATAATCTAACTTGTGGTTGACTATTTTGTATAGTGCATCGATCATTGAAGAACCAGCTAATTTACCTTTTCTTTGCTTGATTCATTTGCATTTGCTTTCGTGTAGTCCATAAACAGTATTTTTTTTAACCTAAATTATGTGTGTATGCATTTTTATACTCATATGCAATGGTTTTAGACCTGCCAAGTTTTTAAGGGGGATGCTCAAGGGAAATAGAATGCTAACGGCAAGATGTTGGATGGAATCATTCCTGTCAGCTTTAGAAATTCTAGTTTCTAAAGCTGCCTTAGCAACCTGACAAGGCATTTTAAATAGAATCTACTACAAAAAATATATATCTCATTACAGAGACAGACCTGCTCAAGAGCAGCACAAGAGCTTTTAGGTCATTGATTTCAGCAGTTACCAGCTGGTTTGCAAACAATACTGATTTCACAATACATATATAAAACACATAATTATTCAAATGTTTAATACAATTAATTACATTTTGGGCTTCTTTTCCTGTATTTTTTTATTTTATTTGAAAAGTAAAATGATTTTCCTCTTACTTCTCTTTCACTGCTGAAAAATACATTACTATTCAGCTACTATTTAATCTTGCATGCAAAGGTGTTATAACTTGCTTTTATTTTATAAACACCTGTTTACTTGAACTGTTGGGTACTATGATATAGTACCATGCATAAGCATTCATCCTTACTGAAAGTTTTAAAGTTTTGAAAAATCACAACAATCCAAATATGTTTTATTGCTATTTTTAGTATTTGTATAGTCTAACAATTTTTATACTTGAATTTGCAACATATTTCTACTATTGCCAATACTGTTAATTAACCCCTCAAGGATGGAGGTAGTTGCAGTCCTGAACAAAACCAAAACCTAGAATTTGCCCTATGTGTTTGTTCCACTATAAATTAAGAGTTTCTCTTTTGGTGCCCCAATATATGTTATATATTGGTGGTCAGAAAGAGCTTTCTTTTAATATATTTTTTAAAAATGGAAGAAAATATTTTTTTTCACATTTTTGCTTCTAATAAAATTTACACATTATTGGGTAGTAAATAAAACTTGTAATGGTTCCACCTATCCGTTCTGATTCTTAAATGCTCTATAAGTCTAAATTTTACATTAATTTTAGCTATTTACGGCTAACTCTATGCCAACCCCCCCAATACTATACCGACTCTAGCTCTATGCTTACAGTAACTCTGACTGAATGCCTTCCCTAATCCTATCCTTAACTATCGAACAGCATTAACCGTAACCCCACATTAACCCTTACCATGCCATAAAACTAACTTTACACAAACACTAACCTTTAGCTACACTAAACCTACCATATACCTAACCTTATACCTAACTCAACCCTAACCCTAACCCCAACCTTAACCCTAGTCATAAGGATTGTTGAATGCATCTGCATCTGCTTATATAGATACTGATATCAGCAGATGGGCTTTCTACCTAAAACAGTAGCAGACATTATGTTGCCACCATCTACTGGCTGTTTTCAGCATTACAGGTATATCGTTATAATTCTGAAAATAAGGCATCCGATTACACTGTGAGGCTGCTGGCAAAACCCAGCACTGATCACAGTCTAGGTTTGTCCATAACCTGGGGGTCTACATTCAGCATCTGCCATCCCAGAAAAACATCAACCGAACATCATTACATATTCACAGTGATTTGAATGGATCTAAAGGGCTATACGTAGGGCTTAGTTTTAGCACTGCTTGAAACTCACTGGTATGCCTGGGGCTGGTAAGTGGGGAGCCTGGGGTATCAACTGATACTTTGGAATCCCTACTGTGAGTAGTGATGTAACCCCACTCATGTGTTATTACAGCAATAGACGTTTAAATGCCTATTTAAATGACTGTGGATGTGCTCATTTTGAGTGCTGGATACAGCACATCTGTCAGTCTGAGGGCACTAAAAATGGCTTCAACTGACAGACAATCACAAGCAGAATTCCACAGCCATAACAATTGGGTGAAGAAGAGAATTTATTGTGGTCCAAAGGACAAAATAAAGATACAATCTTTCAGCCATGAGACATTAATCATGTATTCACAGCATCAGTGAAACAAACATATAAATAACCAGGGGAGTATACACCCACCAAAACAGCTGCCTTAAAATTGTTTGTGATGTCACACACCTGTGTTATCTACCTGGAAGCAAAACAGTGTAATCATGGAGAGAGAATAACAAGGTCAGCAAGCAAGGCCAAACTAGACAAAAGGACAAAAATGAAAGCCCAAATGAAATTATCACACTGTGTGTACAGAAACTGTGGTTGAGAGATGAGACAGTGACAATAAACCATAATGGTGTGGAAAATAGAACTAAAAAAAACCCCCATAATAATTGAATAATAATACAGAGGAAGAGCATGCCGAAAACAAGTTGTCATGGCAACTGCAATAACAAGCAAAATTAAGCTGGCAATATGTAGTGAAATTGCATAGTCAAGAGGCCTTGCATGCAACAGAAATAGTCAAGAAAATGTACATTAAGTGCACAGGAACCGTGGAATATAAAACATATAAGAGAAATGAAGCATAAGGCAGTTGGAATAATCCACAAAAATCAGGTTACCATGGAGATCACACGTGTCTAAATAAACAGATAAGCTGACCCTTTTAAGTGAAGGCACTTGAACGCTCTTCCATAAACAAGCTATGGAGTTTTTGGCAGCCTGAATGATATGGAGAATGAGGATGGCTCCTGTTTATGAATGGAGCCCAAGAATATATGGAGTAAACAAATTTCTGGTTATAAGGGTAACAGTATTTCTGTTACTTTGAATAATAGTTGCTAAATCTGTTTACAATACTGTGTCATTGCAGTGCCAAAATATATAGCTTATGGATCCTACTCCTCCCCCACATGTCTAGCAAACTGCTGTATACCCTGAGTATGTGAAAACTTTCCTATTAGGTATACCATATATTTCTTGTAGTTCCGGGAATGGGCATGCATCCTCCCCTGGTCAGTAATTGTTATACCTTGTGTATTCTTGCTTGGTCCATACCCACAAGTCCAAATTCTCTCTGCTAAATATCAAGTTGCCCACAGCCGCATAGGATGCAGAAGAATCTCATGCCAGGAGTTTGGGAGCCCACCAGCACCACATTTGCAGCAAAAGTAGTGTTGGCACTAGAGGAACTTGGCAACCTATGGTGGTTCACCTATAACAAGTCTAACAATGAGTTAGGGTATATAAGTAATTGTTCTAAAAGATGCCACAATGTCAGTATTTAAATATGTGTAATGTGGCTATCTGTGCCAAAATTGAGGCTATATAATATTTTTAGATGTTTGGAGCGACCAAATCTTCCTCCTGCATCCTGTAGCACATTGTTTTAATGGAAACCCGTAGAGGCCTTTTCTTCTTTTGCAAGCCAGCTAATATCACCTTAGGAATTCTTAATGGGATTGTCCTGAACAAAAACAAGATCTGAGGTAATATACACATCTAGACAGAGCTAATCCTGCCTATCCAGGAAATGTTACTCTCTGCCCATCAGTCCAGCCAATTCTGGATTGATTGCATTCATTTGCAATGATTATTTTTTATCAATGTCAGTTGAGACAGAGGCCATGCACCACCAACTAAGGAGGTTAAAGGCCTTCTCCACATCAAGTGCGACCACCTTACCTACTTGCCTTTGTCTATACATCAGTTGCAGGATGTCAATGAACCAGTGGGTGTTCTCACCAGCTTGTCTACCACGCACAAAATCTGCTTATGTTGATTATCGGTAAGAGAGGTTTAGTCTATGAGCCATAATTTTAGCAAATAATTTTGTATCCATGTTTAAAATGAACATTTGTGCAGCTTTGTGGGGGCTTTGCCAATTTAGGAAGTGTGATAATATTGACCTTTTACATTTTGGGATCTTTGGTGTCTGTGCCTAATATGAAATTAAAAAGCTTAGTTGTATAGATTGTTTGTTCAGCTGTAAGGCCAGGATATGCCATATTTGGGTTTAATTTTTCTCATGTTATGTTTATTAACGTATCCCTGGAGTAATAACAGTTTGTTCTTCAACTTTTGGAGATTATAACAGTCACCTGGGGACTTATGGAACAGTTAACCAGGAGTTGGAGCCCAGTTGCAGGAGATGGCATGGGATGCTGGAGCTGTGAATTCAAACCCAGCCAGGTCTCTTAAAGGAGCAGCAGGTCTCAGGCTGTGCCGTGACAGAGATTTATACTTGTTTGTCTATTTGAGCTCTGTTTATGTTGGGCCTCTACCTCGACCAGAGACTGGAAAAGCCACTCTCTCACTTGTGTATTTTTGCTTTAACCCCTTAAGGACACGACTTCTGGAATAAAACGGAATCATGACGTAATATTTCTGTCATGTGTCCCTAAGGGGTTAATACCTCCTATAGTTTGATAAATAAACTCCTAATAGATGCCTTATGTGCCAGCCACGTATTGACTATAGAAGTATCAGAATAGGCTCCACACCGGCCTCCTAATAAAAAGCTTATTTAAGCACAACAATCAGCGACCACATAATGAGTTGCTTGACCCTGAGGTAACATGGATAAGCTCAATCCTAGAAAACCGCCCAAAAAACCCTCTGATGTGAACACAATGCTCCCATGAGGCACAAGATGGCTGCGAGACTAACTTTCACTCACCTTACTCTCCTGCGGGATCTGAAGCATCCCAACCCCCGAGAGCCCTAACAGAGGATACACCCCAGGACCTGGCAAAATTAGCGGAAGTCAAATCCTTCCTAGCCCGAGAGATAGAGTGGAACTCCAAGGCAGTAATGGCGGAGATACACTCCCTGGGAGTGAGGACGGTGGCCCTGGACCAGCGCCTGGACACCACCTCTGCAGCTCATAATGAAGTCGCTGACCATGTGACCCACCTTACCACCCGGCTGGAGTCTGCTGAGGCAGCCCTGGAAGATCTAGCAAATTGATTACACCACAATAATTTCTGCATTCGCTGCCTACCCGAACAACATGATGAAGGCTCAGTGACAGAAATCTGCTGGTTAGTGGACCGGACCCACAGAGCTCTCCGGTCAAGAAGAGAACTTGTAGCCATGAGATGTTATAGTGCACTTCCTCCACTTTCAGACCAGGGAGGCAGTGCTGAGACTGAGCCGTAAGGGCCCTGTCACATTCCAAGACTGAGAGCTTACCTTCTATCAGGATCTGGCCCCTTCCACTCTGCAAAGGAGGAGAGAGTGGAAGCCCCAGACCTTCTGTGTACCAACGCCTTACGGCATGCATGGGGCCATCCTTTCAAGCTTATGGTCTTCAAGAATGGAAGGCCAAACATTCTCCTACCAGGCTCAGACCCATCCCACTTCCTCCAGAACCTGGGCATCAATTGCTCAATTGAACACCCTACCATCTGCCGGCAGGTATCAGGACATGAAGAGACCACCATTTTTTGTCACTGGGCTACTAAACTTCCCATGGGGTGGGGTGCTAGGAAACTGATGTAAACCCTGGGTATGTGAAAACGGGGATCCTCTCTGTCTGGATCTGGCACGGGACCACCCCCCATGCTTCAACTGGCACGGGCATTCCTTTCTCTCCCCCCCTTCCTTCCTCCCCGGCGGAGCCCAGGAAGTTCCTGGATGCCCTATCCCACTTCTACCCGAAACACACTGATGTCTGGCCCAACCTGACCTGCAACCCGGAGATGCCAATGACCTCTACTGTACCGTGAGTGGAATATATCATTTTTCTAAAACTGGAGATCTAATGGACACTGTATATCATGTTGCCATAGGCAGGCTATCCTGGTTTACTATTTATATGATGCCTTTAGAATACCGCTAGTGTGGTACTGAGGTCCCCCAGAGTAGGAAGGGATTCCTCACCTCTTCACACCTCCCCCAGGCCCTAAGATATATGTTACTTATATCACTAAGGGAACAGCGACTTCACTATAGCCTGTGACATAACCCATATAACAAAAAAGGAAAAAGCAATAATAACAAAAAATATATATAACTAAAAAACAAAATAATCTGTTATTTTATAAAAAAAACAAACAAAAAAAAACTGTTTGGCCACCTAGTTTCTCTTTCCCTTATTCTAAACCTACGCTCGAATGTTGATATCTACATGACCTAACAACAAGGAGAAATCAAACCGCTAATGCATAACGCATACCCATGACAACTAACATGACACTATCTACCATAGAAAAAGGGCCATTCTGCTAACCTGTTATATCTGGGTCTCATATCCAATCTCTAGAGGGTCCAACCTCTCTCCCGAACAGAACCACTGCAAACCTTTCCCTCCCACCCCCCCTTTTTGTTCCCCCGTATCCTCTCCTCTTCCCCCACACTGTGGACCTGGGACAAAGGTCTATAATATATCCCTGACCCACCACAATGTTTAGTTTTCTAGGGCTATGGATTAAGGTTACTACAGTTAGCCACAATTTTAGGGCAAAATAACAAATGGTTATAATGTCCGTATAATGTTTTTGTCTCTGTACTTAATTATGACTTAGTAGGAACTTACCGGTGTATTGGTCCATGACTCTCTCTTCCCTTCTGGAGATCTCTCCAATGGAAATGGAGGCTCATGCACCCCCCCACACTCTGGTGATGTCTAAGACCAGACTCACTCTGCAATGGTGTGCATTGTTTATCCTTCGCTCTCTACGGTTCTTTCTCTCCCCTATCATCTACTCTCTTTTCCTCTTCCACCCCTCTTACCTCTGGTCAGTCGCTCCCAGGACATTTCTTCTTAACCCTATTCTCGACAAAGTATTGGAAAGGTGGTGGAAAGAGATAACCAACTCGTGGATACATGCCTTAACCCATGCTCATCTTTTATATCTCATACCAACACTGGACATCTGAAGAATTCATCTCTTAATACCAAATGCCTAAATGCCCCGCGTAAATTAAAACTCCCACATTGCATTCATTCAGGAGACACACCTCCCAAAATCTGCCCAGGTCTCCATTCGGGATCATAACTATACTGTCGCCATAGAAGCTAGAGCCTACTGAAAACGTAGCTGAGTAGCTATTATGATCCACAAAAGATGCCCAATACTCATATCCATGAGATCTCTGACCCTGAATGCTGGTTTGTCCTGTTTATGGGCCGGATCTAGTCGCACACCATCAATGTATATGCACCCAATACCCCTTCGCCGGACTTCTGAGACTGAATCGGCAAAATGGTTGAATCCCTATCATCGGGCGTCATATTATGGGGAGATTTCAATGCGGCACCTATCCTGGCTACCAACAGAAGCATACGCCAGGGGATCACACGATCACATGGCCTGGGCAGACAGGATAAACTACTGCACCGCTTTATTCAGAGAACGAGGCTTATAGATGCATGGAAAGCTCAGCACCCAGACGGCCACGATTTTACATTCTACTCTTCTCCCCACGACACCTATTCACATATCGATCTCTTTCTCACCAATCACGTAGGTTTTTCAAAGGTCACGAAGACGGAAATAGGCTCAATCGCATGGTCCAATCATGCAGACGTCACCATATACCTTAGGGGATGACACATGTCCGTCCCAATGGACATGGAAGCTAAACACCTTACTGCTCAAAGACTGAAGCGTAGTAGAAACTGTTGGGGATAAAATAAGCCCGGGACCCTCTTTGGTTGATGGATGTTTGCCAACTCTTACAGAGCTCTGGAAATTGGAAATGAAAAGCAGAGACATGTTCCATATCCAACTTAACTCCTTTTAATACGCAAGTTATATTTATACATCGTTTTCACGTCGGTGGGGGCATGAGCATAAGGGCGTGACAATTACTTAGATTGTTATTCACAAGTTATAAACACCTGTTTCTTGTTATATTCTATGTTATATAACGCACGTATATTTGATTAAAAAAACAAAACAGATGTTTACAAATACAAAAATTTTGGACAATTAATTTCAAAATCAGTATTCTTCCCGTAAATAGGATAATAATTTCTCTTCTGAGAATAGAAAATACAAACAGTTTATTCCAAGTTCAACTTAACCCTTATATCAGGGCTCGAGTCCCGCAGGAACGCATGGGAACGGCGTTCCTGCACTTTTTCCACAGCAGGAACGCCGTTCCCGTTATCTGTCCTGCAGGACCGGCCCTGCTACCTGCACAGAGGGGCCATCACACGCTGTGTTCCCTCTCCAGCTCTAACTCTCGCGAGACCCGCGGCTGTTACCATGGCAACGCTCCGCACAGGCGAGTCTCGCGAGAGTTAGAGCTGGAGAGGGAACACAGCGTGTGCTGGCCCCTGTGTGCAGCGGCTGGCTCCCTCCAGCATACCACCGGACCACCAGGCTATCTCCCCCCTCCCTGACAAGGTAAGAAGCAGGGAGGGGGGAATAAAATAAAAAACTATACATACACATAAAGTAAAAAAAAAATGCTTCCCCTCCCCATCATCCAGCACTCACACACCCATCATCCAGCACTCACACACACATCATCCAGCACTCACACACACATCATCCAGCACACAAACACCCATCATCCAGCACTCACACACCCATCATCCAGCACACACACACCCATCATCCAGCACTCACACACACATCATCCAGCACTCACATCCATCATCCAGCACTCACACACACATCATCCAGCACTCACACACACATCACCCAGCACTCACACACACATCATCCAGCACTCACACACACATCACCCAGCACTCACACACCCATCATCCAGCACTCACACACATCATCCAGCACTCACACACCCATCATCCAGCATCCACACACACACACACACATCATCCAGCACTCACACACACACATCATCCAGCACTCACACACACATCATCCAGCAGCACCACACACACCACATCATCCAGCACTCACACACACCCATCATCCAGCATCCAGCACTCTCACACACATCATCCAGCACTCACACACACACATCACACACACATCATCCAGCACTCACACACACACATCATCCAGCACTCTCACACACATCATCCAGCACTCTCACACACATCATCCAGCACTCACACCCACATCATCCAGCACTCACATCATCCAGCATCATCCAGCACTCACACACACACATCATCCAGCACTCACACACACATCATCCAGCACTCACACACACGTCATCCAGCGTGCACACACACATCATCCAGAACACGCTGCATTCATTATACACACTCTTCACTCACTACAAACACACTACATTCACTATACACACTCTGCATTCATTATACACATTCTGCACTCACTACACACTACATTCACTATACACACTCTGCATTCACTACAAACACACTACATACACTGTATTCATTGTACACACTCTGCACTCACTACAAACACACTAAATTCATTATACACAATTTGCACTTACTACAAACACACTACATTCATTGTACACACTCTGCACTCACTACAAACACACTACATTCACTATACACACTCTGCACTCACTACAAACACACTACATTCACTATACACACTCTGCATTCATTATACACACTCTGCACTCACTACAAAAACACTACATTCACTATACACACTGCATTCACTATACACACTGCACTCACTACAAACACATTACATTTATTATACACACTGCACTCACTACAAATACACTACATTTGTTATACACACTCTGCACTCACTACAAATACACTACATTCATTATACACACTCTGCACTCACTAAAAACACACTGCATTCATTATACACACTCTGCACTCACTACAAATACACAATTATTCACACTGCACTCACTACAAACTACATTTATTATACACACTGCACTCACTACAAATACACTACATTTGTTATACACACTGCACTCACTACAAATACACTACATTTGTTATACACACTGCACTCACTACAAATACACTACATTCATTATACACACTCTGTACTCACTAAAAACACACTGCATTCATTATACACACTCTGCACTCACTACAAATACACTACAATTATTATTCACACTGCACTCACT
>OW240917.1:134761571-134816571 GCA_933207985.1 Pelobates cultripes | reverse complement strand
TACCCACCCGAATGTCTTGCTTGACCAATCCTCACCTCCTCTGTGCATCTCCATTCCATAGCTTTTATTGCAGTCCTGTTTTGACCCTATCATCTCTGTCTTCCACAGTCTGAGTTTTAAAAGACCACTTCTAGCAAACGTGAACAGTGCTCAGATTCCCGCCCACCCCTCCCCTCACCACCCCACCCCAAGTTCCTTACTACATTTATAGATAGAATCCCACACATAACTTTAGATAATTCCAAATAGCAGCTGCAAACACTACCCGTAATGAGCACAATCCACCTTCTTAACCCCTAACACTCACTCCTTCTCCTCACTTCTGCTCATTCTCCTTTCCTCTAATTACCTACCCATCAGAGCAATGCTCTATATTCTCCTCCTCTCCTTCTCTCTCATCTCCCTAAAGATCAAAATATCCCCTTCCACCCACTTCCCTCAACAACACACTCACTCACATTTACATTAATCCCTCTATGCTACACTTCCCCCTTCTCTCATCTCAAGCCCTGCACTCATTTCTCTATTCTCTCTCTCCTGCTCTAACCCAATCTCACCCTAGTCGCCACCCATATAAAACCCATTTACACCTTCTGTCTCTATCTCTCCTCCTACTTCTGGCAGCTGGTGACGTCTCTCCCAACCCAGGGCCCCTCACCTCATCTGCTCACACTAAAATAACCAGAAACCATGCAAACCTCCTCCAAATACCCTGCAGTTTATCCTCCTCTACCAAAATTCAGTGTGCACTCTGGAATGCTCGCTCTATTTGTAGCAATATCAAATCTACAGCTATACATGACCTCCTCATCTCTAACTCACTCACAATACTGGCACTCACTGAGACCTGGCTATCCCCATCCGATACCGCTACTCCTGCTTCTTTATGTTTCGGTGGTCTACAGTTCTCCCATACTCCCAGACTCGACTGTAAAGGAGGTGGTGTAGGCATCCTTCTCTCCCCTCAATGTACCTTTCAACCTATCCTCCCTGCCCCTGCCCTATCCTTTTCTTCCTTTGAAGTTCACACTGTACGCCTTTTTAAGCCCACTCCTTTAAGAATTGCCACCATCTATCGCCCCCCCAATCACCCTAAACTATTCATTGAACACTTTTCCTCCTGGTTACCCCACTTTCTTTCCTCTAGCACTTCCTCTCTCATACTTCGAGACTTCAATATCCCTATCAACAAGCTCAACTGCCCTGATGCCTCTCGTCTGCTCTCTGTAACCTCCTCCTTTGGACTCACACAGATTTCTTCCTCAGCAACTCACACTGCAGGAAACACTCTTAACCTCATCTTCACCAATCTCTGTACCACCTCTGATCTTGCCACTGTTCCATTTCCTTTGTCTGACCACCATTTGCTAACATTTAACATCTGCATACCCCATACCAAAATCTCACCACCATCCACTCTCAAACCTCGCAGAAACCTCCACTCCCTCGATCTCCAGCACTTCTCCACTAAACTCCAAACACGCCTTTTACACATCTCAAATCACAACTGCCCTAACTCTGCAACCTCACTCTACAACTCCACTCTCTCCTCTCAACTTGACATCAGGGCACCTCCTACAGTTAAACGCAGCAAGCGCCCCCAACTACAACCCTGGCACACCAAGCTGACCCGTAACCTCCAAAAATGTTCCAGAACTGCTGAACGCTGCTGGAGAAAGTCTCACTTTGCATCTGACTTTGTCCACTGTAAATTTATGCTGCGCTCCTACAGCATGGCTCTTTCCTCTGCAAAAGTAAGCTACTTCAACACCCTCATAAGCACACTGTCCCACCAACCCAAACACCTGTTTCACACTTTTGATGCACTTCTTCGCCCTGTGACTCCCCCTCCTTCCACCACCTTGTCCGCCACAAACTTTGCATCTCCTTTCACTGAGAAGATCTCTACAATCAGAAAAGAGATCTCTAATCTTTCTTCAACTAGTATCCATCCTAAGCTCATTTGCACCTGCTACAGCACAAGAGGTTTCTGCTCTGCTCCTGTCCTCCCGCCCCACCACCTGCTCCCTCGATCCTATTCCCTCGCATCTCATCCGCACTTTGTCTCCCTCTCTTGCTCTTCCTCTCGCTAACATTTTCAATCTCTCCCTTTCCTCTGGCACATTTCCCTCTGCCTTCAAACATGCAACCGTAACCCCAATTCTGAAAAAGCCCAACCTTAATCCCAACTCCCCATCCAACTACCGCCCTATCTCGCTACTACCATTTTCCTTCAAGATCCTCGAGAGAGTTGTCTACGCCAGATTGACAGACTTTCTCGAATCCAACTCTCTGCTTGACCCGCTTCAGTCTGGATTCCGCGCTGGTCACTCTGTCGAAACTGCTGTGACCAAAGTATCCAACGATTTAATTGCTGCTAAATCTCGCGGCCAATACTCTATCCTAATCCTCCTTGATCTTTCTGCCGCCTTTGACACTGTTGATCATCAACAGCTTCTTCACATTCTCCGTAACTTTGGTCTACGGGATACTGCTCTCTCCTGGTGCTCCTCCTACCTCTCCCAGCGCTCTTTCAGTGCTTCTTTCTCTGGCTCTGCCTCTTCTCCCCAACCCCTCCCTGTCGGCGTCCCCTAAGGTTCTGTCCTCGGCCCCCTACTGTTCTCTATCTATACTGCCTCCCTTGATAAACTCATCAGCTCCTTTGGCGTCCAATACCATGTATCTGCAGATGACACGCAAATCTACCTGTCCTCCTCTGATCTCTCTCCACCCACCTTGACTCGTGTTTCTGACTGCCTCTCTGCTATTTCCAACTGGATGGCTGCTCACTTCCTTAAACTCAACCTGTCCAAAACAGAACTTCTAGTTTTTCCTCCCTCAAGTGCTGCTACTCCTGTGTCTGTCTCCATCCAAGTCAACGGCGCTACTATCACCTCTACCTCCCAGGCTCGCTGCCTAGGGGTTCTTTTTGATTTTGATCTCTCTTTTACTCCCCATGTTCAATCGATAGCCAAATCCTGTCGCTTCCGACTCAAGAACATAGGGCGCATTCGCCCATATCTAACGCCGGACGCGGCTAAGGTACTGGTTCATGCTGTTGTTCTCTCTCGCCTTGACTATTGCAATCCCCTTCTCACCGGTCTTACATGTTCCCAGCTTGCACCGCTGCAATCTATAATGAATGCGGCTGCGAGGCTTATTTTCCTGTCCGGTCGCACCTCTCACGCCTCCACGCTCTGTCAGTCCCTGCATTGGCTTCCAGTTAGATATAGGGCCCAATTCAAACTTCTGGCGCTTGCTTACAAATCCCTACATAATGCTGCTCCAACATACCTATCCTCCCTCATACACAAGTATGTCCCGTCAAGACCCCTGCGCTCAGCCCAAGACCTACGCCTATCCTCTGCCCGGATCCCCACCTCTGATGCTCGCCTTCAAGACTTCTCCAGGGCTGCACCTATTCTGTGGAACTCCCTTCCCTCCTCAATCAGACTTTCACCCAGCCTCCACTCCTTCAAAAAATCTTTGAAAACTCACTTCTTCATTAAAGCGTATCAATTAAACTGTCAGCAGGTTTCTCATCCCCCACCCCATCACTCCGTTCCTTCACCTGTCAAAAATGACCTACCAAGCACTCAATAAACCCTTCTGTAACAAACTATTTAATTCCCCTACTTTAACCCTTTGTCACTATACCCCACTCCCTCTAGCATGTAAGCTCATCGAGCAGGGCCCTCAACCCCCTCTGTTCCTGTACGTCAGTGGTCTGATCTCAATTATGTGTCTGTTAGTCCACCCATTGTACAGCGCTACGGAATTTGTTGGCGCTATATAAATAATAAAATAATAATAATAATCATATGAACAGCTAGGATAGATAGTGAAATTGATATTCGTATCTACAAAACTCTGCACATATTTCTAGGAGAACCTGGCACCTGATATCCCCATAGCCACTGTCTGGGCCGCTCATAAAGCGGTTATACGGGGCATCCTTATTAAGACAGCGACCCACAAAAAGAAGCAAAAAATTCTAATACTGACTACTCTCTTAGACTCATTATGGAAAACGGAACAGAGACACAAAACCACTCCGACCCCCCCAATTCTAACACAACTCTAGACTTTGCGACACTCCATCCGTGAACACCTGATAGATGACACGGCCCGCTCCCTTCTGTGGTCCAAAAGGACCTAGTATTAGAAATCCAACAAAATGGACACAATGCTGACCAGCACCCACAGGTCGAGGCCCAGATATCCTCACATTACATACATTAAAGCACTAGATGGTACATTACGAACGTTCCAAGACAATATAGCCCAAATCTTTACTGCCCTCTATAAGACCCTATATAACCACCCCCCGACACACAATACCTCAGATGACACTCAACTCCCAAAGATAAAAGAACTTCTATCTAATATTACACTTCCCAAGCTCTACATAAAAGCCCTAGAGGCGCTAGGTGCTCCAATTTCTCAAGAAGAGATCAATCCGGCCACCTCAGCACTAAAGGGGGAAAAAGCCCTAATGGATTCGAGAGAAAATACTACAAAATCTTCTGTGACAAGCTAATCCCACACCTTGAATCCCTCTTCCACAAAATTATGGCTTGAAACTTACCTGATAGAGACATGACAAGGGCCAATATAGTCCTAATTCCTAAACCAAGACACCACTATGCCAGAGACGTATCGCCCTATCTCCCTAATCAACCACAATTGCAAAATCCTGGCCAAAATACTTGCAGAGACATTAAATCCCTTTCTGACCCACTTAATCCACGCTGATCAGGTAGGATTCATACCGGGAAGGCACCTTTTCAAGAACACTCACCACAACATAGGCGTCATCTGGAAGCTAGCATCTTCACAAACCCCTTCATTAGTACTATCCCTCGACATTAAAAAAAGTGTTTGATGTTGTAAAAGGGCCCTATATGTTTGAACTTCTAAGACATCTGGGATTTCCACCTCCCTTCATTATGGCAATATGAGCCTTATACATCAATGTTACTGTACAAGTTAAAATTGCAGGCTCCCCGCATGACCCTTCTCCCTCGGAAATGGCACCCGACACTCCTTGCTGTTCATCTTGACACTCAAACCCCTACTCCAGGCGATTCGTGAACATCCTCATATACAAGGAGCGATCATAAGGAACCAACAGTTCCTGGTATCGGGATACGCAGAAGATGTACTCCTCACATTAACCAACCCGGTAACAACAATCCAGGCCTTGATTCCTCTCCTCGCCTCTTTGGTGCCAAAGCAGGCTACAAAGTAAACATGAGTAAATCCAGCGCTCTCCCCATAACACTATCGGCGGTGGACATAACACAAATCGAAGGTTCCTATCATGTTCACCTCTATTAAGTATCTCGGTATCAACCTCCCAGCCGATCTCATCCAACTGCATCAACTGAACTACACGCCCATGATAAACACATTGATCTCCGACATGGAGAAGTGGGCAGATAAACCTATATCCTGGATAGGCAGAATTCACTTCATAATGATGAACAATCTCCCTCATATACTATTTCTTTTCCAAGCCCTACCTCTCCTCATAAGAAAACACGACCTAGCCCCCCCTTAACAAAGCAGAAATAGGCCGCTTTATATGGCACGACAAAAGCCACAGAATCTCTTGTAACACACTCTATAAACCGAAAACTAGAGGAGGATTGGGATTACCTCACCTTCACTTTTACTACCTACTGGCCCAACTAATGCAAATTGCCCTCTGGCACTCACCCTGATGATGGGACTATCTGGAATCCCTATTGATGGGATCATACCTTCCACAATTCTATATTTGGACTCCCAGAGACCAAAGAGCACTACTGCGAACAGTTTGTCCATCTGTGACTAACTCTATCTAGATATGGGATAAATCCGCATGTATATTTTGGCTGATCTCCTCCCCTTCACCATTTACCCCCATATACTGCAACATGGCCTTTACCCCGGGCATGAAGGCCAGATATTTTCAAGGCATGGAAAATGTGGGGCTGCTGAGGGTACATCACCTATGCAAGAGTGGAGCCATAATTCCTTTTACAGAACTACCACCTCTGCTCCAATGATAAAGACTGGGGAGACCTTCACTAAATAGACAAGTGGGAATCCGAGATCGTTGAGACCTTGAAAGGGGTAGACAGGCAGGATATGTGAGATGCACACTCTAAAACCTCCATCTGTGTCACAATGCAAGAACAGTCTTATAAAATTATGTTTAGATGGTACACCACACCAGTGAAATTATATCACATGAAAAATACCCCAACGGATCTCTGGAGAGACTGCTGGTCTAGGGGAACTTATACACACATGTGGTGGAGCTGCCCTAGGGTCTCTAAATTTTGGATGGAGGTAAACAAACTCATAGTCCAAATTTTACCTACACATCTTGATCTGAACCCATGGGCTTTCCTGCTTGCTAAGCCACTTGGCAATTGGACCAGGGCTGAACAACAACTCTTTAACAAAATTACACTAGCTGCTAGGAGGGCCCTGGCACAAGACTGGTTGAAATCTACTACACCTTCCATGAACACTGTTATTCTTAAACTTAAAGAACTGTATATCATGGACAAACTAATGGCCCAAGTATGAGGATCTATGAAGACTTTCACCAAGGTGTGGGAACCCTGGGAAACCTATGTGAACACCTGATAGGAGACATTCCCTGAGTTTCTCCCTGAGTTAACTTTGTGAATGATCACCTTATACAGCTCATTTGTGAGGCTGAGACAACTAAATATTACACCAGCTGACAGAGGGGTGCCTCAAGTACCATTGATGCATGTGTCTCCATGGTGTGAGCAGCAATATATCTCTGCTCACAATAGGTATAAGCAGACAATGTAAATTCCAATTTAAAAAGCTCAATTCAGTACTAGCTTTAAACACTGCGTACAGCTTAAATGTCAATTTGAGGGCACTAAATCTTGCCCAAACTGAAAGAGGGGAGACTGAGGAAGAGATTGATACCTGGGTCTTGCAGATGGGAGCAGACATTTAACCTGCTTAGAACACATTGCAGGTGTTGGGATTTAAATCCTCATTTAAAGGGCTGTATGCCTTACTTACTTTGACTGCTGCATGCAGCTCACATGTCAGTCTGGTTCCATTAAATATAGCTTCAGCTGTCAGAGTGGAGCCCCAGGTATTGACTGATACGTGGGTCTTCTTTATGAACAGACATGTAACCCTGCTCCATTAAAATCACAAGTATGTTCCATGACATCCTAATGGTATAAAAGCCCACTCTGTGGAGGAAGTCCTAATGTCATTAAGGGGTTAATGACAGTCTTAACTAGACTGATATGCAAAAGTGGTAGCTTCTAGTTACAAGGAATTAATTAAATGGCAAACCATTGAAAAATACAATTGCAAACAGAGTGGTAACACTTTCTTAATTTAAGGAAAAGTCAATGTAGATAAATAAATATGGTAGCATGTCAGAAAACATACTGAAGTACCCAATGATGTATGTGGAACTCTGCAGGCATGTTTCCGTTTGAACACATTTTTTACTGTTTCTTTAAAGTACTGTGTATGACTGTCTTGTCTCAGACTCTGCAGTACTGTTAGAATCAGTATTTTTGCGCTCTATGAATGACCATTCCTTCTAATTATCTTTAGCAGTGTGCCTGTCAGAATGATGGTGTAATTAGGTTTTACACCATAAATATTCATAGGATAACACTGTACACTGTATTGTACACTGTACTAATCAACACAATAGAGATAATGTCTAAGGATGAAAATATATGATAGCATAACTGAGCTTATACGTTTTCATAAAAATGTGGTTTACAATGATATATAATACACCTATTCAAAAAGATGTTTTCTCTCATGGATAACTAGGTTTGAATTTATGTGCACAGCTAAGTAACAGTATATATATATATATACATATATATATATATATATATATATATATATATATATATGTATATATATATATATATATATATACTGTTTGCAAATGTTTTTTATATAAATTCTTTAGAATATGCTTATGGAAAATCTCTTTTGTACCTGTTTGATTGATAATCTTTATTATTATAATCATCTCAACCTTGTCAATGGACAAAAAGCCATGATCCTTTTGTAATAAGCAATTAGCCTTCAGGTCTTCCTCTTAATGTTAGTACATTTGGATGCTATGGAGTGCTATTTGAAGTAACTTTGAAGTAACCCAGAAATGTCAGCAATAAATGCTTATAATTAATATGCAGAGTTTTTTTTCCCTAATCTAGTACTATAATTTGCGATCAATAATTACACTGATAATTCTCTAATTATGTGAAATGTGAGTCTGGACTAAACCGATGCCAGTTAGAATAAACACTAGTGATCCTGATCCACATATCTCTTTAAAAGCCAAGTGGCTTGCCCTCTTCTACACTACAGGTAGACCTGTATACTTTCTTTCTGTAGACTATAAGTGTCAATTTAAAATACTAACACTGAGCTCTAAACAACTCCCCCTGTTACATTTCCCTAATGATTTATAGGTATGCCCTTTCTCTGCCTCTCCGCTCTGCCAGTGACCACCTCCTGTCTACTCTTCGCTCCCTCACTGCTAATTTACTCTTGCAGGACTTTTCGCGGGCGGCTCCTGCCTACACCCATAGGACTCTCCCCTAGTCTTTAATCATTTAAGAAACCCCTCAAAACCCATCTGTTTAGAAATGCTTATGTCCTCACAGAGTAACTTCTGTGTCATAAATCTGTCTCTTGCCTACTCCTGAAGAGGCACATTCTACTATTACCTCCAGTTCAGTTACTTTCCCACCTTGTTTATTGTCCCTAGTCTGTATTGTCCCTTGTTTGTTTATACTGCTCTAGACTGTAAGCTTATCTAATCCTTATTTACCTACTATTCCTGTATAATTTTGTAATTGTCAATCTTATTGTTAAATTCCCCCCTTCTATAATATTGTAAAGTGCTGTGAAATAAGTTGGCGCTATATAAATATCAATAATGGTAATAATAATTTTGGAGTGTTTCTCTCTTCATGTGACATTTGTAAAGGTTTAAGACAGATTTGCCATGGCAAATGAATGCCTGAATACTTTATGAGGTTCTGATTGTCATGGTACAAATACCTCAGTGAATAAAGATGGGAGTAGACCTCAAGGACAGAAACCTGTTGGCACAAGAACTTGAAACACAACCCAGGAGAACCAAGGGCATCCTAGAGCTAGACCATACTTTACATGAATCTCTAACCAAGACTGTGTGCTGCCTGAGTAAGCAGTTAGGCTGAAGGACTGTGATATTAAGAAATCACTTTCAACATTTTTGACTACACTTGAATAGAAGGTAGCACACACACACAGAAAACCCCAATTCATTCTTACGCACACATGCAATGCATCTCTCACACACTCAAACAAACAATGCATGCCTACACACAATGCATCCCTTACACACACACACACAATGCATCCCTACACACACAGACACACAATGCATCCCTACACACAATGCACCCCTTAGACACAAACACACACATACACACCATGCATCCCTACATGTACACACAATGCATCTCTGACACACACAGAAAAAACACACACACACAATGCATCCCTACACACACAGACACACAATGCATCCCTTACACACACACACCGAGATACATACAATGCATCACTACCTACACTATATGCACAGAAACAAACAATGCATCCCCACACACACATAGAAACACACAATACACCTCCACACATACACACAGAAACACACTATGCGTCCTTTACACACACACTGCATCCACTATATGCACATGTTCTCCTTTACACAGAAACACTCTGCTTACCTAATCACACACACACACACTAAATCCTCTCAACAAACTGGATTCTCTGTACATCACTTTCCATAAACACACAAACATTACATCCTCTGTAATAATACACAACACACCCCCTATACACATCACTTTATTGGTAAAATAAAGGGCAGACCTTGTAGGCTTTGAGTTGTGAGCTGTTAGTTGTGTAAGGGACCCAAACATTTCTGGTGGAAGCCCTGTACACAACTATATACACACATGAAGGTACATGCATACCGATTTATAGATATATTTCATACCTACACTTCTTAAAAAAGACCAGGTTTTCCTAAACAGTGAGGTGTTAAAACTAGTATTGAACAATTATATTTTATGTAATTGGACCCTATGTGTATGAGCTGACAATTATAGGGGACCATTTAAAAAAGTCATTCCTGCAACAAACCTATGTAAAAAAATAAATGATGTGCATTTAGCACAATGGAGTACAGAATCAGTGGTTCACATAGGAAATTATACCTAGTAAAACAAACATTTACACAATGAGATTATAGAAAAGATAAACTGATATACACATATTTTCAATGAGTGCAACCATTCAGATAGTAATAAATGCAAGTTTCCCGTTGCTACATGATGCTATTCACCACTTACCACCATCTTTCCTAAAGGCCTTCTATAGATACCACATTGATCTTTTCACATGTTCTATACATGTCAAATATACTTGTATACATTTTCCTACTCATATTATATAGATTTTATATTATTCTTATCACTCTCTTTTCCTGTTCTTGTCACAATTAATTGTAATGTTAAAGTTGTGAAAAAATCTATAAAAATGTTTATCGAAAAAATGTATATGCTTTGTTGACATAATGCACATGTTTTTTCTGTATCATTGAATAACAAAATATACATGCAATGTGGTAGACATATATCTCGTATTTGAAAGAACTTACTTTCCTTTTTTTTATTTAAAGGGGTTCTGGTAGTTAATGTAATGATCAATTTGAAAGTGAGTAAAATATAATTTTTTTTAACATTTATACTAAAATAATACTAAAATGGTATTTTAAATTCATGTTGATACTGAATTTGCACTATATCAGCACTTCAACAAATTTATAAATGTATGTGACATGGTAATAAAATTGTATTTAAATTGACTTTTTTCTGTGCATCATGAGGTTCTGGGGAAATTAATAATGTGGCCCATTCTCTCTGTTTCAGGATAGTTACTTGGCTTAGTTGCTTGGCCTACAAATGTTTACACACCAAATAAATATATAAATATTCTAACTTTTGCATTGCAATTAAATACATTTAACCAGGGACATTGTTCAGGGGACAGGTCATGGCTGAATCCTGAATGCTGACCTGAAATGCCACTGGTCTGATTTTGGTACTATTTAAAATTTAGTGCGAAGTCCCCTGTAAAGCTGAGAGAGATCACATTTGGGACAATACCACTTTAATGTAACATATTTGGAGTTCATTTTCAACTCAATGTTTGAGGTATTATTGTAGGTTCAGGGTTTTAAGGCAGTGTATTGAAGGGTTAATACAGCAGGTGTGAAGTTTAGTGATATAAGTCAGTTTAATACACATTTGGTTTCACAATGTGATTACATTACATTGAATTGAAATGGAATTTCAAATTTAAGGCCAAAACTGCCAAATTGCAAACTAGACTTGTGCACAAATCCTTTTCCAAATGTATAGAATTAACCAAATTCCTCTTATGCTACACCCATACTAACTTATTTCTTATGGGATTTACCTCGACAAACAGGTTAGTTCAAGCACATATTCATAGTAAATGCATTTGTTCAATACAGCTACAAGGGTTTGTGCACAAGTTTACTAGAAGAATCGGTGTAATTTTCCCCAACATTTTATTTAGAGTTTAAATTCACTTTCAGCGATGTCTCATGTTGCCTTTGAGACCATATGGTAACCCAGGAATGAGAATTACTACCATGATGGCATACCATTTGCAATAGTAGACAACCCAAGGTATTGCAAATGGGGTATGTCCAGTCTTTTTTAGTAGCCACTTAGTCACAAACACTGGCCAAAGTTAGCGTTAATATTTGTTTGTGTGTGAAAAATGCAAAAAACTAATCTGAACAACAATTTTGGCTGGTGTTTGTGACTAAGTGTCTTCTAAACTTTTTTTTCACTCTTCTTTTTGTTTTGTTTTTGTTGTTATTTCTCTTTGCTGTTTTTATTCCCATCCTTGTGTGTGCTGCTTAGCTAATTAGGGGGAGTGACCCTTAATTTACACCTGTGTGGGATTTGTATTGCCAATATAAACCCACTACTGACTCACAGAGCTTGCTCACTGGAGTTTGCTTGAAACTAGGCTATTTAAAGCAGTCTCTTTTAAGTAGGAGTTGAAGCAACATGATTTTAACCCCTTAAGGACGGTTCAGGACCGTCATCGGCATTTTTGCATTGCCGACTGGTGACGGTACTGAACCGTCCTAACGGTCTTATTTACTTACCTGATCGCCGTCGTTCCCCCAGCAGCGATCAGAGGTGCTCCCGGTGTGGGGAGACTGCCTGCAGCCCAGACAGTCTCCCCATGGCAGATTAGGACCCCCGTGGCCATGTGATCGCTCAACAGAGCGATCACATGGTCACAATAGGTGTCCATGTGTCTGCCTGCAGGGGGACTGTCTGTGCTGACAGGCAGTCTCCCTGCATGTGTAAAATAAAAAAAATAAAAAAATTTATGTTAATAAAAAAAAAAATATGTGTATATATATATGATATATAGACATATATCTATATATTATAAGTCTATATATCATATATATAATGTCATACTAAGTGTATTTTTATATTAATATGTACATATATTAATATAAAAATACACTTGTAAATTACATACATATATATATAATATATATAATAACTATATATAGTGTGTGTGTGTGTGTATATATATATATATATATATATATATTATAAAATACAAATAAGTAATTTAAATTAAATTAAAAAAATGTAAAAATAATAAAAATTTAAAAAATATATCTATGAAATTTTATTCTAACTGTATTTTGATATTAATATACATATATTAATATCAAAATACACTTAGAATGAAATTGTATATATATATATATATCTATTTATATAGAAAGAAATAAATATAAAACGAAATATACATATGTCCATATACAAAATTACATAAATAATTATATAAATATACATGTAGACTTCAAATATATAAATATGCTTATATATTTAAATTCTACGTGTGTATTTATGTAATATTTTTACATAATTAAGTAATTTTATTGATTGCAATTTGAGGGACCTGCCTGCCAACCCAGGCCGAAAGTCCAGAGAATTTAATTTGCTAGCACTGTATTTTACCCTGTAACGTTCTATGACACCCTAAAACCTGTACATGGGGGGTACTGTTTTACTCGGGAGACTTCGCTGAACACAAATATTAGTGATTCAAAACAGTAAAACATATCACAGTGATGATATTGTCAGTGAAAGTTACTTTTTTTGCATTTTTCACACACAAACAGCACTTTTACTGATTATATAATTGTTGTGATACGGTTTCCAGTTTTGAAACACTAATATTTGTGTTCAGCAAAGTCTCCTGAGTATAACAGTATGCCCCATGTACAGGTTTTATAGCGTTTTTGAAAGTTTCAGGGTCAAATATATGGGTCAAATATTTTTACATTGAAAATGGCCAGGTTGGTTACGTTGCCTTTGAGAGCGTATGGTAACCCAGGAATAAGAATTACCCCCATGATGGCATACCATTTGCAAAAGAAGACAACCCAAGGTATTGCAAATGGGGTATGTCCAGTCTTTTTTAGTAACCACTTAGTCACAAACACTGGCCAAAATTAGCTTTCAATTTAGTGTTTTACTTTTTTCACACACAAACAAATATGAACACTAACTTTGGCCAGTGTTTGCGATTAAGTGGCTACTAAAAAAGTCTGGACATACCCCATATTGAATACCCTGGGTTGTCTACTTTAAAAAAATATGTATCCTACTTGTACTTATAGCCCTATAACATGCAAAAAAATAGCAAAAAAAGCATGTAAACACTGGGTATTTTTAAACTCAGGACAAAATTTTGGGTTAAAAAAAGGGAAATTAATTTTTGGTTGGGATATGTTATAAAACAACTAATGTTAATATTAATGAGGAAGAACAGCTGTTAGAGCAAATTGGGAAAGCTGCATTTTTGCATAACACATTATTGGAGATTTTAATTACCTGGACATAAATTGTGTTAGGGGGACTAGTAGTTCAGCAAGGGGAATCAGGTTTTCGATGTGTTAAATGACACCTTCATGTCACATCTAGTACAAACAAACTAGAAAAGATGATTGTTTTGTTCTGGTTATAACAAACAATGTCGATCTTTTGGCCAACATTCAAGTCGGGGAGCATTTGGGAAATAGTGATCACAATATCGTGTTTTTTTTAACAAACTCAAAAAAGCAAAAGCAGGAATGTATAATTTAAAAAAAGTCAATTTCAATACGATTAGGGCAGCTCTACAACATATTGACTGGCATAAACTCCTTAGTAAAAAAAAAACACAGAATAAATGTAATATCTTCAAACAAATATTAGAAATGTACATTTCTCAGAATGTACCATATAAAAGAAACAAATTAAACCAATTTGGCTCAGTAGGGAAATAAAACAAGAGATTAAAAATAAGAAAAGGGCTTTTAAAGCATTTAAATCAGACAAATCAGAGGTATCCTACATAAGTTATGAGGAAGTCAATAATGCTTGCAAAAAGGCAATTAAAGTGGCTAAACTAGAAAATGAAAAAAGTGATAGCCAAAGAAAGCAAAACTAACCCCCCAAATTTTTTCAAGTTAATCAATTCTAAAAAAACAATGAAAGTGTAGGGTCACTGGAAACAGAGATGAGTCTGTTAGTTAATGAAGATTTTTTAAATAACTATTTTTCTTTAGTATATATTAATGAGGATCCTATGGCAAGAAATCTGCAAATCATTGCTGCAAAAAACTTGCAGATAACTTGTAACTGGATGACTCAAGACAAGGTGCTACAGTAGTTAAAGAAATTTAATGTTAATAACATTCCGGGGACAGATGGTATTTATCCACGAGTACTTAAGGAGCTAAGAGTGCAAATAAGTGAACCTCTGTATTTAATCTTTCAAGATTAGTTTCTTTCAAGAATCGTACCGGAGGATTGGAGAAAGGTAGATGTTGTTCCTATACTTAAGAAGGGTTCAAAATCCTAGCCTGGAAATTATAGACCTGTGAGCTTAACCTCTGTGACTGGGAAAGTATTTGAAGGGTTTTTAATGGATACTATTCAGGAATTCATTGGGAAGAACTTTGTTATTAGCAATAATCAGCATGGTTTTATGAAACATAGGTCATGTCAAACCAATCTAATTGCATTCTATGAAGCAGTAAGTAGAAGTATAGACCAGGGTGTTGCAGTGGATGTAATCTACTTGGATTTTGCCAAGGCATTTAATACGGTTCCTCATAATAGGTTAATGTTAAAACTAAAATAAATTGGTCTAGATGTATATTCTTTTTCTTGAGTAGAACATTGGCTTAAGAATAGAATACAATGAGTTGCCATTAATTGTTAATATTCAAGCTGGACAAAAGTGGTAAGTGTTGTCCCTCAGGGTTCTGTTTTGGGGCTGCTTCTATTTAAAATATTTATAAGTTATCTTGAAACAGGCACAGAAAGCTATGTTTTAGTATTTGCAGATGACACAAAACTTTAGTAATAAAATGTGACCAGCATATTGCTTTGCCTCAGTGGAAATTAGATAGATTAGGGGACTGGGCACTTAAATGTCAGATGAAATGTAATGTAGAGAAATGCAAAGTTATGCACTTCGAGGTAAAGAAAGCACAAGCAACTTACACCCTAAATAGTAGTGAATTAGGGATAACAATACACAAAAAGGATTTGGGAATTGTTATAGACAACAAATTAGGCAGCAATATGCAATGTCAATCGACAGTTGCTAAGGTCAGTAAGGTTTTGTCACGTATAAATAGGGGCAAAAATTATCGAGCAATAATTTTGTCTCTTTATAAATTGCTGGTAAGACCATACCTTGAATATGTTGTGCAATTTGGGCACCTGTTCTAAAGAAGAATACCATGGCACTAGAAAAAGTACAGAGATGGGCTACAACATTGATAAAAGGAATGGAGAATTCTAGTTATGAAAGAAGATTTAAAAATTTAGATTTTTTTTTTATTGTTTGGAAAAATGGCGCCTCAGAGGGGATATGATAACAATATACTAATATATTTGGGGCCAGTACAAACCATTAATTATAAATTCATAAACAGGGCCATACATAGGATACACGGTCACACATTTAGGCTAGAAGAAAAGAGATTTAGTCTAAGGCAAAGAAAAGTTGTTGTTTTTTACAATAAGAACTATAAGGATGTGGAATTATCTGCCTGAAGAGGTGGTTTTATCAAATACTTGCAAAGACATAATATACAGAGATATAATTTCTAATTAGTAGGGTAATAGCTGCTTGATCCAAGGAGATATCTGACTGCCATTTTGAATTTTTTTCTGAGTTTTTTTGCAAAATTGGAAGCATTCCAGACAGTGTTTTCTGCCTCCTTTTGGATCAACATCAACAAAAACATACATGAGAAAGGCTGAACTTAATGGACGCAAGTCTATTTTCAGATATGTAACTATGTAAGGCAATGTAACTATCATACTCTAAACCTACCCATATTGACTGGAAGATGTTAAATGTGTTTATAATATTACCACAAGAAATTCCCATTAGTTTAAACAGCCATTAAAGACAAGCAAAATGTCAGTGGGTGAAAAATCAAGCATTTGCTGAACTGAATATGTCTGCATCACAGAAATAAAAGTTGCTGCAAAACACTACTCAATATTTGTCAGATACATTTATTTACCCATGTACACTGATGATATAAGTCATTTGATACAAAACAAGGAAATTCAAAATAAAATCAATATTCAATCCATACAAATCAAATTGTTGGTCAATTGTGGTATGAAACATATTTAATGATTTGATGTAAATTAACATAACAATTGATCAATATAACCAAAAATATTCTAAGCCACTTATAGTATTCTGCATACAATAGACAAAAGGTATTCTCTGGACCCATAAAGCACTTTAGCTTGTTGAAATGCTTTAAGGGTAACAATTGTGTCCTTTTTTATGTTACAAAAAGTGCATATTTCAATATAAATTTGCACTTTTCTAAACACCGCCTGGCTTTCAAGCAATTGAGAAGTCCAGTAACTGCCTGGTTTCATTAGCTTTCGTTTTGTTTCTTCTATATTTGAGGGTTATTCCCTAATTAGGGAGAGTAATTCCAGGGCTTTTTGGCACTAATTCATTGGTCGATGTTGTGACCTCTGAATCAGAGCCACTATTGTTTCATTTTAGGAAATAAATATATTCAACCATGACAGGAGCATTCTGTATTGAGGTATGTTGCCATAGATCTCTTAAAAGATTTTAGATTGAATGAAGATTTGACTGTGTCCCTGAGGTTATTCCATAATTGTGGTGCTCTGTAAGAAAAGGAGGATCGAGCCACTTCATGTTTGTATTGTGGTATGCTAAATATCGTGCTAGTACTGGATAGGAGGTTATAGGAGGTGGGAACATCCCAGAAATGCTCTTATGCAAAAGGCTGGAAAGATGAAAAGTTAGTCGGGATTCCAGCAATAACCAGTTTAGCTCTTTTAACATGTCACAGTGGTGGGTAAAGTAATTACATTCTAGTACAAAGCGGCAGAATGAATTGTATAATGTATTAAGTTTATTAAGGTGGGTTTGTGGTGCGGGTGCATATACTACATCCGCATAATCAATGACTGGCATTAGCATCTGTTTCCTTACTGTATGGCTTAGGCAGGATTTGTTTCTGTACAGGGCACCTAGTTTTGGGTAAAGTTTTAAAGAGATTTTTTCAATGCGAAGACCAAAGGATAGATTGTGGTCTAGCAACATACCTAGATATTTAAAAAAGCAAACTGATGTCAGTGTGCTATTTGAATTTGTTCTGATAGTTGTTGATTTTGTAGGTTACATAATTTAGGCACAGTTCCAAAGATCCTTGTAACTGTTTTGTCAGTGTTTAGGAGGAGTTTGTTATCTGCTATCCACTTTTCTACCTCAGTGAATTTGTTTTGGAGCACAGCCTCAAGCTGTGATAGATTGGGTTTACTAGTGTATGCTGTTCCTGCTAACATCTTGCATCCAGCTACTAGGTGCTGGATTGTCTCAGAGGCCTCTATGAACAGTCTGCACCTTGGGTGGGTCTTGTCTGGTGAGGTAGACTCCAGCTTCTATTGATCTGGTGCTGAGTGCCTGTTCCTGTGCTGCAATGATTAGTGCCTCAGTGCTCCTTTTCAATCCTGCCTTTTCCAACCACTGGTAGGATTTTGTCATGTGAGCCACATCTACTAGGAGAGGTTTGTCTTGCCAAGGAACCTCCTCCTTTTTCTTCATCTGTTGAAGTCTCAAGCATTCACTTAGCAGTTCATCTTTGGGAGCAATCTTTGTGATGTTCTTGTGGATGCTCTGTGTTTCATCCAGGACTGTGGCATTGACACTCATCAGGTCCCGGCCTCCTTCCTTCCAGCAGGTGTATAGTCTCTGGATGCTGGATTTCATGTGGAATCCTCCATCCCTAGTGAGTAGTTTTCTAATCTGGTTATTATTCCAGCTGGGTACCTGATGACTGGTAGGGCATATGTGTTGATTGCTTGCATCTTATTCTTGCCATTGAGCTGGGATTTCAGAACCTGTCTGACTCTTTGGAGGTACTTGGAAGTTGCTATCCTCCTTGCCTCTTCCTCATGGTTTCCATGCATTTGTGGTACCCCCAGGTAGTTGTAGCTTTTCTCTACATCTTCTATTTGGCCTTCTGGAACTTCAACTCCTTCTGTTCTGATCATCTTCCCTCTGTTTGCTATCATCCACACTTCTCTAGTCCAAATGACATTCCGATGTCCTTGCTGTATATCCTAGTTAGATGGATCATTGAGTCAATATCTCGCTCATTCTTGGCATACAGCTTGATGTCATCTATGTAGAGTAGGTGGCTGATGGTAGCTCCACTCTTAAACCTGTATCCGTCTCCACTCTTCTTGATGATCTGGCTAAGGGGATTGAGGCATATGCAGAACAGCAATGGGGATAGCGCATCACCTTGGTAAATGCCACATTTGATGTTTATTTGAGTTAGTGTAATGGAATTGGCATCTAGAGTTGTTTTCCGCCACTTGCCAATCAAGTTCTTGATGAAGGCTCTTATTGTCTTGCTGGACTTGTATAGAGCCAAACATTCCAGTATCCATGTGTGGCAATGTGACATAGGCATTTTTGTAGACAATCCATGACATGCACAGATTGGTCTGTCTGGTCTTAGAATCCCTTGTAACTGCTTGGTCTACCAGTAGTTGGTGTTTTGATCCTCTGGTTTTGTTTCCAATCCCCTTCTGAGTATTGCTCATATATAGACTTTTATGCCCTTGGATCTTGGTGGGTACGATGCCTGAGAGGAGTTTCCATGTTGTGGGGAGGCAGGTTATTGGTCAGTAGTTGGATGGAGTTGTTCCCTTGTGAGGGTCCTTCATGATCAGTATTGTTCTGCCTTGTTTTAGCCAGTCAGGGTGGGAGTCTGGTTCATTTGTGCTGCCAGGCATTCATGCAGTGCTGTTAACTTCTTTATCCAGTAGTTGTGGATCATGTCAGGTCCTGGGGCTGACCACCTCTTCATGTGTGCTGCTCTCTTTTGGATATCTTCAACAGTGATGGTGACTGGTTCGTGCTCTGGCAGCATGTAGTGGTCTGCTTTCAGGTCTAGTAGCCACTGGGCATTGGTGTTATGAGTTGCTATATATAGCATTTGGGCTGTGGAATGTCCCTTTAAAGAACCAATCCAACCACCTTAACTATTGCAGTGCTATATAGTGGTTATGGTGTCAGGAATGCCCTGCTCCCATGTAAGTTGTTAAGACATTTTAGAATGGTAAAAACACCTTATAAACAATAATGGACAATAATGTAAAACATTGATACATTTGTTAAAATACAAAAATGCTAATGGAACACTCACATAGTCCAGTGCTAATGGCCCTAGCTCTGGTGTGTAGAACCTTTAGGTCTGTTTGGGCGACCTTTTCCTTCTTCTGTGTAACCAACCAAGGGTAACTTTTTATTAACTGAAGATCTCATTGTCAAGAAATAGGTAAACATAGTATAATTCCACTTTAAGAGTAAGTGACCAATAATGGGTGATAGATATACTAACAAAGGTAGAGTTTAAATCCTGGCTCTGTATTGTAGCTTTGTGTGGTTTAGGACCACATTGCCTTCCTTAGTAGTACAGGGACTCAGATACTTGGCTTTTTAAAAACTATATATAGACTTTATTCAAATAAATAATAATAAATAAAAAAAAACACATACCAATATCCAAGTGAAGTCCTTATTCAATTTCCAGAAACCCATTTCAATGTTTTTTCAACTTTCTCAATTTGGTAGAGATACCAGGGCCGGTGCAAGGATTTCTGCTGCCTGAGGCAAAGATCCATTTTGCCATCCCCTCATGTCACTCACTGGCAGACACACTCACTCACTGACAGATACACAGACACACACTCACTGACAAACATACACTCACTCACTGACACACACACACACACACAGAAACTTACTAACAGACATGCACTCACTGACAGACACACACACATACTTATTGACCGACATACACTAACTCACTGACAGAACGACAGACAGACACGCACGTTCCCTGACAGACATACACTTACTCACTCACTGACAGACAGACAAACACACACACAGACACTCACTGACAGACACTGACAGTTAAACACTCACATACTCAATGACAGACACTCACTGACAGACACACAACCACTCACTGACACACACACACAGAAACTCACTGACACATACACACACTCATTGACAGACAGACACATACACACACACACACACAGACACTTACTGACAGACACAGACTCACTGACAGACACACACACACAAACATTTACTGACAGACATGCACTCACTGACAGACACACATACACACCACACACACTGACAGTTAAACACTCACAAACTCACTGACAGACACAGACGCAGACAGACACACACACACACGCAGACAGACACTCACTGACTTACATACACTCACTCACTGACACACAAACACACAAAGGCACTCACTGACAGACACACACACAAACACTGACACATAGACTCACGCAATTTTATTTTCTGAGACCCATCCAGCCTCCCTACATCCCTGAGGTCCAGTGTGGGGCAGCTCCTCACTCCTCCAGCATGCTGTTTAGTATGCCGGGGCCAGAATTACGTCATATTCTGGCTCCTGGAATCACAGAGGGCACGCAAGGGAGGAGTGGGACGCTGCAAAAAAAGTCTTCTCCTTGCTCCTCCAGTCACCGGCATTTGTTGGCAGAGCAGGCACCTTCTATCAAGGTAAGAAGGTGCCTGCTCTGCCATACTGAAGTACAACTTAGGCGACACCCTGAGGTGACCAAATGGCCACCTCCTGGGCCAGCTGTGACAAGGCTCCTCTGGGCGTCCCCACCTTCGGGTGCCTGGAGGATTAGCCTGGCACTGGGGCATCAGTTTCCACCCAGCGCTGCGGCCCCAGAGAGGGAGAGCCCACCAAGAAATATCCCGGTTGCTTTGGCCCTGACCGGTAGTAGGGAGTAGTAAGGAGTTAGGGGGCTTTAGAGGTTGCAGTTGGGAAGTTAGAGGCTATAGTAGGGGGTTAGGGGCTGTAATAGAGGGATAGGGACTGAATTTGTGGGAGTAGGGACTGCAGTGGGGGATAGTGGCTGCAGTGGGAATAAGGGACTGTAGTAATGGGGTTGTGAGCTGTAGTAGGGATAGGAGCTCCAGTGGGGGAATAGAAGTTGATGTTGGGTTAAAAAGGCTGTAGTAGGGAGCTACGGTTACAGTTACTGTAATAAGTTATACGGACTGCAAGTGGAAGGTTAAATACTATAGTAGGGTATAGGGACTGCAATTGGAAGGTAAAGAGCTGTAGTAGGTAGTAAAGGGCTGTAATAAGGCCTGCAATTAATGCTTTAGGGCTGTAGTGGGGGATTTGGGGCTCTAGTGTGGATTGAGGGCTGCAATTTGAAGGATGGGGGCTGTAGTGGGGAGCAAGGGGCTGTAGTAGGGTATAGGGCGTCAATTGAATGGTGGTGTGGGGGTTTAGGGTCTGTAGAGAGGGTTTAGGGGCTGTAGAGGTGCATAAGGGCTGCAATTGGGGGAATAGGGACTGATGAAAAAAAACCCACTAGTTTAGTCCCCCATCCACACGGCTTATCATGGGCCAGGGAGTGGAGAATCCTGATTGTTGGTGGTCCCAGGCACTGAATGCCCTTGAAGAGCCTAATACAAGAGGCAGATCTGATCTTAAGGGGCAGAGCCAAATGTGACCCTAGTGCTGTACTCCCCACTGATGTGAATCTATACACAGAGCACCTGGGCATTGTGCACCTTGTGCACATGCCCAGGATCGACCCTGCATACAGTGGATTCCTTTCAGCAATAACTGAGTAAAGCTAGCAGCCCTCAGTATATACTTTTCTACACACTGCCATTGGGCATCTAATCGGCAGCAGGCAAGGAACCAAGAGAAGAACTTAAATTTAAAGAGTTACATTATGTAAACTTAAGTAGGTTTGTCTCTAGACAGAGAAACAGGGAACTATAGTAGGTATGTCTCTAAACAGGGAAGGCGTACTGTAAGAAAAGTGACTATTCATATACAAATTCAGGTTGGACATATGTATGTGCCTTAATACACAGGAAAGCATTGGGACACTGGTGGAAGTGGGATTAATAGGGTGAGACAGTGACATGATTGTGTCACTGGCTCTGCCTAAAGTTGTGGAAACCTACTAAAACTGGGCAGTGGTGCCCAAATTACTTTTCATCCAGGCTATTCTGCCTGCCAGTAATGTAAGGCCAGTCCACTGAGAGCAAACCCTGTAGGGAGCACTGTTTCAGTGCTCTCTGCAAGACCCAAGTGCAAATGTATCTATTGATGCTCTCATGCTAAGATTGTTGGCAAAAGTTCCCTGTTCCTAAAAGTGGGCCACCAAGAAACTAAGTCTGGGTGGCGGGACCGGACATGAAAAATTGGGACTGCCCCACCAAAATCAGGATGGTTGGGAGGCCTGAAAGGATTAACATCAATATGACAATGCCTTTATCCCCAGTAATCTATCTGAAGGAAATTGGGCTAAGCAATAACATAGAAATATGTTACCACGTTGAGTTTTGAAAGCCCACATTTGGATTACAGTCAACAAACCTGCCCATCAAGGGTTAAATATATCTCACATATATCTCACTCTATTTTGACTTTAAGCTCATGCTTTTATTATGTTGTTTTCTAATGCTGTGTTAAAGTTTTTTTTAACAACAATTGAATCCAAGGATATACATTTATGGAATGAATGCAGGTATTATTCTTTCATTCCTACGCAAACTTATAAAACCGTTGGCTGTTTCAATTAAATGTACAGCTTGCAACATATTTTTTACATATATCCTTCTGGTTGCTGAATTTGAACAGGATATTAATCATGATAGAGATATCACACTTGTCTAATATAATTATATTTAAAGATGTATTAAATTAATTATACAATATCTGTTTGTTTTAATACAGTTATGCAACATACATGTTCTGTGAAAATCACACATTTTAACATTTTATAAAACATTCCCAATAAAACCTTTTTTTTGTAAGTTACAATACTGTATAGCACTATGCATGAGCACTGTCAGTTTTGACATTTGTAGTCTGGTTTAGGAAAAGAGAAGCATGATTACTCACTCCCTAGGGCCAGTAAGAAAAATCCTTAATTTTATTATTAGTCCTTTCCTTTTCATTTTTACTACCTTAAACATATGCTGTAAAAGCAATGTGTTCTTCTGTTAATTACAAACGACACTGTAGCTGCTCAATATTCACTGCTAAATAGAGTGTTAATATAAGTTGGTTGCAAAGAAAAATGTAACCACTATACTAAAATTAAACACAAAAAAATCTCCAACCAAGCTCACATAGATTTTATTATTTGCTTTTTGTTCTGCAACGTTGGCCTAACTTTTGCTGCTTAGTAGTAAACTCAGCACAACAAAGATGATTGATTAAATAGAGTGCATTATTATGAAAGTACAACCAAATTGTATTTATTTATTTCAAAATCACAGACCTGGAAAGATAAAAAGTGTATTCGGGAACTTCGAACATTGTCTGAGTGTTACACAGTATATTTGTGGTGACTGTTCTGTTATGAACAAGTATAAAATTAGCATTTTTTTGGCAACACAGTTTAAATCTCTGTAAATAAATACACTGTCCAAGGTCACCTTCCTTGTTGAGCATAAAAATAAACCCATGTGTAATCATAATTCCTGCTCTGTTCTGTGTACTCTTTCATTCTGGTATCAATTCTGATGCTAGGTGTTACCTTACTGCCCCTTTTAATTCCAAACTACCTATACTGATAGAAACACTCAACAGGCTAAGTAAACTAGATGCAGGTGCAAAATGGAAATGTATGCTAGTACATAGGAAAGTATCTAAGCAGAAGGAAGAGAAACACATAATAGTGCAATATGGAATGGAACATAAATGCAGGAAATAAACAAATACCAAGGGGACATTTACAATTTAAAGAGTTCTGCTGTATATAGCATGAATGGTACAATCCCAATTTATGGATGTATAGTGTAGGCAATAGGAATCGGTTATCTCAACATCAGATGATGGTGGAATATATAGAAGCAAGGAAAGAAACCAAATAGTGCTATATGTAAAGATATAAATAAAATAATATTTAAAGGTCCTACTTACACAGGCCAGAGCATTGCCCTGCTTTGGTGGTATGGAGCATTGATGAAATTATCCCCCCCCCCCCCACACACACACACACACATTTGGATAGAAAGCAAAAGCTGGAAGCCAAATAATAAAAAATAAAATAAATTATTAAGGGTCGGGGTATATATTTAAAAAAGTACTTTATTGAAACAACAATGTTAAAAATAGTGAGTATTAAAAACAAAAAAATGATAAAAACAATTCCAGTTCACATGGAATAAACATTTTGTAAGGACTCGTATACTTACCTTGGAAGTCCGCTGGTCCGCTGTTCCTCTGATCGAGCGGATTTCCTCCTTCAGCCTTCCTGCCTGATCTGATAGTGTCCCAGATGCCAGACACTGTACGCATGCCCCTTTTTATGATGCAGCACATGCATGCTGATGTCAGACTAAGGACAGTACTATGGGTGGGATTTACAAATGCCCTCTTATGTTTTGTGGGTGTGACTCCATTAATCATGTCCCCAAACATATAAAAGCTCCCTTAACCAATGTTTCAGTGCCCTGTTGTGGTTCCTATCTTGTTATTGCCTCAAAAGTGCATATGGTTTTGACTCGGCTTCTTCCCTGACTATTCTGATTTCTGGTTCCCTTGACTTGGCTCCTAAATTTCATATTTGCTGATTTCTGGTTCCCTTTGACTTTGGCCTGTTTTGACTATTATCTTTATTCTTACCTTCAGTCCAGCCATTCTAAGGTCTGGTTTAGGTAATTGTCCTTTAACCTATCAGAGGATTAATATTCTGTGTGTTGGGTCACTCCATATTCGTGACACATTTGATGCGTTTTGCCGTGTTTTTTTTATAAAGTGGCACACATACATGCAGAAACACTGACACTCTTACTGACACTGAACACATTTAGGAACACCAACATTTATACGTACTAATACTGCAACACCAACAGGCACATTAATTATATAAGCAATACTAAATGAGGAGTACATAGCTATCTAGTGAGAAACATAGCTATCTAGTGTGGAAACGCAATATGCGTTCCATTCCTTATTCACGCATGCGCGATAGGAGGTATGCGCCGTCATTATTAACATTTGGATGTGGAATGTGCACTTGCGTAATGAGGGCAAAGCACCTGAGCGACTGGCCTCATGGTCTGCACTATCTTTGGATATTGTCGCAACACATATGCGTTCCATCTTACAATCTAGCACATACTGATATTATCAGCGATTTGCAGGTAATTATATTCAATACCTGTTTAGTTTTTGCTTTCCTCTTCATTGTTTTGGTTATGTAGACTCTCATATTTTGGAATCTGTCTATCCCTGATATGTACAAAACCTATGTATACATACTTCCTGATTATTGGTATCCTTGATGACCATGACTATGTGATTAAGGTTGGGAGGATAATAATTAATATGAGTGGCCACCCATTTCACTCAGGCATTTGGTATTGATGTTTTTTTCTTTTGATATCTAAAGGGGTTTATTTACTTTTCACAACATGCTCCCTTGATAAATGCAATCCTGCCAAAACGTTGAGGGCTATTTTGACTTTCTCCCTCTTCTCACTTTTTCTGTTATTTTATTTTTCTGGAATGTATTTCTATGTTGGGTAGCATTGTTTAAGGTATCATTGTGACTCTATACCATGAATAGCATTGTTGTATTTTCTTGCTGTTTCTGTTTTATATGAATACATGTGATTGTTGTATACCTTGTATGTTTTTTTTTTGTTTTGTTTTTTGTACTGAGTATTGCTTTGACATTATTGCTAATGTTTTTTTGGCATGAAATTTGGGATACCCGGTACATTGGACCCAATAAAGTAATAAAGTAATTTTTCCTCTCTATGGTTGTGCTCCTCATTCAGTATTACTTGTAGATTGTTTAGGTCCTTGGGGAAATAGGACACTTGAGTGAGCACCCGTTTTGGGTAGTTTGCTTCTATTGATATATCTTTATGTAATTCAACTAGTTTGCCTACATTTCTTAATTAGATGACATATTAATTATATAGCATGAACACAGAAATATGCAACTACTGGCAATTGGGGAGTATTACTCAAGTATTGGACATGGGGCCCGAAGCTCGAAGGCTTTCTTTGTCGAAAGTCATTGTTTTTACACAACAGTGTGCTAATAGGACAAACAGATTAGATTGTAGGGCAGCAATGAAGGTTGGAACAAGCAACTAAGGGTCATAATTACAATATGTTTCAAAGGTTAGGACACATAACAACAAGTAAGCGTAAATATAAATATGATATAAGAACCGGACATAACCAGAGAATCAGGAACAAGCACACAAAGCAGAAAGAGGAGACTGTTAATAGTACTAGTGTAACAGTGTGTGAAGTGCCACAGTATTTATTTTATTGTAATTCACATGTGTTTTTGTTTATTGTAACTGCATTATATATTACCTTACATCATTTTAGTATTGTCTGGCAGTGTCACTGTGTTAACAAGATTACTTCCACCATGCATACATTTTGATATACATAGGAACACCATTCACCATAGAAGTGACAAAATGTGAAGGTTTGTAAATTGATAGAAATTTGGGATTACCATAAGAAGTAGGTATTATCAATGATTTATGCGTATTTGATCTTAAATGCACACAATAGTGTTCTTATGACCAGTTAAAATACATATTAAAGTATTTCTTTATTCACTGTGTTACTACTATAGGAATGATTTAGTTCATATTTAAATCTGAATCACATATAAAATAATAAAAATATGTATTATTTAGTCAAGCAATGAAAAAGCTAGGGGACAAAATGACACATTTTGAATTATCTTCTCATTGGTGAAGAAGATAGCAGGGAAACAAAATAATATATACAAATAATGTCCAGATGAAAAATGAAGAACCATTTTAAAAATGCATTATCATTACTCTAATTTATACATATTTATATTTTTCAAAATGTGTTTATTTATAACTTGAACTAAAGAATTGCTGTCACTTTCAATTAATAATTTATTTGGCATTTTTTTATTCAAATATTTTACAGGTATTTAAAAAAAAAAATGAAAATTACTTTCCTGTATTTGGAAACTGCAGCCCAACTTTAGAACTTAAGGATGAGGGAAGAAATATTTAGTCTTGAAAAATTGTATCCTGACATACTAAACTTCAATTTACCAAGAAGAAAATTATTTGGCCTGTGGATGACTTCTAGATTTATATACAGGCATGGATAACAAACCTTACATTCCAAAACTATATAACATATACTTCACATTTTCATATAGCCTCCTTGATACTGTAATATTTTCACAGAAACCTCAATACTGATTGCAGCTGAAATTGCTTTAAACCAGAAATAGCTGCACTTGTTCAATAAAATTCCAATAAAGTCCAGTACGATTTTATGATAGAAAAATAAATTGCAGATGAAAATCAAGCAGTATTTTAAAAATGCAATATCATTACAGAGATACAAGATGCATAGTTTTTCCTGTTCTTAAGTTACTGTTCCACTGATCTTCGGTCAGATGCTATATGCTTATTTAACATTGAATGCATCAGTAAATGGAGATCCATTGCTCTTTGTTTAAAAAAGTTCTGATAAATACGATGACACTTTTTAAACAAATATATAATGATTATTAATATTATTGGTTCATTTAAAATCTTTTACTTTACCTGTATAATTGTTTTAAGCAAATAAAAATATACAATAAATTCACAGTTTTTTTAGTAATCTTGTTTTTTCCATTTATGTGTTGTACAATTTCTAGACATTGAGACATAAATATGTCGTAAGAATCTACATTATTCATATATGAGTACATTTTTATTTCCAATTTATAATATTTTATAACATGTTTAAACTGTTGTATATCTACTGGGCAAAATATTAGAACATCAACAGGGTTATTCCCTACATCAGAATGGCCCAATACCCAGAATGAGCAAAACCATCAGGTGCAGTACCAGGTGATTTGGTCTGCAAAATCTGGACATTGTTCGTGCTATTTAATGACGTTCGGATTTGCACTGCAGGCTCTGAATGAGCTTGAATTTGCTCTGGATGTTTCAGGTCACCAATCCCTTAGTCACTTCTTTATTAAAATAAATTAACCTTACATACCCTACCATCAAAGTCTTCTTTCTTAAAAATCTTATTTTTCAGAAAAGCAAAACTTGTCTGTCAACCAACGCATCTGGGCAATTGTTGCAGATTCGCTTGGACTGACCAAACTCCAGATATGTTTAGCTATAATATATATGTGAATTTCCATTCCAGTTGGAATTTAGCCATTTTTACTAGATTTTGTCCATGTAGACAAAATATGATGTTCAATGATTTACCATGTGAGTTATTATTATTATTAATAAAGCGCCAACAAATGCCGCAGAGCTGTACAATTAGTGGACTAAGAGACACATATTTATAGCCAGACAAGTTGGACACAGAGGGATTGAGGGTCCTCCTCAATAAGCTTACATGCTCGAGGGAGTAGGGTATAGAGAAACAAAAGGTAAGGGTAGGGTAGAAAAGTAGGTTGCTAGGATAGTATTCACTGAGAGCTTAGTATTTTGTTGATGACAGTTGCAGTAGAGGAATCAGGGTGGGGGAGACAGTTTAATTGTTACGGTTTCCTGAAGAAGAACATTTTTAAAGATTTTTTGAAGGAGTGGAAATTCTAACTGAGAGGGAAATGGTTTTCCATAGGAATGGTGCAGCCCTAGAGAAGTCTTTAAGGTGAGAATCAGAGGTAGGAGTACAAACAGAAGTTAGACTTAGGTCTTCTGCAGTGCATAGAGGCCTAGACGAGGCATATCTGTATATTAGTGAGGATAGGTAGATATTTTAAAAAACAAAGAGCAGAATCTTAAATTGAGCCCTATAATTTACAGGAAGCTAATGTTGGGACTGATAGAGGGGGAGGTGTGGGAGGTTCAGGCAGACAGGTAGATGAGCCTCACCACTGCATTCATTATGGACTGTATCGTGGCAAATTGGCCACATTTAAGACCACTGAGAAGCGGATTACAGTAGTCAAGGCGAGAGACGACAGTGGCATGGACAAACACCTAGCTGTATCAGGTTAAATAGGGAGGATGGGTGCTATATTTCTGAGATGGAAGCAACAGGATTTGGCAATTGAATTGGAGGGAAACAGACAAGGGAGTAGCAACATTTGATGGAGGGAAGACCAGAAGTTCTGTTTTGAAGAGGTTAAGTTTAAGGAAATGGCCAGCCAACCAGTTTTAAATAGTAGAGAGTCAGTCAGATTCATGAGTCAAGAGGGATTTTTAGAAATCAGGGTAGAACAGTGTATTGGACCACGGGTAACCCAACTGGCTACCTCAGCTAATTCCTTCTCTCAGCCAGACTGGAACCATTAAAAAAAGCAGACATCCATTCCCCCAGTAACTAGACAAAACAAATAACTGATTTATTTCAGTCCACACACAGCTTTAGACAATTCCACAGCCCCTACATGGGGTCTCCAAGACAGTAACACAGGGTTTTCATTCTCAGGATCCTTTGTGTCTGAGAGATAATAGTATGAGAAAAACATATCATTCAAATGTCTCTCAGGTACAATGAATCTATACAAAATATACAGTACCCCAAAAGTACCCCATCATAACTAGCAACCCCGCAAAAGTTATATTCCCAGATAGATCACCTAATCCCAACTTGTAATGACAATATGGGGTTAATGGTATCTATGTCATTAATCTACTTTCTTGTATAAAGATATCTGCAGTCCCAAAAATAAATATGGCAGTTTAGTACAAATGAAACTAAATGTTCTAAATTAATGCAATAAGGTAATGTTATGTAATAGTTGTTGGGAAAATATTTGATTGAAGCTGGATTGATGAAAGCAATTTTTTTTTTAAACCGGGGCCCCCCTCCCGAGCCCCCACTCTTGATGTCCCCCCCGGCCCTCACCCCTGAGCGGCGTGTGGGGGCCCTAAAGTAAAATAATGGGGGGACCACAACCTCTGAGTGGCGGGTGAGGGGCTCTAAATACCAATAAGGGGGCGACCTAATGTTCTCCCCCCTGGCCCCCACCCCTGAGCGGTGGATGGGGGCTCTAAATAAAAATTGGGGGGACCTAATGACCTCCCCCTGGCCCCCATCCCTGAGCAGTGGTTGGGGGCCCTAAATACCAATTGGGGGGACCTAATGTTCTCCCCCCCTGGCCCCCACCCCTGAGCGGTGGGTGGGTGCCCTAAATAAAAATTGGAGGGGGACATAATTTCCTCCCCCTGGTCCCCACCCCTGAGGTGGGGGCCCTAAATTAGAATAATGTCCTCCCCTCTGGCCCCCACCCCTGAGCAGTGGGTGGGGGCTCTAAATAAAAATTGGGGTTGACATAACGTCCTCCCCCCTGGCCCCTACCCCTGAGCCCTAAATACCAATAGGGGGTGCCCTAAATACCAATAGGGGGGATCTAATGTCCTCCCCCCTGGCCCTTACCCCTGAGCGGTGGGTGGGGGCCAAAAATAAAAATTGGGGGTGACCTAATGTCGTCCTCCTCCCTGGCCCCCACCCCTGAGCAGTGGGTTGGGGCCCTAAAATAGAATAAGGGGGGACCTAATGTCCCCCCTCCTGGCCCCCACCCCTGAGCGGTGGGTGGGGTCCCTTAATATCAATGGGGGGGACCTATTTGACTCATAACACTCTGATTGGTGCATTAAGTAACCAATAAGAGTGTTATGAGTCAAATTACACAGTGTGGGAAAATTCCAAAGGACTTTCCCATGCTGTGCAAAATGACACAGAGCACTCTTACCTGTCAGTCTCTTCATTTACCTGTCAGAGCACTCTGATTGGATGACTTAAACCCATCAATCAGAGTGCTCTGAGCCTAATTGCAGGGCGGGGCAAGGCTTTATTAGCCTTCACCCGCCCTGCAGAGCTCAGTCTGCGCGGAGCCCTCCATGGGTGAAGATGGATTTATTTATTTTGTGCGCCCTTTTTTTTACATTTTTTTTTAAGTGCTTTGGTTATTATGGATTTTTATTTGGCCTTTTTTGGGGCTGAAAAAATAAGATTTTAGAAGAAAGAAAACATCAAATGCTAAGTTTTATTTTATTTTTACAGGTTTATTTTAGGTTTTTACTTAGTTAAAGGTCCCCCCCTCATTATTTTTAGGGTCAGGGGGGTAGGTAGGGGTTAATTTTTTTGGGGGGGGTGACTAGGGGTTTGGGGTCCCCTAGTCATCTGGGGGGTTACATTTTTAATTAGGGCCCCCACCCGCCACTCAGGGGTGGGGGCCAGGTGGAATATACGAATATACAAATATGTCCCCCCAATTTGTATTTAGGGCCCCAACCCACCTTATTCTAATTCAGGGCCCCCACCCACCACTCAGGAGTGGGGGCCAGGGAAGAATACATTAGGTACCCCAAATTTTTATTTAGGGCCCCAACCCACTGCTCACAGATGGGGGACAGGGGGAGGACATTATGTCCCCCCTTATTCTAATTTAGGGCCCCCACACGCCGCTCAGGGGTGGGGGCCAGGGGGGAGGACAATAGTTTCCCCCCCATTATTTTACTTTAGGGCCCCCACCCGTCGCTCTTTACCATCATCCTCGACCTGTCTCAGCACTGCTCCTAATCCAAACATAGAGACATCTGTGTGGATGATAAAGTGTTTATTTGGATTAGGTGTGGCCAGGATGGGTGCATTTACAAGAGCTTTCTTAAGTGCCTGAAATGCTTGCTTGCACTCCCAGGTCCAGTTTACATGTCAGGACAAATTATTTCAGGTCAGGTCGGTGAGGGCTTTAGTGTTAACATAGCCTCTCTGAATTTATCCAGGATAGTCCCTACATGTACCAGGTGTTCTTCCGAACTGTTGCTAAAATTGGCGATGTCGCCCAGGGATGCGCAAGCGTAATCCTGGAGGCCATCTAGAAGCCTGTCCACCATCCTCTGGTAGGTGGCGGGGGTATTCTTCATGTTAAGACACTCCCGGCATAAATGAGTGAAACCACCGTTTAGTGTCTTTAAAGACACAGGCACCATTGCTGTAGACCGCCAAACTCCTGAACGGAATATAAGGGAATGCTCCAAACTCCCGAACAGAGAATCATACGAACTCCTCCTCTCCTGGAAAAGGCAAAAGAATACTCCAAAGTAGCAATCCCCCCCAAACACGAGACCAAGCTCTGTCTCGAGGGTAAAACAGGAATCTGCTTTAATGAGGGCTACCTGCCCAGTATTTATGCAGGTCTCCCACCTGGTGGACACTCCCCTAGGGGACCAGATGGAAGACTGGGACAAGTATGAAACATTAGCCAATCACAGTGGCTCAGACATAAACCCTCCCCTTTGTACAAGCAACCCCTCCTCTCTATCCTGGAGATAATTGGGAAGAAATCCAATTATCTCCATGGACAGAGGCAAAACACCATTTTAAATAATACAGTAAAAATACATAAAATTCCATAACTTCAAAACTACCGCATGCATTCCACACATATAACGTATCCCCAGATAGCCTAGATCTGAGCGCACATTATTACCGAATGGCGCGCAGATCCAATATACACAGTTCAATCGCCATGGAGCCAAAGTTTTTCACACTGTTCTTTCGGTATACGAACGGCTCCATGGGATGGCTATCTGGGTTAAGTCCATTCGTGAAATAAAAGTCCCGAACGGACCAGTGTTCGTATGCCGGATGACAAGGAATGGAGGTCGGCGGTTTTCAGCATTGTTTGGGAGAAAAAGTTTCCGTTTTGAGTTTCATAAGTTTGTCGACGAGCACCGCTGTGTATACGTGCATCTAAGATTGCCGCCGCCTCATAGTCGACATACGAACGACGAGCACCCAGCATATGGTTTCAATTAGGAGGTGTCTGCGGTTAACCACAACGTTCGAATCTGGGCCAATAGGTTAACCAACAGCACACTCCTCTTCTGGGTGGCTGGCCGTTCGGCAGTTTGTTCGGTAGATTAACAAACAAACGAACGGGGAAGTACGGACAGGCAATTACACAAATCCACCGGGAAAGCACTAGAGTTCTAAGACAGAGGGATCTGTCACACTTCACCCCAAAGGCATTACCTTAAATTGGGATAGCCCGAATAGGGTGACAAATGCTGATTTGGGAATAGTGCTGGCTGCTATGGGAATTTGCCAATATCCCTTACATACTCGTAAGGTACTAACCTCAAGCCATCTGGTCTAATAACTCATCTATGCGGGGGTAAGCGTCCAAGACCATCTTATCATTCAGCCTCCAGTAGTTTGCACAGAACCAGATTGTCCCATCTCTCTTTAGGACTAGGACCACCGGGGAGGCACAAGGACTCTTGGATGCTTCTATTACCCCTAAATGAAGCATCTCCTGAATTTCCTGCCTCATACTCTCTCGGACCACCTCTGTAATTCTGTCTGGCATCTTACATAAGGGTTGTTGGTCAGGGGTTTCTACTCGGTGTGTAGCTAGAGGCGTAAACCCAGGTAGGTTGGAGAAGGTGTCCTCCTTGGCAAATAACAACTGTTGGGCTTGTTTCCTCTCTTTATTGGTTAACCAGTATCTAATTGGACCTCATCAACCCAACCTGAACTCCATTTTCTAGGAGGTCAGGCAGAGGAAGATTCTCAATATCTTATGAAGCAGGCGCGCATATGGAGGCTACTTCCTTCGTCATTTGGCAATAGGGTTTTAGCATGTTCCCATGCAACATGTGTCGGATCCCTTCTCCTGAACAGGGACCTATCACATAAGTAGTGTCACACTTCTGCTCCACTACCTGATATGGGCCCTGCCAGGTTGCCTGTAGTCTGTTGCGTCGGATGGGTTTTAGAACCTTTTGTCTGATTTGGAAACTACAGTCGCTAGTTCCCCAATCATACCAGGTGTGCTGTCGCTCCTGGGCCACTTGGAGGTTCTCACATACTAAATGTGTAAGTTCATCCATTTCATTCTGGAATTCCAGGACATGAGGAAATGATGGGGGTCCCATCCTGAAGTACTTCTCCCTCCCAGCATTCCTGAAACAGATCCAGGGGACCTCTTACTCTATGTCGGAAAAATTAATTGGAACTGGGAGAAGCCTGTGGATTCCTGCGGAACCTCCCGATAAGCAAACAGAAGGTGCGTCAGGAATCATTCCTAGTCCTTCTGAGTTGCTGCAAACGTGCAAAGCATTTGCTTTAAAGTACCACTGAAGCGCTTGCACAGGCCATTGGTCTAAGGGTGCTAGGGAGAACTTTGTATATGCTTAATACTACACAACTTCCACAGTTGGTGTGTCATTTCGGCAGTGAACTGGGTGCCCTGATCCAAGACAATATCCTGGGGAAAACCCATCAAGGGGGAATACTTGCATCAGGGCTTCAGCTACAGTCCCCATTCAAACGGGGAGAAGCTTGTGGATTCCGGTGGTACCTTCCAATAAGCAATAAGGAGGTGTGGCAGGAATTGTTCCCAGTTATTCAGAGTTGCTGCAAACGTGCAAAGCATTTGCTTTAACGTACTGTTGAAGCACTTGCACAGGCCATTGGTTTGATGGTGGTAAGGGCAACTTTGTATAGGCTTGATACCACACAACTTCCACAGTTGGTGTGTCATTTTGGCAGTGAACTGGGTGTCCTAATCTGAGACAATCTCCCAGGGAAAACCCATCAAGGGGAAATACTCACATCAGCTACGGTCTTTGCTTGTGTATTTTCTAGACATGTGCAATTCGTTTCGTTCTGAATGTCAATTCTGATGAATTTCGGGCAATTCGGACATAAATAGGTCTTTCAGCCAAATTTACTAATACTAAGTAAAGATTACTTAGTATTAGTAAATTATGCCCCTAGTCGCAATACCACGAGTAGGGGCATGACTGTTAAACAGTGAGCAACCACAAAACTCCCCCACCCCCACCCCCACCCCTGAGCGTTGTAATTTACAGTACAACATAATTAGAAACAAAAAATATACATAAAAGTAGGGGAGCTTATTAATTATATAATAATCCTAACTGTGCTGAAGGGTTGGTAAGATAAATAACTTTCAGGCAGAAGAAGAAAAGGGGAGACAACCTATTGTCCTCCCCCCGGCCCCCACCCCTGAGTGGAGGGTAGGGGCCCTAAAGTAAAATAAGGGGGGGGGACCTATTGTCCTCCCCTCTGGCCCCCAACTCTGAGCAGTGGGTGGGGGCCCTAAAGAAGAATAAGGGGGGGGACCTGAAGGACTGCCACCATAGAATGCTTGGCAAATTCACTTCTCCCTTTGTAATTCCATTTCACTGATAGTGATGTACCGAACGGTTCGCCGGCGAACGGTTCCTGGCGAACATAGCATGTTCGCGTTCGCCACGGCGGGCGAACATATGCGCGGTTCGACCCGCCCCCTATTCGTCATCATTGAGTAAACTTTTACCCTGTACCTCACAGTCAGCAGACACATTCCAGCCAATTAGCAGCACACCCTCCCTAGCAGACCCTCCCACCTCCTGGAAGGCATCCATTTTAGATTCATTCTCAAGCTGCATGCTTAGTAAGAGGAGGGAAAGTGTAGCTGCTGTTCATAAGATAGGGAAAAGCATAGCTAGGTTAGGGATAAGGGTATGCTTTTTTTTTATTATTTTTCTATGTAATGTAATTGCACTTAGTTGTCTGCCACTGCTGCCAGCTTCTGTGTCAGGCTCACAGTGCATACTGTGCCCATTTCCCCAGTCAGTGCCACCACTTATATCTGGTGTCACAATAGCTTGGATTTAAACAAAAACACTTTTTTCACTGTTATAGATTGAATAGCAGTCAGTGTCCTTAAAGCGGGTGTGTTACGCTAACAGTGGATACGGTGACCAGTGCCACTAATTAGGTCTGGTGTCACAATAGCTTGGATTTAAAAAAACAAAACTCTTTTTTCACTGTTATAGATTGAATAGCAGTTAGTGTCCTTAAAGCGGGTGTGTTACGCTAACAGTGGATTCGCTGACCAGTGCCACCAATTAGATCTGGTGACACAAAGCTTGGATTTAAAAAAACAAAACACTTTTCACTGTTATAGATTGAATAGCAGTCAGTGTCCTTAAAGCGGGTGTGTTACGCTAACAGTGGATACGCTGACAAGTGCCACTAATTAGATCTGGTGTCACAATAGCTTGGATTTAAAAAAACAAAAAACTTTTTTCACTGTTATAGATTGAATAGCAGTTAGTTATCTTCAAACGGGTGTCAGGCCTACAGCCTGTGCTCTGCACAACTGTGCCAGTGCACATTGCCACTCATATCTGGTCTCACAGTAGCTTGCACGCATAGTACCACTAATCCCAACAAAAATGACAGGCAGAGGCAGGCCACCCCGCAGGGGCCATCGTGGTCGTGGTGCTGTGATTCCCTTTAGCCCTAGAATAATGCCCAGTTTTCAGAGGCCACGTACCCTGAACTTGAAAAGTTCTGAGGACATAGTTGACTGGCTAACACAGGACACCCAGTCTTCTACAGCCTCCGCTCAGAACCTTGACGCACCATCCTCCTCCAGCTTAGCTTCAGGCACCTCTCAAGATACCACTCACCTGCCTGCCGCCACCACCAAAACTAGCACCACAGCCGCTTCAGTTGGTATGTCAGAGGAGTTATTCACACATCCGTTTGAAGAAATAAGTGATGCGCAACCATTATTGCCAGAGGATGTAGATAACAGGGATATGTCTCAGGCAGGCGGCATTACACACATGGACGTACGGTGTGATGATGATGATGATGTTGTACCCGCTGCTGCTTCCTTTGCTGAGTTGTCAGATACAAGTGAAGCGGTTGATGATGACGATGCGTCCATGGATGTCACGTGGGTGCCCGCTCGGCAAGAAGAAGAACAGGGCGGAAGTTCAGATGGGGAGACAGAGAGGAGGAGGAGGCGAGTTGGAAGCAGGGGGAGGTCGTCGCGGGAGCTAGTGGCACAGTCAGACGGCGTACGCCGACACCGGGGGTCAGCCGACAGCATGATAGCGCATGCTGTATCCCACCACAGAATGCCCGTCATTGCAAACTCAACAGTGTGGAATTTTTTTGTGTCTGCCTTGCTCGGCTTAACAGCGATGCCATTTGCAACCTGTGCCAAAAGGGAAACTGAGTAGGTGAAGTCAACACCCATCTAGAGTACAACTGCTTTGCGTAGGCGCACATGATCTCACATCACAGCGCTATGGGATCAACATGAGTACAAGCAGCTTTCGCCTAATCTAAGCGCCAGCCTCCTCCTGGTCCAGCATCTTCAGCCCACGTCAACCACTGCATGCTCCTTGTCCCCTCTCAACCATCCGCCCACTCCGCCTCCATGCCAGGCAGTTCACGCTCATCTTCCAGTCATGTGTCTGTCAAGGACATGTTTGGTAAGAAGACAATGTCAGAAAGTCACCTGCCCAGCGTCTGACTGCTGGCTTGTCGAACTATTAGCCCGCCAGCTTTTACCATACAAGCTGGTGGAGTCTGAGGCGTTCAAAAAATTTGTAGCTATTGGGACACCGCAGTGGAAGGTACCCGGCCGAAATTACTTTTCGCAAAAGGCAATCCCCAACCTGTACTCAATTGTGCAAAGGGAAGTAATAGCATCTCTGGCACACAGTGTTGGGGCAAGGGTCCATTTGACCACTGATACCTGGTCTGCAAAGCATGGTCAGGGCAGGTATATCACCTACACTGCGCATTGGGTAAACCTGCTGGCTGCTGCCAAGCATGGAATGCATGGCTCTGCAGAGGAGTTGGTGACACCGCCACGACTTACAGGCAGTCCTGCTGCCACCTCCTCTACTCCTCCTACTCCATCCTCTTCCATAACCTCCTCGGCTGAGTCCTCTTCTGCTGCTGCGTCTTGCTCCACATCAATGGCACACCCCCAGCTCCCCAGGTACTATTCCACATCCCGGATACGGCAGTGTCACGCCGTCTTGGGTTTGACTTGCTTGAAAGCAGAGAGTCACACCGGACAAGCACTCCTGTCCGCCATGAGCGCACAGGTGGAAAAGTGGCTGACTCCGCAGCGACTGGATATCGGCAAAGTGGTTTGTGACAGCGGAACAAATTTGTTAGCGGCATTGAAGTTGGGCAAGTTGTCACATGTGCCGTGCATGGCACATGTGTGTAATCTGATCGTACAACGCTTTGTGCATAAGTACATAGGCTTACAGGACGTCCTGAAGCAGGCCGGGAAGGTGTGTGGCCATTTCAGGCGTTCCTACACGGCCATGGCTCACTTTGCCGATATCCAGCGGCGAAACAACATGCCAGTGAGGCGCTTGATTTGCGACAGCCCGACACGTTGGAATTCAACACTCCTAATGTTCGACCGCCTGCTCCAACAAGAAAAAAGCCGTTAATGAATATTTGTATGACCGGGGTGCTAGGACAGCCTCTGGGGAGCTGGGAATTTTTTTGCCACGTTACTGGACGCTCATGCGCAATGCCTGTAGGCTCATGCGTCCTTTTGAGGAGGTGACAAATTTAGTCAGTCGCACGAAGGCACCATCAGTGACATCATACCATTTGTTTTCTTCCTGGAGCGTGCCCTGCGAAGAGTGCTGGATCAGGCCGTAGATGAGCGTGAAGAGGAAGAGGAAGAGTTGTGGTCACCATCACCTCCAGAAACAGCCTTATCAGCATCGCTTGCTGGACCTGCGGCAGCGCTGGAAGAGGATTGTGAGGAAGAGGAGTCAGAGGAGGAATGTGGCTTTGAGGAGGAGGAAGAGGAGGAGCAAGACCAACCACAACAGGCATCCCAGGGTGCTCGTTGTCACCTATCTGGTACCTGTGGTGTTGTACGTGGCTGGGGCGAAGAAAATACCTTCATTGACATCAGTGAGGGGGAGGAACGGGAAATGAGTAGCTCGGCATCCAACCTTGTGCAAATGGGGTCTTTCATGCTGTCATGCCTGTTGAGGGACCCTCGTATAAAAAGGCTGAAGGAGAACGACCTGTACTGGGTGTCCACGCTACTAGACCCCCGGTATAAGCAGAGAGTGGCGGAAATGTTACTGAATTACAACAAGTATGAAAGGATGCAGCATTTGCAAAATAAATTGAAAAGTATGCTTTACACAGCGTATAAGAGTGATGTCACAGCACAACGGGAATCTAACAGGGGGAGAGGTGGAAGTCATCCTCCTCCTCCCATGACCACGCCGGCAAGGACAGGACGCTTTAGAGACGTGTTGTTGATGGAGGACATGCGGACCTTTTTAAGTCCTACGCATCGCCACAGCCCTTCAGGATCCACCCTCAGAGAGCGACTCGACCGACAGGTAGCAGACTACCTCGCCTTAACTGCAGATATCGACACTCTGAGGAGCGATGAACCCCTTGACTACTGGGTGTGCAGGCTTGACCTGTGGCCTGAACTATCCCAATTCGCGATAGAACTTCTGGCCTGCCCCGCTTCAAGTGTCCTGTCAGAAAGGACCTTCAGTGCAGCAGGAGGTATTGTCACTGAGAAGAGAAGTCGCCTAGGTCAAAAAAGTCTAGATTACCTCACCTTTATTAAGATGAATGAGGATGGATCCCGAAGGGACTGACTACTAGGCGATACATTAGATTAAAAAGGCCTGATGAGATGAGCTTGCCTTGAGGCTAAAATGGTCCCTGCTGCTGTATTTGAAACAGATGCCTGATGTTGACTTGCGTGATCCGCCACCAACTAGGTTTCAAGCACGCCATGTTTAGGGCACTTTCTGCCTTGGAAACAAACATCAATTATAGATTGAATGTATTAGTTGTCTCAAAGCGGTGTGTCAGGCTCACAGTGCATACTGTGCCCATTTCCCCAGTCAGTGCCACCACTTAGATCTGGTGACATAAAGCTTGGATTTAAAAACAAAAAACTTTTTTCACTGTTATAGATTGAGTAGCAGTTAGTTATCTTCAAGCAGGTGTGTCAGCCCTACAGCGTGTACTCTGCCAGTACGCTGCCACCTCCTCTACTCCTCCTACTCCATCCTCTTCCATAACCTCCTCGGCTTAGTCCTCTTCTGCTGCTGCGTCTTGCTCCACATCAGCGGATAGGGGGCGTAACAGTGATTAAACTGATAAAAATAGTACTAAACACACCACTCCTATCTGGTGGCACATTAGATTGCACGCGCAGTGCCCCAAATTTGTTGTGATCTGTGAGTAAGGTAAACGGTTGTCCATACAAGTAGGTTGCAGCTTTTTGAGGCCCACACCACCGCTATGCACTCCTTTTCAATGGCAGTGAATATACTTCGCTGTGCAAAAGTTTACGGCTTAGATAAGCCCCGGGTTGCTCGCCACCATCTGCTCCGGCTTGGCTCAGTACTGCTCCCAATCCAAGCATAGAAGCGTCTGTATGGACGAGAAAGTGTTTAGTTGGATCAGGAGAAGAAAGTACAGGTGATTTAATGGGCGCCGTCTTGAGCTGTTGGAAGGCCTGATCACACTCTGGGGCCCATACTACTATCTTGGGGAGGTTTTTACACGTTCCTATATGGCACTTACTGGGCTTTAGGGTCAGTCCGGACTCCCTAATCCGGTCTAATACGGCTCCTATGTGGGTCAGGTGTTCGGGCCAGGAGCTGCTAAAAATGTCTATACCATTCAAGTAGGTGTGTATCAGTGTGTATCAGGGATCCTTAGGACAGGTGTCAATCCATATCTGCCAAGTGACCCTATGTTGGGAACAGTCTCTATTCTGCTCTGTGTCAGTGTGTGTATCATGGTCTCTGAGGACAGGTGTCAATCCATATCTGCCAAGTGACCCTATGTAGGAGAACAGTCTCTATTCTGCTCTGTGTCAGTGTGTATCATGGTCTCTGAGGACAGGTGTCAATCCATATCTGCCAAGTGACCCTATGTAGGAGGAACAGTCCTATTCTGCTCTGTGTCAGTGTGTATCAGGGGCTCTGAGGACAGGTGTCAATCCATATCTGCCAAGTGACCCTATATAGGAGGAACAGTCCCTATTCCGCTCTGTGTCCGTGTGCATCAGGGGCTCTGAGGACAGGTGTCAATCCCTTATCATCTGCCAAGTGACCTATGTGGGAGGAACAGTCCTATTCTGCTCTGTGTCCCTAGAATTATTGTATCAGGGAACCTTAGGACAGAGTGTCAATCCATATCTGCCAAGTGACCCGGTAGCCAGTTCAGACCCACCCTTAAGAGCTTGGATAGTGGGTTGTTGCGAGGGGTACCATCAACGTTGTGACGGTAGTTACTGGTATCACCGTCTAGTATTCCTTTTCCCAATAGCAGAATATCGCCTAGAATCCACAGGAACAAATATCGCTGGTATCGCCAAATAATCCACACATGAGCCAAAGCTTAATGCTGGAACAAGACTGATTTACTGGAAGCAACAGGCATTCAATTTATACAGTACAAGCTCCTCTTCTGGGCCAGGCTAGATTTCAACAACATACTAAACTCAATAATCTGCTGGCCAGAAATATTAACAATTTTTTTAACATTTTTAGAAATATACTTTTTACATGATCTAACAATATAATAACCACATCCCTGGGTAGCTGAGGATACTGGGAGTAACATATCCAAATGGCACGAAAATCAGTTTGGTAGTTTCCATGTCGCATCGTGTGGAAGTTTGACCGGCTCGCCATGCAGTTGTATCTGATTTAGAGTTCCATGAAATTGGTAGAAAGAGCCGGTCTCTGTTCCTGCAGAATTATACGAAAACCACTATAGATAGAATGCCGCTGGTTATATGAAAATGCTCCCCTCGTTCGGTTGATTGAAACTCCCAAACGTCGGTCTTATACTGTAAGGAGAAATAGGTCAGATGGGACGTCCATAAAGACTGGGTGTTCGTGCAAGTGCCATGCTGAAAACAGTTCCAGGCACTCGACAACCAGGTCATGCTGGCCTTGTTCGGGAGTTTAAGATGACCGCCATCCTTTGTTCTTGCCACGTGTTCGTATGGTGAATGGCGGCCACCTTGTGGTTTCGTGTTGCAACATGGTGTTCTACGTTCTAATTGCTACCCAGGGTGGTCTCTGTTTGGTAGAACGAATAATCTACCGAACACACACAGAAAAACGAATGCTGCCAAGTCATTTAGGTAGCAGGGAGAGGAAATAGTCGAATGAAGACAGAGAATACAGGGAAATGCTTCACAAACAGCAACACATGAAACATGAATGTTTGACAAGAAAGAAGAGTCAGGCAGGACTTGTTCTCTGAGAACACTGCGGGCTGCGTCTGTGTCAACTAAAAAGGTGGTTGGATGACCTTCAATGGGTAGGACCACGGTAGCTAGAGGCCCCCCTCTATCCCCTGTAGACACTGCCATGACAGGGGTGTTATACACAGGTTTGCCAGTTACCTATTGTAGAAGATCTAAATGGGCCTGGTCAGGGCCAGTGTAGTGACGGTGGGGGTTGCAGGTGCAGAGTAATTTGGCTGTTGTGCACGTTGCACAGGATGGTGAATGCTGGGGGCAGGGCGGTTAGTATGCTGATAACTATCTGCACCGTAGTCATCAGGAGAAATGTCGGTATAACCATGAGGTGTCAACTGGTGATGGTGAATAAACAGTCTGAGGGTAACCTTGTGGAGGGAAAATAGCCTGAGACTGAACCTGGGCCGCTGCAGATGGGTGAGGGAACATAGGATAGCCTGCCACGGGACTGGGAGGTCTTACGGCTGGTTGCTGTTGCCTGTGCATCCTGGAGTGTGGGCAATCTTTTCGGAAGTGGCCAGGTTGACCACAGTTAAGATCTGTTTTGAGGTCTAGGAGTCAGGGACATAGGTTGTCCCTGTGGTTGGGACACAGGATATCCAGCAGGGGCTGGGTCAGGTCTGATAGCAGGATTATGGAAGGAAAACATCAGGGGAATACTTTTCCTTGTGTGTGGTAATAAAGCTGACTCCAGGCCTTTAGGAACAAGGAAGAGGGTATCCAAGGGTATTATCCTGTCTTCTGGGCGGGATAGGATCAGGCCTTTCCTAATGGGTTCTTTTAAGCCTGCAACAAAAGCAGCTGACAGCATCTGAGTATGTGCCTTATTGTATATGCTGAAGCCCAAATCATAGAAAGTCTGTGTTAACCTTGAGTGGTATTTTTCCACTGATTCAAATTTGTCTTGCACAATGTCATTAATACAGGTAGCTTGGTCAGCTAATTTATCCTGTGCCCAAGCACGAAGCTGTTCACAAAATATTATGCCTGATTGGAAATCTGTGTCAGTAAGGAGACGGGCATCGTCAAAGCTCCTTTCCATGATAGGCCAATATGCATCAACAGCTTTGATTTCACAAAGACTAAACAAGTCACGCCAGGAAGCTGAATATGTTTTAATAATCTAAGCAATCCTTTGGAAGAAGGGCATGGGCTGTTTCTCTGGGTCTGGGAGAGAAGTTACCAGAGTTGTAGCTTGGGATGGATTGAAGGTAACATACATCAAAGGGGATCAATCGGCAGCCGGTAGGATACTGTGATGGATTGCTGGGGTGGGTAGCGGTTGGGGAAAACGGGAGGGGGAATTATTAGGGGCTTGTAGTGGGCCCAACCCCAGAATGTTGTCGTTATCAGGGTGTATGGGAGGAGCGGTATGCAGTGAGCTTGTGCGGCTGGAGTGCCAGAATCAGGAGAACCGGCATTGGCAATTTGGAGCGTAGCCAGTTTGTTGTAGTAGGGTGATAGCCTGAGGCTGCAGGGGAAGTAGGTTGGTGATGGCCTGATGCGATAGAATCGTTTGAACCAACCGTCATAATGGGGTAGTTGGGGGCCGCCATGACAGAAGCGGGGACGGAACTAGGTGTGGGGACAGAAGAGGAAATGGTAGGAAGGATGCTGGGAGGGGAGGTGACGACCATGACAGGAGTCGGAACAGAAGGGGGAATGTAGGCGGAAGGGGCGGGAACAAGAGGTGATACAATAGAGGCAGGGGAGGGGGATAGGTTCGGGGCGAGAACAGACGGGGTGACAGGAAGGGAAGGAGGGACAGAGGTAGGGACAGGAGGAATGATGTAGGGAGGTGGGTCAGAGGAGGGCATGGAAAGAGTGATGGAGAGAGGTGGAAGAGGAGGGGCAGGGGCGGGTACGGGAGGTGCAGCAGAGGCGGGAAGGGGAGGAGGGGCAGGGGCAGGAATGGGAGGCGGGGCAGAGGGAGGAGGGACAAGAGCGGGAATGGAAGGAAGGACGGGACAGGGTAATAATACGACCCATCAACTCCAAATACGGGATACAAGGGGATGGGTGCTAAGGGGGCGGTGTCAGTTAGAGCTTGTGACTGGGCAGGTTGGGCAGCAGTCATGGAGGCGGGGTTAGCCTCTTCCTCTTTTTGCCAGACACCATCATATGGCGGTGGCCCTGAAACATCGAGAGTGGAATCAACAGTACAAACATTTTCATGATACACAGAAACTTTCTGTCCTTCAAATTCCAATTCTTCCTCTAACCAACCTTCACGTTTAAGTCCTCTTGCCACACGATACCAAGCCTCTGCAGCCTTAGTTAACCCTTTATCGAGTAGCAATCCCTCCTTATCTTAGCAATGAGTAGCCCAATGGTATTCCAAGGGTTACTTTTTTTGGCTCTGATTACTAATACATTATTGAGATTCTTTTGTGGAGGTATGTGTATCTCTGTGCATGTCTGGCTGGGTTCATGTGATCCTCCGGATGATTTGTAATACAAGCAATGGTTATTTCAAATAAATACCACTTCAGCCTAGCAGTGTGTCAGCTATATTCAGCATATAATGGCACAGGCCAGGTCTATATCAGTACTACTTTCAGTGAACAAGGTCAAATTTAGGCACAAGTGCTGTAGTGGTTGTTTGATGGAGTAAGCATTATTTCACATATGACATGTCAAATCAACAAAGATTTTATCTTGAGAGAGGCAGCTGTGGATATAATGAATGGATTAACTTTTTGAGGAGGTCGTAATATATTTTCTGCAGTTGTGGAACAGTGTAAATATTTATAAAATGAAAGCAGTGTAAATTATCAAATATGAAGGATTTTTGGCCCAGTTTGTCACATGTGAATGCAACCACATGCCTCTGTGTTTCTGAAACTAATGTGTTTATTAAGGCACCATTCAGTCCGTTTTATGATTACAAAAATCACATCTTGTTAATGAAACATTTAACCCCTAGAGGATACGTGTTTTGTTTTCTTGACTTGTACTCAAGGACAACCAATTTTGGCATTTTTGCTATGTGTGCACTCAACCAAAACTTTGATCTATCTCATTTATGCACCAAAACACATACATTTTATACTGTTTTGAAAGGTCAAAAATGACTTTCATTTAGTGTGACATGTACAACTATAAATTCTTGTTTATAATAATGCAAAAATGCAAAAAAAAACAAAAAACACATTTCACAGTTTTGGCAATATTAATGTATACATAGTTAGTTGTTAGTTGTGCTGCCCTAGGTCCCCCCCACCCAACCCTCCCCCGCCCTGCACCGCATTCTAAATACACACACTCACTAACAGACACACACACACACTCACTAACAGACTCACTCACTAACAGACACACAGTCAGACACACACACACACACACTAAGAGACACACACAGACACACCCACACTAACAGGCACACACACACTAACAAACACACACACACTAACAGACACACAGTCAGACACACACACAAACAGACAAATACACTCACTCACATTAACACTCACTTTTTTTTTAAACTTTTTTTTTAACCCCCCCAGCCTCCTTACCTTTAGGAATGCTGGGGGGGGGGGTTCTCCCTCTCTCTGGGTGCTGCTGGGCAGGCTGATGGGCTGGCTGCTGGGCGGGCGGCGCTGGCGAGGGAGTACTTTCCCCTGAGCTGTCTGCTCAGCTCCCACGCGAGCCGCCCGCAGAGTGAGGCTGGGAGCCGGAATATGACGTCATTCACTACAAATTTACACACACTCTGCATTCACTGCATTAACACACACACTACATTCATTACACTGACACACTCTGCATTCACTACACACTAACACACACTCTGCATTCACTAAACTATGCACACACTCTGGATTCACTATACTGACACACACTCTGCATTCACTACACTAACATACACTCTGCATTAACTGTACACACATCATCCACTACACAAACATCCTGTATTCACAGTACACACACTACATCCACCACACACTCTGCATTTACTATACACAGACACTGCGTCTAATACACACACTACATCCACTACAGACACTGCATCCACTAAACACATTTCATCTAGTACATACAAACACTACATCCACTACATCCACTACTACATCACTGTACACACACTACATCCACTACTCAAACACACTCTGCATTCACTATACACACTGCATCCGCTACACAAACACACACTCTGCATTCACTGCACAAACAGTATCTAATACACACAAACACTACATCCATTACACATATTCTAATTCACTTCCACTATACACACCACATTCAGTTCTGCATCATTTTCAGCGGACCAGGCAGGGCGTGGGCGGGCCCGGGAGTTGGGGGGGGGGCAGCCCTTGTGCTTTGTCAGGGGCCCCAAAATTTCTGATGGCGACCCTGGAGCAATGCATATGGTTCATCTGCTAGTCTGTGACAACTAAAAGCACGACCTGACAGAGAGAAGCCCTGTGTATCAATTGATACCTGGGTCTCCCTAATGTGGGCGGCTATTTCCCTGCTCAAACCAAACTTTAATGGTGGGAAATTTAAATCCACATTTAAAACCCTGTATGCAGCATTCACTTTGAGCTCTGAATACAGTTCCATGGCCATTATATGGCCACTACATTTTTCTGAGCATAACTTGAGTGCTCTCAGCCAATGAGCATGGTTCTGCACCAGCTGTGCTTTATTTTATCCAGACAGTGTGAGTCTGGGGGACCAAAGTAAGTTGTTAAAGTGTACTAAAATGGTTTGACTACTTACCATGTGATAATGCCAGGACATTCACAGCACCATATCCATTACAGGGGCTGCTGTGGTAATGATTCTTGGAATGTTCCTCTTAAGTTCTATCAAAAACATTACACACTAGAGTATTCACATTGACAAAAATACACATTACATACATATACACAGCTTTAATAATATAAGATACATTTATATAAGAGGTGGTTTTATCAGTATAAATAGATGTTTGAGCAACAATAGGATAGAAACTTGCAAAAACATATACAGTGTATACAGAAAATATACAGGGATATAATTAGTGGGGTAATAGCTTCTCGATCCAATAAGACATCTGACTGCCATTCTGGGATTAAGAATGCTTTTTTTACATAGTTTGTTGCAAAGTTTTGGCAATTGCAAAAGCTAGTAATGTGCTGCCTTGTATAAAATGATGTATTAATTCACATGATGAAAATATAATTCTGCCTTTTTTATAGCTCAATGGTTAGACCTCACCTTGAATATGTGGTGCAATTTAGGCACTAATTTTAAAGAAAGACATTGGAGAACTAAAAATAAGTGCACAGGCAAGCTACACAATTAATTAGGTGGATAGAAACCATTAGAATTAAATAAAAACTAGAAAAACTGCATTTGTTTTCTCTAGAAAAAAGGCACTTGAGATGGGTTATGATAGCATTATACAAATATATCTGTTGTTCTCTCTGAATGTCTGCCAGTCTCTGTTTGTGTTAGTTTTTTGTGTGAGTGTGTCTGTGAGTGTTATGTTTTAGCCACTCTGTCTCATTGTCTGTGCTTCTCTGCCATATATGAACTTTCTGCCCTTGTGTCTACAGGGAACTGAGTTGTTACAGATCTTAGAATGAATATGCGCTATGAAGGATTTTTTTCCTAGTTTGTTGCAAAATTTTAAGCACTTCAAACTGGGTTTTTTGCCTTCTTTTGGATCAACAGCCAATACAAATGTGAGAAAGGCGGAAGTTGATGGACGCATGTCTCTTTTCAGTTATGTAACTATGGCACTGTATAATAGTACCTTTCTTGCAAAGTATGTTTCCATGAAGAGAAAGCAGACATTGTCAAGTACCTATATTACCGGTTTTCTCTGCCTCCTCATTCTAAAATACTGGACTGATATCATGATATTAAAGACCTCGGCTTCCACTACGAGGTATATTCTATTTGTCTTATGATTCTAATCAGTCTCTTGTTTGACTACATGGTAGCAAACATTGGCTACATTTGACGGTATACTCTTCTCTGTTCTCCATACTAGTTAAGTTTGAAATATAAAGTCTGCTCTCATAATTAGTACAGACTTAGTTTGCCTAATCTGGATCATCTCCTAATTGTTCTGTAACTGGAATCTCTTCCAATTGCCACTTCCAGTGAATTTATAAAGTGAAGGAGGTTGGTTAGGAAGGGGGCTATGGGGAAGATACGCCCATGTAGGATAGGAATGAGTCTTCCTCCAGTTCGAGCGATGTAGGGAGAGACACAGCAATCATCATCAGGGCCAATATTTCCTTATGTCCCTTAATATTACTGGAGGATAGAGTAGGGGCCATCTTTGCTTCCCTTTACCTTTGCTTTAAACTCTGTGAGTTTTGCCATTCCTTATTGAAGATCTCTGGCATGTGTATATTGCCATCTGGAGTAGGAAAACTAATTTTATGCCAGTTCACCAAACTTGGTGGATTACTCTGCTGTTTTAGCACTTGCAATAATTATTCTTCCTGTCTGCAGGCTGTGCGGAGCGGCAGATGATAGCATTAGCATTTCTTAGCTCTATTTGAGGAACCAAATGCCGACACGTGCTCTGATCGTCGTATGTGTCTGGAAGCATGCGTGCATTGATATATCGCAGCAACTTTAAAAAGCTGCAACAATTTAAAAAGACAGTGTCTGTTTTAATGTATGTACAAATTACCAGGTATAGCTGCCCCAAACCTGTTACTTTAATTTTAACTTACTTTTGTTTCCAAATGTCATAATCTTTTTTATTTTATTAGTTTTTATTATTTTCATTAGTTGTGTTACAGTTTCTAATTTATACTAGTTCTAGTATATAATTAAAATTCTAGATTCTTAGAGGATGGCTTTCTCTACCTCCCAAGAGTGCGTTGATGGCCAAGTTTCTTTTTAAAAAATTTTTTTTTTTATTAACATTCTTTATTTTTTGCCGTGCATAGATATTCATACAGGTTTGAAACGGCATGACATCAAGAGTAAGCACCAGAAAACATGAACAGAACATTTAAAAAGTCAAGAATGTTCCACTTTTTATTTTATTTTTTGAAATGAAAGTAAAAATAAGGTAAGAGGAAAACTGAGTGGAATAAGCAGCCATATACCCAGCAACACAAGATTAGGCTATAGAACTAGGCACTGTTGACTAATAGACAGGTTGCTTAAGAAAAACAAGGTCAATTCTTACAATTAAACCAGTTAGAATGATGTGTGCTAGTATACATATAGCCCACAACTCAGCAAGATAAATATAAGAAAAAAAATAAGTGACTAGCATAGGGATAAAAAACAGTTAAGGTAAATCATTTCGGATTTCAGACACATATGGTGGGACTGTCCGAAAATTAGACCTATTTGGGAGAAGTTAAATCAATAAAAAAAAAAAAAAGCAAAAAGCTGAAAAGCTGCGGCCAGGACTCAGCATCGGAGACCTCCTGTGGCAAGCACATGGGGCAGCTGAGCCCAAGATGGGGGCCTATCCGGAGACATACTCTGAAGTCTTTGATGACTTCTAACAAAGAGGTGGATGTACACTTACCTATCAAGCCTAATCCAGCACCAGCTCTCCCAAGTCCTGACAACTCACCAGTCAAAACCACAGTCCTGAAGAGATTACTGGCAGACCTACAGAAGATGATCCAGTCTGATGTAGCTGTACTTTGTTCTGATATACAGGGTATGACGGGACGACTGGGGGCTTTGGAGTCTACCTCCGGGTACTGTGTGAACCAGCTTACTACCTTGCACCAAGTTGTCCAGGGTCTTCAATGCCAAAACAAAGCTTATGATCGCCGCTTTGCTTTATTGGAGGATGCATGGCGCAAAAATAATGTAAGAATATGGGGCATCCTGGAAGACATACAAGTGGCTGAAATACCGCACCTTCTACTGCGTCATCTGGCATAGCTATTAACCTCTCGGCAAGCCAAGACAGTAGGACTGGATCGTCACTTCTGAGTCCCAAAGGCAAGGCACCAGCCACGGCACCCCGGGACCTAATTATCCGTTTCCAGCAGGAGAAGGACAGGGCAGCAGTATTGGCAGCTCTTAAGGAATGCTCCCCTTTCCCGTTTGAAGACATGTCACTCACCTTTTATGCAGACCTCTCTGGAGGTACAGTGGCCTGGCGATGATCTCTTAGGCCGTTCACCTAACTCCTCTGGAAGCAAAATATGCAATACCGGTGGCTCGTGGCCCGCTCACTGCTGGTTCTTCAGGGTGAAAACAAGTATCTGGTACAAGATCTGCAGGGGGAATCTGCCTTACTGCCCAAGCTGGGACTCTCTCAGGACTCCCTACATCTTACCAAGACATGAAGTACAACCGAGCCACCTCACCACTGGGACCCAGAAAAAGTAGCCACCTTCATCCGAGACAACCAGGGCAAGACCACTATGCCGAAGTTACCACCTGAATGTTTTACTGTGTTTAGCAGTGGTCTTCTATCATTAGAGGTTATGTTATGTTCCACCGTTTAATCTATATTATTTCTCTCATTTATGAAAGATACAACAAAGCGTAGCTCTCTTACCCCATAGATCGGCCGGTCTCTAGACCAAACTAGCAAACCTCCCCTGCTTACTAAGAGTTTAGAGTAACTGTCATTTTGAGACACCCACACGTAATTTTTGTATATCATCATGAACATCCCAAACTTAATAGCTCCTGACACAACGGCATTATGCTGAGTCTATGAATTTACAGTTTATGTTATGTCAAGCCTGTAAAGATTGTAGATTTGGCTTAGACAGAAATCAAGCTGGAGATGTATCCCATTTGAACCACCGTTATCATGTCTTTCGTGTTTACAATTTTTTTTTTATTGAATCCCTTGTTTAAAATGTGTAACATGTGTCTGTATATCACGTTGGTATGTCTGTCATGGTGTATACCTTTCTTTTTGTCCTTATGTCATGAACATATATTTGAGGATTGAACCAAAAATAAAGAACTTAAAAAAAAAACAGAATGCATATGGTTCCTAAAATAGATGCTGCAGTCATTAAACTAGCAAAAAAGACACCCCTGCCTATTAATAGCATGGTTTATTTAAAAGAGAGGCACTTGAAAAATTATTAGACTCTAGCTTGATCACATCTCATGTGGGTTTAGATTCAGATTTATATCCAACAGTGTCAATGAATATGGTGATGGAACTTGGAGGAAGATATTGAACATGGATATTTTTTGCATTCTCTTAAAGAGATGCAGACTTTTGTTTGGAAACTTCCCTGGACATAACCAATATTGTGGCTAAGGGTATGACAATTTTTGTAACCTCTAGAAGGGCCCTCTGGCTACACTCCGGGAGTGCAGACTATGCTTCAAAAGCAAGCTGATGTACCCTTCCTTTCCAAGGTGATTAGTTATTTGTCAAAGTGTTAGATGACACAGGACAAAAAACTGCTAAAGGGAAGAAAGCTTTTGTACCTCAGGACAGAAGATGTCCTTTTCCTCAGAGCGGAATAAGTGCAACAGGGATCATTCCTTTTGAGAGAGCAAGACCAGGTAGAGAATATAGAATATAAAGTACCTCTTGGAGATCCTCTCAGCCTACCTTGACAGAGCCCACTAGAGGAAGGGAACAGAGAACTTCTTCCAAGCCTTGATGAAGGTGTGTTGGCCGAGATAACATAAGTACAGGGTCATCTAAAATTATCTATCACATCTGGGCCAGATCCATCTCAGACAATTGTGTTCTTTCGATTCTCAAAGACGGTTGCAAACTGTAATTTGAAGAATTCCCAATTTTAGGAAGATTGATAAGAAATCAAACAGTGGTGTGCTAAAAATAATACTTAACAGATGGTCTCCTCAAAATCAAATTTGAAAATAATAATAAAAATACATAACAGTGCAGTCCATCCGATCTTAAAACATTAGTAAATATTGTGAAAATAATTTATATCTGGGGTTCTAATTTACATTTGTCAGAGCCAATGCCACCCTGCTTCTGGAGTTTTATGACTCTACTTGAGAGGGATGTATCCCACACTTTGCACACAGCTCCAGCGGCTATGACAGAAGAAGCCAGAGGAAGGCAGTTGAAATGTCACCACTGATGTCACAAAGGAGGCAGAACTAAGGAGGCTAGGTAGTTAAAGCTTTGAAAAGACAGCTTGGTGGATGTGCATTACTATATTTGCCATGCAAGATTGTGGGTAACCATCGGGGGAACTCACCACAGATTTTAGTAAGTTGCTTTTTATATTTTTGTTATGCTAATAAAGTGTGTTAATGTAGCACCATTGGGTCCTGGTGTTTCCCATCTCCCTCAATGATAAATCTGTAAGACACTGTGCTGCTTGGGTTGTGTGCAACGTGTGGGATACATCCCTCTCAAGTGGAACCATAACATCCCAGAGCCAGGGCGGAATAGGCTCTAATAAATGTGAGTTGGAACCACATATATAAATTATTTTCACAATATTTACTAATATTTAAGATTGTACGGTATGCACTATTACATATTCATATTATAATTTACATGTTTGATTTTGAGGAGGCGGTCTGTTAAGTATTAATTCTAGAGCACAACTGTTTATTCCTGGGGGGGGGGTTATCACATTTTGGTGTAGTACTACTGGTTTTTATACACAATAATACTTTTTAATTGATTTTTTGGTTTAAATGTTTACATATATACTGTTTGAGTATCTAAGCAGAGTCCACTTTTTGGTCACATATTTTGGGGCTTTGGATCTGGTTATGGCTAGTTTCTTAAGGGCAGTAATGGTAAATGAAGCTGCTTCAAAAGCTATCTTAAAATGTCTGATTTCTCTTGCCATTTCTAAATTATATACGTCACAAGGGATGATAGCTCTGGCTTATATCACGGCTGCACCTTGGGCTTCAGTTGCGGAGGTTCCTTTGTTTGAAATTTGTATAGCAACTTCCTGGTCTGACTTTCATTGAACATTGTAAATCAGTTGTGGCAAGTTCTTCTGAGGGTGGCTTTGGACATGGAGTTCTCACTAAATAAAACTTTGAGCAGTGGTTGTTGTATGTGTCCCTCCATTCTGAATACCTGTGGGTATCACCCATTAGTGATGCTGTCACAAACAGGTTTTGTGCCAAGCAGACAGGAGGTGGACAATATCTGTAAATTTATAGATAAACTGGAAATAATGAAAAGACAAAAAAAAAAAAACAACAAATTATTAATGGCACTTGATGCGGAAAAGATGTTTGATTGCCTGCATTGGCAATATATGGAAAAGGTGCTAGAAAAATTCCAACTCCCAAATAAATTTAAACAAAGCATTTTCTCCCTATATACAAACCCAACAGCCAGAGTTATAACCTCAGGTTTTTTGTCACGAAAGTTCTGCCTCTCTAATGGTACGAGACAGGGCTGCCCCCTCTCTCCATTAATTTTTATCATGACCCTTAAACCCTTAGCATATAAGATAAATAAACAAGACCAAATAACGGGACCAAATACATATATTGGACCTCAAAAAGTGGCTTTATTTGCGGATGATGTACTAACAAATCCAGATAAAGCAATAATGCCGCTGATGGATTTACTGAATAATATTGTCAAAACCCAAACCTTACCCATAAATATGCAACAGTCAAATGTTCGGAGGCTGAAAGCTGAATACTCATTTGAGTGGAGAAAAAATTCTATAAAATATCTGGGTATTCAGCTTTCAGTTTCAAAGCAGGAAATGATAAAAAAAATAATCATAGCATACTACTATGTGAAGCACAAGATACATTAAAGTACTGGGATAAGAGCACACCTCATGGGTGGGACGAATTAATTCTGTTAAAATGTGCATCTTACCGCAGATCCTTTTTCTTTTTAGAACTATACCAATAAGGATCCCTAAATCAATCATAACAAATTTTCAGACAACTATAAATGCAATATGGAAACGTAAACCTCTAAATCAGCGGATCAAATCAAACAATCGTGTCAAATAATATTCAAATCAAGTTCATGCCGTGATTTGTCATAAGTGCGATGATTATGGCTTACAGCTCATGAAAACCCCAAATCCACAATCTCAGTAAATTAGAATATTGTGAAAAGGTGTAATATTCTAGGCTCACAGTGTCCCACTCTAATCAGCTAAGTAAGCCATGACACCTGCAAAGAGTTTCTGAGCCTTTAAATGGTCTCTCAATCTGGTTCAGTAGGAATCACA
>OW240917.1:134734061-134761471 GCA_933207985.1 Pelobates cultripes | reverse complement strand
TTGGGATTAAGGTTGGGCTTTTTCAGAATTGGGGTTACGGTTGCATGTTTGAAGGCAGAGGGAAATGTGCCAGAGGAGAGGGAGAGATTGAAAATGTTAGCGAGAGGAAGAGCAAGAGAGGGAGACAAAGTGCGGATGAGATGCGAGGGAATAGGATCGAGGGAGCAGGTGGTGGGGCGGGAGGACAGGAGCAGAGCAGAAACCTCTTGTGCTGTAGCAGGTGCAAATGAGCTTAGGATGGATACTAGTTGGAGAAAGATTAGAGATCTCTTTTCTGATTGTAGAGATCTTCTCAGTGAAAGGAGATGCAAAGTTTGTGGCGGACAAGGTGGTGGAAGGAGGGGGAGTCACAGGGCGAAGAAGTGCATCAAAAGTGTGAAACAGGTGTTTGGGTTGGTGGGACAGTGTGCTTATGAGGGTGTTGAAGTAGCTTACTTTTGCAGAGGAAAGAGCCATGCTGAAAGAGCGCAGCATAAATTTACAGTGGACAAAGTCAGATGCAAAGTGAGACTTTCTCCAGCAGCGTTCAGCTGTTCTGGAACATTTTTGGAGGTAACGGGTCAGCTTGGTGTGCCAGGGTTGTAGTTGGGGGCGCTTGCTGCGTTTAACTGTAGGAGGTGCCCTGATGTCAAGTTGAGAGGAGAGAGTGGAGTTGTAGAGTGAGGTTGCAGAGTTAGGGCAGTTGTGATTTGAGATGTGTAAAAGGCGTGTTTGGAGTTTAGTGGAGAAGTGCTGGAGATCGAGGGAGTGGAGGTTTCTGCGAGGTTTGAGAGTGGATGGTGGTGAGATTTTGGTATGGGGTATGCAGATGTTAAATGTTAGCAAATGGTGGTCAGACAAAGGAAATGGAACAGTGGCAAGATCAGAGGTGGTACAGAGATTGGTGAAGATGAGGTTAAGAGTGTTTCCTGCAGCGTGAGTTGCTGAGGAAGAAATCTGTGTGAGTCCAAAGGAGGAGGTTACAGAGAGCAGACGAGAGGCATCAGGGCAGTTGAGCTTGTTGATAGGGATATTGAAGTCTCGAAATATGAGAGAGGAAGTGCTAGAGGAAAGAAAGTGGGGTAACCAGGAGGAAAAGTGTTCAATGAATAGTTTAGGGTGATTGGGGGGGCGATAGATGGTGGCAATTCTTAAAGGAGTGGGCTTAAAAAGGCATACAGTGTGAACTTCAAAGGAAGAAAAGGATAGGGCAGGGGCAGGGAGGATAGGTTGAAAGGTACATTGAGGGGAGAGAAGGATGCCTACACCACCTCCTTTACAGTCGAGTCTGGGAGTATGGGAGAACTGTAGACCACCGAAACATAAAGAAGCAGGAGTAGTGGTATCGGATGGAGATAGCCAGGTCTCAGTGAGTGCCAGTATTGTGAGTGAGTTAGAGATGAGGAGGTCATGTATAGCTGTAGATTTTATATTGCTACAAATAGAGCGAGCATTCCAGAGTGCACACTGAATTTTGGTAGAGGAGGATAAACTGCAGGGTATTTGGAGGAGGTTTGCATGGTTTCTGGTTATTTTAGTGTGAGCAGATGAGGTGAGGGGCCCTGGGTTGGGAGAGACGTCACCAGCTGCCAGAAGTAGGAGGAGAGATAGAGACAGAAGGTGTAAATGGGTTTTATATGGGTGGCGACTAGGGTGAGATTGGGTTAGAGCAGGAGAGAGAGAATAGAGAAATGAGTGCAGGGCTTGAGATGAGAGAAGGGGGAAGTGTAGCATAGAGGGATTAATGTAAATGTGAGTGAGTGTGTTGTTGAGGGAAGTGGGTGGAAGGGGATATTTTGATCTTTAGGGAGATGAGAGAGAAGGAGAGGAGGAGAATATAGAGCATTGCTCTGATGGGTAGGTAATTAGAGGAAAGGAGAATGAGCAGAAGTGAGGAGAAGGAGTGAGTGTTAGGGGTTAAGAAGGTGGATTGTGCTCATTACGGGTAGTGTTTGCAGCTGCTATTTGGAATTATCTAAAGTTATGTGTGGGATTCTATCTATAAATGTAGTAAGGAACTTGGGGTGGGGTGGTGAGGGGAGGGGTGGGCGGGAATCTGAGCACTGTTCACGTTTGCTAGAAGTGGTCTTTTAAAACTCAGACTGTGGAAGACAGAGATGATAGGGTCAAAACAGGACTGCAATAAAAGCTATGGAATGGAGATGCACAGAGGAGGTGAGGATTGGTCAAGCAAGACATTCGGGTGGGTATCAATAAAATAAGGGGGGGGGAAGAAGAAATAACAGAGAAAGTCTTTAGAGATAAGCAGGATGTTGAATAACATTTAAGTTAACAAAACCAATGATGAGCAGGGCAGGGAGCAACTAGCTTTAGCATGCAGGACAAGACAAACTGCAGAATATATGTGTGTAAGAGCAAACACACACACATACATACATATATATATATATATATATATATATATATATCTATATATATATATATATATATATATATACATATACACACACACTCTAAAGAGCAAGCACATCCAGTTAAGATACAATGACAAAGAAATGGTGGTTAGAGATACATAGTTTAAAAATATGCAAGTGGTTAAAATTCAATACAATTATAGTGTCCAGTATTAAGGGTAGATAGCTTCCTCCTAAGTCTACCTTGCAGAAACTCAGACATGCATAAAGCCTTTTCCTTCCAGCTGTAGGTGATCTGAGCACTGTTCAGGTTTGCTAGAAGTGGTCTTTTAAAACTCAAACTTGCAGAAACTCAGACATGCATATAAGGGTTAAGTTGAACTTGGAATAAACTGTTTGTATTTTCTATTCTCAGAAGAGAAATTATTATCCTATTTACGGGAAGAATACTGATTTTGAAATTAATTGTCCAAAATTTTTGTATTTGTAAACATCTGTTTTGTTTTTTTAATCAAATATACGTGCGTTATATAACATAGAATATAACAAGAAACAGGTGTTTATAACTTGTGAATAACAATCTAAGTAATTGTCACCCCCTTATGCTCATGCCCCCACCGACGTGAAAACGATGTATAAATATAACTTGCGTATTAAAAGGAGTTAAGTTGGATATGGAACATGTCTCTGCTTTTCATTTCCAATTTCCAGAGCTCTGTAAGAGTTGGCAAACATCCATCAACCAAAGAGGGTCCCGGGCTTATTTTATCCCCAACAGTTTCTACTACGCTTCAGTCTTTGAGCAGTAAGGTGTTTAGCTTCCATGTCCATTGGGACGGACATGTGTCATCCCCTAAGGTATATGGTGACGTCTGCATGATTGGACCATGCGATTGAGCCTATTTCCGTCTTCGTGACCTTTGAAAAACCTACGTGATTGGTGAGAAAGAGATCGATATGTGAATAGGTGTCGTGGGGAGAAGAGTAGAATGTAAAATCGTGGCCGTCTGGGTGCTGAGCTTTCCATGCATCTATAAGCCTCGTTCTCTGAATAAAGCGGTGCAGTAGTTTATCCTGTCTGCCCAGGCCATGTGATCGTGTGATCCCCTGGCGTATGCTTCTGTTGGCAGCCAGGATAGGTGCCGCATTGAAATCTCCCCATAATATGACGCCTTGATGAATTCTTCAGATGTCCAGTGTTGGTATGAGATATAAAAGATGAGCATGGGTTAAGGCATGTATCCACGAGTTGGTTATCTCTTTCCACCACCTTTCCAATACTTTGTCGAGAATAGGGTTAAGAAGAAATGTCCTGGGAGCGACTGACCAGAGGTAAGAGGGGTGGAAGAGGAAAAGAGAGTAGATGATAGGGGAGAGAAAGAACCGTAGAGAGCGAAGGATAAACAATGCACACCATTGCAGAGTGAGTCTGGTCTTAGACATCACCAGAGTGTGGGGGGGTGCATGAGCCTCCATTTCCATTGGAGAGATCTCCAGAAGGGAAGAGAGAGTCATGGACCAATACACCGGTAAGTTCCTACTAAGTCATAATTAAGTACAGAGACAAAAACATTATACGGACATTATAACCATTTGTTATTTTGCCCTAAAATTGTGGCTAACTGTAGTAACCTTAATCCATAGCCCTAGAAAACTAAACATTGTGGTGGGTCAGGGATATATTATAGACCTTTGTCCCAGGTCCACAGTGTGGGGGAAGAGGAGAGGATACGGGGGAACAAAAAGGGGGGGTGGGAGGGGAAGGTTTGCAGTGGTTCTGTTCGGGAGAGAGGTTGGACCCTCTAGAGATTGGATATGAGACCCAGATATAACAGGTTAGCAGAATGGCCCTTTTTCTATGGTAGATAGTGTCATGTTAGTTGTCATGGGTATGCGTTATGCATTAGCGGTTTGATTTCTCCTTGTTGTTAGGTCATGTAGATATCAACATTCGAGCGTAAGTTTAGAATAAGGGAAAGAGAAACTAGGTGGCCAAACAGTTTTTTTTTTGTTTGTTTTTTTTATAAAATAACAGATTATTTTGTTTTTTAGTTATATATATTTTTTGTTATTATTGCTTTTTCCTTTTTTGTTATATGGGTTATGTCACAGGCTATAGTGAAGTCGCTGTTCCCTTAGTGATATAAGTAACATATATCTTAGGGCCTGGGGGAGGTGTGAAGAGGTGAGGAATCCCTTCCTACTCTGGGGGACCTCAGTACCACACTAGCGGTATTCTAAAGGCATCATATAAATAGTAAACCAGGATAGCCTGCCTATGGCAACATGATATACAGTGTCCATTAGATCTCCAGTTTTAGAAAAATGATATATTCCACTCACGGTACAGTAGAGGTCATTGGCATCTCCGGGTTGCAGGTCAGGTTGGGCCAGACATCAGTGTGTTTCGGGTAGAAGTGGGATAGGGCATCCAGGGACTTCCTGGGCTCCGCCGGGGAGGAAGGAAGGGGGGGAGAGAAAGGAATGCCCGTGCCAGTTGAAGCATGGGGGGTGGTCCCGTGCCAGATCCAGACAGAGAGGCATACCTAATAGTTCCCCGTTTTCACATACCCAGGGTTTACATCAGTTTCCTAGCACCCCACCCCATGGGAAGTTGAGTAGCCCAGTGACAAAAAATGGTGGTCTCTTCATGTCCTGATACCTGCCGGCAGATGGTAGGGTGTTCAATTGAGCAATTGATGCCCAGGTTCTGGAGGAAGTGGGATGGGTCTGAGCCTGGTAGGAGAATGTTTGGCCTTCCATTCTTGAAGACCATAAGCTTGAAAGGATGGCCCCATGCATGCCGTAAGGCGTTGGTACACAGAAGGTCTGGGGCTTCCACTCTCTCCTCCTTTGCAGAGTGGAAGGGGCCAGATCCTGATAGAAGGTAAGCTCTCAGTCTTGGAATGTGACAGGGCCCTTACGGCTCAGTCTCAGCACTGCCTCCCTGGTCTGAAAGTGGAGGAAGTGCACTATAACATCTCATGGCTACAAGTTCTCTTCTTGACCGGAGAGCTCTGTGGGTCCGGTCCACTAACCAGCAGATTTCTGTCACTGAGCCTTCATCATGTTGTTCGGGTAGGCAGCGAATGCAGAAATTATTGTGGCGTAATCAATTTGCTAGATCTTCCAGGGCTGCCTCAGCAGACTCCAGCCGGGTGGTAAGGTGGGTCACATGGTCAGCGACTTCATTATGAGCTGCAGAGGTGGTGTCCAGGCGCTGGTCCAGGGCCACCGTCCTCACTCCCAGGGAGTGTATCTCCGCCATTACTGCCTTGGAGTTCCACTCTATCTCTCGGGCTAGGAAGGATTTGACTTCCGCTAATTTTGCCAGGTCCTGGGGTGTATCCTCTGTTAGGGCTCTCGGGGGTTGGGATGCTTCAGATCCCGCAGGAGAGTAAGGTGAGTGAAAGTTAGTCTCGCAGCCATCTTGTGCCTCATGGGAGCATTGTGTTCACATCAGAGGGTTTTTGGGGCGGTTTTCTAGGATTGAGCTTATCCATGTTACCTCAGGGTCAAGCAACTCATTATGTGGTCGCTGATTGTTGTGCTTAAATAAGCTTTTTATTAGGAGGCCGGTGTGGAGCCTATTCTGATACTTCTATAGTCAATACGTGGCTGGCACATAAGGCATCTATTAGGAGTTTATTTATCAAACTATAGGAGGTATTAACCCCTTAGGGACACATGACAGAAATATTACGTCATGATTCCGTTTTATTCCAGAAGTCGTGTCCTTAAGGGGTTAAAGCAAAAATACACAAGTGAGAGAGTGGCTTTTCCAGTCTCTGGTCGAGGTAGAGGCCCAACATAAACAGAGCTCAAATAGACAAACAAGTATAAATCTCTGTCACGGCACAGCCTGAGACCTGCTGCTCCTTTAAGAGACCTGGCTGGGTTTGAATTCACAGCTCCAGCATCCCAGTTAGGTTCTCTGCCATGCTGTCCACCAGGGGGCTTCAGTTTCTGTTTGCATTTTTCTGCTTCCTGACCACCTTGCCCTGGATTAAGAAGCACTGATCCACATGCAGCCCTTTTCCAATTAGGGTCAGTTGCACCTAATCAGCAGGTTGTAAAAGCCAGCCCTGCTTGAAACCTAGTATCTGGTCATTTTGCCTGTTTGGTGTTTCCTGACGGATCTTTGCTACACTACTGACTGATTTCCTGGACTCTGACCTCTGCCTGCTTTACTGACTATGTTACTCCGCTCCCAGCCCTGACTTCTGCTTCTCGTCTGACCCTGCCTTTGGATTACCACTTTATCTGTACTGTGTTTTTGTCTCCTCCTTGTGCCATCTCCTGCAACTGGGCTCCAACTCCTGGTTAACTGTTCCATAAGTCCCCAGGTGACTGTTATAATCTCCAAAAGTTGAAGAACAAACTGTTATTACTCCAGGGATACGTTAATAAACATAACATGAGAAAAATTAAACCCAAATATGGCATATCCTGGCCTTACAGCTGAACAAACAATCTATACAACTAAGCTTTTTAATTTCATATTAGGCACAGACACCAAAGATCCCAAAATGTAAAAGGTCAATATTATCACACTTCCTAAATTGGCAAAGCCCCCACAAAGCTGCACAAATGTTCATTTTAAACATGGATACAAAATTATTTGCTAAAATTATGGCTCATAGACTAAACCTCTCTTACCGATAATCAACATAAGCAGATTTTGTGCGTGGTAGACAAGCTGGTGAGAACACCCACTGGTTCATTGACATCCTGCAACTGATGTATAGACAAAGGCAAGTAGGTAAGGTGGTCGCACTTGATGTGGAGAAGGCCTTTAACCTCCTTAGTTGGTGGTGCATGGCCTCTGTCTCAACTGACATTGATAAAAAATAATCATTGCAAATGAATGCAATCAATCCAGAATTGGCTGGACTGATGGGCAGAGAGTAACATTTCCTGGATAGGCAGGATTAGCTCTGTCTAGATGTGTATATTACCTCAGATCTTGTTTTGTTCAGGACAATCCCATTAAGAATTCCTAAGGTGATATTAGCTGGCTTGCAAAAGAAGAAAAGGCCTCTACGGGTTTCCATTAAAACAATGTGCTACAGGATGCAGGAGGAAGATTTGGTCGCTCCAAACATCTAAAAATATTATATAGCCTCAATTTTGGCACAGATAGCCACATTACACATATTTAAATAATGACATTGTGGCATCTTTTAGAACAATTACTTATATACCCTAACTCATTGTTAGACTTGTTATAGGTGAACCACCATAGGTTGCCAAGTTCCTCTAGTGCCAACACTACTTTTGCTGCAAATGTGGTGCTGGTGGGCTCCCAAACTCCTGGCATGAGATTCTTCTGCATCCTATGTGGCTGTGGGCAACTTGATATTTAGCAGAGAGAATTTGGACTTGTGGGTATGGACCAAGCAAGAATACACAAGGTATAACAATTACTGACCAGGGGAGGATGCATGCCCATTCCCGGAACTACAAGAAATATATGGTATACCTAATAGGAAAGTTTTCACATACTCAGGGTATACAGCAGTTTGCTAGACATGTGGGGGAGGAGTAGGATCCATAAGCTATATATTTTGGCACTGCAATGACACAGTATTGTAAACAGATTTAGCAACTATTATTCAAAGTAACAGAAATACTGTTACCCTTATAACCAGAAATTTGTTTACTCCATATATTCTTGGGCTCCATTCATAAACAGGAGCCATCCTCATTCTCCATATCATTCAGGCTGCCAAAAACTCCATAGCTAGTTTATGGAAGAGCGTTCAAGTGCCTTCACTTAAAAGGGTCAGCTTATCTGTTTATTTAGACACGTGTGATCTCCATGGTAACCTGATTTTTGTGGATTATTCCAACTGCCTTATGCTTCATTTCTCTTATATGTTTTATATTCCACGGTTCCTGTGCACTTAATGTACATTTTCTTGACTATTTCTGTTGCATGCAAGGCCTCTTGACTATGCAATTTCACTACATATTGCCAGCTTAATTTTGCTTGTTATTGCAGTTGCCATGACAACTTGTTTTCGGCATGCTCTTCCTCTGTATTATTATTCAATTATTATGGGGTTTTTTTTTAGTTCTATTTTCCACACCATTATGGTTTATTGTCACTGTCTCATCTCTCAACCACAGTTTCTGTACACACAGTGTGATAATTTCATTTGGGCTTTCATTTTTGTCCTTTTGTCTAGTTTGGCCTTGCTTGCTGACCTTGTTATTCTTTCTCCATGATTACACTGTTTTGCTTCCAGGTAGATAACACAGGTGTGTGACATCACAAACAATTTTAAGGCAGCTGTTTTGGTGGGTGTATACTCCCCTGGTTATTTATATGTTTGTTTCACTGATGCTGTGAATACATGATTAATGTCTCATGGCTGAAAGATTGTATCTTTATTTTGTCCTTTGGACCACAATAAATTCTCTTCTTCACCCAATTGTTATGGCTGTGGAATTCTGCTTGTGATTGTCTGTCAGTTGAAGCCATTTTTAGTGCCCTCAGACTGACAGATGTGCTGTATCCAGCACTCAAAATGAGCACATCCACAGTCATTTAAATAGGCATTTAAACGTCTATTGCTGTAATAACACATGAGTGGGGTTACATCACTACTCACAGTAGGGATTCCAAAGTATCAGTTGATACCCCAGGCTCCCCACTTACCAGCCCCAGGCATACCAGTGAGTTTCAAGCAGTGCTAAAACTAAGCCCTACGTATAGCCCTTTAGATCCATTCAAATCACTGTGAATATGTAATGATGTTCGGTTGATGTTTTTCTGGGATGGCAGATGCTGAATGTAGACCCCAGGTTATGGACAAACCTAGACTGTGATCAGTGCTGGGTTTTGCCAGCAGCCTCACAGTGTAATCGGATGCCTTATTTTCAGAATTATAACGATATACCTGTAATGCTGAAAACAGCCAGTAGATGGTGGCAACATAATGTCTGCTACTGTTTTAGGTAGAAAGCCCATCTGCTGATATCAGTATCTATATAAGCAGATGCAGATGCATTCAACAATCCTTATGACTAGGGTTAAGGTTGGGGTTAGGGTTAGGGTTGAGTTAGGTATAAGGTTAGGTATATGGTAGGTTTAGTGTAGCTAAAGGTTAGTGTTTGTGTAAAGTTAGTTTTATGGCATGGTAAGGGTTAATGTGGGGTTACGGTTAATGCTGTTCGATAGTTAAGGATAGGATTAGGGAAGGCATTCAGTCAGAGTTACTGTAAGCATAGAGCTAGAGTTGGTATAGTATTGGGGGGGTTGGCATAGAGTTAGCCGTAAATAGCTAAAATTAATGTAAAATTTAGACTTATAGAGCATTTAAGAATCAGAACGGATAGGTGGAACCATTACAAGTTTTATTTACTACCCAATAATGTGTAAATTTTATTAGAAGCAAAAATGTGAAAAAAAATATTTTCTTCCATTTTTAAAAAATATATTAAAAGAAAGCTCTTTCTGACCACCAATATATAACATATATTGGGGCACCAAAAGAGAAACTCTTAATTTATAGTGGAACAAACACATAGGGCAAATTCTAGGTTTTGGTTTTGTTCAGGACTGCAACTACCTCCATCCTTGAGGGGTTAATTAACAGTATTGGCAATAGTAGAAATATGTTGCAAATTCAAGTATAAAAATTGTTAGACTATACAAATACTAAAAATAGCAATAAAACATATTTGGATTGTTGTGATTTTTCAAAACTTTAAAACTTTCAGTAAGGATGAATGCTTATGCATGGTACTATATCATAGTACCCAACAGTTCAAGTAAGCAGGTGTTTATAAAATAAAAGCAAGTTATAACACCTTTGCATGCAAGATTAAATAGTAGCTGAATAGTAATGTATTTTTCAGCAGTGAAAGAGAAGTAAGAGGAAAATCATTTTACTTTTCAAATAAAATAAAAAAAATACAGGAAAAGAACCCCAAAATGTAATTAATTGTATTAAACATTTGAATAATTATGTGTTTTATATATGTATTGTGAAATCAGTATTGTTTGCAAACCAGCTGGTAACTGCTGAAATCAATGACCTAAAAGCTCTTGTGCTGCTCTTGAGCAGGTCTGTCTCTGTAATGAGATATATATTTTTTGTAGTAGATTCTATTTAAAATGCCTTGTCAGGTTGCTAAGGCAGCTTTAGAAACTAGAATTTCTAAAGCTGACAGGAATGATTCCATCCAACATCTTGCCGTTAGCATTCTATTTCCCTTGAGCATCCCCCTTAAAAACTTGGCAGGTCTAAAACCATTGCATATGAGTATAAAAATGCATACACACATAATTTAGGTTAAAAAAAATACTGTTTATGGACTACACGAAAGCAAATGCAAATGAATCAAGCAAAGAAAAGGTAAATTAGCTGGTTCTTCAATGATCGATGCACTATACAAAATAGTCAACCACAAGTTAGATTATTTATCACAGGAATGTATTAACTACACATTTAACTACACATTTTTTGCAGGCTCTTTATTCAGGAATTCTACTTACTGGTTTTTGATGTTTTTATTAAGAAGGATAAATAAATAAAAAATTGTATAATCTTTTTGTTTTATGGCAACATTATGAGTGTAACTTGAAACACAATTTACTGCTTTTTATTTGTAGAGTAAAACAAACTGATTTGGGGTTCTGGCACAAAAAATACAAAATAAAATTAATAGCAGAAAATGTTTTAAACTTCATACACAAACTTTGTAAAACATTGGTCAGAAACTATAGACTAAATTTGTTGAACCTGCTAGCACACTAGATGCTGGATGTCTGTATAAAACAATAGTGCATATAGAATGATGTAATATAGAAAGATGTAAAAATGCACAACAAAACATAGAAATAATCAAAGGTTCTACTGCTAAGTAGTGCGTATTATTATTTTTAACAATAATAATAATAGTGAAATGCATTGCATACGCTTTTCCATTTCCCTCATTCTAAGTGCATTGGATGACAGATTAGTAATACTGAGGGCTGCTATTCCTTTCTACTATTAGTAGCATGTACTATCAGAAGCATATAAAATAACTTTGGGTGGGAGATAGGAGATTTGCAAGTATTTTGTTAAGGATTGTTGTTGATTGTGTGGGAAAAGTTTGTTCTTGCCAGGATATAAAGAGTAAATTGATTGCCCATTGACTTTTTCCTTTCATTTTTCAGATTAAATTCTAAAATTAATCCTGGTTCCTATTTTTAATACTACAAAATAACAGCAGGAAAAAAATTACAATCAATCATTATAAAAGTAATGCCAACTCCGAACTGACATTGCAAAAATGACTGATACTGTATAGCCATTAGTCTGAGCAATACTGTAGATGTTTTTTGCTTGTCAACACAATCATAGTCTCCTTTTTTCTTTGTTGCTCTATTTGTTCCAATGGCCTTCCCAAAATAATTTTGGTACCACAATTTCTATAGTATAGATGGAGCTGAGGCTCTTAAGAGCAGGTACTCAACATATTTCTTGTACTCTAATAAGACCTTTATAAGGCATGTGAAGATGTTAGGGAGGGTAAACTCTATAAGGAAGGGTGAGAATAACTGTAAAAGTAACTAAAGAAAAATTAATCTCTCTGAAGTGGAACCTATGTGTGCAGGTACTAGCCAGGCACAAATTCCTGAACAAATTGTGCAGTGTGGAAGTTTTCTTTAGCCTGCTGAAAGAGGCCACTGCCTTCAGGTAACATCATTTCATGAATCGATGCATGTGGACTGCAACAATCTCTGGGTAGTTGGTACAAGTCAAATTAACATTCTTATGAATGCCAGTATACAAGGTTTTCCAGCAGAACAATATCCAGAGTATAATACTGCCTCTGTTGTCCTTACTTCTTACGATAGAGAATCCTGCTGCCATCTCTTACCCAGCTAAACGACACAGATGCGTTCAACCATCTACATGATCTAAAATAAAACATCATTCATCAGACCAGGCAATCTTCTTCCATTGCTCCATGGTCTTTGAGCCTTCCCTCACATCATGCACCAATGAACCTTGGCTACTCATGATCCTGATGAGCTCACTGTCTGTCCTTTTTTGCACCACTTTTGGTAGGTATTAAAAACTGCATTCTGTGAACATCCAAAAAGACTTGCCGGTTTGGAGATGCTTTGACCCAGTTGTTTAGCAATCACTATTTGGCCATTTTCACTCAAATCTTTTTGTTTGTCCATTTTTTTCCTGCTTCCAACACATGAAATTCAAGAACTGACTATTTATATGCTGCCCCGTAACAGGTGCCATCATAACGATATAATCAATGTTATTCAGTGATTTTAACGTTGTGGCTGATCATCGTATAGTACCATATAATACCATAAAATAACATAAAATAATTAAAAACAAAATATATAATAATAGTAATAGTGGAAACAGGGGACTTTATTATGACAGTAGTACCTAGGCAGAGGTATTCAAAAAGAGACAAGACAAAAACAGATAGGATGTTCAAAGATCAGGACTAATAGAGGAGCAGAGTCAGTGGAAAACTGAAGTTAAAAAGACAAAGGAGACAACCAATGGGGCAGGTGAGGAACAGTGCAATGGGGCAAGAACAAGAAATGACAAGGGACACAGCAAACTACTATTCCAATCAACTGGTGACCAGGTTTTTACCAGGTTTTGCCTATAGGCAGAGTTAAAGTGGAGTACATAAGTTAGACATTAGAACTCAGCATTATCTTAGCTGCATCAGTGCCACTGTTCTGCCTTTAATCCCACCCACCACCACCACCACTTCAGCATGGTCCTCCAGCATACCATCAGGCATCTCTGCATGGTGGCCACCATACTGATGAGATTGTACAGCTGCTGCTACTACTATGCCAACATATGAAGCCAGGTAAGCAGCCTTCCTCAATAGAGAGCAGCAGGCACTATGGCTGGCATGGACCATTGACACGCTGTTAGCTATCAGGCAGTGTGAGAACATGCCAGCAGCTCTTTAAAAATACTCACAAAAGCTAAAACATGCTAGTATCCATTCCTGGCACCAAAAAGTGGCTATGGAATAGAGAAGAAGCTGTTTTCTTTTGGGTGTGGTACAAATAAGCACAATATGTTTCTGTTACGGTACACCCAGGTATATGAGAGGTTAATACCACTGAAGATGTTCCCTTTCTGAATAGAGAAGCAGCTAACGAAAGCTCCAATTAGCCGAACAGGAACCATACGAAATCCTTCACGAACCAAACAGCCGAACGAGTAAACCATACGAATCCAATACCCCCAAGTACGAGACCAAGCTTCGCATTGAGGGTTAAGCAGAGATCTGTTTAATGTGGGCTACATGCCCGGTATTTATGTGGTATTCCACCAGGTGGACACTTCCCTAAGGGACCTGGTGGAAAACTGGGACAAATGTAATACAGTAGCCAATAGAAACACTTTGGCTATAAACACTCCCCTTTTGCTGTACAGAACCCGCCTCTCTATCCTGGAGATAATTGGGGAATTACTCAATTATCTCCCAGGATAGAGGCCAAACTCCATTTTACACGTGGTGAGAAAATACATAAAATTATATAACATTACAATAACTGAAAGAAATACATGGGTTCAACATATCCTCAGATAGCTTGGATCTGAGAGCATTATTATCGAATGGCGCTCAGATCCCATATACATAGTCCAATCGCCATGGAGCCAAAGTTGTGCACATAGTCTTTCAGTATATGAATAGGCTCCATGGGATAGCTATCTGAGGTGACTCCATTCGTGAACTAAAACTACCGAACAGGATGGCGTTCGTATACAGGATCCACCGTATGGGAGAGGTTCCATAAGATTCTTGATGAACACCGCTGGGCATTCGTACATCCAAGATGGCCGCCGCCTCGTGTTCGGCATTCAAGCGACGGCCACCCAGCTTCCCGTGTCTGCGGTTAACCACAATGTTCTATTGAGACCAAGAGGTTAACCAGCAGCACACTTCCATGCTGGGTGGCCGGCCGTTCGGCAGTTCATTCGGGAGTTAGGAAAATAAAGGAACGGGGTGTACGGACAGGTAATTAACCGAACAAACAGACTAACCAAGGGGGAATAAAAGTATTTTAAAGACAGGTGGATCTGTCACAGTTTCCACAACAATCCACAACATGTTTCACCACATAGAGCTTCATCAAGTGGAAAACACACTTGATAAAGCCCTATGTGGTGAAGCATGTTGTGGATTTTTACTGTATTTTAATTAAAGTGATTTTGGCTACTTTTATACTGTGATTGCACCATTTTCCTTTTATATTGCTTTTTTTTTTTTTATTTTGCTGGCATCCTGTTCATCACTCCAGAGGGGGCCTAACATAATAATCCTAGGTGGGGATTATACCACTCACACATTATTCATTTAGCGGTGTGTCTACTTAATTTAATGTGAGCACATTTATTTATATTTATTACTCCTGGTTTAGTGTATACTGTGAGCACTATTGTTGTAATTCTGTCATTTTTGGACTTATGGTCCTCTGTGAAAACTGCACTGCTTACTACACTACTACACGTATCCTGCAAGTGGGGATTATATCACTGTACACTAGATCTGGTGTAAGCTCTATAAAATGTGAGTAGGACCATGTAAGACTTGCACTTTCAAAGTACCACAAAATATTAGAGCATATTGCACTATTGGCTTTGTTCTTTGTTTTATTTTGTATATCTATACTGTTCCCTATAGAAGAGGACAAAAAGACTCCTCTGTTGGGTTTGGCTTCAACCTTTGCAAGTTTACACATTGACTTTGGACTTTTATATTTGCCACTTGTTCTTTGTTTATTTGTTTTATTTGTTCCAGGGTTTTATTATTTGAAACACATTTGTTCACAATTGGAGCAACCTTTTCCTGTTTTGCTGCATTAAACTTTAGTACCTTCTTTAAAAGGTTTGATGTAAACAGTTACATACATGAAAGCAGCTGCCATTTTTCATCACGGCTACTAAATGCCCCAAAAGCCCAATTACTAATAATTAGACAAAATTGGACTAATGAGGAAATATTTCATGAACAAACACAAAAATATTAAAAGGATTTTAACCCCTTAAGGACACATGACGAAAATATTCCATCATGATTCCCTTTTATTCCAGAAAGTGTGTCCTTAAGGAGTTAAAGAAAATCAAAGGGCTATAAAAATGAACTGTTAGAAGATGCATATAAAAGAAGAAATGAAAATAAGGAGAAATAATTATTAATTATATGTAATTTTCAATGTAGAAGTCATCATATAAAAAAGATTTAAAAAAAATAAATATTGGTCAATTTAAAAAATTTTTACAGGGGTGGATCCTGACTCTCCACAAAGATGGTTGTATAATTGTGAAGCTCCGCTGCAGCTGAAACTACAGCTACCACAAGCATGTACCCCACCCCACCTGCTTCTCGCCACCTTACCGAACCAGGCAACCACTATTGCACCCATCGGCCTCACTTAAAGATGGGAGGTATGCACAAAGCAAAACAACTAGCCGTGGCGCTAATATTCCACGCACAGTCTGACAAGAACCAAATGCCTAATCACAGCGTGGCACCCTCTGACAATGAATCAGATGACAGCTGCTCCATACTAGAGGGCAGCCTGGATTCTCCTCTCACCAGAAGGGATATGAGAGGCTTTATGAGAGAATTTAAATCTCATGTTGCTGAAGAACTCCAAAAACACCTCCAACTTCTCCACGAGGGCTTCACAGACCTTGCCATGTGGACCCACGAGGTGGAAACCAAATTAGAGGACACAATAACAACAGTGAACTCCTACGATTCAGCTATTCAAAAACTCAAGGAACAAATTAAGAGCTTGGATGAGGCACAAGAGGAACATCATCCGGATCAGGGCTATACCCGAAACTAATCCATAGAACTCCTGCAGCCTATTCTTACCAAAGCCTTCCAAACCCTATTACCTGAATCCTCTCAGGCTGGCCTGCTCATGGACCACACCGGGCCTTACGATCCCCAGTGGCCAACACACTGCCATGAGATGTTATATTGCTGATGCACTACTTCCACATAAAACAAAGATTCATGACAGTGGACAGGGATACCCAGCTACAAATTAAAGGTGCCCAGGTACAACTATACCAAGATTTGGAGGCCTGCATGCTGCGCCCCCTCACTCAGCTGCTGACACTACACAACCTGAGATATGCCTGGGGGCATTCATTTAAATTAACAACAAATTTCATGTCCTGACCAACATCTCTGAAGTCCCAGCTTTCTTAACAAAGCTCAATCTACCTCCGCTCACCTCACAAGCCAAGATTCCCTCCACATCATAGACAAACTAATTCCATGGAACCAGCTACCACAATAAATTGTTTACCTGTCTTCTACATGAACTCTCTACAAAAATAGATGCTCCATCAGGTCCCCTCCATGCCAGATGTCCTCACCAGCAGAATCATTCTGGTGACATAAACAATGAGAACAACCCCTCAGCCCTAGCTGGAGACATTAGGCATTCCCAGACAGCCCACCAGGTCCTGGACCCCCCTGTATCCCTCAAGTCTGTAAGGTTCCCTGACACCAACGCCAGCGGGGAAGTCACCCAGGAGACAGATGACAGGGAGAGACGGGGATGGGAAAGGGAAACTGCCTATAGATTTTATTTTAGAAGGTATTAATATCATTTTAACCAACAACTATTTTTGTTTTTTTGACTCCTTTTACCTACAAAAACAAGGCACTGCGATGGGTACAAGGTTCACGCCAAGCTATGCCAACCTCTTTATGGCCGACTGGGAATCCACGGCCATATGGGGAAGGCACGCTTGGTGTACGAACCTTGTAACATATTTTAGATATATAGACGATTTGTTTTTTATCTGGGATAGCACAGAAGCTCTTTTTAACTCTTTTATCCACCACCTCAACATCAACAATAGAGGCATTACCCTAACCCACGAAACAAGTAAGGAATCTATAAATTTTTTAGACCTCAACATCTTCATTACAGACAATACCATCCACACCAAAACATTTTTTTTAAAAAGTCTGCATCAACACAGCTATCGAAAGATCTAGCTGCCATTACAAACCTTGGTTGGAAAGTGCCCCTCAAAGCCAATTCCTTCGTCTCAGAAGGAATTGCTCCCAAATAGAAGATTTTAACAAACAATCAAATTATCTAAAAGAAAAATGTATTGAGAAAAATTACTCACCAACCCGCCTCAACACCACTATAAATACCATCACCAAAAAAGATAGAGCAGACCTCCTAACTTACAATACCCAACCCACCACCAACATCATGCCCCTTCCTGATATTTTCAATTTTAATAACAAAAGTGGCCATGTCAAAAAAATTATCAAAAAACATTGGCACCTCTTAAAAGAAGATGAAATATTATACCTGACAAGCCTAATGTTGTCTTTAGAGGTGCCCAAAACTTCAAATCCTTTTTAACCACCAATTTTACAAAAGAAACCAAACCTACTTTTAATTCTTTTATGCCCAATGCCAGTGGCTTTTATAAATGTAAAAGATGCATTGTATGCAAAAACACAGACCCCTCCGTCCCTTCCAAAACCACCAGTTTTAAATCTAATATCACCAACAAAACCTTTAAAATTGAAGATTTTATCAGTTGCGATACCAAAAATGTCATCTACTTGTTGGAGTGCCCTTGTGGTCTCCAGTATGTAGGGATGACCACAAGAAGTCTTAAAGTGAGACTGAGTGAGCACTGTAGAAATATCAAAAAAGGCTACCTGAATCACTCAGTCTCCAAACACTTTTGTACACATAATAACGACATAAGACACCTTAAATGCATCGGCATAAAAAAATGTATAATACCATGGAGAGGTGATAACATTAAGAACATATTAGGTAAAGCTGAGATGGAATGGGTTTTAAATCTCAAAACTCTTACCCCATCTGGTTTAAATGTTGATTTTGACCTGTTTAATTTTATTTAAATTCCTATATACAACCCTTATCTACATGCTTTTATTCTTTATGTCTGGATCTAACCAACCCTCATAATAATAATCTTTTAATTTTTAATTTTTCATCTATGCCTTTCCATTTATGTATCTTGTATTCTGTGTTATCTTTTATTTAATTTGATCTAATTTTATTTTTATTTTATCTATTATTTTAATTTAACATCTGTAATATATTATTACTCTGGGGTATAATATAACCCCTATTTAAATCATTATGTTTGGGATTATATTACCCCCTTTTCATGCATACTCCATTTACATATATCTCTGTGTCTCTGTACCTTTAAACCATCTACTTATGTGTTTGTTTGTTTGTTTTTTTAATGAACTTTAATCAAACACCTTTTTTTTTTTAACTTTAATCAAACAACTTTTTTTCTTTTTTTTTTCTCTTTAAAAAACAACTTTCTCACCCTCGTTTTCACATTTAAATAATTTAAATGGACTCATCACCTTTATAACATCACTCCCATACTCTTGAATCCTAATTTTGAAAAGTGATTTTAAAAATTGTCTCTGATTGGCCAATTACACTTTTGGCAATTTTCAAATTAACATAGCCCTATTTAAACAACCCCTGCCAGGTTACTACTTTTATCCCATTCTGAAGAAGCCACTTATGGTGAAATGCGTTTATGGTTATTAATTCTGTATTTTACTGTGTATTTTAGATCAATAAAAGTTTTTTGGCTACTTTATTGTACCAATCCTCTTTTTATTGCACTCTTTATGCACTTTAAACAACTTTTTTTTACCTATTCCTGGCATTTTAACCTTTCCTGGTTACTTTTACTTCCACTGGCAATTTTAAAGTTCCAGTACTCCAAGAAATCCTAGGTGGGGATCATACCACCAGTGCCTATCCATAGAGCAGTACCTCTGCTCTATCTTTGTGAGTATTATTTTATTTTCTCTACTACTCTCTTAACCTATCACAATTGAGAGCACTATTGCTGCTTTTTATTCTTCTATATTGGAGCCTTGGATCACCAGACGGTGCTGACGGACGTATCGCCGCTACATATCCTATAAGCGGGGATTATACCGCTGTACGCTATCCACACCAGAGCTGGCCATAGCTCCCTCAAATGTGAGTTTTTTACCTCTTCTTATCTGCACATTGAACCACATCAAAATTGAGAGCACTATTGTTGCTTTCTGTCTTTCTTTTCCGAGTTCTGGACTACCAGACGGTGTTGACGGAGACCCCCTCCCTACATATCCCATAAGCGGGGATTATACCGCTGTACGCAATCTACACCAGAGCTGGCCATAGCTCTCTTGAATGTGAGTTCTTTACTTTTTGTTACCTATCACACCCTGAACTTTCATACTATACCATTAGTCGCCTCTACCTCTCTTGTATTTACATATACGGAACGGTCTACACTAGACGCATCCACAGAGGAACTCTATCAAGTATCCTAGACCATCTATTGGCACCCTAGCAATACTTTACTGGACTATCTACCCTTATTTGGCGCAGCCCTTCCATATCTTTTTGTATCTATCCACCGAAGGACCCGAGGGTTTTTCCTTCATTTGGGTTGCTGCCTACCTTGACTAATTTTGTGATTACTAGCGCTGAATTCTTTTTGTGTTTACCCCGCTCTCAGTATGGTTGTCCCAGCCGTTCGGGAAACGAACAGAGACCACCTGGAAGATCCTAGGTTTTATAAGAAGATCCCAGGCTTTATAAGAAGCTGAATATTTCTGAATTCGTGTTAGCTTTTGGGTTATATAGGGATGTAATTTGTTCTTCCTTCCCACACTGTAGAGAAGAGCTGGATCTATATCTGCACAAGCTGGTGGAATTAGCTTACAAATATGGGGGTTACGCGTTCTACGACTACCATAAGTCCTTTTCGGCCAGATCAGCCGCGTCACTGGCTCAATACAATACTCCTACTGACTGGAGTCAGTTGGACACAGAATTGTTCTGTAGACATTTCACGGGGCTTAAAACACCAGCGTGTGCAATATGTTCTTCAGCTTCTCATACAGCAAATTTTTGTCCTAGTAATATAGACGGTCCGTCTACTAATAACGCCATTCCAGACTACCTTGCTAACATAAGTCAGAGGGAAGTGAAAGACAAATTAGGGAGGCCTACAGTGTTTCTTGGGAAAGCACAAGTTTGTAATAACTTCAATGTGGGGGGTGTAGTTATATCGTGTGTAGACTGCTCCATGTTTGCTCAATCTGTTTTAGAGCACATGCAAAAACTATGTGTCCAAACAAACTGTTCCCTAAGGAATCAATGACCCCAATAAATGTACCCAATTTACAACGTTACTTGACTGAACATCCTTCTTCACAGCTGGTTTCTTATCTCTTTCTTATTTCACTAGAGGCTTTCACACAGGTTTAGTAGCACTCCCTTCAGGCATACTGGAATGCCTCAACCTACAGTCTGCGATAACAGATCCAGCCAATCTAAAAGAACTTCTCAACAAAGAAGTAGAGTATGGTTTTATGATAGGACCCTTCACCACACCACTATTCACTTCTTGGAGAACAAGACCACTAGGTATAATCACGGGCAAATTTAATAACAAAAAGAGGTTAATAATTGAATTCTCAGCACCTCACTCTTCCACCTCCCCAAGTTTAAATTCCCTTATACCTTTAGAAGACTTCTCACTACAATATGCTAAAACAGACGATGCCATACAAGCCGTTGTCAACTTTGGTAAGGCAGCCTGGTTAAGCAAAACGGATATCACAAATGCTTTCAAACTTCTACCAATCAAGCAGTCACTCTGGCATCTACATGGCGTTAAGTGGGAAGAGAAATACTATTTTGCGACTAGGCTGACCTCCGGCTCCAAAAGCAGCCCAAAAATTTTTGATATAGTCGCAGAAACCTTGAATTGGCTACTACTTAACAAATCCAGGTGCTCAGTAGTAATCCACTTTTTCAATTTTCTTTATGTTGAGCCTCACCACTACACACCACGCAGTCTGCAACATGCACTCTCTCTATTTAAGGAATTAGGTGTCCCGGTAGCACCAGATAAGACAGAAGGTCCCAGTACAGAAATAACCTTCCTAGGTATTACACTCAATTCTGTAACTATGCAAGCTAGCCTTCCTCAAGTCAAAGTAGGCAGGATCTTAACTCATATTCACACCTGCACCAGGAAAGAACTGCAGTCACTTTTGGGTTCTCTTAACTTCACCATGAGGATTATTCCTCAAAGCAGGGCTTTCATCTCTAGGTTACTTTCTCTTCTACACAGCCTCCCTGACGATGACTTTAAGATTAATCTAGACGATCCTGCAAGGGCTGACCTAAAAATGTGGAGTCTATTTTTATCCTCATGGAATGATAGGTCATTGTTCATTCCCCCCCATCTCTGACGAGTCCCCGGTTATCTGGACAGACGCTGCAGCTACCGTCGGGTACGCTGCAAAATTCGGGGATGAATGGGTGTAGCGTTACTTACCTTAACCGGGGGCCGGTCGCGGTCCTCTCTTCAAGCCACGCGCGGTCCTGCGGCTGCACGAGCCGCGCGCGGCTCATCCAACTGCTTTGGATGGAAGGCGGGCAGTGACCGCGTGAGGCGGTCACGTGTCCCGCCTGAAACTAAGAGCGCGCCGCGAGTCTCGGGCGCGCTCTTAAAGAGACAGTGGGAGCCTAATTGCCAAAAGGCTCCCATTGGCTCCTGTCATACCACACTCCCTGTACAATTACCTATAGGGGGTGTGGAAGTGACAGGAGCCAATCACTTTCGTTTAAAAGCTATTTAAACTTACCTTTTTCCCTTAGCTCGTTGCCCTATCGTGGTTTCTGTTTCAGTTCCCTTTAGCGCTTGTGGTGTTCAGTTGTGTTTTCTCGTATTGACTTTGGCTTCGTATTCTGACTTCGTTTTCGCTTTATCCTTATCTGTACTGTTTGCCGGCTTGCTGTTTTCCGTGTACCAGACCCCGGCTTGTCCTAGTTTACGCTGTCTCTCTGTGTCCTTGACCTCGGTTTGTTCCTGGCTCTGTCTCCTCTCATATACGTCGAGTCCGGCCATTCTAAGGTCCGGTAGACGTATCTCTCCTCTGTATTTGCCTCTGTTTAGCTGGATCCTGCGTGTAGGGGTATATTCTCGTTACATTACGATAGGGCCATGGACCCCGCAGATTTAGCTCAACAGATGGCGTCCCATGAGGCAAGATTTGTAGAGCAGGATCACCGTATGGATCAAATAGCTCAGGCTCTCCAGACGCTCCTAGCTAGAACCGTTCCAGCAACTACACCTAACCCTCCTATGCCCCTTCTCCCTGAAGTATCTACTTTGCCTAATACTTCGGCCCATTTAACACCTCCTCCTAGGTATGGAGGGGACTCTAAGACTTGCAGAGGGTTTATTAATCAGATTGAATTTCACTTCGAAATGTATCCACGTTCATTTCCCACAGAGAGGTCTAAGGTTGGGTTCTTTATGCACCAACTTACCGATAAGGCACTTGAGTGGGCAAATCCTATTTGGGAAGCTAATGGACCTATGGTACATGATTTCAACAGTTTTCTTACGGCTTTTCGTAGAACTTTTGACACAATGAAAAGGTCAAAGAATGCCGCGAGAGCATTAATGAGAATTAAACAGGGTTCTAGGTCTGTGGCTGATTATGCTATTCAGTTTCGCACTCTTGCTTCGCAGGTAGATTGGACCAACAATGGGTTAACTACTGCCTTTATGGAAGGTTTGTCAGATACGATATTGGATGAGGTAGCAGCTAAGGAGCTTCCTATTGCCTTAGAGGACCTTATCGATTACCTCATTGATATTGATAATAGAATTCGTGACAGGCTCTATACCAAGAACAGGAATAGACGTTTTGTTACATCCATTAACCCCAGAGTTAATATACCAGAGAGTGTTAAAGTGTCTGAGGAGGAACCTATGCAATTAGGGGTTGCCAAACTCTCTGATACTGAGAAATTACATAGGAGAAGGGAGGGACTCTGCCTATACTGTGGTAGGAGAGACCATATGGTAAAGGAATGTCCTTTACTCCCGGAAAACTCTCGCACCTAAGACCTTATAGGGGACTGGCCTTGGGTGTGATATCTAAGTCTCCTAAATTGCCTCCTAACCGCTTGCTTCTCCCGGTTTCTTTATATATGGGAGAGATTTGTATAGTTGACAACATATATGCTCTGGTTGACTGTGGGGCAGCTGAAAATTTTATAGACTCTGGCTTTATAAAGAGAAACAACATTCCCATCAGAGAGAAGGAGATACCCTTGGCCGTTGAGGCCATAGATGGTAGACCATTAAGTTCTCCAGTTGTTACTCATGAGACTGTACCATTACACATGTACACAGGGGTTTTACACTATGAAACCATTCGATTCCAGGTCATCACCTCTCCCTCTTCACAGTTAGTATTAGGGTATCCATGGTTACGTGCTCACAATCCCATTTTTGACTGGGAGACAGGGCAAATAAAATCATGGAGTGAGGCCTGCCACGAGTCTTGTACGTTGGAAGTCACACCTTTGAATTCTATTGAGGTACCTACCAGTCCTCCTTTGTCTACGGTTATACCCCCTCAGTACTTATCTATAAAGACTGTTTTCGATAAAAGGGAGGCTGAGAAATTACCGCCTCACAGACCCTATGATTGCGCTATTGACTTGTTGCCTGGCACTATACCTCCAAAGGGCAGGGTGTACCCCTTATCGGTTCAAGAAAACCGTGTCATGGAGGAGTACATCAAGGAATCACTAGAAAAAGGGTTTATTAGGAGATCCTCTTCTCCAGCTGGAGCAGGGTTCTTCTTTGTATCGAAGAAAGAAGGTGATTTAAGACCGTGTATAGATTATAGAGGTCTAAACAAAATCACTATCAAAAATGCATACCCTATACCTTTGATTACAGAATTATTTGACAGGCTGAAACATGCCACTGTGTTCACTAAATTAGACCTTAGGAGTGCATACAATTTGATACGTATAAAGGAAAATCACGAATGGAAGACTGCATTCAACACTAGATCCGGTCATTACGAATATACTGTTATGCCATTTGGGCTTTGCAATGCCCCAGCAGTATTCCAAGAATTTATTAATGATGTCTTGAGAGATTTTATTCACACATTTGTTATCGTATACTTGGATGACATTTTAATATATTCTACAGATATACACACTCATCACAGACATGTTACGACAGTTTTGAAGACCCTTCTTGCTAATGGTCTTTATTGCAAGCTAGAAAAATGTCTGTTTGACCAAACCGAAGTCCAGTTCTTGGGGTATTTGATTTCCGCTAAAGGTTTTCGTATGGATCCCCAGAAGCTAGCTGCTGTAATAGAATGGCCTCTACCGCAAGGTCTGAAAGCTATTCAGCGTTTTCTTGGGTTCTCCAATTATTATAGACGTTTTATCAAAGGTTTCTCGTCCATTGTAGCACCTATTACCCGTATGACTAAAAAGGATGGCAATACTCGTGTTTGGTCTACCGAGGCACTTCAGGCTTTTGAATTTCTTAAAACTACGTTCGCCTCTGCACCTATTTTACAGCATCCTGTCCCCTCACTGCCCTATATTCTTGAAGTTGATGCTTAGGATATTGGGGTAGGTGCTGTCTTATCCCAAAGAGAGTCGCCTGAGAAGCCATTGCATCCATGCGGCTTCTTTTCTAAACAAATGTCCAAAGCAGAGAAAAATTATGATGTGGGTAATCGCGAACTCCTTGCTATTATTTTAGAACTTAAAGAGTGGAGACATTTGTTAGAAGGAACTAAGGATCCTATCCTCATTTTTACGGATCACAAGAACCTATCCTACCTTAGCGAAGCCAAAAGATTGTCTTCCAGGCAGGCTAGGTGGTCACTATTTTTGTCCCGTTTCAATTTTATTATCACCTATAGGCCAGGTGATCGCAACACTAAAGCAGACGCTCTGTCCAGACAGTTCGAAACTACTGACAAACAGGAGATTGATGTTACTCCTGTCATTCCCCAGACAGGATAATAGCTACTACTATTTTGTCTATTTCCTCGTCCCTCTTGCAGGCCATACAAGCGAAACAAAGCATGGCACCTAGCGAGAGGCCTAATGATAAACTGTTCGTTGATGTTCCTGAGAGACGGGATATTATGTCATTATATCATGATACTAAGACCGCTGGACATCCTGGTATTTCCAAAACGGTGTCAGCTGTTTCTCGGTATTTTTGGTGGGATTCCTTACGAAAGGATGTCACTGACTATATAAGTGCTTGTACTACTTGTGCCTGTATGAAATCCTCCCGTAGAGTTCCTTGTGGGCTGTTGCATCCGTTACCCGTTCCCGAGAGACCTTGGTCTAACCTGTCCATGGATTTTATTGTTGAATTACCCCCTTCAAATGGTAACACAGTGATCCTGATGATAGTGGATCGGTTCTCCAAAATGGCTCACTTCGTGTCTCTTCGCAAGTTGCCCACATCCAAGGAACTGGCTCATATCTTCGCTAGAGAAGTATTTCGATTACATGGGATTCCCGTATCTATTGTATCCGATAGGGGTAGCCAATTTATTTCCAGGTTCTGGAGGGCCTTTTGTTCAGAAATGGGTATTTCTCTCTCATTTTCTTCCGCTTATCATCCCCAGTCTAATGGGGCTGCTGAACGTGCCAACCAGTCTCTGGAGCAATACCTCCGTTGTTTTGTGTCTCACCATCAGGACAATTGGTCTGACCTGCTTCCTTGGGCTGAATTTGCTCGGAATAACGCCACTCATGATTCTTCCGGCAAGAGCCCTTTTTACGTTGTCTATGGCCAGCATCCCGTTGTTCTTCCGGCTGCATTCTCCTCACAGGGCATGCCAGTTCTGGATGAGCATTTGGCTGGTTTGCGTAATACTTGGGAGCAGGTTCAGCGTTCTTTGGTGGACTCTGCTACTCGCCAGAAGGCTCAGGCTGACAAGCATCGCAGAGCAGCTCCGTCCTATGTTGTGGGGACAGGGTTTTGCTTTCCACGCGGAATATTCGTCTCCGGGTGCCTTCTATGAAATTGGCTCCCCGCTTCATTGGACCTTATCGTATTATACATAAGGTTAATCCTGTTTCTTATGCCTTAGGCCTGCCTAAGAATCTACGTATTCCTAATGTTTTTCACACCTCATTGTTGAAACCTTTCGTACGCAACCGCTATACCCGGCATACTCCTCCTCCCCCTCCTATCTCGGTGGAGGGTCATGAGGAGTTTGAAGTGTCTGCTGTTCTTGACTCTCGTTTCCTTAGGGGTCGACTTCAGTACTTGGTACATTGGAAGGGTTATGGGCCTGAGGAGCACAGTTGGATTTCGGCTGATGCTGTCCATGCTCCCCGTCTTGTGCGCTCTTTCCATTCTCGTTTTCCTGCCAGGCCTGGTCCTACCCGCCCGGGGGGCGTGTCCTCAGGGGGGGGTACTGTAGCGTTACTTACCTTAACCGGGGGCCGGTCGCGGTCCTCTCTTCAAGCCGCGCGCGGTCCTGCGGCTGCACGAGCCGCGCGCGGCTCATCCAACTGCTTTGGATGGAAGGCGGGCAGTGACCGCGTGAGGCGGTCACGTGTCCCGCCTGAAACTAAGAGCGCGCCGCGAGTCTCGGGCGCGCTCTTAAAGAGACAGTGGGAGCCTAATTGCCAAAAGGCTCCCATTGGCTCCTGTCATACCACACTCCCTGTACAATTACCTATAGGGGGTGTGGAAGTGACAGGAGCCAATCACTTTCGTTTTAAAGCTATTTAAACTTACCTTTTTCCCTTAGCTCGTTGCCCTATCGTGGTTTCTGTTTCAGTTCCCTTTAGCGCTTGTGGTGTTCAGTTGTGTTTTCTCGTATTGACTTTGGCTTCGTATTCTGACTTCGTTTTCGCTTTATCCTTATCTGTACTGTTTGCCGGCTTGCTGTTTTCCGTGTACCAGACCCCGGCTTGTCCTAGTTTACGCTGTCTCTCTGTGTCCTTGACCTCGGTTTGTTCCTGGCTCTGTCTCCTCTCATATACGTCGAGTCCGGCCATTCTAAGGTCCGGTAGACGTATCTCTCCTCTGTATTTGCCTCTGTTTAGCTGGATCCTGCGTGTAGGGGTATATTCTCGTTACAATGGGTCTATGACTGTTGACCTCCCGAAACAGCTAC
>OW240917.1:134549876-134720371 GCA_933207985.1 Pelobates cultripes | reverse complement strand
CTTTAAGGACACTGACTGCTATTCAATCTATAACAGTGAAAAAAGTTTTTTGTTTTTAAATGCAAGCTTGTTTTTTTGTTTTTAAATGCAAGCTTGCATTTAAAAACAAAAAACTTTTTTCACTGTTATAGATTGAATAGCAGTCAGTGTCCTTAAAGCGGGTGTGTTACGCTAACAGTGGATACGGTGCCCAGTGCCACCACTCACTGGTGTCACAATAGATTGCATTTAAAAACAAAAAAATTTTTTTTCACTGTTATAGATTGAATAGCAGTCAGTGCCCAGATATAAGTGGTGGCACTGACTGGGGAAATGGGCACAGTATCCACTGTGAGCTTGACACAGAAGCTGGCAGCAGTGGCAGACAACTAACTGCAATTACATTACACAAAAAAAAAAAAAAAAAGCATACCCTAACCCTAACCTAGCTATGCCTAACCCTATCTAATCAACAGCAGCTACACTTTCCCTCCTCTCACTAAGCATGCAGCTTGAGAATGAATTTAAAATGGATGCCTTCCAGTAGGTGGGAGGGTCTGCTAGGGAGGGTGTGCTGCTAATTGGCTGGAATGTGTCTGCTGACTGTGAGGTACAGGGTCAAAGTTTACTCAATGATGACGAATAGGGGGCGGATCGAACCGCGCATGCATTCGCCGTCTGCGGCGGATGCGAACACGCTATGTTCGCCAGGAACCGTTCGCCGGCGGACCGTTCGGTACATCACTACTCCTGAGCAGGGCAGTTTCTTGCATATGTCCAACAACACTGTGTTTTGGCCAATTTTTAGCTCAGTTTATTCAGGCACATTGCACCCACGTAATAGCTTAATACAATGGCCATTCTGTTCTTATGTCTTTATTTTTTTATTTTTGGTCATCTTTCCTCTGTTCTCTTTTTTACTGCTTCACAAAATTGCTGTATTCTACAAACATGACTAAAATGCTAAAATGCTTACTTTGTTAGCTGAGTTTTCTATATTCTACTTAAAAGTCAAGGTTCTCAGTTACTTTATTAAATGTGTTTATGCCAAAAAGCAACACTCATTTGTATTCAAGATACTGCTGGCAATATAAGGGACTTAGTTGTGCATTTGGTTTCAGACAAAACATAGTTCATCTGATTTTGAGCGATCAGTGATTCATCTGAATTCCCCAACAAAGGACATATAGAAATATGCAAAAAATTAAATGAGCAATAAACAATCCATTTTGTTTGTTTTGTGAGTTGAAGTTCCATCCCTTATTGGCATTACTCCACCACACCTGCTCCCCAACAACCACATTAAAAAGTAAAAAAAAGTCTTCATTTAATTTAAGTCTTGTTTTGGCTGTTAACTGTTCATTCTACCCTGAATGAATTGATACACCCAGGATTTTACCTGAGGAATTTTAGGAATTTGATTTACTTGATCCAACTGGAATACATTTAAATACATTTAATTATATTAGCAAATTCTAGATAGTGACCACAAGATTGACCCTTGTGCCACCAAGGTTTTATTTTAGATTTTTCAAAATATTTTCCAGACACATTGGATGAAATCTATCTGAGCTGACATGCTCCTTCAAATAGTCCACCCCATCTATCTCCCTGCAGGTCAACAGGATGCCTATAACCCCAACTACTCAAATTCCCTTCCTTGACTTTACTTTCAACTCCGGTCTGATCATTTTACCTCCCATTCAGTCTGTATCCAATTCCTGTAACTTCCACCTTCAGAAATATTGCTGCATTTGCCATTTTCTATCTTAAGATACAATGAAAGTACATGCTCTCATTATTCCCAACTTTCCTATTGTAACTCACTACTTATAGGCCTTCCAATTACCCGTAATGCCCCAGTTCAGTCTGTAATGGATGTTGCCACAATGTTCATCTTCCTTATTGAGTACCACTTCCAAACATCACCCCTTCAGGATTCAATTTAAACTGCTACCAATAATCTACAAAGCCTTTGGTAATTCCCCTATCTTTACTTAACAAACACACTCCTTCTCATTCCCTTAACTCTACAAGCAAGCTTCTCCTCTTATCTGCTCATTCCTGCATTGCTAGCTTGTATCTGAAGGAGTTTTCAATATAATTCCCTATCCTATGCCATGACACTCCCCCTAACTTTTAGTTCTTTAAAGTGTCACTGAAAACACAACTCTTTAGGATAGCTTACTATCTTCTTGGGTGATGCTTCTTGTACTGCAATTACCTTACTCTGTTCCCTTGCTTTCATATCATAGCTCACTCTCTTGTCACTGTTTATTTCCTCAATTCACCTCTTTTATTAGTTTACTGAGAAATGTTTTCAGGGTTGGGCTACTGGTTGGGTGGGATTTATGTGATGGTAATACAGTCCTTACCGTTTTTATACCAGGGTACTGGGTGTAGTGGTATTCGGAAGGAGTCTGCCTCTAACTGTACCCAGTCTGTTTGTTCATTTGTGTCCATGCAAACACCCTCATGAGCATCTATGCTTTATAGTAGGTTTCTATATTGGGTAATCCTAGGCCTCCATTAGTTTAAATGATATCCTCGGATGCTTATGGGCCCATATCAACCTGGTGAATAGGCTTTTGATTTCTGAGAAGAAAGTTTGTAGTAAGTAGAGCAGTTTAGAAAAAGCGTTCATTTTAAGGATGTTAATTCTACCAACCTAACTGAAGTGTGGCTTGTGCCAAGCCATAAGATCTTTGGATATAGATTGGAGAAGAAAGGGGAAGTTGAGTTCGTATTTTTTGTATAGTTCGTATGGAATGTGAACCCCTAAGTATTTTATTGCATTGGCTGTCCAATGGAAGGAGAGGAGGGATTGGAGTGATAGTTTGGTCTGCAGGTCTATGTGTATTGGAAGAATGTCAATTTTCATGAAATTCACTTTAAGGTTGGAGAGGCGGGGGTAGGTATCAATTTCCTCTAGAAGAGGTGTTATAGATATTATAGGTTGGGTAATAGTGAAGGGGAGATCGTCAGTGAAAGCCGCTATCTTGTATTCATGGGCATGTGTAGTTACTCCATGTATGCGCTCATTGTCTCTGATGCCTTGTAGGAAGGGGGTCCATTATTAGGATAAAGAGGAGTGGGGATAGGGGGCACCCCTGTCTTGTGCCATTCTGAATATGTACAGGCTCTGAGAGTTGCCCATTAATCCTAATTTTTGCCGTACAGTTGGAGTATTTAGAATGCATCCATCTGAGCCAATTAGGTCCTGTAACAAAATCCCTCATTGCTTGTAGTAGTTATAGTGAGTTTTCTCACATTGGTTATGGTCTGGATCACGGTACTAGCATTGTATTCCAACCAAGAACACGCTCCTAGACTCTGGTTACCCTGGGACTATGGCCCCTGGAGTGAATTACCTGTTAAAAACTCAATTTCTGCATCTTGGATGTTAAAAACTATGTCTGGCCCTATAACTCTGCTGGGAAAGAATCTGTTATTCTTAAAACCGGTGTGACAAACTGCCATTTGCTTCTGTCTTTTCATGTGCCAAACTGCCCTGTTTCTCTGGCTTATGGAGAATCCTGCCTGCCAGCTATATCACTACTAACTCTTATAAGAGCTCTCTCCAGCTACCCTGCTAAATCTTCTGGAAGGAGAGCCCCAGCTATACCCTCCTGGAGGAGGGAGCCCCACTCTACAGGACCTTGAGTTCGAGCTCTGCCGTGGTCTCCAGTACTGGGAAGGAGGATGCTCAGATGGTAGATATACTACTCCATAGGGGTAACCATCACATTTAGTGGCAGCGGTGGGATGATCCTTTTATCCCAGGAGACGTGCAGATCAGATGGAAAACCGATATGAGCAACTAAAAAGGACAACTCTCAAGGACCTACTGGAAATCCGTGGAGGAATTACTAGCAGTCATCCTAAAATAGAGCTGATTACGGAGCTACAGCGACTGGATTGTAACTCCACCATGGCAGAACCCTCTATGCCCACTGGGGACAAAATGAACAGGATTGTCCGAGAGAGGCTGGCGATTTATGGGCCAAACCCGTCCAAGGACCGGATCGAGCGGACCTTTGCACAAGTAAAGACAGAAGTCCAGCAGAGGAGGGAATACGAGATGAGTATGGTGACCACTTAACGTCTTGCAGAGCCACCTGCAGTCGCACCTGCTCCTGCCCTCCCAGAGAAGCAAAAAGTACCCTTTGCAGCATTTAGAGCGTTCCTGGAAGCGGAAGGGGAGATCGATGGCTATTTGTCGGACTCTGAAAGGCAGTGCGTCCTTCACCAGGTGGAACAGAGGAATGGGTCACCATACTAGCTGGCAAGCTATCCGGTAAAGCCTTAGAAGCCTTTCGGTCTATCCCAGCAGACGAGGTAACCCAATATCACCTCGTCAAGGACACTTTACTAAAGCGGTATGCCATAACCCCTGAGGCATACCGGCGAAAATTCTTAGCAATGAAGAAGCGAGGATGTGATACCCACATGGAATGGGCACAAAGGCTACACCACACCGCTATCCACTGGATTAAGGGTTGCCAAGCAGTATCTGCGGAGGAGGTGCTGCAGCTGTTTCTCCTGGAGCATTTCTTCGACAAAGAGCTGCAGGATGTGGACCACTGGGTACGAGATCGACACCCCATACCCTCACAGAAGTGGCCCGCCTAGCTGATTAATATGCGGATTGCCGACGCCTAGACCCTGAATCGATCTTGACCTCAACCCCGAGTGGAGCCTCGGGCCCCCCTTGAACACAGGCCCTCTCCCCGACCAGAGTTCAGGGCCCCTGTTTCATCCGGCCCCACTCGTTATACTGGTCCCCCCAGACTTGGGTCAGAGAATTTGAGGGTAAAGTGTCACCGATGCCACAATACAGGACACCTGATGGCCAATTGCCCTATGAGTCAACCCAGATCTTCCTGGAACAATTCCCAGCTGGTGCTAGCTCCTGCAACCTCCCGTACCCCGGCAGCCCAGTGCGTAGACACCGAGACTCACTCTGACGAATATATGGGGGTAATGTATGAGGTCAACCCTATCTATGCCGACTCCGAGGATAACTGACAGCAGCATTGACAGGAGGTCAAGGTCGATGGACAGATCGTCCACGGGTTACTAGACACTGGGGCCATTATCACGCTGGTACAGAAACACTTGGTTAACGCTCATAAGCATACCGGCCAAACCGTGGCTGTTCGAGTGGCTGGTGGATCCGTATTTCGTTTGCCTACTGCTTGCATCCACTTAGACTGGGGAGCCGGATCCAGTACAGTGACAGTTGGATGGTTTACCAGCAGAAGTCCTTCTGGGCAACGAGTTAGGCCCTCTCACATGAGCTTAGGTACCTACCTCTACTGCAGCTGCTCACCCCATGACAACCAGGGCACAAGCGAAGAATGAAAGGACCAGCTCACCAGCCCATGAGGCCCCGGTAAGACAACCCCTGACTGAGGCATTAGAAAATTAGGTTTTTAGGTGGGACTCAGATAAACTATACTGAGTCACAGAAAAGAAAGGTCAGAATCCCTACCAAAAACACCAGCTAATAGTTCCCCGTAAATATAGAAGGGAAATTCTTAGGATTGGGCATGACATTCCCTTGGCCGGTCACTTAGGAACTACCTGTACACTGAAGTGGATAAAACAGGCCTTCTTCTGGCCTGGGGTACACGCTGATGTACAAGAGTACTGCGGAAATTGTGATGTGTGCCAGCGAGTGGGGAAACGAGGGGATCACCCCAAGGCCCACTTGATGCCCCTGCCTATTATTGAAGAACCCTTCAGCAGGATCGCCATTGACATAGTGGGACTCCTTGCGAACCCTAGTCCATCTGGTAAGAAGTATATACTTACCGTGGTGGATTACGTGACTCGCTATCCAGAGGCAGTGGCACTGTCAAATATCCGGGCTGACGCTGTGGCTAACGCTCTGGTACAGGTTTTCTCCCTAGTTGGGTTTCGCAAGGAAATCCTATCGGAATGAGGCACACAGTTCACTGCAGAACTAACCCAACAGTTGTGGAAGGTCTGCAGTATCAAATCAACACTTAGCTCCCCCCACCATCCCCAGACTAACAGTCTCTGTGAGCGCTTTAATGGAACCCTGAAGCAAATGCTCAAGACTTTCACTAGTGAGTACAGAGACAGGGAGCGATTCCTACCGCATCTCCTATTTGCCTATAGGGAGGTGCCGCAGGAATCAACTGGGTTTTCCCCCTTGATATGGGAGAAAGGTGCGAGGTCCCCTTGATCTCATCAGGGAGCACTGGGAGGGGGAAACTGAGCGTGTCATACGTCCTGAAGTTTCGGGACTGCATGGAGCAGTTGGCTCGGACAGTCCGGGAAAACCTCTAGGTGGCCCAGGGGCGACTGAAGGTGTGGTATGATCGGGGTGCCCAACTACAGACGTTCTATATAGGGCAAAAGGTCCTAGTGCTGAAGCCCGTTAAGCAGGATAATTTACAGGCTTCCTGGCAGGGGCCCAATAAGGTCGTAGAAAAGCTGTGCGATACAACTTATGTCATCGCCAGCTGCAGAGATGAAAGACTAAAGAAGGCGTTTCATGTAAAAATGTTAAAAGAATACGTAGAGCGGCCAGAGGATATATCCGCTGTATGTAGCCCTGCTACTGAGGACCCTGACAGTCTGCCCCTACCTGACCTGTTAGAAGAGGGGTCACCCACAGATCTCCTTAGCCAGGTCCAATTAGGGGACAGAGAAGAAAAAAAACAGTAGAATCCGTGGCGCTATAAGTATGCAACTGAAACACACTTAATGGAATAATCACAAATCCCACAACAAAACATGAATACAAACAACAAATTAGTGTACAGCGCAGATACGTAATACCACACGTGAGATGCAATGCATACACAGTGGAGATGTGTATACCCAATAAAAGACACAAATATATACCCCAATTGTTGGCAGGGTCAGACAGCAGCCGAAAGCCAGATATTGGAGAGTTCAATAATGAATTCCATTTATGAGAGCCTGTTTAAGGAGACTGGCTCAGGTAATAGCATTTGTAGAGAATGATCCAAAGGGTATTCCACTGTATGAAGCTTGTTCCTCAGGGTAAGTAATACAGAACAGGCCCACAAATTAGAAAAAAAGTATTCACATTTATTTATAAAAAATATACAAATCTTACATAAAAGTTGTAGTAATGCCGTTCACAGGTAGATACCATAAGGACAAAGCGTTTCGACGAACTCACCTGTCTTCCTCAGGTGCAGTAATCAACAACAAGCTTCAAACACATTTAAATAAAAAAATTGGCGCGGGAAATGGGTACTTCCCCCTTCGCCTAACAACCAATTGGCGGTGAGGTTTCCCATCCTTCTTTGGTCCTATGGAGTTGCCGTAGCCGCGGCCATCTTCTTCCGGTTTCGGTGTTTCAGGCTTTACTTCCGGGTTCTATGCGTTCCACAGACTGCCAATCATTATGCTCATGTGTTCCAAAAGTGACGCATGCTGTCCCAAAGTGTCCCAAAGTGTTAGTACTGTAGAAATCAGTTTAGGATTACAGGATATGATCCACTAATGTCCATAACAGAGTCCATACATAGGTAAAAACAAATACATAATATTTATTAGAAAAAACATATATATAAAAAATTAAATTATAGCTAAAAAACCTGTGCATATTCATATTAAAAAACCCCATAAAGTCAAATATAGTTATACATGTCATAGTCAATATTCAACCCATAAGGAGAGAGGGTTTCCAAATCGAAGATCCATCTCATTTCCGTCTTGCTAAGGATCCTCAAATGGTCACCCCCTCCAGGGTTTTAAAACCTTCTGAATCCCCATAAAATGCAGGGCTTTAGTATCTCCATTATGATTTCGGTGAATATGTGCAGATACAGAATGGGTTAGTACCCCATTCTGTATATTTCTTAAATGTTTGCGGATTCTGATTTTCAATGGTTGCAATAAAGCGCCCCACATATTGCAAACCACATATGCACATTAATAAATAGATAATATTATTAGAGATACAGGTTATAAATTCTTAGACATTATATTCCTTTTTTGTTGTATTAGACTAAAATGTTTCTGTTTTTTTCATCAAGATTCTACTAGTCTGGCAAGCCCTGCAATTACCTATTTTCCTGGGGACACAACTATGGGTTAAGATATTTTTAAAATTATTAGCACCCCTGTACACTACCCGTGGTTTATCTCCTATAAAGGTGTGCAGGTCCTTATTTTGTTTTAAGATGTGCCAATGTTTTTTTTTTTTTAAATCTTATGAAAGGAATAGCTTTGGGAATTAAAATCACAAATAAAAGAAACTTGTTTTTCCCGTATATTATTATTTCTCTTCCTATAAGTTAAAAGTTCTTCTCTAAGTTTAGTGCATACGGTTTTAAATTGTTGTTCTACGGCATCTTTCTTACATTCTTTTTGATAAAATAGTTTTTTTTTAAAACGCAGATTGATCTAAAAAAGTATCTTCCTCCATGTAATTCCTCTTAAGCCTCATAAATTGACCCCTGGGGACATTAGAAATCCAGGGCTTGAAATTTCAACTGTCACAATCAATATAACTATTGACATCGACAGTTTTAAAATAAGTACTTGTCATGATTTTATTATTATTGACAAAAATCCTTAGATCCAAAAAATGAACTTCTTGATTACTGATCTCAGAAGTTTAATGCCCCAAGAGTTGGCATTAAGGTAGACCAGAAAATCATCAAGAGATTATAAATTGCCCCTCCAAATGAAAAAAATATCATCAATGTACCGCCTATAGAGGACCAAGTTCGCACTCCAGCCATGCTCGGCATAGATAAATGACTCCTCCCAATATGCCATAAACAAGTTGGCATAGCTGGGTGCGAACTTGGTCCCCATGGCAGTATCCCTCTTCTGAATATAAAAATTGTCCTCAAACCAAAAACAATTGTTTTGTAAAATCATTTGAATGCCCTTGATGATAAATTCAATCTGTTGGTCCTTAAAAGAGTTGGACTTCCTCAAAAAATGCTCTACTGCTTCACAGCCTTTATGATGTTCAATAATTGTGTACAGACTGCTCACATCGCTAGTCACTAAAAAGTACTCCTCTAGCCAAATGACCTCCTGTAAAATTTGAAGAATGTGAATGGAATCCTTAAGATAAGCACGGGTACCCACAACTAAAGGTTGTAAGAGGGTATCACTGTAGTGGGACGGGGGTGACAAAAGAGAATCCACCCCCGCCACTATAGGTCTACCTGGGGGTGTACTGGGTCTTTATGAATTTTGGGAAGGGTATAAATTACTGGGATGACAGTATTATCCGCATTTAAGAATTTATATTCATCTTTGTTCAAAATCCCTGCTTCCAATCCCTGATTCAAGAATGCAATAAGAACTTTTTTGATGTGAGGTTCTGGATTAGGGGACAAACTCACTCCCAATGAGAGGGAGCAGCTACATGCCCTATTACAAGCTAAGAGTCTCACCTTCTCCCAGGAACCTGGATACACTACCCTCACAACTCACAGGGTCAAAACTCCTGGACAAGTCCCACTCCGACAACCCCATTACCGCATCCCTGAAGCAGTCAGAGAAGGGATGCGGAAGGAAATCCAGATGTTGTTATGATTAGGAACCTTCCGATAGCCCTTGGGCATCCCCCGTAGTGTTAGTACCCAAGAAAGACCATACCACCCGATTCTTTGTGGACTAACACAAGTTAAATGACAGGACTGTGACCTATACGTACCCTATGCCCCGAGTAGATGAGCTCTTAGATCGCATCGCCAGGGGACACTACCTAACCACCATTGACCTCTGCAAGGGTTATTGGCAAATTCCCCTGGCCGAGGAAGTTATCCCCAAGTCTGCATTTGTCACCCCGTTTGGTTTGTACCAGTTTAGGGTCATGCCATTCGGAATAAAAAATGCCCCAGCAATGTTCCAGCGCTTGGTAGATAGACTCCTTGATGGCTTCCAGGATTTCGCTTATGCGTACCTGGATTACATAGCGATCTATAGTGAGTCCTGGGAAGAACACTTGGCTCACATAGGGACCGTCCTGGATCAGATTTGGGCCGCTGGACTGACTCTGAAGCCAGACAAATGCCATTTCAGGATGGCTGAAGTCCAGTACCTGGGACACCGGGTGGGGTGTGGGAAACAGCCCTGAGCCTGCTAAAATTGAGGCGGTCGCTAATTGGCCCACTCCACTCAAGTCCTGGCCTTCCTGGGCACCGCTTGGTATTACAGACACTTTATCCCCAACTACAGCACCATTGCCAAACCCCTGACTGACCTGACCAAGAAAAACTTACCCCAACAGGTCCTGTGGTCTCCCAACTGTGAAGCTGCGTTTCAAGCCCTTGATACTGCATTGATTCATGCTCTTGTTCTGGCTGCCCCAGCCCCTAACAAACGGTTTATTGTTCATACAAATGCTTCAATGTTCGGACTGGGGGCAATTTTAAGCCAGGTAGGAGAGGATGGAGGAGAGCACCCTGTCGCCTACATCAGTAGAAAACTTCTTCCCAGAGAGGTCAGCTACGCGGCCGTAGAGAAGGAGTGCTTAGCCCTGGTGTGGGCCTTGAAAAAGTTATTGTTGCGGAGTAGTAGTATTAACCATGGTATCTCCACTGGCAGACAGAATAAAGCAGGTACAAAGTAGACAAAATCCAGATAGCATAGTTACAATCCCTTTCTCCCAAGAACTAGACGACACATACCTTGGAGGTCAACTGAGGTTTTAATCACAAGTCACAGTATTTATTTGGTTCCCCATGCAAGGGGTTTCCTTACTGACTTTACAGGAGTTGAACAGTAGGGGACTACATGGGGAACTTAACAACCAGGACATTTCTCCCACCACGCACTGTTGCACGAGAGGGATACTCCCACTAGAATATCCAGGTAAGTGGATTATCCCTCGTGCAGCAGAACTGGCTTTTTACATAAAAATATATAACTTTAACATTATTCATGCTATTATACCGAATGACCGTTCAGTAGATAGCTGGGGTCTAAGCGCATACTTCGTGAAAGTACCGCTCAGATCCCAGCACAATTAGCCGAATGCCGCACGAAGTACACTTGAACACGCATTTTTCACCAAAGACACGAATACACATGCAGCGATAAAATACCGAAAGACCGGTGCTCCCGAACGGCCTGGAAGTCCAGCGGTATTCATGCCGTCGAGTAGCCAATTTTAGTTCCAGGCACTCAACGACAAAATACCGCTGGGCTAACAAAGGATCCAAGATGGCCGACCGCCGAGTGGTAGGTATCCGAACGGCGGCAACCCTGAACATCTGTTAACTGCCGAAAGATACAATGTTGCGATCCGTAATGGGAGCCACACGACCTCCTGTGTGTGGTCTCCCATTCGGTAGTTTGCTCGTTTCACGAACAGTGTTGTAAATTCACTGTTCATGAAACTACTGTAGGAATGCTGGTTGCTTCCGTGCCGCCAGCATACGAATGCTCTCGTTCACGTCAAATACAGAAAAGGGAACATGCACTGTTTAGATATCCTTAAAGATACAATATTACAGGAATGGAAATACAGTCTTAAGTGGCTAGTTTTGCCACAGTTATTCCCATATTTGTATGGACAGGAGTTTACCTTGGTTACAGACCATAATCCTCTGGTGTGGTTAAACCGCGTTGCTGGGGACAATGGCCGGCTACTGAGATGGAGTCTGGCACTCCAACCCTACAACTTTACCACCCAGTAGCGGTCCAGCAAGCAGAACGGCAATGTGGATGGATTGTCTCAGCAGACTGACCTTATCCCCGAATAACAGCGTCTGGACAGCCTCCAGTTGTCCCGAAAAGGGGTCAAGCCGGGTCTGCCAGAGTGTCCCACAAAGAGGGAGCCATGTAACAAAATCCCTCATTGCTTGTAGTAGTTATGGTTATTTTTCACACAATGGTTATGGTGTGGATCACGGTACTCGCATTGTATTCCAACCAAGAACACGCTCCTAGACTCTGGTTAGCCTGGAACTATGGCCCCTGGAGTGTTAAAAACTCAATTTCTGCATCTTGGATGTTAAAAACTATGTCTGGCCCTTTAACTCTGCTGGGAAAGAATCTGTTATGATTAAAACCGGTGTGACAAACTGCCATTTGCCTCTGGCTTATGGAGAAGCCTGCTTGCCAGCTATATCACTACTAGCTCTTATAGGAGCTCTCTCCAGCTACCCTGCTACACCTTCTGGAAGGAGAACCCCAGCTATACCCTCCTGGAGGAGGAAACCCCGCTCTACCAACTCTTCAGGACCTTGAGTTGGAGCTCTGCCATGGTCTCCAGTACTGGGAAGGAGCGTGCCCAGATGGTAGATACCCTACTCCATAAGGGTAATCGTCACAGGCCCAAAGCCCATTGCCTCTAATGTTGCGAATAGCAGGGACCAGTCCACCCAATCAAATGCCTTCTAAGCATTAATTGCCAATAGGAGGCTTCATGTACGAGTATGTTTACAGAGACGAATCAGATTGAGTATTTTGGTGGAGTTATTTTTAGATTCTCTTGCAGGCACAAAACCTGCTTGGTCTCGGTGGACCAGCCCCTGCAGAAGTGGTCACAAGCGGTTGGTCAAAATTTTGGTGAAGATTTTTAGATCCACATTTATGAGTGAGATTGGGCAATATCTTCCACAATTTGTTGGGTCTTTGTCAGGCTTTGGTATTAAGGTTATGTGTGCTTCTAGTGCAGAATTTGGTAATACTGCTGAGTGTGTCAAATAGTTAAAGGCTGTAATAAATGGCCCGGAGAGAGAATGTGAGAATATTTTGAAATATTTGGCCATGAAGGTTCTTCACTGCCATTTCAAATTCCTCCCTATCAATAGGTGCATCAAATGCCTCTAAGGTATTTTGTGGGATCACTTGTTTAATTCTTGTTGAGAGCAATTGCTGTATGTCATCTTGTGAGGGGGGTTCTTTATGCAGATTGTATAGAATGAAAGGCAGCTAAAATATCGTGCAGTTTATGGGAAGTGTCCCTTTGAAGTTTTGATTTTGGTGATGAAAGTGGATTGTCTTACCTCCTGTAGCGATTGTGCCAATAGGCGACCACATTTCCCCCCCTTGTGAGTAGTAATTATGTTTAGTCAGCATCATCTTACGGTTTGTTTGTGCATGTAAAATTTGTTGCAGTTTTCTCTTCTGTATTAACTGATTAACTGATTTGTGTTCCATTTATTGGTTTCTAATGTTTGCCAAAATGAGGTGGTTATTTCATGTCTTTCTTTCTTTTATTTCAATTCTATAGCTATAAGTTGGCCCCTTAAAACACATTTATGTGTTTATGTGCTTCCCAGGTAATTGTTGGGGATACTGATGGGTGTGTATTTTCCGCAAAGTAGTGTCTCAAGGAATCATGAATTTGTGAGATGGTCTCTGGGTCATTAAGTAACCTATCGTTTAATTTCCATTGAAATAAGGGAATTGGAAGGGAAGGGATTTGAATGACAAGAGATAGGTGTGCATGGTCCGTCCACGTAATTGAACCACAATCGCAGGATGCAATCAGGTGGAGGAATGAATGCTGTAAGAACTAGAGTTGAGCGGACACCTGGATCCTCGGGTTCGCCGAGTTTGGCCGAACTTCATCAAAATGTTTGGGCTCGAACTTGACCCCGAAACCCATTGAAGTCAATGGGGACTCGAACTTTTGGGAACTAAAATGCCTCTAAAAAAGTCCTGGAAAGGGCTAAAGGGCTGCAAAAGGGAGTAAAATGGGGGTAAGCGTAGGACAAGTGCCCTGCAAACAAATGTGGATAGGGAAATCACTTAAAATAACATAAAATACATAAAGTTTAAAAAATAATAATCTTGAACTAGGAGGAGGAGGTGGATGTGGAGTAGGAGGTTGAGGAGGCGGTGACCGTGGCAGTGTAGGTGGAAGCGGCGGTGGAGGAGGTAGTCAACACTGTTTTTTATTTGTTTATTTGTTTTTTTTGTTTGTGTTTTTTTTAATTGGGATAGCCCCCAAAATATTGGGACATATTAAAAAAAAGAAACATTAGCGGCCTGCGGTCCATTTGTTGCAGACTAATAATGCCATCAGGTTTTTAAAACTGTCCGTCTCCACCAGACGGAATGACAGCATTTCAAAGGCCAGGAATTTAAGTGTTTTTTCAAGAAGACCTAGAAGCGGGATAGTAAGGCTGAGAACGGCATCATCGGCACTGGAGTACTCGAAACAGCGCAACATGGCACACAGGTCTCTCATGGAGGCCCACTCATTGGTGGTGAATTGGTGCTGTTCCGCAGAGCGACTGACCCGTGCGTGCTGCAGCTGAAACTCCACTATCGCCTGCTGCTGCTCACACAGTCTCTCCAGCATGTGCAAGGTGGAGTTCCACCTTGTGGGCACGGTGCATATGAGGCGGTGAGCGGGAAGTCGAAGTTACGCTGCATCGCAGACAGACGAGCAGCAGCAGGGTGAGAACGTCAAAAGCGCGCACAGCCGCTACAGTGAAACTGCTAATGGCTCATTAAATCAATTATGGTTCCTTTGATTGCTCCATCTGTTACTTGGATAACTGTGGTAATTCTAGAGCTAATACATGTCGACAAGCACTAGGGGACGACCGCTCCGCTTTTGCTGTGCTGGTGCCTCTGTGCGACCACCACCTCTTCCTCCAAACTGCACACGTCACTCGCATGACCTTCATTCCATGTGGGGTCTAGGACCTCATCATCCTCCACATCATTTTCACCCACTTCTCGTTGCCGGTCTGCACTGCAGAAAGCCACAGCAGTTGGCACCTGTGTTTTTCCAGCATGTAAAGTTCACTAAGAATAACTTACTGAAATGGCAAACACTATAATTGGTACAGCCTGTAGATTAGTGCTAAAGATTATGGTCCCAGGTGTGTCCTGGAGCCCTCCCAGTGTAAGTAGTCAGCTTGCGATTTGACAACTTACCTGGGTTCCACTTTGTGTTGGTAGCACCTTCCTGTGCTGGCAGGTCCTGAATAGAAGCCTCAGGCACCTTGAGGCCTGCTGGTAACTTCCTCCCATGGAAAGTTGTCAAGCTGGAGTGGTAATGCTGCATGGAGTGTTAAAGATTCAAAGTGCAAGTAATCTGATTTGTATCTCCAAATATTTCATATACAGTATAGTGGCAACCTATGTAAAATGTGTGTGGTATACTTTAATAACTCATTATTCTTTTGCAGGCCAACTGAACATCCAGAATGACAAACATGCTTCAGAGTTGTTGTTTTTTTCATTTTTTTAAGCTTATTTTTTTTTATATTTATACACTTTTTAAAATATTTTTTTATTCACAGGTTTAAAATCACAAAAAAAATTAAATTGTAAAGTCTGCAAAGGACATATGGAAATTGTTTTAGAATTGTATCCAGGCAACAGTTTTCCCTATAAACTGACCTCTCAGTTTGACTTGTGAGGGTATTGCCCCAGAATTACAATATTGTTTAAGTACCTCTTAGCTATTGATAACTGTTTTAAATATAGCATCTTGTTATCTGGTAGTTTCTAGTGTAGAAAATATCAATCTGTTTTCTATCACTTACATCTGTTTAACAAGTGTTGTAGGTGTGAAACAATATTACAAGTGACCGATGTAGTAAATTCGAATCAAAGTTCCATTTGCAAAAAATAATTCACGCCCATCTTCTGTGGGTTATTGCATTTTTAAGATGTAGAATTATTGTATCACACTAACCATGCACAAGTAGATTGTCTGGCACGTGGTTTTGGTGTTTGGTTTTTAACTTTGTAGTTGTGTCTTTACACAATATAGAAATGTATATTAATGCTTCTGTATATGAAGCGATTACAATAACACTTATTTTTCACTTTTTAAAAAAAAATCAGGCTAAACAAAAATTGGTAATTAACAATATGAAAGGATGCTGTATGATTTAAAAATAAAAAGAACACACTACATGAAGGTCCTGTTCACTAGAGCGTGTAATCATGAATGTAACCAGAAAAAAATTTGTTTTTACAGCCACTGTTTTTACAGCCACTGTTTTTACAGCCACTGCTTGACAGCCCATACATATTTTAAAACTTGTTTAATTTTGTTATAGCGTGACTTGTAGTCTTGTTTTTAACTTGTCTATAATACATATTTTTGTATGACACTTAGTGTTTTTTTTTCATTGATTATTGAATTTGAATGGTCTAAGATAATTAACATGTCAACAGGCAAACATAACCCAAATGATTTGTCTCATTCTTGCCTTCTGTAGTACTTACACCATAGGCAACATTTATTTGTCTTTAGACTTTCTTGAGAAGCGGTAACTAGCCAGTGTTGCACACATATACCAGATATGAAGTGCACACCCAAAATATACTATATAGCACACAAAAAATGTGAATTTTTAACCCCTTAAGGACATAGCCAAATGTACACGTTGTGAACAAAACAAAATGTAAACAAAACCTGGCATTTGCGCTACATGTCTGTCCAACCGTAATTCACCTCTTTCATAGTAAATGCACCCACCCTTATAATATATCATTTTATTCAGGGGAAACAGGGCTTTCATTTAATATCAAATATTTAGCTATGAAACATAATTTAATATGAAAAAAATGGGAGAAAATACGATTTTTTTTGATTTTTTTAGTTCTAAATTGCATTTTAAAGGTCAGTGTCATAATACTGTTTGATTTTACTGCAATAAAATACACATTTGTATTTAGTAAAGTCTCACGTGTAAGACAGTACCCCCTATGTACAGGTTTTATGGCGTTTTGGGAAGTTACAGAGTCAAATATAGCACGTTACATTTGAAATTGAAATTCGCCAGATTGGTTACGTTGCCTTTGAGACTGTATAGTAGCCCGGGAATGAAATTTACACCCATAATGGCATACAATTTGCAATAGTAGACAACCCAAGGTATTGCAAATGGGGTATGTCCAGTCTTTTTTAGTAGCCATTTGGTCACAAACACTGGCCAAAGTTAGCGTTAGTATTTGTTTGTGTGTGAAAAATGCAAAAAGCGCCAATTTTGGCCAGTGTTTGTGACTAAGTGGCTACTAAAAAAGACTGGACATACCCTGTTTGCAATACCTTGGGTTGTCTACTATTGCAAATGGTATGCCATCATAGGGGTAATTTTCATTCTTGGGCTACCATAGGGTCTCAAAGGCAACGTAACCAATCTGGCGAATTTTTATGTGAAAAAAATGAAACGCAAGCCTTATATTTGACGCTGTAACTTTTGAAAACACCATAAAACCTGTACATGAGGGGTACTGTTGTACTCGGGAGACTTCGCTGAACACAAATATTTGTGTTTCAAAACAGTAAAAAGTATCACAGTAATAATATTGTCCGTGTAATGCTGTTTGTGCGTGAAAAATGCAAAAAACTTCACTTTTACTGGCGATATCATCGTTGTAATACATTTTACTGTTTTTAAACACTAATATTTGTGTTCAGCGAAGTCTCCCGAGTAGAACAGTACCCCCCATGTACAGGTTTTATGGTGTCTCGGAAAGTTATAGGGTTAAATATAGTGCTAGCAAATTAAATTCCCTTTACTTTCAGCATGGGTTGTCAGGCAGGTCCTGCTAATTGTAATTAATTAAGATACCTAATTATGTAAAAATAATACATAAATATATATGTAGAATTAATATATGTATATATATACGTATGTGTATATATATGTATATATCTATATAATTTAAAAAAAATATTTTTATTTATATATAGGTATATATATAGTGATATATACGTATATATTTATGTATATAGATATATATATTATTTTTTTCTACGTGTATTTTGATATATATATATAGATATATATATATATATATATATATTAATTTCACAATACAGTTAGAACGAAATAACACACATCTATATATTTTTTAATTATTTATTTTTAATTATTTTTTTAATTTTATTTTTTTACGTATTTACATTTTAATTTTTTTTATACTATATATAAATATATATAACAATAATTATATATATATATATATTTAATCAGTATCAGTCTACGTGTAATTTGATATAAATATATATATATATATATATATAATTATATATATATATTAATAGTAAAATACACCTAGACGGTGTACATGTGTGTATGTATATGTGTATATATATACTTAGATCATATATATAATATATATATATGATCTAAGTATATATAATTTTTTTTTTTTACACCATTTATTTGTTTTAATTTTATTTTCAGCCAGCAGGGGGACCACCTGTCATTACAGGCAGCCCCCCTGCTGGCAATACAGAAGCCAGCTATCCCCGGCCATGTGATTGTGGGGTCCTCGCAAGGACCCCACTCTCACATGGCCGGGGGGCTTCGTGGAGGACGGAAGTGCCGCGGGGGGCTCCCTGGGAGTCCCCCCCACCACGATCGCTGGCGTGGGACCACCGGCGACCGGGAAAGTACCGAAAGACCGGAGGGCGTACTATTACACCCGGCGGCGTTTAGAGCCACCTATAATAGGGCGTAATAGTACGCCCTCCGGTCTGAAGGGGTTAAAACTGCGATGTAACCACAGTATTTGACGGTTCTATTTGACGCTCAGATATGAAGTGCACACCCCAAATGTACTATTTAGCAGCCAAAAAAAATTGAATTTTTCAAACTGCTATGTAACCACAGTATTTGACTCTCAGATACGAAGTGCACCACAGGCCGCAAATGTACTATTTAGCACAAAAAAGTGTGATTTTTTTTTTTTAAACCAACAATGTAACAGTAGTATTTAAGGGTTTTATTAGACTGCAAGAAATGCATTACGCAAATGTACTATTTAGCACCAAAGAAATTGCAGTATTTAAAAATGCCTAGATGTTGCCCACTGAGCTACCAGAACAGGATTAAAGTAATGTGCCTGGCAGTTGCAAGTGCACTGCACTCTCTGTGGCACTGGGCTCAGGGCAGGATACAAAAATGTAGTATAGCACCCACTAAAATAATTGCTGTAGTTTGCAGATTCTACACCAGAATTCTTTCCTAATCTGTCCCTCACAGCTGCAGCATCCTCTCCCTATACTAATAACAGGTCATATGACGTGTGGCGCTAGGTGACTCCAGCTTATATATAGAGGCTGGGTCACATGCTGCACTGGCCAATCACAGCCATGTCATTAGTAGGCATGGCTGTGATGGCTTCTAAGGGCACACGAGTCAAACTCTTGTTGATTGGCTGCCCTGCAGCCTTTCAAAACGTGCCATTAAATAGCCAAACACCAAACTCCAACCCGAACATACACTGTCCAGGGTCCAAAAACCGTAATGTTCGGTACGAACCCGAACTTTACAGTTCGGGTTCACTCAACTCTAGTAAGAACAACATGTCAAGTCTGGAGTACATTTTTGATGCATATGAGTAAAAGGAGTAATCTCTATTGTGTGGGTGAGTTATCTTGATGTGCCTGAGGTAGTGTCCATGTCCACATCTAGTGATATATTTAGATAATTAGCAGTGCAAGGTGTATGTAACGATTAATGTGGGCATTAGTGAAGGACACCTTGTGGAACTTTATGGGACAACATGGGTGGAGGTGGGAAGTGGGCAATACATTCTGTCTGGTTAACTTGTGTGTGTGAGTCGAGTTTTTGAACCTCGTAAAGTAAGGACTGAGGTGGACCGCCACACTTAGATGGGAACAGTGATATTTTGCTGGGGGGGATATACATAGCAACCCCAGTGAGTTGGAGGAAGCAAAAAGGGTAAAACATTGACACCCACGTGTGTGCTTTCTGGTATCAAGTCTAAGAGGGTCAAAAACAGGTGCAATTTTTTTTTTAGATTTACCTCCTCCCCAACCCACTACGAGGCCCACTTCACCCCCACCATAATGTACCCCAAGACCTATGGGGGGTTGGAGGGAGAGAAAGAGGAGGGAAGGGGTGGAACTGCACAAGTCATTAAGGGGAGTGTAATTGGATGTGAGATATGTCTTTCCAGTAGATCATACATTTAACTAAGTGCTTAAAACAAATGAAAGACAATGGAATAGTATGTATAAGTATGTTTTTTTCTCACCAAACCAGCTTAACCATCTCAGGTACAGGTTTGTGAGTGTGACTGTGCTCAGTGACCCAGAAGCACCACACGGTTTGCTTCACATAGTCCATTGCCAAAAGTAGATTGGCAAATGTTGTTTCATTGGAGTACAGCTGTTTTGGATCCTGGCAACTGTTTAGAGTATCACTGGGTATCGCTGGAACCATGAAACGTTGTGGTTAGTTACCATCATATCATAATGTCTAAGCAGTCCATGGTACAAGGGTAGATGAAAAATTATAAAAAGTAGAAAGATAAAAATAAGTCAATAGGAGGGATTGTGTCTAGGATTGTAATCACATCAGTGTGGTCAAATTCGTGGAAGATCCCAGCATTTAAAGCCAATCCATTCAAAGAGCGGGCAGTCATTGACCTCAGTAGCAGCTGAGGGTTCAGTGGCATTTAGGTGTGGTCTTTGGTGATCTTGATCCCAAAGATGCATTTCCTTGGTTACTTCTTTTTCCAGGTGGATTTTGCCACTGCTGGCATTGGGGCAGATGTGTTGGCATCAAAGCGAACCATAGCAGTCTTGGATTTGAACCTCAGGTAGCTCCAGAGCTTGAGTAAAGGTGATCTCTGATTGTTGCGAGAGAGTAGGTTTTGTCATCTGGGTGGCTATCAGGGCAAAAGGTAACACCCACCTGTAACGAATGTTCCTGGTATGGAGTAAATCAGTGAGGGGTCTTAGGGCACGCCTGGCCTGCAGCGTAGTCCAAGATAGATCAGGGTAGACCTGTATAGGATTATTGTGGTACAGTAATGGTGGTGTGGTTTGCCTGAGGGTTCTCAGTATTTTATTGTTAAGTAGTGTATTCTACATATAACAACTCGCGGCTGATCTGTGTAGGCTCCTTGTGGGCGCAGGGTAAAATAGGACTGTAGTGTCAGTGGGTCTGTTTAATATTAGATTTAAGAGCTCAGTGAGTGTGGATGGTAAATTTTCCTGTTGCTGTTCGGGTACCCCTTAATGCGGAGGTTATTGCGCCTCCCCCTGTTATCTATAGCATCCATTATTCTGTGAATTCTGGATATATGTGAAGTTTGTGACTCCATTGTGCCTTGGAGTTGTTGGATATGGGAGTATAACAGATCCCTGTCATCCTCAAGGTTGCTTACCCTTTCACCAACATGGAGGATGTCAGCACCTATGGTCTCCAACTTCGTTTTGAAGGAGACTTCAAGCTTGTTGAGCATGGCTGCTATGTCACCTTTGGAAGGGAAGTTTCAGACGACCACATCCCTCAGATCAGTATCCATTTGGAAGAGGAAGTCCTTCCAAACCCTCGGGCTCGATGTGGCCGATCAGTCGTGGGATGACTCCGGTGCCATGTTGGGGCCTACCACAGTCGCATGGTGATCCGCATTATCGCTGAAAAACTAGGAAAGAGCCCCCTAATTTCCTAGCTGGGTGTTTGTTAGAGGCTTGCTGCAATGCTACAGAGCATTCGGGGTGTCCCATTTTTAGTTGTAAGCCCAATGTTTACGGATTCACCTCACTAGCAAAGGAGCTCTTTCAGAACTCAGGCTCTGCACTGACCGAGGCCACAACACATGGAGGCGGGCACCTGGTTGCAGGGGTTGCAGGGCTGCGACCACAGCAACTGTGGTATGTACACCTGTGCATAGAGAAACACATACACTTAAAGGACCACTATAGGCACTCAGATCAATTCAGCTCAATGAAATGGTCTTGGTGCCAGATCCCTCTAGTTTTAACCCTGCATCTGAAAACATAGTTTCAGAGAAACTGCTAAGTTTCACTGAGGGTTAATCCAGCCTCTGGTGGCTGTCTCACTGACAGCTGCTAGAGGCACTTCCGCGATTCTCACTGTGAAAATCACAGTGAGAAGACGCCCACGGATTGAATAATGCTTTCCTATGGGTGGTTTGAATGCGCGCGGCTCTTGCCGCTCATGCGCATTCAGAGCTGAGAGTGAATGTGCTGAAGGGATTTTAACCACACACACACTAGCTAACAGACATACAAATTTACTGACAGACACACACTCAATGACAGACAGACATACATACACACTCACTGACAGACAGACACACATACACACTCACTTACAAAACATACACTCTCACTGACAAACACACACTCACTAACAGACACCAAACAGACTCACTAACAGACACACACTAGCTAGCATACTAATTAACAGGCACACACAGTAACACACACACACTGACACTAACTATCAGACCCACACTCAATAACAGACACACACAAACTAACACACAGCTAACACACTCAGTAACAGACACACACACAGTAACACACACACACACTCACTGACATACAAAAACATACACACACTAACAAACACACAAATAACACACTTAGTAACACACACACACTGACACACAAAAACTAACACACACACACTAACACACATACACACTCAAATTTATTTTTAAAATGTAATCCCCCCAGCCTCCCTACCTTTGGGAGTGCTGAGTGGATTCCAGTTTTCCCTGGGGTCCAGTGGGGCTGCTGGGCGGCCGGTCCTGCAGGTGGCGAGGGAGCACTGATCTTCCTGTTCAGCTTCCTCGCGTGCCATTTACTGATTCTGGAGCCAGAGTGTCGTCATATTCTGGCTCCGGCATCACTGCGGTGCGCTAGGGAGCTGGGCAAAGAGAGCTCAGGGGAGAATGCTCCCTCACGTGCCCATTCAGCCTAGTGACACTATTGCCAGCCTCGGCTGTAAGTTTACATATATAGACATACAGTGTGAAGATAAATAAATAACCTAAATTATGTTAGGGCAGTATGGGTGTCAGGATTACAAGTTGATCCAGCACGCAGTACTGTGTCACACCTAGGCCGGCCTTAAGGTCTCCAAGAATAGTCAAAATACTTGCCGAGGTCAGGAACACAAAATCAGACACAAAGATGAGGGAAAGCCAAAAGTCAAGGATACCAGATATCAGGGAAGTCAAAACAAAGCCAAAGTCAAATACCAGAAAATCAAGATCAGGAATGCACTCTCGGATAACCATAGGCATGAAACTACGACAGGGCAATGAGCAAGAGGAGAATTGGGTTTAAATACCTCTCCTGTGGATCCGATTGGCTGTAAGTGGCCTTTGACCCCAAAGGTAATTACCAGGTTTCCATGTGCATGATTGCTGCTCAGCACAAACCATCCTGTGGATTTGATTGGCCATGACCAGCCTTTGACCCCAAAAGTAATTGCCAGGTTTCCATGTGCATGATTGTTGATCAGCACAACTTTTCCTGTCAGGATGGTAATGTTGCTCGGCACAACTTTTCCTGTAAACGTTTCCAGTAAATGCCATTAATCACATTTTTATGTGCGGGTGAATACGTGACATTACCCTCCACCTAAACCAGGACCAGGTTTGAGAGGAATCTTGGTGTGAAAAGAACAAATTTTACAGCCAGCATGGATATCAGAAGCCGAAACCCAAGAACAGTCAGCAGGCCCATACCCCCTCCAATCAACCAAATACTGTAATGAACCACGAGAAAACCTGGAATAAATGATGGAGGAGACTTTGTACTCCTCCTGTCCAGAAACAACCAAAGGAGGAGAGGGAACAATCAGACTTGTGTACCGATTGCAAACAAGCAGTTTGAGCAAGGACACATGAAAAGTATTAGGTATACGTAAGGACACTGGAAGGACCAGAGAATAAGAAACAGGGTTGATTCTCCTAACCACACAAAAAGGACCATGGAATCTCAACGCAAACTTCATCCTGGGAACCTTCAACCTGATGTTGCATGAGGTTAAACAAACCTGATCACCCAACTGGCAAACTGGATTAGCAGAGTAGGGATAGCCGAACCGAAAACACAGCAGCGAGATCAGAAGGATGATGACCCGTATTGACAAAAAACAGACTATTCCCAGATGAGTCATGGCTAGCATTATTCCTTGCATATTCAGCACAGGGAAATCATTCAGCCCAGTTAGACTGTGTACTATTCACGAAGCAACGTAAATACAGCTCAAGTGATTGGTTAGCTCTTTCAGCCATACCATTAGTTTGGGAATGGTAAGCAGAGGAAAATGACAATTCAATGCCCAACTGTTTATTGAATGCCCTCCAGAACCGTGACACAAATTGGGAACCCCTGTCAGACACAAAATTTTGTGTAATATTATGTAGCCTGACAATATCACATATAAATATGTGCACCAGGTCCTGAGACAATGGCAATTTTTTAAGTGAAGTAAAGTGGAAAAACGGTCAACTACCATGAGGATGGTAGTATACCCAGTGGAACTAGGCAGTTCAACAATGAAATCCATAGATAAATGAGACCATGGGATACTAGGTAGTGACTCGGTAGTGGCTGTAACAATCCACACGGAAAATGATGAAGAACCTTCAAAACTGCACAGACAGAGCAGGCTTCTACTTATTATTATTATTATTATTATTATGTTATTATTTATATAGCACCAACAAATTCTGTAGCGCTTTACAGTGGGTAGACGAACAGACATGTAGTTATAACCAGACAAGTTGGACACACAGGAACAGAGGGGTTGAGGGCCCTGCTCAATGAGCTTACATGCTAAAGGGAGTGGAGTAAAGTGACACAAAAGGAAAGGATAGTATTCGACTAATGACAGTTGCAAGAGAGGAATCAGTCGGGAGCTATTAACAGTTTAATTGATATGCTTTTATGAAGAAATGGGTTTTTAATGATTTTTGAAGGAGTGGAGACTGGGCGAGCATCTAACAGAGGAGTGTAACGGAGCTTCCTGTACCCCGGTTGGGTACCTCCGCCGATGGATGCTCCTAGTGCTTACCGAGTGCTCCAAGCACTTCTCCAGACACCATAAGTACTGCATACCCCACGAACCGCCGCAGCTTAGTTGTGGTCTCGACGTCATCTACCCACCCTGGACCTACAACAAGACTCGAGGTTCCAGTGGGTGAACCTCTCTTCCTCCAGAGAGCGAAGCAGGAACAGCTCTTACAAGAGCTAGTGATTATTCAAGGGAGTATGAAAAGCATAGTAATCCCTTGTAGCAGTTTCCTCAATAAGAGACTCTAGATTGAGGGTAAATCAGGAACAGAAAGTTTAATGGAACACACTGGTCTTTTATACAAGTTTTACAGCAAAGATGATGCCCAGGTGGACCTAGTTGGGCACTGAATACAAAACATACAAGCCAATAAAAACAGAGGTTTACATTTAGACACTCCCATACAGTGTACACAAGCCCTCCCATCTGCCTGTGATAAAATTAACAAAGACAATAGACTAACTCTATTAACTCTAAGCAGAAAAAACATACATTTTTACAAAGTCTGGAAAACACCCCAAAACACCACATATCCCCATAATCCTCTGATAGCCCTGATCTGGGTGAACAACATATCCGAAAATCACCCAGATCGGTTCAGAGGTTCTGAAATTCCCTGGAATTCATAGATTTGACCGATCGCAAGCATGGCCCCATGCCCAAAACAGTTCCATAGAATCAGGGCTAACGGTCAGTCTCTCTGTCTGGAGTACAAAAGTACATAACTCACATAAACAGAGCCTGTTTAAAGTATTTTAGCTAGGTTTATCACAAGGGCCATAGTCACAGGATAGGAGGCTGGTAAACAGGCCCCTCCAAAAAACAATGGTGAAGTTGCTTTCGTCACAAGGAGGGAAGTGAGTTCCACAGGAATGGTGCAGCCCTGGAGTAATCTTGAAGGCAAGCATCAGAGGTGGGAGTACAGACAGAAGATAGATTTAAGTCTTCAGCAGAGCGTAAGGGCCTAGACGGGACATACTTGTGTATTAGTGAGGATAGATAGGTGGGAGCAGCATTATGTAGAGATTTGAAAGCAAGAACATTTTTAAATTGAGCCCTATATTTTATAGGAAGCCAATGTAGGGACTGACAGAAAGGTGAGGCATGGGAGGTGCCGGCAGACAGGAAGATGAGCCTCGCTGCTACATTACATAATGTACACAAAAAAAACAAGTAATAAGGTGGTTCTATAACAATTTTCACAATTCAATATTAATAAATAAGCAGCACTATAAATAGTGAAAAAGCTCCACTCACATATAATTACAAAAAAACAAAGATAAAGTGTTCTGTGCCTTTAAGACTATAATTAATAAATGATATTCACATTAATACCATACAAATGTGTAAAACATTAGTGCAATATAAAATGACCAAAGTGACAAGGTGCACTTGTGAAAACATCATACTTTTTATTGTATTGTGCAAATATTTGAAAAAAAGACCTTTAGTAACTCACTTATGAGTAGCCTTTATTTGTGCTTGTGTCAAAGCTTCAATGTGTATCCCAGAATAGAAAAAACACAAACTCATAGGGCAATATGCATGTACAATAAATAAGGTAAATGTAAACCAAAAAAACTCACAAAGTAGAACAATTTAGTCTGCTTTGAACTGTGCAGGCATCTTTAGTAACATATGTAGGCTTGAGGCTTTGATGAAAGTAGAGACTGCCCAAACAAGTCCGCAATTTTAGACTTTCGATTGGCTGTATTGAAAGAACATATTATCATGCATAATAGGTACCACCCCTATTTCGATCACTATCTAGGGAGTTGTTCACTAAAATGTTCACAGACATTTGTGTAATTGTTAAAAATAACCTTATAATAAAATAATAAAATGCACACATCCACAGTAGACTTGTCTATCCCATGGGACATTTTTATCTCCATATCAAATATAATTTTTCTAAAGCTTTTTTTTTTATTTGAATATACATAAATGTAAATATTATATTATATGTAACTATACCTCCTTAGAGGGAAAAAAAAAAAGGGAAAATAATATTAGTACATGTTTAATGACATTAATTAAGACTTATGTGTCTATTTAACACATCTCAAACTTATATAATAAAAAATAATAAAAATAAACAACATATTAAATTATCCTAACACTTATAAAAATATTTTTTTTTTAAAACTAGAAAAAATGAAAAAGATCAAATTCTATATTAAGACCTCGTGGCTCTAATGTTTTTAATTTGTGGACCCACTTAATTTCCTCTCTTCCTATTTTCAAAAATGATCTCCTCCCCTATACTACCTAATACCTAAAAAGAATTAACCCCTTGGGGAGCCAAATGTGTTGTGCAAAACAAAATGTAAACAAAACCTGGCATGCGCTAACTCCCCGTAATTCACCTCTTTCATAGTAAATGCACCCACCCTTATAATATATCATTTTATAAAACAAGGCTTCATTTAATATCAAATATTTAGCTTATGAAACATAATTTAATATGAAAACAATGGGAGAAAATACGTTTATTGATTATCCTTTTATGGGAAAATTTTTACACTCAACTAGTAAATCTACATGACATCCTTTAACGGTCAGTGTCATAATACTGTGTTGCTTTTACTGCAATAAAATACACATATTTGGTATTCAGTATAAGTCTCACATGTGCAAGACAGATACCCCCTATGTACAGGCTTTCTATCGGCGTTTTGGGTAAGAATTAACAGGGTCAAATATAGCACGTTACATTCATGAAATTCAGAATTCGACTCAGATTGGTTACTAGAGGAGTCTTAATGTAGCAATGCAAACATTTGATTTCAATATTTAGCTTCTGGCCATATAATACAATTGTCTTGTGTGTCATATTTGCATTACCAGTCCTGTAATAGTTAAGAAACAATAAACCATGGCTTTTAACTTAATGGCGAAAACAGTCACGTTGTACGCAGTTTACAGTTGTTTTAAAACTTGCACAACAATAAATATGGTACATGAGTCTTACAACACAATTGTTGATTGTATGTAAAATGGTATGCACTCACTAAGGTCAAGCTTAGTGAAGATCATAGCACCCTGGAGTCTATCAAACAATTCGGATATAAGGGGAATAGAATTTGCATTTTTGAAAGTAATCTTGTTTAATATCCTGTAGTCTATGCAAAGTCGTAATTCTCCATCTTTCTTAGCTACAAAAACAGAACCCTGCACCAGCAAGTGAGAATGATTTACATATATGGCTCTTACTTAAAGATTCCTTGATGTACTCATCCATGATTTTACTTTCTTGTGGAGATTGGGCATATACTGCTCCTTTAGGAGGCATAGCCCCGGGCAACAGATAAATGGAACAATCATATGATCTGTGTGGAGGAAGAGCATTAATCTGGGTTTTACTAAACGCCTCTCTAACCACCCAATACTGTATGGGAGACGTAGCAGCGTAGTACGACAATGCCCACTTTTTTAGAAATGGGTAACATGCAGCTTTCCTGACAGTCTCTACCCCTTTATTATTATTATGATATTTATAGAGCGCCGTCAAATTCCGCAGCGCTTTACAATGGATGGACGAACAGACATGTAGTTGTAACCAGACAAGTTGGACACACAGGAACAGAGGGGTTGAGGGCCCTGCTCAATGAGTTTACATGCTAGAGGAAGTGGGGTAAAATGACACAAAAAGGTAAGGATAGTATTAGACTAATGACAGATGCATAAGAGGAATCAGTCAGGAGCTATTAACAGTTTAATGGATACGCTTTTATGAAGAAGTGGGTTTTTAATGATTTTTTGAAGGAGTGGAGACTGGGTGAGCATTTAATGGAAGAGGGAAGCGAGTTCCACAGGAACGGTGCAGCCCTCGAGAAATCTTGAAGGCGAGCATCAGAGGTGGGAGTACGGACAGAAGATAGACGTAAGTCTTCAGCATTCCAGTATTTCCCCTCTAGTCCAGTAAATATGAGGGTTATGCTTGATTAGCCAATGGAACCCTAATTCAATGGGACAAGAAGGTGAAGCGATTATCTGGAAAGCAATGTCTTCCTTATGCAAAGCTCCTATCGTAATGCAAATAGGCAAGGTCTCATGGATAATAAGAGGTTGAGATAGGGGTCTCCCATCAATAGCCTCAACTGCTAGAGGTGATGATCTCTCCTTGACTGGTATAGTATGTTTTTTAACAAAATACAAATCAATAAAGTTACCAGCTGCACCTGAGTCAACCAGGGCTTTGCATGAAAAGTTCTCCTCATTGCAAAAGGCTGAAATGTCAAGGAGAAATCTGCTTCGGGAATTAATAGAGGACGTATCCATTACACCTAATTATGGGTTTAGCAGGGTATTACCAAAATCTACATGCTGTGGAATCATTTAAGCTTTAAAACCTTTCAAAATCTACAGTAATCTTTCAATATTCCACAGCAGGAGATATTTAATTTTTATTAGAATAAGTAGGCTGAAATGTCAAGGAGAAATCTGAATTAGTAGGCCAAAATGTCAAGGATAAATCTGCTTCTGGAATTAATAGAGGATGTATCCATTACACCTAGTTACTGGTTTAGCAGGGTATTACCAAAATCTATATGCTTTGGAATCATTTAAGCTTTAAAACCTTTCAAAATCTACAGCAATCTTTTAATATTCCACAGCAGGAGATATTTAATTTTTATTAGAATTAGTAGTTTTGTAAAGACCGCTATATATAGAAAAACTTCAAATGAAATAGTGGACAAATTAAAGGGACACTCCAGGCACCCAGACCACTTCTGCCCATTGGAGTGGTCTGGGTACCAACTCCCACTACTCTTAACCCTGCAAGTGTAATTATTGCAGTTTTTTATAAACTGCAATAATTACCTTGCAGGGTTAACTCCACCTCTAGTGGCTGTCTACTAGACAGCCACTAGAGGGCACTTCCGTGTTCCTAGCACAGAAAACCTGTGCTAGAGCGTCACTGGACATCCTCACGCTGTGTGAGGACCTCCAGTGTCGCTCATTTCCCCATCGGAAAGCATTGAAATGCATTTTTAATGCTTTCCTATGGGGAGCTGTAATGCGCATGCGCATTAGGTCTCCCTGGCCAGTGGGCGGGATCAGTCTCGCCCACTGGCCAACGCAATCACTGGGAGGAGCGGCGGCGGAGGAAGAAGCTGCCTATGGTAAGTAACTGAAGGGGTTTTTACCCCTTCAGCAACCAGGGATTGGAGGATGGGAGGGAGAGGGGACCTGCAGTGCCAGGAAAACGGATTGTTTTCCTGGCACTGGAGTTTCCCTTTAAATAATATTATTGAATTTGGAAAGGATTAAAAATTACTTTCAAAATGTATTAGTATAGTAAAAGCTATTAAAGGAAAAATACAGGTGGACTATAGATCTTAAAAAAAAAAAATTGATATCAGAGTGTATGTTGCACTACAAACAGTATACTCATCAATTAATTGCCTTAATATAATGGAAACTGATTACAAGATTTTAAAAATGTGGCATTTAAAACCTCAAAAACTAAATAAGATGTATACCTTGTCCCCTTAAGGTTCTTAGGTGCAGAAGTTTTCCAGACATATAGGACAAGCATCTCTCATATGCCCTTTCTTGCCACAATATAAGCACAGACCCTCTCTTCTCCTATACTGTTTCTCTGCCTCAGATAGTCCTGTAACCCCTAACTGCATAGGTTCGGGTTCAAAAAGCATCAAGAGGTCAGGGACAACAGGTTGTGAGATTTGAGGTGCTAGAGACATAGTCAAAAGTCTAGTTCTGTTTCTAGTAATTCCCCTGGTCCTGAGTCTATTATCTATCTGCATCACATAGGTAATAAAGTAATTTAACCCCTTAGGTAGGTCTTTGGCAGCAATTTCATCAAGTATAACTTTGGATAATCCTTTTTTTTAAATGCAGCAATTAATCCGTTGTTAGTCCAGTCTACCTCAGATGCCAAGGTACGAAATTCTATGGCATAATCCAAGATAGACCGGTTTCCTTGTTTGATATGCATTAGGGCAGTGGAGGAGTCTTCCTCTCTGCCTAATGGTTCAAACGTCAGTTTGAATTCTGTCAGGAATTCCTGGTAACAATGAGCGATACTCCTATGACTTTCCCTCAATGGATTAGCCCAGGTTAAGGCCTTACCTTTACGTTGGTTCATCAGTACAGAAACAAGGCAAGACTAGAGATGGGCACCATACATGAAAACAAGACAAAACTAGGAGAACCCAGAACAGGACAGAAAGCAGAACCCAGAACATGTACACAAGACATGAGGAAAACAAGAACAGGGCAGAAAAGGACTGTACATGAACTGGGAATACAAGACAAAATAAAACAAGACAAGAGATACAAGGTAAAGCAAGAGGAGACATAACTAAGTACTACATATGAAAATCATGGGGATTTAGTCACATTATATGATCATACATTGCATAAGCCTGCCACCAACACCAATGTACCCCATATCTGGCAGGTCCTACTCTGCCTAATGCAAGCTAAACCAACCAAAGAAAACACACATAGTACTTACCTGCAAGAAAGGGCAGAAGACTAGGGCAGAAGACTTGAGCAGCTGCCTGCAAGAACACTGAAACAAAAGGAATGATGGAAAACAAACGGGTGTAGCAACATAAAACAAACATTTAAATGAATCCAAGAGACTGGGAAATCCAGGGATGGCATATAAAAATGAACCCAGAAACCCAGCATAAAGAAAACCACACATAGAATAGAAAACCAAAAAACCAAGAAATACTAAACAAGAATTGTAAAAAGAGTACTGGATACCAGAAGCCATAGCCAGAATAATCTGGAGCTAGGAACAGGATGTGACATAACTCCCCTCCTAAGGAGCGACCTCCGGACGCTCCCAACAGCTCACAGACAAGACCAGCAAACGGCGAGCGGATCCTGCAACAAAGTTCTCTTGACTTCCATGGAGGCAAGGATCCCCCACCGGAAAGGCCTCCTGCAAAGGAACCACCAGCAACGAATGAAGATCACTGCCAGAACAGGAGCACTGCCACAAAACCGGAATCGGAACCAGAACCAGGAACAAAGCATCACAAGATGATACCTGCAGAGACCACCGAACTGCTTGGCAGATCGACCCCCTCCTAGAGAGGAATCAGACAGACTGAACAAGAATGAGGAAGTCATCTCCAGCAGACTGGTCCAGATACAGGAACTCTTGAATGCTGCATAATCCAGGCAGGACAGGATACAGACAGGACAGATCAGGAAAGCTGCAAAGTCCACTCCACGAACTCCAAAAGCCTACGGCCATACTGTCAGGGTGGTGGTCCAGTACCCGGGACCCAGACACTGTCCGGGTGGCGGATCAAGGACTGGGAGCCAGTATGCCTGATGATAAGTGGGAGTCTTCAGCATGAGAGTGGATAGGTCAGGGTCTGGTGCGGGGTAACCGCACACCCCCTGGTGTTGCGCACCAGCATTTGTGCAGCCACATACCAGAACCCTGATGCAGCTTATGCAGATCCCAGGAACTAGGAGCAGGAATTAAGCAGACCTCCCAGGAGCTCAATAGGGAGGCTCTGCAGCAAGAATGTATCCAGCAGTGGAGGAGTCTTCCTCTCTGCCTAATGGTTCAAACGTCAGTTTGAATTCTGCCAGGAATTCCTGGCAACAATGAGCGATACTCCTATTACTTTCCCTCAATGGATTAGCCCAGGTTAAGGCCTTACCTTTATGTTGGTTCATCAGTACAGAAACAAGGCAAGACTAGAGATAGGCACCATACATGAAAACAAGACAAAACTAGGAGAACCCAGAACCGGAGCAGGACAGAAAGCAGAACCCAGAACATGTACACAAGACATGAGGAAAACAAGAACAGGGCAGGACAGGACTGTACATGAACTAGGAATACAAAACAAAATAAAACAAGACAAGAGATATTAGGTAAAACAAGAGGAGACATAACTAAGTACTACATATGAAAATCATGGGGATGTAATCACATTATATGATCATACATTGCATAAGCCTGCCAACAACGCCAATGTACCAGGGCCGGATTAAGAGCACAGTGGGCCTGGTGCTGACAATTATGATGCGCCTAATTACGGAATCTTATCGACCAAAAACACTAAAACAATCATTCCTCCCAAGCGTCATGTATCTGATGGAGATGGTGCTGGAGGGAAACTCATAGGATGCAGCTATAGAAAACACATACTCTATGCTAATTTCTCTCTAATTTATGCTTTCATCTTTCAAGTAAATCCATAACAACTAACAGCAGTGTCCAGTGAAGCAGGAAGTCAATGGGCGGGGTAAAAGGGTGTGCCACTGGCGCGAATCACGTGACAAGACTTGCCAAAAGGGGTGAACATGCCCAAAAAGGGGGCATGTTTGTCCAAAGAATTAGAAGGTCAGCCTGGAATTAATGCATGTCAGGCTGCCCTCCAATCCTGCAGGCTGTCCAACTAAGGGCATACTATGCAGGCAGCACCCTAAACTTGGCATAAATGCATCTGATGATGCGCTCACTCCATTCTTTCTAAGGACTGTGCCCTAGCACTCGCTGGTCCACTTATCTCCTTACCTTCTTACTAACAGGCAGAAGTTCCTGGTATATAGTCTGAGACAGAGAAAAGGTGTCTGTAGTGAGTGTAGAAGAAAGGGGACATGCCACAGTGTTAGAGAGACCAACGTCTGCATTACCTAAACTAACTTTAATGTCAGCCAGTGCACACAAGTTTTGTTCCCATACATCCCTCTTAAGCTTCCAAACTTAAAGGGACTACAGATTATTGTATTTGTTCTGGTAAGTAGAATCATTCCATTCAGGCTTTTTGTAGTAAACACTGTCTTTTCAGAGAAAATAACTCCACTGGCCGCTCCTTAGATGGCTGCTAGAGGTGCTTCCTGGGGCAGTACTGCCTAGTGTGCAGCACTGCCATTCAGTGTCTCCACCCTCTGCATGCAGACACTGAACTTTCCTCATAGAGATGCATTGATTCAATTTATCTTTATGAGGAGATGCTGATTGGCCAGGGCTATGTTGGACTTGTGCTGGCTCTGCCCCTGATCTGCCTAGTTGACAGTCTCAGCCAATCCTATGGGGAAGTATTGTAATTTGCTCAGACCACCATTTCTGAGCCAGCAGCTGCAGAATTGAATACAAGTAATATTTTACTATATTTAGGGAGGCAAGAAGGGGCCAGGGTGGTGGTTTTAACATAATAGGGTCAGAAATACATGATTGTGTTCCTGACCCTATAGTGCTCCTTTAAGCAAGAGTATGTGAAGAGTAGTTAAGGTTGCCACCTTCCTTGGAAAAAAATACCAGCCTTAATCATTTGTATAATTAATTAGTTATGCGTGACATCGCATGATGTAAATCACAAGGAGTGACATCAGAGAAAATTCTGTAAAATCACCAACAAACTACTCAGTTTGATTCTGCTGTATAGATGGATTGCTCCCAGTGTCTCCCTGTCTCCCAGTCTCGCAAGTCACCCAGTGTCTCAGTGTCCCTATGTATCACAGTGTCAGTGTCCCCATGTCGCCCAGTCCCCTAGTCTCCCAGTGTCTGTGTCCCCATTTCTCCCAGTGTCCCAATGTCTCAGTGTGTCCCCATGTCACTATTATACTGGGGACAGTGAGAGACATGGGGACACTGAGAGACCCGGGGACACTGGGAGACATGGAGACACTGAGACATTTAGGGAAACTGGGAGAAATGGGGACACTGAGACACTAGGGACACAGACACTGGGAGACATTGGGACACTGAAACATTTAGGGACACTAAGACACTAGGGACACAGACATGGGAACACAGACACTGGGAGACTAGGGGACACTGGGAGACTAGGGGACACTGGCTGGGAGACAGACACTTGGGGACACTGGTTGGGAGAGAGACACTTGGGGACACTGGGAGACATGAGGACAGTTGTAGACATAGACATTTGGACACTGGGAGACATGGGGACACCAGGCACACTGAGACACTAGGAACACAGACACTGGGAGACATGGAGACACTGAAACATTTGGGGACACCAAGACACTAGGGACACAGACACTGGGAGACTAGGGGACACTGACTGGGAGACAGACACTTGGGGAGACATGGGGACAGTTGTGGACATAGACATGGGGACACTGGGACACATGGGGACACAAGGCACACTGAGAGACATGGGACACGGACACTGGGAGACTTGGGGACACTGAGACACTAGGGACACTGGCTGGGGGACATAGTGTCTCCGTGTCCCAATGTCTCCCAATGTCCCTATGTCTCACAGCGTCCCCATGTGTCTCAGCATCCCCATGTGTCCCAGTGTCTCAGTGTCCACATGTTTTCCAGTGTCTCCAAGTGTCTGTGTCCCCAGGTCTCCCAGTGTCTGTGTCCCCATGTGTCCTAGTGTCTCCGTGTCCCCTAGTGACAGTTTCCCATGTGTCCCCTAGTGTCTGTGTCCCCATATGTCCCCAAGTGTGTCAGTGTCCCCATGTTTTCCAGTGTCCCCAAGTGTCTCAGTGTTCCCAGGTCTCCCAGTGTCTGTGTCCTAATGTCTCAGTGTTCCCTAGTGTATGTGTCATCATGTGTCCCCTAGTGTCTCTGTGTCCCCATATGTCCCCTAGTGTCTCAGTGTCCCCATGTGTCCCCTAGTGTCTCAGTGTCCCCATGTGTCACTGCTGCCTTTCCCCCCATCCCTCACTTACCTGAGCTGTAGAGCTGCTGTCTGGACTCTCTGTGCTGTGTAGCTGCTCCCCCACGGATCAGTGAGTAGTAGAGAGAGGCAGGGATATTCTGTAACTTCCTATCCCTGCCTCTCTCCACACACAGTGACCCTACTGGCCGGTGCAGGTATTGCAGAGTAATTTCCTTTTATTCTGAGAAAATTACCTGCATTTGTATTGCCAGTATTACTGCAATACCGGCATGGCCAGGCAGCCTCAAATACCGTCTGTGCCATTAAAATACCAGTCAGGTGGCAAACCTAAGGGTAGTGTGTAAAAAAAATAAAAAAATAAAAAATAAAAAAACTTTTTTTTTTTTATTTTATTTTTTTTAATGGGCCTATTCCATGGGCCTGGGCCTGGAGCTGCAGCTCCATCAGCCCCTATGTTAATCCGGCCCTGCAATGTACCCCATATCTGGCAGGTCCTAATCTGCCTAATGCAAGCTAAACCAACAAATAAAACACACATAGTACTTACCTGCAAGAAAGGGTAGAAGACTTGAACAGTTGCCTGCAGGAATACTGAAACAAAAGGAATGATGGAAAACAAATGGGTGTGTCAACATAAAACAAAAATTTTAATGAATCCAAGAGACTGGGAAATCCATATATAAGAATTAACCCAGAAACCCAGCATAAAGAAAACCAAACATAGAATAGAAAACCAAAAAAACAAGAAAAACTAAACAAGAATTGTAAAAACCGTACTGGATACTAGAAGCCATAGCCAGAATGATCCGCAGCTAGGAACAGGATGTGACAAGATCATAGTATATACATATACTATAGGTGGAGGTACATTAAGCAGTGGTGACATAATTGGAGAAGCCTCAGGTTGTAGTAATGAGCGTGCTAAAAGCCTGGGCAAATTGATCCATAAGGTGATCATTCTCCTCTAGCTTTCTCTCAAAAGCTGCTATGTGCTGACACAATTCTGCAGGATCTATGGCTCTGTCGTAATGTCAGGATTACAAGTTGATCCAAAATACTTGCCGAGGTCAGGGACACAGAATCATAAAAAAAGATGAGGGAAATCCAAAAGTCAAGGATACCAGATATCAGGGAAGTCAAAACAAAGCCAAAGTCAAGTACCAGAAATGTTGCTCGGCACAACTTTTCCTGTCAGGACGGTAAAGTTGCTTGGCACAATTTTTCCTGTCAGGACAATAAATGCCATTCGCCAAATTTTTATGTGCGGATGAATACATGACAATGGGAGGATAAGGCTATATGATGGAGGAAGAGGAGACTATTATATATCAAAATCAGGTCATCTCTGGGTCTCAATTGCCCTTTTTGGCATCGACCCTAAGATCTTAAACAAATTGTCCCAAATAAAGTATTTTTCTCGATTAACACAAAAATTAGAGGCAATTTCCTGTTCCATTTTACACTGTAATATGACACACTCTTTAATTTGTGGCAACAATTGAACCATAGAAGCTTTCCAATTTGTACCAATAGAGCTTTTGAAGGCCTTAAAATATGGATTAAAAACCATCTCTTGCTTTTCAGTAGAGATGGTAATCTTAAATGTAATATCGCCATCTCTTCCATCCACACCTGATTCTAAGAGTTTATTAATATAATCAAAAAGTGTTTCCCAACCGGATTTAACTAGAGGGCATTTCCACCATACATGTGGCTCATCGGCTGTATCAGTGCCACATCTCCAACCAAAACTTTTATCCTTGGGATACATCTTATTTAGTTTTTGAGGTGTTGAATGCCACACATTTAAAATCTTGTAATGGGTTTCCATTATATTAAGGCAATTAATTGAGGAGTATACTGTTTGTAGTGCAAACCAATTTCTTTTTTAAGATCTATAGTCCACCTGTATTTTTCCTTTAATAGCTTGTATTATACTAATACAATTAGTGATTTAGTTACTTGGGTGGGTGGAATTTAGTGGGAATTAGGGAATAATAAAAAAAAGTTGTTATTTAGTTAAAGTTTGGTTAGCTGTGTTAACTGTATTAACAATGTTTCAAAAGTATAGCACAGAGAGGCTTATGCCCTGTTAGCGGCCGACTCAGAGGCGAATGACACTGCCTCAGAGAGTGACGCAGGGAGTGACGCAGGGGACGCAGGGGACAGGGACTATGTGCCAGATACTGCAGGACCATCAGGGGAAATCGACGATCTGATGGCACAGATGACTGGGTACCCCCTAATAATTTTTCCCCAGACATGCCAGTGTCTACAGCCAATCCTGGCATACAGGCTGACCTGTCTGGCTATAGTGCGCTGGATGTTATGCAGCTGTTCTTGGGGGATGAGATTTTTGGGGAGATAGTCACTATCTGGCACACAATCCAGACTCTCTTATCGCTAGGAAAGAGAGATGGAACCCAACCAATGTGCCAGAATTAAAACAATTCTGGGCACCGACCATGTTAATGGGGCTAATTAAAAAGCCCACAATTAGGATGTATTGGTCTAAACATCCTATTTGCAATACCCCCATTTTTGACGAGACAATGACAAGGGAAATATATGAAGACATACTGCGATTTATCCACTTTAGTGACAATAACAAGTGCCCCCCAAAAGGTGATCCGCAGTATGATCTTTATAAAATACGCCCTTTAACTGCCCACTTTAACAGTAAATTTGCCACTATATATACCCCCAATAAAAACATTTCCATTGACGAGTCCCTCATGAAGTTTAAGGGAAGACTGGGGTTTAGACAATATATCCCATCCAAAAGATCCCGATATGGGATCAAATTTTATAAACTGTGTGAAAGTGTCAGTGGCTACATATACACCTTCCGTGTATACGAAGGAAGGGATAGCCACCTTGATCCCCAGGTTGCCCAGATATAGTAGGGACAAGTGGGAAAATTGTTTTGGACTTAATAATGCCACTACTTAATTTATACATCTATAACTTTTATAATAGCATCCCACTGTTAAAAATGTTGTACTGCTTCGAGACTGTGGCCTGTGGCACTATTTGGAAGAGTCGCACAGGTTTCCCAAAGGCTCTAGTGAACAAAAAAATGAAAAGGGGGGAAACAGCAGCTCTCTGCCAGAATGAACTGCTGGCACTCAAGTACAGGGATAAAAAGGATGTTTTCATCTAAACCACCATCCATGGTGAAAACACTCGGAGGGTCGCAGTTCGTGGCAGAGAGGAATGTAAATGAGTGCCAGTCTGCATACAGCTATATAATCGGCATATGGGGGGCGTTGACGTCTCCGATCAACTGATGCAGCTGTATTTGATCATGCGAGAGACCGGGGCATGGTATAAAAAAGTGGACATATATCTGATGCAGATGGCAATCCACAATGCCTTTGTCATTTTTAAAAAGGCAAATGCTGGGCTGAAAAGCACTTTTCTTTCATTCCAGTTTGAGCTCATTTCTGGGCTACTTGAGTGCCACACAAGGAGACCATCAGTGAAGCCTAGCAGAAGAATGGAGGCAGGTCACTTCTGCTTTAAGATACCACCAACCCCTAAAAAACAAAAGCCCCAGAAAAGGTGCACGTTGTGTTACAAGAGGGGCGTAAGAGCTAAGACCAGCTATTACTGCCCTGATTGCCCCTCTCAGCCCGGCCTATGTATTGGCCACTGTTTTAAAAATTTTCACATCCAGGCCAAATAAGTAGACCAGTTTTGGGGTGTGATTTTTAGTCGTCTGTATGATTGGTTACCGAATCTTGGCTTTGTCTCCTGCTTATCCTGTCTTCTCTGATGCTTGACCTCAGCTTGTCCTATCGTTGTTCTGTTTCTCTTTACTCCTTTGACCTCGGCTTGTACCTTGACAATTCTCTGCTTGTATAGCCTGTCCATTCTAAGGAACAGTATTACAAGTTTCTCTCTCTGTGTTCTCTCTCTTTGTGGTCTGTCTGTGCTTTGGTTTCGGAATCCATGACAGCTTTGCCTAGGATGCAGATGACTGGGTACTACCCCCGGATAAGTTTACCCCAACTATTCCCCCTTTTCACAGCAAATAGTATGCACTTGTTCATAATTTGAATTGATGAGCTGCTTATACTTAAAAATATATGGGGCCTTTGAGAGGTAATTTGCAGCCCTGAGCTGCTAAAATGAGACTTGGGCCCAGCATCCACTTTTGAAAAATATGGAAGTGGTGTGTCTCCAATGTGCCCCTTCAACATCCACATAACCCTGAGAAAGGTACACATGGGGGTATCGTTGCACTTAGATGACATAGCTGAACAACATATTAGGTGTTATACTGCCGTAGCACACATAAGGATAGCAAAATATACAGTAACATCTCCAAGTGTGTGTCAAAAAGGGCAGAAAACATGCTAATTGCAACTAGACTTGGTACAAAGTAACAAAAAAATGATCCTACACTTTTACCTTTATACCTTTTGAAATACCCTGGGGTGTCTACTTCAAGAAATGGTAGGCCTTTGTGGGGTAGTTTGAATTTAAAACCTGCTAAGATGCTTGTTAATTGCACATAGGCCCAGCGTCAAAATTCAAAGTTCGGTAAAAACTGTTATGGCTTGGTCTCGTATATGGCACTGTAGCTTCATGAAATAGTGCCAAAGACATACAATGGGGGTGTCCTTTTACTCAGAAGACTTAGCTGAGCATAATTTTGGGGGTTTGAACTTAGTGGCACATGTGAAATATACAAAATGCCCAGTAAAAATGCAATCCATATGTAAAAAACGCACAAAATTATTTTTTACCACATACTTTGGCATCTATTGGTGAAAAAAATGGGGCATGTTAAGGCACAATATGCACCTACTGTGAGTACTGAAAAGGACAGGTCTCCTATATGGCACTCTAACTTCATGAAATAGTGCCAAAGACATACAATGGGGGTGTCATTTTACTCAACAGATGTAACTGAACACAAAATAAAACTTTGTACAGGAATAGCACACACCAACTTTACAAAATACACACAAGAAGTTCTTTGTTATAAGTTTGTGTGCCAAAAACAACAAAAAAAACACAATTTTACTCCAATATTTAGCAGAGGTTGGCAGTGAAATGGCTATGTAGAAAGTGTTAAAACAACCTTAGGTAAATAACCTGTGATGTCTACTTTATATAAATATATACTTTTGTGTAGCAATTTTGTTTTCTTTTATGGCTATTATGCTTACAAGACAAACATACCAAAATTCTAAAATCGCTCCACATTAAAAGTTTATTTTACTCCTTGTGCTTTGTGACCTGTAACTACCACAAAAAACTGAAAATCCCAGACACATTATATATTCTGTAAATCAGAACAACTAAATGAATTTATTTTTAATTACTTTCCTTAACCTGCATTAATGATGCACACATTATTATTGCAAAAACTGTAAAAAACCACAAAAATTTTATTTTTTTTGCATAGTTCTGTATTTTTTTATAATAAATAAGCATAAATAAGCAGAGAAACCTAATGCGTGTTTTGTTGCAGCCTTGTGTTGTGTGCACCTTTGTCAGAGACCAGGGTGACACTGACCCTGATTCTCTTTTTAACTGCAGATCCCACGTGGAGACAGCCACTAGAGGCTGGATTAACCATGCAGTGTAAACATAGCAGTTTCTCTGACACTGCTATGTTTTAAGCTGCAGGATTAAAACTAGGGGGACCTGGCACCCAGACCACTTCATTGAGCTGAAGTGGTTTGGGTGCATATAGTGGACCTTTAAATCTAAAGGACCAGTAACGTTCTCTTTTTAATATTTTTTTTATAAAGATCGTCTTTTCTGGGTCCCAAGGTGACTGTCTAAATACCACAGAACCATATAGTTTCAGCCAAAATCCCATGGTGCAATTTCAAATGTTTAGAGATGGAAGTTTGTGTGTGTCTTGACATAATTTACGTGTTCTAATATTTGTTTCTTAAGAGGAAAAATGTGTTTTTCCTACGTATTTTTTCTGGCAACTGCACATAAGTAGTAGATGACTCCTACCATTTGGCAATTAAAGAATGATTTGTTTGTAAAGATTTTTGTGTTTGTTGAATCTGAGGAGCACTTCAAGTGCCTACAAATATATTTACATGATTTGCATTTCCCACATTGGTACATTACAATTGTGGAAGACTTAAGCCAAGTATTATTCATAGATGTTGTTTTAAGGTGACTTGGGGCCAATACGTCCTTAAATCTTCGTCCTCTTCTCGCTGTGATCTTCTCATGTGTGGAGTAATCACCTTCTACAAGTGCCTATCCTGATGGAGTAATGTCCAATATCTTTCTAAGATGTTTTAACAGGATACCATCCGACATCAAAAGTATCTATACATATGATCTGTTCTTTATTAGGTTTTATTGGTATATACTCCTTCAGTAGATCTTCTCTATCCATTAGCAGTACTCATTTGTATGCTTTCTTTAAGCGGTTATTTGCTGTTGAGTGAATACTAGACTTTTTCAGCAATAAATTTGGAAGTATATCAACAGCATTGATTTGTCGACAATTTAGCAAAAAATAGGTTAGTTAATAGAGTCCTCTTTTGTAATTTTATGCTCAGAGCTTACCCTCTAATATACATTTTAAATGGTTACATTGATGGTTAGGTTTAGAAGTAACCTTATAAGACTAGTCTCACAGTAAGCAATATTATTTTGGAATTTGATTTATTCTGATGGAGATCCTCTCCAGTATATGAGTCTTTCAACATTCCACACAGCATAGGATACTTTAGATAATTCTAGGTTGCACCTGTCATTGTGACAAGGAAAAGTGCATCTTTTTTCTAATTTTGTGCCAATACCTGACCTCATTGTTTAATACAGACAAAAAACTTGAAAAAAATTACAAAATCTTAGCAACTTGCCTAAACTAAGTTCTCGTATTTTTACCTAAGTTAGCGAATTGAACTGATAGTCTATTGTCACATAATAACAATTTGTAGCCACCATACACAGCACTAGAGAATATAGTGAAAAAGGTGTAGAATATAGTTGTACTCACCTAGTATATTTCTCTACTTGCCTCGTATATTAACCCAAATCTATTCAAAGATAAGAGAAATCAATAGTTGGGCCTTGGCTACAAACAAAATATATAAGTAGAAGAAACAATCAGTTGGGTCCCTCATCTTGTTTGTTTTGGCCAAGGAAGATTAAATTAGAGAAGTAGTATTGATTATGTTTGTTTTAAACCTTTTTTTATTTTATTTTTTAAAGAAAAGTGTAAATTGTGGCAAATCATTTTGACTGATCATCCTCTGAATTCCATATGACCACTTCAGAATTACCATAATCTAGCATTGAATGAACCAATTGCAAAGTTAACATAATTGATTGCCTTAAAAACGCATCCAAGATCGAGCAAGCTATACTTTAATGTGCTCTGGAAGACGTTTATTAACAATTTACAAAGTTATCCGGAATTAAAACACAATTAAAAGATCTCAATCACTGATGGCATTTTAAGGTCAATTAATAGTATTATGAAAGCTTTGTGCCATTTTCATAATAATACATTATTATTCATTCTTATACTACCAGCCATGTTGTGAATTAATAGAAGATGTCATTCCATCAACACCAGAGTTAATAGGTTTGTTGAGCTCTTTAGTTTCATATAATTAATATAACTATTATTATTTGTAATGGGCATCATTAGAACTGTAACATTTTTGCTTTCATTATTTATATTTCTTGCACAGTAAAACACAATGGCCATTGCCACAGATGATATTTTATGACATAACCTGCTAGACTGACAGGTTTAGTTATCAAGGTTAGGTTAAAATAGGTTTAATTATATTAGCCTTGCACTTAAACTTTCACTCTACTTTGGCAACAACTTTGGCTATGGTATTCAGCACCAGCATACAAACAAATTAAATAACCTGTATCATGCCAAGGGTGTATAATTCATTGTTGCTCAATAGAATATTGCCATTTAATGTAATTTGTGTAGTCCATATATGTATTGGCTACTTGGTAGAGATCAGATGACAGAAGGGATAATGTAAATGGTATAGGAATGTAAAAGGGGGGCAGATGGTTTGCAACTTGGATTGATCCTTTGATTAATCAAAGGCTCTGCAGGATGTGAGATTCTACACTTGAGATGCCTGGATGTCTAGTTCCAAAGTAAACTAGCTGATTTCAGCCATATGGCCTGTACCTTTTAATTGAGGAATTGATTTCTTTGATATGTTAATGATCATTAGCTTTCAAGAGAAAAGAGAAAAAACAGATCTTGTGTTCTAGCATCATATCCAAAAGAAATATTAATGTGGAATAATAATTGAGCCTCCTTTTTGTTATACTTGAAATGGGACGGGTACAGTTTTCTAATCAAGCCCAAACATGATTTACGTAACTTAACCAGAGGCGAAGGGATTGTGATGTCCACTATATTGAGTCACAAGTAAGGAGTGTGACATATCTATGAAATAGAAACATAGTAACAAATTCATAGATGCAATTATTATTATTTCTGTGACAAGTACATAAGAGGAGATAGAACCAAATGTTTCCATTTGGATTGATGTTGGTCTGGAACACAAGGGGATGGTCACTTATTGTTTCTGTCGGTATGTCTTAACTGCACCCCTGGGCAAGACTTGATAATCCATAGGGTATATATCTAATGATTTTGAAAGGTGTGGGACTTGCTAAGGGGCCAGAATCTAATTTTGAGTGAGTCACCATTTTTCTTACCAGAGTAAAACATGAGTAAGTGATTAGGACTTCTGTTATTTTATCACTTTTGTTTTTATCTGTTTTTGGTTTAAATACACTGTTTGTCATCTTTTTTTGTATGCACTATGACTATTTTTGTTCAATATTCCTTTATTAAGTTCTGCTTTTGTCTGGTAAAGAATCATGTTACCTGAAGAGACTAATTAGTATTTTGCAATTACATAGATATTGTGCTGAGTTGTATTTTGGTGGGTTTTTATTATTAAGCTACCTGGTGGACCAAGGCAAATTGTCTTGGTGGTGGCAGCATTAAATTAGTAATATTAAGATAATTATTGTTAAGTGTAGGTGGTGTTAAGTGGATTTTATCCTTATTTCCAGTCTAGTGCAGACAAAAAGTGAACTTTAACCCTTTCACCACCACAACTACGTCACTCACACTCTTGAACTAGGGTGTGTTCGTGACAACCTGTTTTGTTACCTGTGCAGAATCCCTAACTATGGAGAACACTAGTAACTATTTTGCCAAATACTGAAAGAGAAAGCATTTGGCGAAATGCCTGTCGGGACAGTTTAGAGCATTGGGGGGCAGATAGATAAGGGATATTCTGCTGCTATTATATTATCGATAGACAAGCCACCATGCTGTGATTTTAGTATCTACTATCTATATACCAACTAGCAACGGCCAGCTAATGTGAGGGGTAGGAACCTAGCTCTCTCTTATTTTCTGTATGGTATTTGGAGACTATGGGAGTTTAGACATTTATTAAGGGGTGACCATGAAGGCACTTTAGTTGATAATAGACTATTTGTACTATACTCCCCTCCCATTACCCTATTAGTTATATATTTTGTGGCCTTTACTCCTACCCTCTCTTTACTCTCAGCACTTATAACTGAGACATATTGATTTATTCCATACAATTGTAGATTTTATTTATTAACTCCTTAAGGACTGAGGCAGTTGTACAAATTGTGATCAAAGCAAAATGTAAACAAAACCTTGAATTTGTGCTATATGTCTATTCAGGCGTAATTCACATCTTTCATATTATGTGCACCCATACTTATCATCTATCATTTTGTTCAGAATAAACAGGGCTTTCATGTCCCGTCAGATATTTGTATATTAAACATTATTTAATATGAATAAAATATAAATAAATTTGAGAAATTAAGATTTTTTTTTATTTATTTTTTTAGTTCTGCAATGCATTTTAACTGTGAATGTCACAATACGGTTAGATGTTACTGCAATAAAGTACACATATTTGTATTCAATGATGTCTCACAAGTAAAACAGCATCCCCAATGTACAGGTTGTTTTGTGTTTTGGAAAGTTACAAGGTCAAATATGGCACATTAAATTTTTCAGTTTATACACATTGAAATTTGCCAGACTGGTTATGTTACCTTTAAGAGCGTATGGTAGCCCAGGAATGAGAATTACCCCCATGATGGCATACTATTTGCAAATGAAGACAACCCAAGGTATTGCAAATGGGGTATGTTCAGTCTTTTTTAATAGCCACTTAGTCACAAACACTGGCCAAAGTTAGCGTTCATAATTGCGTTTTGCATTTTTAACACACAAACAAATATAAATGCTAACTTTGGACAGTGTTTGTGATTAAGTGGCTACTAGAAAAGACTTAACATACCCCATATTGAATATCCTGGCTTGTCTACTTACTCACATGTGGGGTGTGATTCAGAGATTTATGGCAGATAACCATGTTACAATGTCACTATTGATGCATTTTAAAAATATACATTTTGACACCGCAATTTTCTTCTTGTACTTATAGCCCTATAACTTGCAAAAAAAAAAATCATTTAAACACTGGGTGTTTTTAAACTCAGGACAAAATTTTAAATCTATTTAGCAGTTTTTTTCATTAGCTTTTGTAGATAAGTAAAAGATGTTTCAAGTAAAAGTCAACAAACATGTTTTTTTAAATTTTTCACCGTATTTAATTTAGTTTTTTTAAAGTAAATTATATGACATGATACAAATAATGGTATGTAAAGAAAGCCCTTCTTGTCCTGAATAAAATAAATATAATTTGTATGGGAACAGTAAATGAGAGAGAAGTAAATTACAGCTAAACACAAATACCACAAAAGTGTTAAAACAGCCATGGTCCTTAACGTGCAACATGGACAAAACAGTCCGGTCCTTAAGGGGTTAATTGTGAATGTCATAATACTGCTAGCTTTTATTTATGGCAGTTATTTATTTATTTTTTAATAGTCAGTGCATTTCTAATGCTGCATGGTATGTTTCAGCTAGCCCCTGAATTTCAATTATTTTATATTTATTTTATCCTTTCTCGATTGTATTTTGCGCAATTAGTTTTAATCAGATTTAATGGAACCAACATCCAAGTTTAATGTGCTAACATAGGTTTATATATTTTAAAATTGTTACATTTCTGATTTAACATTATAGCTCTTAGGCTTAAAATGTTATTTTTTTATTTTTTACTCTGCAGTGCCTAGTATAATACTACTTTAATTGAGTAAAGTATTATGACACAGTTTGTATGTGAGTGTACTATATTGTGTTCTAAAGAAGTAGTTCATGGTTTCATCGTATTTCAAGATTTAACATTGTTACAAGACAAGGAAAAAAGAAAGAAAAACAAATATTGTTTTTCTGTTTTCATTTTAGATTTCATAGAGTGTTTATAAAATTGCTTTTTGCTTTTAAAGCAGATTGTGAATAACTGTCCATACTGCAATTTCTGTAATTGAACTACACACCATAAGGAAGACTCGGCTAAGGAATAAATGCTGAAGCATGTGATGCTTTTATGGCTTATGAGTTGCAGTACCACAATGCGAAAATTCCACAAGCTTTATCATTTGTAAGAAGATCTTCAAAGTGCTGCTTTATATCAAATTATATGTTATCACAGATCTTCTTTATTCGTTTTCATTGTTTGCATGTAATGCAATTCATGAAATTAAATATATTTCAATCCACAGTTTACTGTGATTAAAACATATGTAATGAAATTGGGCTACATATTACAGTTTATCTTATATTAATATACAATAGTTTTTGCAGCAATAAAATGTTCTCAGCTTAAAGAAAAGAATATCAGTACTGGAGTTTTTTTCTAAGTTTGATATTTTGCTCAAAATTTTGAAAGTCAGTTGTGAACACATTTGCTGTTTATCAAAAGATGTGTAAAATGTAGTGCTATGTAAAAATAACCTACATTTATAGCTAACTATTTACAGCTAAAAGGACAGTTTATATTTTACTTTATACTATTAAATACTATTGAATTCTGGAAGCATAAAAAATGTACAATTAACCTCTACACGTCATCACTCGTGTATAGATGATTGCCACGGTATGCAGCCATACCCCGCAATTCAGTATGCACAATTTTGCATAATTGCAAATGAAATTAATTTATTTTAAACTAATTTGGTTTTCAAATTATGGCAAGAATGCAGTGAGAGAGCTGAGAGTGCTGTGACTTTGGGAGCAGCAACGCTATGAGCCTCTACTGAGAATGTGTACTGAGTACTAAGACTAGCTCTCTGTACCCAATGCTGCACTAGCCTGTCATTTATGTCAAATATTTTTTCATAACTTTACATAACATCAACAAGTCTATGTGTGCAAACTCTCTATTATGGTCCCATTGTCTTCCTGTCTACTCAGTGAGAACAAAGGAGGAGCCTAAATGATAATTAAAGCAGCCCTGCCATGCTGAATTGCTTTCTCTTTAAGACTCTGTTCTTCATTTCTTCCTGACCTATTTTTTTTTTTTTTTTTTTTTAAACATAAGACAAAGTAGGGACTACTTTTTCCTATGTATTTTTCCTATGCTTGACCATCTTTGAACCAAGGATGAGCTTAAGTCCACTCCATTTCCTGTGGCTGCTCACTGTTGAAAAGAAACAAAAAGAGCCCTCACTCCAATAAAGTGTCCATGGTGGGGAACCTATTAAAATATTAACTGGGGGGGCATAGTGTAATACCTGAGCCCCCCATCCAGGCCCCATGAGTGGATGCTACTTAACTAAATGGGGAACCTAGTGTCCCCCTCTGGCCCCCACCAATAAACGGTAGGTGGGAGGCCTGAGTGACAAAGGGGTGGACCTAAGGCCTCCCCCCAACCCCATGAGCAGCAGGTGGGGGCCATAATTGTAATTGTCTTATTTATTGTTAAACAATCTCCCCCTCATATAATATTGTAAAGCGCTATGGAATCTGTTGGTGCTATATAAATGCCAATTACAATAACAATAATTGGTTTAAATAGGGCCATTGAATGAGGCTGTCACAGGTGAGGGGGACTTGGCCTGGACTCCCTTTCACAGGTGGTTCATTCAAGTGCCCTATTTAACCTTGACCTGCAGAGCGTCCCAGAAGGAAGCATTTCCCAAGTAAGTGGATTAATCTCAGAAGAGCAGGCATTAGGTGCTATAGTAGGACCTGCCAAGAATGGGGTACATTGATTTTGTGGCAGGCATATGAATCTATGATCATATACTGGAACTAAAACCCCAATTTTTTTGCCAAGGTGAGGTGTTTTTAAATAAAACTATTACACTCTGAAAGGTTTGAAATTGCTGTTTAGTAAATGAGCAAATGAGATGGTTCTTGTATGATGTTTTAAATATTGATCTAAAAATATTTTAAACATATTTTTCCATTTTTGTCACATATTTTTTACATATAGCAGTTGTTTTGTTGAATTCAGCAGAAATTGAATGCACAAGCCTACATAATATGCACACCTAACGTGATACTATACAGGGAGTGCAGAATTATTAGGCAAGTTGTATTTTTGAGGATTAATTTTATTATTGAACAACAACCATGTTCTCAATGAACCCAAAAAACTCATTAATATCAAAGCTGAATATTTTTGGAAGTAGTTTTTAGTTTGTTTTTAGTTATAGCTATGTTAGGGGGATATCTGTGTGTGCAGGTGACTATTACTGTGCATAATTATTAGGCAACTTAACAAAAAACAAATATATACCCATTTCAATTATTTATTATTACCAGTGAAACCAATATAACATCTCAACATTCACAAATATACATTTCTGACATTCAAAAACAAAACAAAAACAAATCAGTGACCAATATAGCCACCTTTCTTTGCAAGGACACTCAAAAGCCTGCCATCCATGGATTCTGTCAGTGTTTTGATCTGTTCACCATCAACATTGCGTGCAGCAGCAACCACAGCCTCCCAGACACTGTTCAGAGGTGTACTGTTTTCCCTCCTTGTAAATCTCACATTTGATGATGGACCACAGGTTCTCAATGGGGTTCAGATCAGGTGAACAAGGAGGCCATGTCATTAGATTTTCTTCTTTTATACCCTTTCTTGCCAGCCACGCTGTGGAGTACTTGGACGCGTGTGATGGAGCATTGTCCTGCATGAAAATCATGTTTTTCTTGAAGGATGCAGACTTCTTCCTGTACCACTGCTTGAAGAAGGTGTCTTCCAGGAACTGGCAGTAGGACTGGGAGTTGAGCTTGACTCCATCCTCAACCCGAAAAGGCCCCACAAGCTCATCTTTGATGATACCAGCCCAAACCAGTACTCCACCTCCACCTTGCTGGCGTCTGAGTCGGACTGGAGCTCTCTGCCCTTTACCAATCCAGCCACGGGCCCATCCATCTGGCCCATCAAGACTCACTCTCATTTCATCAGTCCATAAAACCTTAGAAAAATCAGTCTTGAGATATTTCTTGGCCCAGTCTTGACGTTTCAGCTTGTGTGTCTTGTTCAGTGGTGGTCGTCTTTCAGCCTTTCTTACCTTGGCCATGTCTCTGAGTATTGCACACCTTGTGCTTTTGGGCACTCCAGTGATGTTGCAGCTCTGAAATATGGCCAAACTGGTGGCAAGTGGCATCGTGGCAGCTGCACGCTTGACTTTTCTCAGTTCATGGGTAGTTATTTTGCGCCTTGGTTTTTCCACACGCTTCTTGCGACCCTGTTGACTATTTTGAATGAAACGCTTGATTGTTCGATGATCACGCTTCAGAAGCTTTGCAATTTTAAGAGTGCTGCATCCCTCTGCAAGATATCTCACTATTTTTGACTTTTCTGAGCCTGTCAAGTCCTTCTTTTGACCAATTTTGCCAAAGGAAAGGAAGTTGCCTAATAATTATGCACACCTGATATAGGGTGTTGATGTCATTAGACCACACCCCTTCTCATTACAGAGATGCACATCACCTAATATGCTTAATTGGTAGTAGGCTTTTGAGCCTATACAGCTTGGAGTAAGACAACATGCATAAAGAGGATGATGTGGTCAAAATACTCATTTGCCTAATAATTCTGCACTCCCTGTATGCATATTCAATATCACCTAAAATATGGCACAGAAAACATTCTACTCAGTCAAATATACTCGACAGCAAAACATCTCATGAGGACTTTTCTACTAGAGTTCAATATTCTATTTTCAAGCAACAATTGTAAAATACAGTGTTTGCCAAAAAAGTAAAAAGTGTTACACAAGATGATTTATTAATACACTCCATGCAATGTTTGCTACACATGCTTTGCTGACATTTAAAAGTGGTTGTATAAAGTGACTGATAGACAGGACATTTTGAAATGCCACTGCTCTATTAATTTAGGCCTATGTGCCCTAAAAGCAAGAGGCTGATTTTCTTATACAATTGTTTAATATATGGTGATGTTAAACCCTGGTTATGCAATAAAGCCCATGATTAAAATCTAAAAAAAAAAAATTGTTGCTAAAAATATTTATTTATTTGTTTATTCATTCTATGGAGACCCTACTGTCTTCTTAAAATAAAATGTATCCAATTGACAAGGGAAACACACAATCTCAATACAATGCAAGTAATATATAAAAAAATATAAATATTGAAAAACTGCTAGAAGGACTAAACATAAAACCATTTGCTATACTAGCAAAATAATTTAACCTGCAGAATAGAGAATTCTTTACGTATTTGTGTATGTAAGGGACAAGATAAGTCAATGGGGAAAATTGAATATCTATTTAAGGGACATAAGATAGATAAGGTTCTGTCTCTATGTAATAATATAATCACACAAATACATCTTACTAGAATCCCAGCAAGTAAAGCATGGAAAGATAATCTAAATATTGATATTACAATGGCAATGTGGTGCTACGGCCAGAGTATTACAAACAGATATATTCACTGTATAAATCTGCAGGAATATGTATTTAAGGTAATAAACCGATGGTACTTAGTACTTACAAAATTATTGGCAATATGTCCACATAATAAAGAATTATGCTGGAGATGCAATATGAGTAAGGGATCATATATACACATCTGGTGGGAGTGCCCAGAAATTGGAGCATTCTGGAACACCTCTTTTTGGTTTCTGAGAGATTTGGGAGTGTCACTTGTGTGTATTAAATCAGAATTTGCTCTATTACACATGATAGATAGAAACTTAATGGAGAAATATCTGATTTTAATGATGGCCTCAAAGGTTCTAATAGCCAGGAAATGGAAACAGACAATAAAGCCCAATGTACATGATCTTATTCACCAAGTTAAATACCAGATGAAGATGGAGAAAGGATTTGACTGGCTTAGTGCAATGGCAAGACAGAAAACTAAAATGGCTAGAATATATTGAAATATATTAAATAAAAGGAGTAAACACTCCAACCCTGGATGTGAAGTATGTATTATGCAATGTATTGTGATAGTTTTCTAATAAAATAATATTAAAAATATATGTATAAACAATATTAAGATGATAATGACGTGGAATTCCCAACCATTTTCGAATCATTGTATTATTAATACTATGTGCACTTTGGTATATCTTAACATAGATAGACTTTCACGTGCATACATTTTAAATTTTGATTTTATATTTTGCTTTAAGATTTCTTTTTGCTTTATTCATCCAAATTGCCAATGAGAAAAGCCAACAATAGTTTGTAAAACTAACTGACTGAACTGACATGTGTAGTAACACAACATACATGATCTTCAAACTAATTTTATATCAATATTTAAAACACAAATTACTAAAAGGACTTAGAGGACTCAAAAGGCTTAAGAAAATACAGCTTTGGTCAAAGGAACCTGGCTCTTACCAAAACAAAACATCCAAAAAAAGGAAACATAAAATTTCTGTCTGTTCTAGCGACAAGACCACGCTTTCCTTGCAATACAAAAAAATATATATAAAAAAAAAAAAAAGAAAACTGCAATATTGGCTCTTTATTCTAGTCCAACGGCTAAAACCGTGGGCCCTGGCATCTCCGCAGATTGGTTTACAATTTCTAACGGGACCAGGCAGGGATGTCCCCTGGCCCCGGTTTTATATATTTTTACTCTTGAACCGCTCGCAGTGAGCATAAGAAACAACTATCAAATTAAAGGAGTTATTCTGAATCATTCTGAATTTAAGATCAGCCTATATGCTGATGATATAATATTAACATTGTCTGATCTGGATATATTACTAGGGGCCTTGTTTCGGGAGTTGGAAGACTATGGTAGAGTTTCAAACTATAAATTAAATATTGGTAAATCCAAAGTTATGCCCATCAATTTAGATTTTATGACAATTAATAGATTATCAGTTAAATATCCCTTCACTTGGTCATCACAAGGTTTTAAATATCTTGGGATTCATTTATCTTATAGCTTAAAAGAAATGATCAATATGTGGATAATCTTATAAAAGATACCAGTGATAAATTACTCAAAGAGTGGAGAAACATAGGAATTTCCTGGTTGGGAAGAATAAATATCATCAAATCATATATTCTACCTCATTGGTCATACCAGTTCAGAATGATCCCTTTATCTATAACAATAACTAAACTTAGATTCATAAATTATTTCTGAATTACATATGGGATTATAAGAGGTCAAGGATCTTGATCTTACATGTAATGAAAAAGTCCAGTAAGGGTGGCCTGGCTGTCCCAAATCTTATCAAATATTACAAAGCCTCTAGGTTGTACCATCTGTGGAGATGGCAGGGCCCAACCACAATAGAAGAGCCTTGGTATAAAATTGAATCCTTTCTGTGTAATTCAAAAGATCTTTCTAATATGTTATGGATTGACGTTGGGGCTAGTGCAAAATTCATCTCCAACATATAAATTTCATACATAAAAGATATCTATGAAATTTGGGTAAAATACAGGAAAAGAAATCACATTTTAAATAAAATTTCTAAGTATAGTCCAATTAAGACAATGGAATATAATATTAATGACCTAAATTTAGGTAATTGGATCAAATTTGGTTCAACTAAAATAGATAATTTATTAGAATCTTCAGTTAAGTCTTGACCTTAATTCAAGAGAGTTATTCTCATACTTAAGAATAAAAAATTATTTGGATAACCATCTGCTTTGTGACAACACTAGGATAAAAAATTTTTTTAATGATCTATTTAAAAATAATACTAATTGTAAATCGATATCTAGTTGGTATGAAATATTGAGTCTAAACCAAAAGCCTGTAAAAACTGGGAACAAGAAAGTGAGTCTCCAATAGAGTTAGAGCAGTGGTATAGATCAATTCAAGAAGTTAAAACATTGTTGCATTGTTTAAAGGACCACTCTAGGTACCCAGACCACTTCAGCTTAATGGAGTGGTTTGGGTGCCTGGTCCTTCTAGGGTTAACCCATTTTTTCATAAACATAGCAGTTTCAGAGAAACTGCTATGTTTATCAATGGGTTAAGCCTTCCCCTTTTTCCTCTAGCAGCTGTCTCATTGACAGCTGCTAGAGGCGCTTGCGTGCTTCTCACTGTGATTTTCACAGTGAGAGCACGCCAGCGTCCATAGGAAAGCATTATGAATGCTTTCCTATGTGACCGGCTGAATGCGCCCGCAGCTCTTGCCGCGCGTGCGCAGTCAGCCGACGGGGAAGAGAAGAGGAGGATCGGAGGAGGGGAGCTCTCCGCCCAGCGCTGGAAAAAGGTAAGTTTTAACCCCTTTCCCCCTTCCAGCGCCGGATGGGAGGGGGTCCCTGAGGGTGGGGGCACCCTCAGGGCACTATAGTGCCAGTAAAACGAGTATGTTTTCCTGTCACTATAGTGATCCTTTAAATATCATAGAGCTCCATTATAAAATTCTTCATCAATGGCATAGAGTACCAAAAAGTCTAAATAGAATTAACCCTGATAATTCCAAACTTTGTTGGAGGTGTACTTGTGCTGAAGGTAGCTCTAAACATATCTGGTGGGGATTTAGGCTTTTAACTCCTTAAGGATCAAACATCTGGAATAAAAGGGAATCATGACATGTCACACATGTCATGTGTCCTTAAGGGGTTAAGACCTATATGGAAGAAAGCATTTAGAGTTATATCAGATTTAGTGGGAGAAGATTTGGAAGATAAGTTAATGGTTGCTCTTTTTCATTTTAATTTAAGAAGATTCTCAACTCAAAATAGATATCTAATAATCCAATTTATGATGGCCATAAAAATAGATATATCAAGATAATGGCTACAGAAAAAGACTCCATCTTGGACCCAAGTGCTATCTCAGATTAAATACCAACACGATATGGAAAGGGGAATTTCTTTTCAATATCAGAGCCACTTAAAATTTGGTGAGAGATGGTTACCTTGGTTAGATAATCTGATATAACTATATACCTTGTTGCGTTCTCTGTTATGAATATCCTTATATATATATATATATATATATATATATAAAAATTATATAGGAAATAAGGCTTGCACTCACGGTCTGTAGTAATGATAAAATATTTCTTCTTTATTAGAATATTCTTAAAACATGTCTGTTATCATCGACGTTTCAGCCATCGTTCGTGGCTTTCATCAGGATCAGTTCAGTACAAATAATACATTTACAAACATCAGCATTTAAATAGCTAAACAGACTAATTATTAAATCTAAAAAACACTCACCACCTGTGTTACCGATCGCCCGGCGTCTCTCGCCATCGGTAACACAGTGGTAAATAGTAGTCTGTTTAACTATTTAAGCGATGTTTAACTGACTGAAACTTTCCCACAAACTAATTTATAAAATATTCTAATAAAGAAAATATTTATCATGAACAGAATCTGCCTTATATATTTTGTAACTATGGCTTTTATGCACCCGGCATTTTCTAATACTTTAAAGTGTGTGTGCAGGGTACCACTGGATGATTATATATATATATATATATATATATATATATATATATATATATAAAGATCACTCTAGTTCTTCCCTATGGTACTGTATTCAGGAAAGTTATGAAGTAACCTAATTATTATAGTTTAGGCCCGCCTAATCCGCTCAGTCCTTTTAAATTTTGATATATGTTTTTTTGTATGTGAAGTTTACTCAGTTCATATATCCTTCTATTGTTAATCAAAGTCTCTATGTCTAATTCTGAACTGTTTTTGTCTGTGAAGTTACACATGTAAAATTTGCAAAAAGAATAATAAAAAAAAATCCAAAAAAAGGAAACTTAAGATTTCTGTCTGTTCTAGCGACAAGGCCAAGTTTTCCTTGCAATACAAAAAACATAACAAATCCAGATTTTATCTGTTACAAAAATTAAAACCATAGAAAATTTTAGTTACTTGTGCACTATCCTAAATCCCTGTTTTTTTCAAATAACAGGAGATTTTTATTATCACTCCAATTGCCATTAAAATGCAGGCTCATATTCCCTGCTAAGGCTGACCTCTTCGGTGAACCATACTCTAAAAATTCTCTTTGGGACTTTTAACTAAAAGGAAAAATCTCTAATAAGATAGCAAGGTTTTTTTTTTTTTATATAAACCCTTGCACACTTATTAGAAAAAATAAAAATAATAATATGTATTTGCTTTTGTTCTATGTACTTAGACTGATTAGCCATTTCTGACACTCAGGAGTATTGGACTTTTGAGCACTTTTAATTTGCTTCTGTATTTGCTTCTGTGTTATGATATGAGCAGGTGCTCTTGCACTTTAATGGCCATTGGAGTTATACTAAGAACCTCCTGTAATTTCTAATTTTTTTCTTAAGTTTCATTGTGTATTTTTTTTTTTTTGCAGCATAGTTAAGACTTTTTACTCTACAAATGATTGCTCATGCTTCGACTGGTATTTTTCTTAGCGTGCAGTATTTCGTGGTTCTAAATGCCCATGTCAGGGAACATGGTTGGTGGACCTCTGGCAGGGATATTAATTTGAGATTACCTCTGTACTGGCCCACTTCAATTCTATTGTGATTAATGCTTCTTCTTGTGTAATTGCTCTTACAGAGACTTTACAAACACAGTGTCATCACAGTTGTCTTTTTCATGTACATAATTTCCATTTTGCTTTTGTGTTTTTATAGTCAGTACAGTGGAGTATTCAGTTATCTTGCCTTGAGGCATTCATACTTGCCAGCTCCTTTTCTATTGAGTATCGCTAAACGAATAGTCTGTTAGGACAAAATGATTCCCATAATGGTCTTTAACCCCTTAAGGACCAAACATCTGGAATAAAAGGCGAATCATGACATGTCACACATGTCATGTGTCCTTAAGGGGTTAAGGGATTACATTTAAATATTTTGAAATGTTTTACATATATAGTTAAACTGCATTGCAACTGCATTTCCATTAAAGCGATCCCTGAGAATTTTTTTGCCTATTTAATCTACTGTAGAAGCTTATGGCCTAGTCTTATGTATTTCAAATCACAAATCATTTAGTGCAGCAGGCTAATACACACATTTAGCAACAAAATAAGTTATGGAGCATGAATACTGTGGCAGACCTCTCTGCCTTTGGATTATTATTTAAAACCTGAGTCGTCTGTTTGTTCGGTTATTGCCGGTTGTTTGAATGTTTTCTGCTTGCATTCATCCAAATACGAACAAACTACCGAATGGCAGGCCACCCAGCAGAGAAGTGTGCTGCTCATTAACCTTTCTGCCCTCATTAACATTGTGCTTAACCGCAGACACTTCCAACTCCCGAACGGTCGGCTGGGTGGTCATCATTTGTATGAACGAACACGTGGCGGCGGCCATCGTGGACAGTCAAATGCCCAGTGGTGTTCGTCAACAAACTCATGGAACTGATTTCGGACACTGCTTCCCACGAACACCGCTGAAATCACTGATCATCCATCACTCTGTTCCAAATTCATATGAACGCCATGCCGTTCAGTGAATGGACAATGCACGAATGGAACTGTACCAGATAGTAAACCCATGGAGCTCATTTGTTTTGTCGAACGCCCAATGTATAAACCTTAAAGGACCACTCTAGGCACCCAGACCACTTCAGCTTAATGAAGTGGTCTGGGTGCCAGGTCCAGCTAGGGTTAACCCATTTTTTCATAAACATAGCAGTTTCAGAGAAACTGCTGTTTATGAATGGGTTAAGCCTTCCCCCTAATCCTCTAGTGGCTGTCTCATTGACAGCCACTAGAGGCGCTTGCGTGCTTCTCACCGTGATTTTCACAGTGAGAGCACGCCAGCGTCCATAGGAAAGCATTATGAATGCTTTCCTATGTGACCGGCTGAATGCGCGCGCAGCTCTTGCCGCGCGTGCGCATTCAGCCGACGAGGAGGAGAAGAGGAGGATCGGAGGAGGAGAGCTCCCCGCCCAGCGCTGGAAAAAGGTAAGTTTTAACCCCTTTCCCGAGCCGGGCGGGAGGGGGACCCTGAGGGTGGGGGCACCCTCAGGGCACTATAGTGCCAGGAAAACGAGTATGTTTTCCTGGCACTATAGTGGTCCTTTAAGTCCATGGCGATTGAACTACATGTATTGGATCTGAGCACTGTTTGGTTATATTGAGCACTCAGATCCAAGCTATCTGGGGATATGTTGAATGTGGGAGTTCCTTTCGGTATATTTGTAAATATGTATTTTTATGTGTTTTTACCATTACTGTAAAATGGGGATATTCTCTATGCCTGGAGGTAATTGAGTTACTTCAAGCACTTAATCCAATTATCTCCAGGATAGAGAGGAGGAGTTGTACTGTTTGTGTGGGAGTGTTTGCATTCTGTAAATGTATGTGATTGGCTAATGTAAACATTGTCTCAGTCTTCCACAAGGTCCCTATGGGAGTGTCCCTTGATGGAATACCTGCCTAAAAGGCTCACATGTAGCCCCCATTAAACAGATCCTACTGGACCCTTAATACAGAGCCTCATCTCGTACTTGGGGGGATAATTCGTATGATTCCTGTTCAGGGTTCAGGAGTGTTTGGTAGCAGACTTCACATTCGGGAAAAAGAACAGCTTTGGCAGCGTTAACCCCTTCCCTACTCAGGGTGCCATTTCAAATACCCACTATTATTTTCCTTAGAATGTTCACAGAAGTTGCCAGGCACTAACAGCTTACTATTTTGAACTGAAAAACTATCTGTTTACATGAGATATCTTCTAGGTAATATATGCAAACAGTGTAATACTATATATATAATGCAACATCAAACAGGTGACAATAAATTCATATCTATGGAGTACTGCTAACCTGAGGGTACTATTACTCTCAAAGAGATTTATTAAGCAAAGTACTATCAATAACAACTAATTCCATTACACCATAGGATGTTATATATATTTTTCATGTAAACAGTTCTGTTTTGTATCATGCTGTATATCGCTTACTTGATCGCTAACTTGATTTCACCAGTGCCCCTGTAGCGAGTTCTTGTTCAAAGTGTTATCATTCACAATGAATTCTATATCACACTGGGAAATTACATTGTGTTTTAATAAAAACATTCCATGTAAAAATGTTTGTGTTGTATGTTTTATTCCTATTATATTAAGTATTTTCTTTTAATGCATACCCAACCTTAGTTTTTTTTTTTATTGTGTGGTACATTGTGGGTCTTGGCTATACTTGGTAAGGCACCACTGCTAAGCAGTTACTACACGTTTTTCATACAACCCTTACTTGGACCTTTTTACAATTTTATATCACCATTACTTAAGTATCATATTTTGTTATTTCTCCCTGTCTTATTGCTGGGGATTAAGGAGAAAACCAATGCCCTGGGGATTCCAGGCTGGTCTGCTGGGTGGACCAGAGTTTTTTCAGCCCATCTTGTGCCTCAAATTGGCTGCCTTTGGAGGAGTTTTCCTAATGGTCTCTGACAGGATTGTCCTTGAGGCCGGAAACTGTTCTCCTTCCAATGTTTATACTATCTTCACAATACAGATTATCTTGTCATTCTCTACCTGTAACTTTGAACCTCCATTTTTCACCAGTTGCATGAGAACTAAATTGGCTGTCCATAGCTCCTTTATAAGAGTTATTAAATGACTTTGTACTTTGTGACATGTTTCTCTTCGTAATAGAGTCCACTGGGGTTTTTCTCCCCTTCACTTAAATCATGCTTGCGACTCTTCCTCAAACTTACAGTATATACTCGAGTATAAGTCTAGTTTTTCAGCACATTTTTTGAGCTTAAAAACCCCCACTCGACTTATACTCGAGTCACTGTCTGTATTATGGCAACTTAGAGAGCCGCGGCCGTCAGAGCCATGGCAACGATCCGCGCGGCAACCAGACCGCGAGACTTACAGTGGAGCTGACCGGAACGGAGGAGAAGGGAGCTGACAGGAGCTGCAGGAAAGGTAAGTAAATGCTTCCTGCCGGCCCCCCACTTCACAGCCCATGCCACTGGACCACCAGGGATTAAGATAGCCCTCCTCCCTGACCAGTTAACAAGCAGGGAGGGGGGGACAAAAAAAAATTAAAATAATAAAAAAATAATATTAAAAAAAAATTAAAATAATAAAAATGCCCTCCCCCCACCCGGTTCACACACACTACACAAACACACACTCTGCATTATATACACAGAGTGTGTGTATATAATGCAGAGTGTGTGTTTGTATGAGTGTGTGTGTGTGTATATAATGCAGAGTGTGTGTTTGTTTTTAATGCAGTTTGTTTGTATGAGTGTGTGTGTATATAATTATAAAAATCACAGAATTTCATAGTCCAAGTTTTACCCTCGACTTATCCACGAGGCATAGCATATTTCACAATTGTTGGTCACAAAACTGCACTCGACTTATACATGAGATCGACTTATACACGAGTATATACGGTACTCAACCTCTCTTTGTCTGCTGACTACCTTTCTGGTAATTCCACCCTACTACAAATAGCCTTTATTGCAAGCCCATTTTTTTACTTTTTATCTTTATCTTTTCTGGTTTGTCTGGATCTATGCCCTTTCAATTCTGCTATTGTTACCAATCTAAATTAATTATAATAGTTAAAAATAAACACCAAGTAGCAAGAAACAATAAAACAAAAAAGTGGGGAGAAAAAAAATATAATAAGATTAATGATAACTTTTAGTTTATTCAGGAACGCAGGGAGAAGCTCTGAAATTCTGATGTCTATAACAGGAAGTCAAAAAGCTGTTCAGAAGAGTTTTAACCCCTTAAGAATCAAACTTATTTTGTTTGTCTTTCACTTAAGGACACAATAAATGTTTGCATTTACACTATGTGTGTGTTCAACCGCAATTTCCATCTTTGTCACCAACACATATTACGTACTGTTTTTTAATTAAAATAAAATGGATTTCATTTGATATGACATATACATCTATGAATACTCTATTAGGAAAAATACACAAAAAAAGAAGAAAACTTTTTTTTTCACAGTTTTGGCAATAACAGTTTGTGCATAGTAAGTGCAGTTTAAAAAGGTAATTCAAAATAAGCTAATTTATTTGCCCTGATCTACAGAGTACATAATATGTCTAGGATTCCAGTTTATTTTTTGTAGTTACTTGTCAAAATATACTGCTCAAATAAAATAAAATTTCAATGTGGAACAATTTGAGAATTTACTATGTCTGTCTTGTAAGCTTAATAGCCATGACAGAAAATAAACTTGCAACACAAAAGTATGTTTATATAAAGTAGACTTCACAGGTTTTTTTCCCAGAGGTATTTGAGACTTTTTGCCATTTATCTGCCAATCTCTATTAAATATTGTGGTAAAATTGTGTGTGTGTGTGTGTGGGGGGAGGGAGGGGAGGGGGAACAAGGGAACTTTCAGCTTTTTACCATACACACATATAACAAGGTTTTTTTTAAATGTGTATTTTGTAATCTTGATGTGTGCTTCTCCTATGCAGTACCACATATTGTGTACAGCTACATTGTTTGAGTATAACAATACCCCCAATGCATACCTTGTCACTATCCTGTGCAGATACAATGCCAAATAACAGACGTGACAACTTCAGTTTTTACATATAGAATTTTGATAGATGAATTTGATAGGCCTTTTTCTAATTTTGGGGAACTAAAGAAGCTTGACTGTTTAAATTACCCTGCACATGTCTACCATATGTAAAATAGATACAGAATATCTCATATGGTGGATATTGTGCCTTAACATGCCACAATGTGTTACCAGTTAATGTTTACATTTGTAGTAAAACAATGTTTTTCATTATTTACATACACATCATATTATAATAAAATAACATTTATTCAACTATCCCTTACTTTAATGGTTAGAATTCAAAGTGAGACATTTTATAGTTCGACTATATTGGCCTTAAATTGAAATGTAGTTATAATTCACTGTGATATACACTTCAGTGAAAACCCTGCTATTGTATTGCTAACTAATGGAACATATTCAGACTATAGAAATATATATTGCACACAAATATAATCTGGACTTTGGAATATATATGTTAACATAATACACAGTAATGGTTAAATTAACAGAATTATTTAGGAATGACAAACATAGCATAGCTATTCTGTTGCTTATGGCTGGATGTAGTTAACTGAGATCTTCTTACCCCTTCGGTGTGATAAAAATTATACAGCTGTCAATTTGATAGATTAAATGTTGGTGGCAAACTTTTTTAAACGATAATTCTTTTTACACACTGCTAAGTTCAAACAATGAAATATTGAATATCAAGTCAGTAAAACAAGTTCATTACAAAGTAGATCAAGGTGCAGTACATTGACAAAGTTACATTAACCCATTAAGGACACATGACATGTTACATGTCATGATTCCCTTTTATTCCAGAAGTTTGGTCCTTAAGGGGTTAAACACATTAGACTAACTATTACACATAACAAACATGATATTTATAATAATGCGTTGCAGGTATCTGACTTAATGTTGTATTTTTCTTTTCAGCGCTGATTTCATTTTATTTTAATGTAATTGAATTTTTTTTTTTTTATTGGGGGGGGGGTCAAATCGATATATTATTTTTTGATGAACTTTTAAAAGTTTATCAAAAAATAAAAAATAATAAATATCTCCTTATTTTTCTGTCCAACTGACAAAAAAGATAGATTTTTAAACTCTTGCCTAAATCTGTTATAGAGGAATAACCGGGATCTGGCTAGATTATCTTGTATCTATTGGTCACATCTAAAATACTGCAGACCTTCACATCAATGAGGCACCTAATTTACATAAATGCAATATATTTGCTATACCACAATCACTTTAGCCTGATAATTTATCGTTTGTAAGTTTGGGGAATGCAAGCTTGTTTATAGTCACATACCCAAGCATATAAATAATGACAGACAGACAGACACACAGATTTATAGGCAGACAGACCAATAAACAGACAGATACATTCTATATGGACATTGCTGAAAAAGTAACGCACATACATGTAATGCTTTGATTTTATTTAAAAAACAAGCTCAGATTTTAAAAGGTTGCTTTGTATCTATGCATTGTTCATTTACTGTACTCATAATTTTTGTTTTAATAAATGGACATACATTTAGTATCCATTAAGTTAAACATTAGATTGATGGAATGCATGCTATAATTCACCAAAATGTTCAGACACATTCACTGTGCATAGTCTGCACAATTTATATAGAGCACAGGCATCAATAATTTAAAATTATTTCAGTATGATAGGGAGGAATTACAGATTAGGTCAATGTGGAATTATAGTTCACTTCAATGATCATTTTAGAAAATTGTCTGGCAATTGAGTAAAAAGAACTAGGGCAAGTTAGTGAATGGAAGTTAATTAAACTAATAATTGCTTCTTGTTGTGTACCCAGATAATGTGTTCCAGATAATTTAAATGGTTTCTTGAAGCATAATTCACAAATATAAAAAGTCAGGAATTAAGAGTGTTTCCACTATCTGTACATATCTGAATACTGTGAATTTACGATATGTTTAGTGTTAATTGCTTAACAGACAAATTACACAGAAGTAATGGAAAGCTGAAGAGATTTTTCTAGGTAAGTTTAAATTTTCATGGTATTTTAATTTTTTTACATTTTAAAAGATAATTAAAATCTAAAGATATTTAATATGCACTGAATCTACTAAAAATATTAAAACATGGTATTTGCTAACATACATGCAGCAATATTCTAAATGTTTACATAATCACTGAAATAATGAAACATTGTGAGGGTGGTTTAGCAGAGCAAGGCACATTTTTGTCTGCTATCACAAAAAAATTATACAGCAATAGTATAACTAGCTGGTGTATGTCAGCTACAACTCTAGAAAAAGGGGATTTTAATCAGAATAAAACAACACAATAGAAAAATATGATTACTACAGTTTCATAAGGTAAGTAAACATTTTAATAACACAGTGAAGAGGCTCACTAACATCTACCCTCTAGTCCGGTGGTTCCCAACCTAGTCCTTATGGACCACAAACAGTCCAGGATTTATGTATATTCCTTTTTTACTGACAAAACCTGGACTGTTGGTAATCCATGAGGACTTCGTTGGGGACCACTGCTCAAGTCAAGCAGCAATAGAACCAGGGGATACCTGGTTTAGAAGCCTTTACTTAATTGTGCTTGCCTGGGACTACATATGTAAGAAAATAACTTGAGTTGGTAAAAGGTTAAGTCTGATTTGAACCTTCAGTGAGCCACATGATGATTTACACGCAGACCATGTAAAGAGAACATAAAACATATATAACAAAGGTATTTACAAAACCATATATAAAGGCATATATTAGCTGGTACATTATTAGTAGTGATGTCCCGAACGGTTCGCTGCGGACTCACCATTGAGTAAACTTTGACCCTGCCAAACGGTTTGCCGAACGGTTCGCGAACGGTTCGCCACGGACTCATCATTGAGTAAACTTTGACCCTGTCCCTCACAGTCAGCAGACACATTCCAGCCAATCAGCAGCAGACCCTCCCTCCCAGACCCTCCCACTCCTGAACAGTATCCATCTTACATTCATTGTGAAGCTGCATTCTTAGTGAGCTGTCCAGGAGGTGGGAGGGTCTGGGAGGGAGGGTCTGCTGCTGATTGGCTGGAATGTGTCTGCTGACTGTGAGGGACAGGGTCAAAGTTTACTCAATGATGAGTCCGCGGCGGACCATTCGTGGCGAACCGTTCGCGAACCGTTCGGGACATCACTAATTATTAGGCATCCACTATATTTTCCACTTCACATTTGTCAGGGAGTAGCACCCTATGAAGGATTATATAGGTTTGTGAGAGAAAACCACTGTGGGATACCTTGGCACTTGGTCTAGCATATAGCGCTAGTATTCCTTCAATGATTTCCATGGGGAACTTATATTTGGCAAGTACACGTGACATATAGTTACAATCTAGTCTATCAAAGTCTTTTTCAGCATCCAGCACCAAGAAAACACCTCCGAGTTATCCACTACGTTTAACACTTTTCTGGAGTTGTCGGAGCCTTGTCGGCCCCGTACGAACTCCGATTGATCGTTATGAACCAATTTATGGATGAGTGGAGTCAGCCTGTGGAGGGCGGATATGTGAGTGAGTAACATCTCCTCTGGTAGGGAGCCATTCACCGCGCAGTGGTTGAACAGGTCTCTAAGGGGCCAGGAGAGGATGTTAGAGTAGGTGTGATAATATTTGTTTGATAAGCCATCTGGGCCTGGGGCCTTATGTGATGGGAGCAAAGAGATCACCGAGGTGATCTCCTCTGTGGTAAACGGGCATCGTAGTTGTTCTATATCGGTATTTGATATGGTCGGGAGGTTAACGTCAGAGAGTAATGTGTCTATAGCTGTCATGGAAGGGCTGACCGTCTGTTGGTCGTTCAAGTTACCCCTGTGGGTCTAGTATTTTGTTACCTCTAGTGCCCTTAAGGGAGGAAATCCTGAAGGCTGAGGCCTTTTGTTTAAGCTGGGAGGCTAATTTCACTCCCGCTCTATTACCAGCAGGAAAGTATCTATGTTTGAGCCTTCTTGTGATAAATTTAGTTTTGGCCAGTTCAAGGTCTCTAAGCTGTGATTGCAGGTGTAACAGTCTAGCGTGTGTGGATGCTGTGGGAAAATGTTTATTGGTATGGGTTAGGGAGGTCAGCGCAGAGATCATGGATGTGTATGTCTCCAAGTGCTGCTTTTTGGCGTAGCTAGCGTGTTTGATAAAGCAGCCCTTGATGTAGGCTTTGTGTGCCAGCCAAATTTGGTCTAGAGGTGAATCTGGCATTTTATTTTCCCTAAAGTAATGCTGCAGTTCTTGCTCTATGTTAACGACTAGTTCTGGGTCTATGAGTAGTTGTTCACGTAATCTCCAGCTGCCCCTTCCCATGTTGGTAAATTGTTCTTTTAGAGTCAGAGTTATTGGGGCATGGAGTTCAGGCCAATGTCAGTGTGTTCTATCTTTGTGAGAGAGGAGGTGTGGACTAAGAATTTGTCTATGTGGCACGTATAGTCCCTCTCTGTGAGGTGCATTATTCATGAGGGGTCTGCGTAATGGTGTGAGAGCAGTGAACAGAATAGAAGAGGCACATTTTCCCATGGATTTAAAGGGGCAGAAAAAAGTGTCTTAAAATTCAATAAACCTAAATAGACTTTTTAAATGGCAATACACCCCAGGAGGCTAGCAATCAGGCTCCTCCAAAAGGGTAGTTTGTTACAATTGGTTATAGAGCATTTGCATAAATCTGTATGTAACGGACCGTTTTGCACACAAGGGGTAAAAACCGTTTAGGCGATCAGCCCCCTTTCCAGAGATCCAGGCACAGCTACTGCAGAACACCAAAACTCACGAACTGGATACAAAATAGCACTCCAACTCCCGAACTGGAACCTCCCAAATAGCTGCTAGCAGGCGAACAGGAAAAGCAGACAATCAGCTTACACTCCTGGCAATCAGTCTCTAACAGCATACAGTGAATCCCCCCAAGAACGAGACAAGGCTCCGTGTTGAGGGTCAAGCAGTGGTCTGTTTAATGAGGGCTACCTGCCCGGCTTTTATGCAGGTCTCCCACCTCGTGGACACTCCCCTAGGGGACCAGATGGAAGACTGTGACAAGGGACAGACAAGTATACAAATAGGACACACAGTCACAGTATATTCCCACAATGCATCCTGGCTTCCTCCCCTCTGCCCTGGAAGATAATTGGGAAGTAACTCAATTATCTCCCAAGACAAAGGCAAAACTCCATTACACACGTGGGAACACAAAACAGCATTATACTTTAAAATGCACAAAGTAACATTTACTACATAAAACACCGACATGTAACACATCCCCAGATAGCTCAGGTCTGAGTGCACATTATTAAGTGAATGGCACTCAGCCTACACGAATACAGTTCAATCGCCATGGAGCCAAAGTCTTTACAGTCAGTTTCATACGAATGGGCTCCATGGGATTCCTATCTGGGGTATAAGAATTCACACAAAAATACCGAACACCGGGTCATTCGTGTGCTTTCACCGAACAAGGAGGGAGGTCGGCGGCTTCAGCGGTGTTCGCGCAAAACTGTGTCCGATTTTAGTTCCATGAAAATAGAGGCGAACACCGCTGTTCATTCGTATGGTTTAAAATGGCAGCGACCTCGTGTTCGGGATACGAACGGCGGCCACCCAGCGTTCATCAATTAAGCTGCGGTTAACCGCAGCTTCAGGGAGGTTAATTGCCGGCACACTCCAGCTCCCAGGTGGTCCAGTCATTCGTACTGTTGTTCGGTAGATTGAAACTACCGAACAACCGGCAGAAAAGCACGAATACAGCTTTTCTGCCTGCAAAAATAAAGTCTTTTACAAAGGGGCCATAGTCCAAAGGCAGCAGGCGAGCAACCAGGCTTCTCCAATGCAATGTGGCGAGATTGGTCTCGTCACACTGTACATTCATTAGCTATGTGCTGCTTAAAACATTACAAAACGTGTATGTGTAAATGTTTTCAACTAACAAAATATATATAAGAGATATATCTCTTAGATGAAATATAAACACGGTATGTGCTGCACCTGAAAATGAGACTTATTGAATGGATATTATGTGGGTCATTTTCTCACAAACATGTATACAGAGAAATGTGTGACATTTTAAAATTCAGAGGCACATTAGGTTCTTAGTAATAACTTAATTACTTTTCTCTTTGAGAGGAAACATATTACAGTTTTTTTTTTTGTGGTATTCCCTAACGAACAGAATTGGAAAATATCAAAATCCCGGACTATTTATTAGTGTATGTGACAATACATTTTGTGTGAAAGGTCATGAGTAGTGTGCTCTGCTGTGTGAGGGTAATTGTGAGTGATAAGTGTGGCTACGTGTGGTTAATTACAAGTGATGTGTACAGCTGTGTGTGGTTAGCTGTAAATAATGTGTGTGACTGTGTGTTGGTAGCAGGGGTGGATGTGTGTTGAGATTGATGGGAGGTTGCAGAATAGATGCGTGATAGGAGAATGAGAAGGGAGGTATAAGTGGCCAAAAAGAGGTAATATGCATGTCTCACATTGCCCATTCTGCTCTATATTCTTATAGCAAGAACTGATGGAGAAGGGATGTCACAGGCCCCACCCACTACAAACCCTATGGCTTTGAAAACTACATTGTGGTGAGGAAACTCAGGAGGCACGTACTTCCCCTGCATCGTCACTTATACCACCACTAATAGACACCAGTGTATTGTGGGTGGCCCTATGATTTTGGACTGCACACAGCGATAAATAGCTAATATGATGCTGATAAAACCAATCTACACTATGCTAGAAAGAAATTAGGCAGTAGGGACAGTCAGGAAAAATTTTTGATCTCCCTGCCAGTTAGTGCAGTAGATTGTGCCTTGTTTTTTGAACTCTGTTATATGAACAATATAACACAGTCTAAAACTTTGCTTTTCTGCTTCATTTGAAGAATTTACAGAACACAATTTGGAATTTTAGGTTACTAGCAGTTCCTAACATATTGATATTAGAATGAAAGAACAAATAGCAATAGTTATCTGCCTGACTGCATACAAATATCATGCTGAAGAAGCACTGCAGATATCATGAAAGATGCTCAGGTGTCTTTGTACTATATAGATTGCTTTTCTAACACAACCCTCAAATTCCAGATTCAGCCTTAGCATGATTTATCAAAGTGCAATTTTAAGAATTTACAATGACTTAAATTTATCAGTCAGCTAGAACACCCTTTCAATGCTAAAATTCTTTAAAAATTGTATCATGGTAAGATGACTTATGCACCATACATATGAAACTGTAAAACTAATATGCAATGGTATTTTTATTTCAGTTATTTTCACAATTTTAAAGGTAAATGCACTTCAGAATCAAAATAATACCAGCTTCTTTCAACCTACTGTGTTTCACAGCACCAACTTATATTAATGCATTTTCATTAGAAAAGCAGTACAATTTTAATTTAAAAGAGAATTTGTATATCACTTAAGAGAAGAACAAAAAGTAATAACCCTTATATGACTGTTCTTCCACACTGTCGTTCACTGAAGTTCTGCCTGTGCATAACACTCAGAATGACAGGCAGATGCGTATTAGGGACTTTAACTTGTGGCTTGGTGAATGGTGTCGGGAGCAAGGATTTGGCTTTATTTCTCATGGTAGCTCTGTTTGGAATGGAAATAAACTGTACAAAAAAGATGGTTTGCATCTTTCTCAAAAGGGAACAAATGTTCTCAGTGAGCAGTTCAGAGGTTTTGCTAAGATGTATTTAAACTAGGAGGGGGGGGGGGCAAAAGGGTGATAAAACATCAATCCAATTGCCCCCCAAAACAAGGACAGAAGGTGCCTGTAGCAAGTGTGTTAAAAAATGATAAGCTTAGAGTCATGTCTACAAATGCTCGCAGTTTAGGGAATAAGATCCATGAACTTGTGGCAATAATGGCAACTGAGAATGTAGATTTAGTCGCTGTTACTGAGACATGGTACAATCAGAAAAATGACTGGGACATAGCAATACTAGGGTACTTTTTATATAGAAAAGACAGGGAAGGCAAGAAAGTGGGAAGGGTGGCCCTGTATGTGAAGGATAGCATAAAATCTAGCCTAATAAAAGTTAGTGAGGCGAACATAGAGTCCGTTTGGGTTATGTTAGAATTTGGTAATCACACAGTAACTCGTTTAGGTGTGATTTATAGGCCCCCAGGACAAATTGAAGAGTTAGATAATCTACTAGTTGAGGAAATAGCTAAAATGACAATGAAGGGGGAAGTTATCATCATGGGTGACTTTAATCTTACTGATGTGAACTGGAAAACCAAAATAGCTGCTTGTGCCAGGTGCACACATATTCTAAACTCCCTACTGGGAATGTCTCTAAAACAAGTCATTGAGGACCAACTCGTAAGGAGGCCATACTATGTTTAGTGTTAACAAATGGAGATTTTGCATCAGATATTACTGTAGGTGAAAGTTTAGGATCCAGTGATCACCAGTCAGTGGGGTTTAATATAAGAATAGTGAATAGTCACACCACACAAAAACAAAAGATTTAGACTTTAGAAAAACAGACTTTTCTAAAATTATAATGTGTGTAAAGGAGTCATCATCAGTGTGACGAAACCAATCTCGCCACATTGCATTGGAGGAGCCTGGTTGCCCGCCTGCTGCCTTTGGATTATGGACCGGCAGCTAAAGGGTTAATTTTACTGTGCAGAAGGATTTATTTCTCCCTTTCTGCACAGCCGTTCGGTAGATTCCATCTACCAAACAAACAGTCTCTTTTCAGCCTCCCCAGAGCCGTGGGAAGCCGGCCGGCGACCATAATTGGCCACCCAGAAGCTGGAGTGCGCCCTACATTTACCTCCCTGAAGCCGCGGTTAACCGCAGCTTAACGAGCGTGTGCCGGCAATTGACCACCCAGTAGCTGCGGTTAACCACAGCTTAATTGATTGTTACTGGGTGGTCGCGGTTACACTTAGCCGCCACACGATGGCGGTGTTCTGGAGCTCCCCGGGCAGCCAGCGCTTGTCTGCCCGGCTTTCATGCACCAAACCCGGACACTTTTACGTGCAGGCACCGCTGAACCTCCAACCCCTGGTTCTAATTCGCACGGATTGAACGAATGCATGTAAATTCTGTATTTTATGTTGGAGGAATGTTTTAACCCAGATAGCTATGCCATGGAGCCTATTCGTGGAATTAAAGACTTTGGCTCCATGACAATTAAAACTGTATTCGTGTGGTCTGAGTGCCATTCACCTAATAATGTGCACTCAGACCTGAGCTATCTGGGGATATGTTACATGTCTGTGTTTTATGTAGTAAATGTTACTTTGTGCATTTTAAAGTATAATGCTGGTTTTGTGTTCCCACGTGTGTAATGGAGTTTTGCCTTTGACTTGGGAGATAATTGAGTTACTTCCCAATTATCTCCCAGGGCAGAGGGGAGGAAGCCAGGATGCATTGTGGGAATATACTGTGACTGTGTGTCCTTTTTGTATACTTGTCTGTCCCTTGTCACAGTCTCCCATTTGGTCCCCTAGGGGAGTGTCCACCAGGTGGGAGACCTGCATAAAAGCTGGGCAGGTAGCCCTCATTAAACAGACCACTGCTTGACCCTCAACACGGAGCCTTGTCTCGTCTTTGGGGGGATTTACTGTATGCTGCTAAGGACTGATTGCCAGGAGTGTAAGCCGCTTGGGAGCTTTTCCTGTTCGTCTGGTAGCAGCAATTCGTATGGTTCCTGTTCGTGTATTTGGAGTGCTACCTTATTCCCTTGTATGCCGTTCGGGAGTTTGGAGCATTCACTTGTATGCAGTTCGAGTGTTTGGAGCATTCCCTTGTATGCAGTTCGAGTGTTTGGACCATTCCCTTGTATGCAGTTCGAGTGTTTGGAGCATTCCCTTGTATGCCGTTCGGGAGTTTGGAGCATTCACTTGTATTCAATTCGTGAGTTTTGGTGATTCTACAGTAGCTGTGCCTGTCTCTGAAAGGGGATTATCGTCTAAGCGGTTTTTTCCCCTTTTGTGCAAAACGGTCCGTTACAATCAGACTGGAGCAATTTAAATGGAGTCCAAGAGAAAAGGGATTATTTAAAAGTTGCACTGCTGAAGGCAACAAAATGGCATTTGGCTTGTCAGTAAAAGCAAAAAATTCAAGAAATCACTGTGGTACTCTGCAGAAAATAGTAAAAAATAAAAAGTTAGCATTTAGTATTTATAAAAAAAAAAACAGTGTGAGGAAGTTGACAGATCTATAAAATTAAGCAGAAAGATGTTAAGCAAGTTATAAGAGCTTCCAAATCACGCAAAGAAGAGAAAATTGCCCAGTCAGTAAAAAAGCGGGACAAAACATTTTTTAGATACATAAATGAGAAAAGGAAAGTAAAACAAGGATTAGTTAGATTAAAAACAAAAGGAAGGAATGTAGAAGAGGATAAAGGTCTAGCTGACTGCCTCAATTCAAATTTTTGTTCTGTATTTACAGATGAAAATGAAGGAAAGGAGCCTCAGTTGGGAATTAGTAATTTGTTACATGTGAGTTTACAAAGGAAGAGGTTTTGTTTCAACTGTCAAAAGTAAAGACAAATAAGTCAATGGCATCTGATGGAATACATCCAAAGTTATTAAAAGAGCTTAGTGGTGTACTAGCAAAACCATTAATAGATTTATTTAACAAATCATTGTTAACAGGAGTAGTCCCAGAAGATTGGAAGTTAGCAAATGTTGTGCCCGTTCACAAGAATGGTAGTAGGGAGGAGTCGGGCAACTACTGGCCAGTAAGTCTTACCTTACTTCACAATAGTGGGGAAAGTAATGGAAACCATGTTAAAGAATAGGATTGTTGAACATCTAAAATCACATGGATTTCAAGATCAGATACAAGATAGGTTTACTTCAGGGAGATCATGCCAAACTAATCTTATTGAGTTTTTTTGATTGGGTAACTAAAATAATAGATCAGGGTGGTGCAGTAGACATTGCTGTTACAAACCGCCATTTGTAACTGGCCCTTTAAATGACAAATTGCCCTGCTTTCCTGGGTTGTGGAGAAGCCTATTTGCCAGTCTCCTTCCTCATGACTATGGCCCCTGGGAGATTGTGTCCCTGAAAACTTATGGACTTTTATTTGGTGTGTATGGCCCTTTAAGAACCGTCTGGGGACATATTGTGACTTATTGGTGAACAATGCCCCTTTAAGTCTATGTCCCCAGACCTGTAAAATAACTTGTTCCTGGCTTTCTCCCACTTGGTTCAGTAAATGGGGCTTACTGAACCAAGTACCACACAGGCGAACCACCCAGAAGTAGAAGTGTGCAGGCAATTTACCTCCCAGGCTGGGAGCCTGCTGTAGGTATTTTGCCGACCGCTGGGTGGCCGTAGTTCATGCAAACCAACACGTGGTGGTGGCCATCTTTGTTCATTCAAACGAGGTCAGCGGTGTGTGTAGCCAAATTCATGGAACTGAAATCGGCTACACATTTCAACGAACACCGCTAACCCTTACCTTCTCCTACACTGAACTTTCAGCTGCAGAGACTAAGTCCCGTTCGGCAATTCTAATGCATGTTCGAATGGGACTTAGTCATTTTTCTGCATAAAATTGACCGGCCGCACAGCCCAAATCTATGGAACTGTTTTGGGCAGGAAAATTTGCTTGCGGTCGGTCATAAAGTATTTCTGTCTAACTTTTTATCCATTGGAGGGATTTGTGTGATTTTTGGTTATGTTTATATATTAAAGTGTGCTGATTCTGAATATGTAATTTATGAAGATTGGATGTATGGTTTTTGAGTTATAGTAAATGTATACAAATTGAATTTTTCCTGCTTGTGTTAATTATGTTAACTATTGTGTACCATAATTATATCACAGACAGATGGGGGGGGGATTTTGTGTGTAATTGCTGGGAGTGTTTTCTGTAATGTACGTGTGTTATTGGTTGTTCTGTAAAACCCTGTGGGTGGTTCTATGTAAGGAAAACCTGCATAAAAGAAGGTCCTTTTGGTGCCAATAAAACAGAATGACTTGACCCTCTAACTTGCAGCCTTGACTAATAGGGGACAGCTGTAATCACTATAGGGATTGCTATCTCTTCATACATCAGATATTAGCTACTGAGCTCTTGTAAGAGAGCTCTTGTAAGAGATCTTGTTCCAGATCCTGCTTCACTCTGCAGAAGGAAGAGGTTCACCTACTGGAACCTGGAGCCTGGTCGTAGGTCCAGGGTGGATAGCAGAAGGCAAGATCCTAGCCTAGCAGCAGCGGTTAGTGGAGTCTGCAGTACTTATGGTGTCTACGCAGTAGTTATGGTGTCGACGGTGCTGATGGTCCTTTGGTGAGTGCTAGGAGCATCCTTTCTATGGTCCAACTTCCAGCCAGCCTGGAGGCAACCGTAACAATTGCTTACCTAGATTTCAGTAAGGCTTTTGACACTGTTGCACATAGAAGGCTTATCAATAAACTGCAATCTTTAAGTCTGGATTCCAATATTGTTGAATGGGTAAGGCAGTGGCTGAGTGACAGGCAATGGAGTATATTCGAAACATGGTCTTGTCACCACTGAGGTACCGCAGGGATCTGTACTTAGATCCATTCTCTTTAATATTTTTAGTAGCGATATTGCAGAAGGTCTTGATGGTAAGCTATGTCTTTTTGCTGATGATGCTAAGATATGTAACAGGGCTGATGTTCCAGGAGGGATAAGCCAAATGGCAAAAATATTTAGCTGAACTAGAAAAATGGTCAGAGTTATGACAACTGACATTTAATGTGGATAAGGGCAAGATAATGCATCTTGGATGTAAAAACCCAAGGGCAGAGTACAGAATATTTGATAGAATCCAAATCTCAACATCTGAGGAAAGGGATTTAGAGATAAATATTTCTGATGACTCAAAGGTATGCAGACAGTGTAACAGAGCAGCAGGGACTAGGTATTAGCAGTAGAAAGAGACAAGTGCTCATGCCATTTTACAGAACACTGGTAAAACCTCACTTGGAGTATGGTACGCAGTACTGGAGACTGTTATCTCCAGAAGGATATTGATACTTTAGAGAGAGTTCAGAGAAGGGCTACTAAAGTGGTTCATGGATTGCAGGATAAAACTTACCAGGAAAGGTTAAAGGAACTCTCATCTTAGAGGAAAGATGAGACAGGGGGATATGAGAGAAACATTTAAGTACATAAAGGGAATCAACATAGTAAAGGAGGAGACTATATGTAAAAAAAAAAAGGAAAACTACCACAACAAGAGGACGTCTTTAATTATAGGTTTAAAATAATAATAATAATATCAGGAATATAAAGGCAAAGGTTTAAAAATAATATCAGGAAGTACAACTTTACTGAGAGGGTAGTGGATGAATGGAATAGCCATCCAGCTGAAGTGGTAGAGGTTAACACAGTAAAGGAGTTTAAGCATGCGTGGGATAGGCATAAGGCTATCCTAACTATAAAATGAGGCCAGATACTAATGAAAGTATTTAGAACATTGGGCAGACTAGATGGGTCGAATGTTCTCATCTGCCGTCACATTCTATGTTTCTATATTTCTATGTATAGCAGTGACGTGGCTTCTAACAGATGATGTGCCACATGCTAAAGAAAGAAGATGGCAGCACCTATGGGAGACTTTTTGAGGTAAGCATGGCTCCTTTCTGCTGCATCAGCGACAGAGTCATTTTAAAGGCACACTCCGAGTTACAGGGGCGGAAATCTCTATGTGCTTTCTTACTTTATGTGGTGAAATAATTTTCGAACAAACAATAGATCCAGGAAGGCTAATGTGAAATCTCTGTATATTGCTCATTTTACATCAGCAAATGTAACATGCTGGTGACAGAAGACCAATGGCAGCACAGTCCTCCTTTATGCTGCCCAAGTATTCCTATAAGCCCATCCTGCCTGACACCGCTCCCTTTCAGAAAGGGGGTTTGAAATCACGAAGGACTAGGCTGCCAGTAGGAATGGAGAGCTGGAACATAGGCAAGTTTTAGCTTTGCTTTTTTTCGCTTTTTTTTTACTTTTTTTTTTTTTAACTTTTTGGGGGCGAGAGGTAGGGGAGGAGGCTAGAAGAGTAATGGTTAGTTTTACTACACACAAATAGTAAAAAAGCAAATAAGATTTAGTTAACTAAATCGATAATGTTCTTTAAAACTGTGTCACTACAATATGTGTCCATTTAAAAAATATTGCAATGCTCCATTTGCATTAGTGAATAGTGATGTCCCGAACGGTTCGCTGGCGAATAGTTCCTGGCGAACATCGCTTGTTCGCGTTCGTCACGGACGACGAACATATGCGCTGTTCGGTCCACCCCCTATTCGTCATCATTGAGTAAACTTTGACCCTGTACCTCACAATCAGCAGACACATTCCAGCCAATCAGCAGCAGACCCTTCCTCCCATACCCTCCCACCTCCTGGACAGCATCCATTTTACATTCATTGTGAAGCTGCATTCTTAGTGAGAGGAGGGACAGTGTAGCTGCTGCTGATTTGATAGGGAAATTGATAGCTAGGCTAGTGTACACTACAGTCCTGAAGGACTCATCTGAGCTTTTTTTTTCTGTGTAATGTAATTGCAGTTGCCTGCCTGCCAGCCTGTGTGTCAGGCTCACAGCATATACTGTGCCCACTTGCCCAGTGCCACCACTCACTCACTGGTGTCGCAATAGCTTGCATTTAAAAAAAACAAAAAACTTTTTGGACTAATATAATAGCAGTCAGTTTCCTTCACGCGTGTGTGTTTCAGGGCCTGCCAGGGCACAGTGTCACACCAGTGCAACTCATATCTGGTGTAACAGTAGTGTACATTTAAAAAAATAAAATAAAATTTTGACTTTAATAGATTGAATAGCATTTAGTTGGCTGCAACCGTGTGTGTCAGGCCTACAGTGTCTACTCTGTCAACTTCTGCCACTGCACAGTGCCACTCATATCTGAGTCAAAATGACAGGCAGAGGCAGGCCACCCCGCAGGGGCAGTCGTGGTCGTGGTGCTGTGATTCCCTTTGGCCCTAGAATAATGCCCAGTTTTCAGAGTACCCTGAACTTGAAAAGTTCTGAGGACATAGTTGACTGGCTAACACTCAATCTTCTACAGCTTCGGCTGGGAACCTTGACGCACCATCCTCCTCCAGCTTAGCTTCGGGCACCTCTCAAGTTACCACTCGCCCGCCTGCCGCCACCACCAACACTAGCACCACAGCAGCTTCACTTGGTATGTCAGAGGAGTTATTTACACATCAGTTGGAAGAAATGAGTGACGCGCAACCATTATTGCCAGAGGATGTAGATAACAGGGATATGTCTCATTCAGGCAGCATTACACACATGGACGTACGATGTGATGATGATGATGTTGTACCCGCTGCTGCTTCCTTTGCTGAGTTGTCAGATACAAGTGAAGTGGTTGATGATGACGATGCGTCCGTGGATGTCACGTGGGTGCCCGCTAGAAGAGAAGAACAGGGGGAAAGTTCAGATGGGGAGACAGAGAGGAGGAGGAGGAGGAGGAGACGAGTTGGAAGAAGGGGGAGGTCGTCACAAGGAGCTAGTGGCACAGTCAGACAGCATGCATCGGCACCCAGGGTCAGCCAGACAGCACGCCAATCAACGCATGCTGTTGCCACCACCAGAATGGCGTCATTACAGAGCTCAGCAGTGTGGCATTTTTTGTGTGTGTCTGCCTCTGACAACAGCGATGCCATTTGCAACCTGTGCCAAAAGAAACTGAGTTGTGGGAAGTCCAACACCCACCTAGGTACAACTGCTTTGCAAAGGCACATGATCGCACATCACAAACGCCTATGGGATCATCACATGAGTACAAGCAGCACACAAACTCAAAGCCGCCATCCTCCTCCTGGTCCAGCATCTTCAGCCACGTTAACCACTGCTGTCCTCCTTGCCCCCTATCAACCATCCGCCCCTCCGTTCCTGCTCATCTGCCCACAGTCAGGTGTCTGTCAAGGACATGTTTGAGCGTAAGAAGCCAATGTCACAAAGTCACCCCCTTGCCCAGCGTCTGACAGCTGGCTTGACTGAACTCTTAGCCTGCCAGTTTGCACAAAAGGCAATCCCCAACCAGTACTCGATTGTGCAAAAGGAAGTAATGGCATGTCTGGCACACAGTGTTGGGGCAAGGGTCTGCAAAGCATGGTCAGGGCAGGTATATCACCTACACTGCACATTGGGTAAACCTACTGACGGCTGCCAAGCATGGAATGCGTGGCTCTGCAGAAGAGTTGGTGGCACCGCCACGACTTGCAGACAGGCCTGCCACCTCCTCTACTCCTCCTACTCCATCCTCTTCCATAACCTCCTCGGCTGAGTCCTCTTCTGCTGCTGCGTCTTGATCCACATCAACGGCACCCCCCCAGCTTCCCAGGTACTATTCCACATCCCGGATACGGCAGTGTCACGCCGTCTTGGGGTTGACTTGCCTGAAAGCAGAGAATCACACCGGACCAGCACTCCTGTCCGCGCTGAACGCACAGGTGGATCAGTGGCGGACTCCGCACAAACTGGAGATCGGCAAAGTGGTTTGTGACAACGGAAGAAATATGTTGGCGGCATTGCATTTGGGCAAGTTGACACATGTGCCGTGCATGGCACATGTGTGTAATCTGATCGTACAACGCTTTGTGCATAAGTACCCAGGCTTACAGGACGTCCTGAAGCAGGCCAGGAAGGTGTGTGGCCATTTCAGGCGTTCCTACACGGCCATGGCGCACTTTTCAGATATCCAGCGGTGAAAAAACATGCCAGTGAGGCGCTTGATTTGCGACAGCCCGACATGTTGGAATTCAACACTCCTAATGTTCGACCGCCTGCTCCAACAAGAAAAAGCTGTTAACGAGTATTTGTATGACTGGGGTGCTAGGACAGCCTCTGCGGAGCTGGGAATTTTTTTGCCACGTTACTGGACGCTCATGCGCAATGCCTGTAGGCTCATGCGTCCTTTTGAGGAGGTGACAAATTTAGTCAGTCGCACCGAAGGCACCATCAGTGACATCATACCATTTGTTTTCTTCCTGGAGCGTGCCCTGCGAAGAGTGCTGGATCAGGCCGTAGATGAGCGTGAAGAGGAAGAGGAAGAGTTGTGGTCACCATCACCACCAGAAACAGCCTTATCAGCATCGCTTGCTGGACCTGCGGCAACGCTGGAAGAGGATTGTGAGAAGAGGAGTCAGAGGAGGAATGTGGCTTTGAGGAGGAGGAGGAAGACCAACCACAACAGGCATCCCAGGGTGTTCGTTGTCGCCTATCTGGTACCCGTGGTGTTGTATGTGGCTGGGGGGAAGAACATACATTCAGTGAGATCACTGAGGACAAGGAACAGGACATGAGTAGCTCGGCATCCAACCCTGTGCAAATGGTTTCATGCTGTCGTGCCTGTTGAGGGACCCTCGTATAAAAAGGCTGAAGGAGAACGACCTGTACTGGGTGTCCACACTACTAGACCCCCGGCAGAAAGTGCCTGAAATGTTACTGAATTACGGCAAGTCAGAAAGGATGCAGCAGTTCCAAAATCAATTAAAAAGTATGCTTTACACAGCGTATAAGGGTGATGTCACAGCACAACGGAAATCTAACAGGGGAAGAGGTGAAAGTAATCCTCCTCCTCCCATGACCACGCCGGCAAGGACAGGACGCTTTACAGACGTGTTGTTGATGGAGGACATGGGGAGCTTTTTAAGTCCTACGCATCGCCACAACCCTTCGGGGTCCACCCTCAGAGAACGATTTGACCGACAGGTAGCAGACTACCTTGCCTTAACTGCAGATATCGACACTCTGAGGAGCGATGAACCCCTTGACTACTGGGTGTGCAGGCTTGATCTGTGGCCTGAGCTATCCCAATTTGCGATAGAACTTCGGGCCTGTCACTGAGAAGAGAAGTAGCCTAGGTCAAAAAAGTCTAGATTACCTCACCTTTATTAGGATGAATGAGGGATGGATCCCGAAGGGACTGACAGTGGACGATACATTCGACTAAAAAAGGCCTGATGAGTGGGACGTAACAGGGTGTCGCGGCTGCCGACCCACCGCGTGATATTTAAATCCCTAGCTCACCCCAGTATCTGATTTCCTGGTATCCTGATCTTGGCTTTTCCCTGGTTATTCTGAATTCTGGTTTCCCTGACTTGGCTTGTGTAAACTGTCTTGTGTATTTTCTGGCTTCCTTGACCTCGGCTTTCCCTTTGACCATTCTCTGTCTCTAGCGTATTAGTCCGGCCATTCTAAGGTCCGGTTTATGCTCTGTCCTTTTATGTTCCTTTTCCTGCCTATGTATATGTTTACATAGTTTCTGCGTGCTGGACCACACTAGTAGTCATGACATTGGGATTAAACTGATAAGAATAGTACTACTTAACACACCACTCCTATCTGGTGGCACATTAGATTGCACGCGCAGTGCCCCAAATTTGAGGAAGGAGGACCGACCAAGCATCACAGGCAGAGGGGAGGGATTATGTGCTGTATGTGGGAGTGTCAGGCATAGTTACATTGTTGCTATTGGTCTGTATAATTTGTTAGCACTATATTTAACCCTGTAACTTTCCAAGACACGATAAAACCTGTACATGGGGGTACTGTTTTACTCATGAGACTTAGCTGAACTCAATTTTTAGTGTTTAAAAACAGTAAAATGTATTACAACAAAGATATAAATCAGTAAAAATGCAGTTTTTTACATTTGTCACACACGCACATGGCACTTACACTGACGATATAATTGTTGTGATATGTTTTACGGTTTTGAACCACTAATATGTGTTCAGTGAAGTCTCCCATGTATAACAGTACCCCTCATGTACAGGTTTTATGGTGTTTTCAAAAGTTACAGAGTCAAATATAAGGCTTGTGTTTCAGTTTTTTCACCTTGAAGTTTGCCAGCCCAGGAATGAGAATTACCCCCATGATGGTATACCATTTGCAAAAGTAGACAACCCAAGGTATTTTAAATGGGGTATGTCCAGTCTTTTTTAGTAGCCACTTAGTAACAAACACTGGCGAAAATTGGCGTTCAAATATATTTTTTTATTTTTTTAAATAAACAAAAAAACTCACCAATTATATTATATGTTTTATACATATTACTGCTCTAAAACATTTATATTTGTGTGGAGTAATGTCTCAGGAGAACAACAGTACCCCTCATGTACAGATTTTATGGCGTTTTGGAAAGTTACAGGGTCAAATGTAAGATTTGTTAATTTCTGTTTTTGCAAATTTAAATTTACCAGATAAGCTATGTTGCCTTTGACACGGTTGGACAGCCCAGAAATGAAAATTAATCCCACCATGGCATATCATTTGAAAAAGTAGACAACCCAGGGTATTCAAAATGGGGTAGACCAGTGTTTTTTAGCAGCCACTTAGTCACAAACGCTAATGAAGTTAGCATTCATATTTACAAAAAACTACGCTTTTACTGGTGATATCATCGTTGTGATAAGTTTTACTGTTTTGAAACACTCATACTTGTGTTCAGCAAAGTCTCCCGGATATAACAATACCCCCCCCCACCCCCCATGTATAGGTTTTATGGTGTTTTGGAAAGTTACAGAGATAAACATAGCACATGCAAATTAAATTCTATGGACTTGCTGTCTGGGTTATCAGGCTGGTCCCTCAAATTATAATTAATAAAACAATTAATTAAGTAAAGAGATTACATAGATATACACGTAGAATTTAAATATATTTAAATCATATGTGTATATTTTTGTAATTATTTATGTCATATCTATTTATATGTATATATTTTTCATTTATATATATAAAAAAATACATTCTAAGTGTATCTTGATCTTGAAGAAGACCCTGAGAGGGTCGAAACGTCGATTGCTTAAAGATTTGCACATGTAATTTGCACTAAGGATTGATTTTTGTTATATGCCAAACGCTGAGGATTGCACCCAGGCAAGATTGAATTTTGTGCAAACAGTAAGGGTGAGTAAAATACTTTTAGAATGAAATTTCATATATATATAATTTTTTAATTGTTTTATTATTATTTAATGTATTTATATATACGCATTTGGAATAGTGATCAGCACTCACGGTCTTGTAGTAATTTAAAAAGTTCAAGCTTTATTTCAAATCCATTAAAAATATAATCATAAGATTAACGTTTCAGTCCCCTCTGGGACTTTCATCACGATCATATATATAGATAACTTCATAATAAATGTATTTTGATACGGATATACATTACTATCAATATAAAAATACACATTTTATGGATTATATCATATATTTTTATTTTTCATCTGATTGCTTTACTAACTTTTTTTCTCCCTATGTGACCAGGAAGGGCACTGCCTGTCAGTTTAGGCAGTCCCCCTGCTGGCAGATCCTAAGCCAGCTATACTGACCATATGATCATTCTTTTAGAGCGAACACATGGGCCCCGGGGGCCTATATTGCTGAGGGGGAACTGGCTGGGCTGTCAGACAGTACCCTAGAAGTGGATCACGGTGGAGGCTAGTACACCTCAGGCGCTGGGGTTCAAAGTCGTTAGGGTGTTCAAAGCTCATTTATAATAGGGACGGCATAGAACTCCCCAATGTTGTTAATGGGTTAATGTATTATTTTTGCAATACTGGGCATGTCTCTTTAAATATATACTGTCTAGTAATATTTGGCCAATGATACAATTTTCTTTCCAAATTAAAGTTTGATTTTCATTTCATTATGAATTCCAATTCGTCCAAATTTTGGCGAATCACGCGATTATTCAAATTCACGATTTCTGAACTGCCATATAGACTAATCATGAAACAAATGACTTATCCAATGGACAAGCATCTTCATTTGATTGGCGATACGGAGTCCCACCCATTGCGCAAAAAAATAAAATAAATGATGATTGATGAGAAAAAAGATTGCTGGCTAGGGGAAAGAGACAAAATGTTGATTTGATTCACTGATCAAGTAAATGACTAATAGGATGAGAAAGGAGGAACAGAAAAAAAATATATATATATGTGTATATTTAAATATAATATATTTAATAAATATGTATAAATATAATTTTATTACTGCTCTTTTTTTCCTCTATTGGTTTCCTCTACAGGTCAAAATGTTTATACTTGCAGTCACCCTTACAGCTTACCTTTTTTTACTGTAGGAGGGTGGCTTGGTTGAAGTGCTGCTGGCTGAGGCTGGTGAGTGAGGTTTGCAGCAGCTCACTTCCTGCTGCTGCCTCTATACCTTCAGTGCAGGGCTCTTTATGACTGGGAGTAAGTGACAGGCTGTCACTTTCTCTCGTCTTCTGATACTACAGGGGCCCAGTCGCGGCCTTAACCAGCCATTGCACCTGACCAGGCCATGTTTAGCGATACCCATCAGATGAGCAAATAGCGGCTTGGGCCATCCGATGAGCAAATAGCGGCAAAGGCCCTGTTCTGTTCTCCCTAGGGTACCGTGAAACACCAACTGGGAAAATTTAAACTTATGTGTTTACTCGATGTACAGTGAAATTAAATTGGCAAAATATTTCAAAGTAAAATAGATTTTTGGGAAGAAATGCCACTTCAGCTAATTTCCAGCTTTGCAACTGTATCTTAAATTTTGCAGTTCAGGTTTCAATTCACTCAATAGCAAAATAACCCATAAAGAACTTATGAAAGTTCACCTCATCGAGACTATATTATTGTATTGTGTTAGAGACACATAAATTATAACATGTTTTGTTTCTCCGTTACTATGAATAGATTTTGACAAAGACACTGTGCCATCTAGTATTGCTTTTGCTAAAAGCAATCAATGAATTGATATTAGAAAGACAAATATTGGGATTATAGTTAGTGTAAATATATTGTTAGAGGTAATGCAAGCATAGGGTTTGTTGTAGGCTTGGCATAGTGTTGGGGGTGATATAGGATTAGCATTAACTACCAAAAATTCATTTAGATTCTAACCATATGAGACATTTGGCAATCAGGACTCATTTATGAATGTGTTTTGGAAATTATTATAAGCAAAAATAAAAAAATTATAATTTTGTGTTATGTTTGGTATACATATAGCATATTAATAGAAAGCAGATTGTGTTGTTTAACCCATTAAGGACACAACTTCAAAAGCTTGTCTTGCAGTTAAGGACACAAGCAATTTTTTCATATTTTGCTGTTTGCGGTCTACTGCAATTTGCATTTTACTAATTTATTGCACCAACACATATTATATACTTTTTATTTAAAGGACAAAAACAGCTTTAATTTGTAACATATACATATATAAATGCTTATTTATTATAAAAAAATGCAAAAAAAGGGGGAAAAAAGGAAAATGGTTTTTTTTTTTTACAGTTTTTGCAATAATAATGTGTGCATAATTAGTGCAGGTTAAGGAAAGTAATTAAAAATAAATTAATTTAGAATTCTGATTTACAAAATACATAACATGTCTAGGATTTTAACTTTTTTTGGTAGTTACAGGTCACAAAACACAAGGAGTAAAATAAATTATTAATTTGGAGCCATTTTAGAATTTGATAGGTTTGTCATGTAAGCTTAATAGCCATAAAAGAAAACAAAATCACCACACAAAAGTATTTATTTATATAAAGTAGACATCACAGGCTATTTAGAAAACAAAAATTATAGGTTGCACCACAATAAAAAAAAATTATATGATATAATAAAACCAATATTGTACTTACATGTTAAAAAACAAAATATTTAAAAGGAATAGTCCTGGTAATAAGATATATAAGAAAAAGAGTCCAAGTTGGTTGAAGGATTTGAGTGCCGTATGGATATATGGGACGTAGAGTTTCTGAGGTAGTTGGATGTTCAAGTTTGGTAGAAGCATGTAAATGAAAAATAATTCCAATAGTGTAATCTGTCTCTGGTATAGGTAAAAGGAGATTAGCAGCAAGGGTTGTAATCCTACTCACCTTTTAGAGAGCAAGTACAAGTTTACGTGTAACTGGCACTCAGTGGCATCAATCACCCACTGGTAGGATGTAGGTGTTGATAGGCGGTGGCGGTTCTCAGTATGGGGAGAGAGATAAATCCAAAAATAGTGCTCACTGTATATAGTATAAACAGGTTGGTATAAGAAAGGTATAATACTCACATTTAAGTGAGCAGGGTATACTGCTCACTATAATAGCATGGGTGGTACAATCCCCACCTAGGATTCTTGGGTGGGTAAATACTCCAAAGTTCTAGATGACCAGGTAAAAATAAATAAAATAAAAATAAATAAAAAAATATAAAAATAAAAAGTAAGAAAGGTATATGGCACATACAAGTTTAAGTGGCCGATATTCCTTTAATGATACACCTAAAAATATATTAAAATATATTAAAAACAGCCAGAACGCATTTTGCCAACACAGAGCTTCATCAACTTATTTTAGCTTCCCATTGGCCACTAAGCGCTGAACCAACTACTGTTTGTCCATCACAGGCTATTTACCTAAGGTTATTTTAACACTTTTTACGTAGCCATTTCACCGCCAATCTCTGCTAAATATTGGAGTATAATTGTGGGTTTTTTTTGGTTTTTGACACACAAACTTATAACAAAGATCTTCTCATGTGTACTTCGTAAAGTTGGTGTGTGCTATTCCTGTTTTTTTGTGTTCAGCTACATCTGCTGAGTAAAACAATACCCCCATTGTATGTCTTTGGCACTATTTTGTGAAGCTACAGTGCCATATAGGAGACCTGTTCATTTCACTATTTACAGTAGAATTGAGACTGATTTGATGGGCCTATGTTTCAATTTGGGGTATTATAGCAGTTTGACTGTTCAAAAAAAAAAATAAAACCCACAAAGGCCTACCATTTGTAAAAGTAGACACTCCAGGGTATCTCATAAGGTTCATATTGTGCCTTAACATGCCCCCATTTGTTCACCAATAGATGTCAAAGTATGTGGTAAAAAAATAATGTGTGGCATTTTTTACATTCGGATCACATTTTTGCTGGGCATTTTGTATATTTGATATGTGCCACTAAGATCAAAGCCCAAAAATTATGCTAAGCTAAGTCTTCTGAGTAAAGTTTGGTGATATTTCGTGAAGTGCTTAAATGTTTCATATTATTATGTATATTTTCATATGAACCACCTATTACAATATTTTGGTTGGGTGGATATGATTATGCAATTGCGGTTTTGGTACATTGATCTTTGTAACATTTTCTTAAGATGTCACTTTATTACAGCATCTCAAATTAAGAAGCAAAATATCCTCTCAGGTTACAGACACTAAGAGGAACAGGGAACAAAATATTTGTTAAAAAATCAGTGCCATATAGGAGACCTGTCCATTTCAGTATTTACAGTAGAATTTTGAGAGACTGATTTGATGGGCCTATGTTTCAATTTGGGGTATTATAGCAGTTTGACTGTTCAAAAAACCCCACAAAGGCCTACCATTTTTAAAAGTAGACAACCCAGGGTATTTCAAAAGGCATATTTTAAATCTTAGAGTAGGATCATTTGTTGTGCTAGTTTGTACCAAGTCTAGTAGCAATTAGCATGTTTTCTGCCTTTTTGACACATACTTAGAGATGTTACTGTATATTTTGCAATCCTTATGTGTGCTACAGCAGTATAACACTTACTATGTTTCTCAGCTGTCGTCTTAGTACAACATTACCCACATGTGTACCTTTTTTAGGGATATGTGGATGTTGAAGGGGCACGTTTGAGAAACACCAATTTCATATTTTTCAAAAGTGGATACTGGGCCTAAGTCTCATGATTGCAAATTACCTCTCAAAGGCATTATCTATTTTTAAATATAAGCAGCTGATTAAGTTAAATTATGAACAAGTACATACTTTTTGCTGTGAAGGGGAATATTTGGCGTAAACTTATCAAGGGGTAGTACCCAGTCATCTGTGTAACGGGCAACGCTGTCACGGATTCCGGAACCAAAACACAGACAGACCACAAAGAGAGAAAACACAGAGAGAGAAACTTGTAATGCCGGTCCTTAGAATGGCCGGGCTATACAAGCAGATATTAATCAAGTTACAAGTCAAGGTCAAAGGAGTAAAGAGAAATGGAACAATGATAGGACAAGCCGAGGTTAAGGATCAGAGAAGACAGGATAAACGGGAGACAAAGCCAAGATTCGGGAAACCAAACAATCAGATGACTAAAATCACACCTCAAAACCAGTCTACGTATTCGGGTGTGGAAAATTTTAAAACAGTGGTCAATACAAAGGCCAGGCTGAGAGGGGCAATCAGGGCAGAAATAGTGTAGGACCCACCTGAGAGGTTTGCTGGTGGGCATTCCCTCCAATAGCCATTGGAGTAACTAAATAACCTCCATTTGTTTAAATATACATAGGGATTTAGGAGAGAGCGCAGGTAACTTTTTTCTTTGGTTTTTACGGTTTGTATTGGGGCTGATGTGTACTATGGTCATTGCTGCCGCCCAGGAGTGATGGGAGTTTCAGTGCAGGACTTGTTTTTTGTAGTGGCCAATACATAGGCTGGGCTGAGAAGGGCAATAAGGGCAGTAATAACTGGTCTCAGCTCTTACGCCCCTCTTGTAAAACACCCTGCACTTCTTCTGGGGGGGGGTTCTTTTTGGGGGTTGATTGAATCCTGTAGCAGAACTGACCTGCCTCTATTCTTCTACTATGCTCCACTGATGGCCCCTCTCTGTGGCTCTCAAGCAGCCCAGAAATTAGCTGAAACTGAAATTAAAGAAATGTGCATTTCAGCTTAGCATTTGCCTTTTTAAAAATTACATTGTGGATTGACGTCTGCATTATATATATGGTCAATTTTTTATTCCATGCCCTGGTCTTTCGCATGATCAAATATGGCTGCATTAGTTGATCGGGCAAGTCAACTCCCCCCATATGCCGATTGTAATGTGTTATGCAGACTGGCACCCATTTAATTTCCCCTCTGCCACAAACTGTGACCTTACTAGTGCGTTCACCATGGATGGTGGTTAGGATGAACACTGCTTTAGTGCCAGCAGTTCATTCTGGCAGAAAGCTGCTGTTTCCCCCCTTTTTATATATTGTTTCTGCTAATGCCTTTGGGAAACCTGTGCGACTCTTCCGAAGAGTGCCACAGGCCTGGGTTGGGTTCCATCTCTTTCCTGGCGATAAGAGACTCTTGATTGTGTGCCAGATATTACTTAGTGTACAGATTAGTATGGGTGACTATCTCCCCAAAAATATAATCCCCCAAGAACAGCTGCATACAATCCTGCGCATTATAGCCAGACATTTCAGCCTGTATGCCAGGATTGGCAGTAAACTCTGGGATGTCTGGTGAAAAATTCTTAGGGGGTAGCCAGTCATCTGCACCATGTTCAGCATCAGGGGAATCAGCGATTTCTCCTGATGGTCCTGCAGTAACTGGCACATAGTCCCTGTCCCCTGCGTCACTCTCTGAGGCAGTGTCGGTCACCTCTGAGTCAGTCGCTAACAGGGCATAAGCCTCCTCTGCGCTCTACTTCCTAAGCATTGTGTACAATGGTAATAAACTAACTAAATAAACTTTTTTTTTTTCTTTTCACCCCGACTAACTAAATCACAAATTAATAATATACATATTAAAATGTAACCCCTTAGGGTTACTAAAAAATCTAATTTAACCCCAGAGGGTAAAATAAACAAAAACTAGATCACAGTAAAGTAGTGTGATCTGTATTTTGATCGCTGCTGGCAGTGATCAATCAGTGGGGAAATGGTTATTTTTTTTTTTTTTTTTTAAAGAACAGGGTAAAGGGGATTTGGACAATTTATTCTCTTCAGGGACACACTGTAACAACGATCTGTCTCTCTCCACTTCAAAAACCCACCAGAGGTGGAGGGAAACAGATCTGATATCCCATCAGCATTGTGACCACTATGACTGGCTGTCACAGTGATCACATGAGCTGGTACATCGCAATTTGATGTTGCTGGTCTGCCCCTTACTCAAAGGCACCCAGCAACAGTGTTAACCCCGCAATCGCCAGCATCACAGAGATCTGGTGTTGATTTTAGCACATGATGGATTGGGTCCATCATCTGGCGTTAACTGCTTCCCCAGCATGACGGACCTGGTCCGTCATCCGTCATTAAGGGGTTAAAAAGCAATATGTACAATGTATGCTAACACTTAAAGAGAAACCCTTAAATTATGGCAAATTCTAGGTTTTGTTTGGTTCAGAACTTTGACAACTGTCCCCGTCCTTAAGTGGTTATTCTGTATTTTGTATATATTTGAGGCTTTACCATGCTGATAAATAAAAGTTCTAGGTGTGCCCCCCAATATCCATTTTTGGATTGGCTGAAGTTGTCAATATTGATGATCTCAGGCATAGAAGAGGGACCAGGTGGGGCTAGCAACAGCGAAACAGGTATGGCATGGCAGAAAAGGTCAGTAAATCACATTTTTACTGTGATTGGAGTTGGACAAGTCACCCAAACAGCTGCTTCTGGACTAGTTTCAAGAATACATGTTTGTATTTCTAACACTACAGTGTTCTTTTAAATTAAATATTCTGATACAATATTCAGAGTAAACACTATCATTTCAGTTGTATAGCTTTAGGTCATTATAGGCTCAGATGTGATTGTAGATAATAAAAAATAAAAGCATTACATTTTTGGAGCTTAAATTATGCAAAAAACATTTTTTTAGAATGGCCTGAGGCTACAAAAAGTCAGCTTGTTTTTATGTTCTAAATAATCTAATCTAGAAAGGTTTTCCTTATGTGCTAATATCAACAGTTTCTAAATTGCTATTTGATTGTTCATAAAAGTCATGCTGACTTGAACTAATTTATACAAGAAGGAACAGTTTAATGCTTTAGGCCATTTTATTAAAAAGTGCTTAAATGTTTCATATTATGTATATTTTCATATGAACCACCTATTACAATATTTTGGTTGGGTGGATATGATTATGCAATTGCGGTTTTGGTACATTGACCTTTTTAACATTTTCTTAAGATGTCACTTTGGGGGGCTTATTACAGCATCTCAAATTAAGAAACAAAATATCCTCTCAGGTTACAGACACTAAGAGGAACAGGGAACAAAATATTTGTTAAAAAATCAGATTCTAGCAGAAACAAATACATTGTTTCTGACAATTATTTATATGAAGCCAGGAAGATATTTTATGGTATAATTACATTGTAATAAGCAGTTGTATGTGTTTTCTGAATGTTTACAAGATCTAGCATATCTGTTAGACAAGTTCCATTGCCACCTGCTATTGTGTGATACATGAAACATTTTTCCCTTAGTATGTAAACTGTGTATGTTTCATGAATAGAATTGTAATTTAAGGAGGAATTACTCATTAGTTTACTAAATAAATTAATAAATAGATCCATGCAAGACACTTCAGGGCAGCATGCTTCATTTACTGCAAATTAATTGAACACCTCAAGCACCATAACCATTACAGCCCACTGCAGTGCTTATTGTGCCAGGAGTGTCCTGGTCTCAATCAACAGTAAGATCTCAAACTGTGCTTACATGGTTTGACAACTTATCTAGGTCTTGCTAGGTGCCTGTCATACATCTACTGCATCTGAGCTTCTTCAGCAGGAGAAGCTGGATGGATTTTTAGAGCAAAGCAGTACTATGTAAGACAACAATCCTTGGCTAAGACAAAACGGTAAACTATAGTTCCAAACAGCACCCATTGTAGTTGTTAAAGATAATTGCTTCTTAACTGTCATCATTATAGAGATTGATGAATTTACATACCCCTATAATAATTCTGGAATAATAAATGTTTTCGACAGATGTAAGCCTCTCAAGAGTTAATTCACAAAATAAAAAATATATAAGAATTAACAAAAATATAGTGTCATATCTAATGTTAGAATTCAATACAGAACTGCAAATAATGACTCAGAGCAAATATATCACTTATGCCTTCAGATAAACTCATAAATTCATGACATATGCATGTTCGCCTTTTCGGCATATGTGTGATAGACCCCAACCCCACACAAATACTTGGACACTTTTATGTGGGAAAATTATCACAGCTTTATTGATAAATAAAGTTAAAATATTTTAGGGTCATTGTCACATATTAACATAACATATGCGCCCCCTGCCAACTCCTTTAATAATACTACGCCAGACAGTGACCCACAACACAACACAAGTAAAACCACATTATAACATATAATTAACACATAACATAACCATTGCCACTGAGGACATGACATAACCATTGCCACCGAGGGCATGGTTTCCAGCTTTTTTCCATGTATAGGCATACCACGATACACCCTATATGCCAGGTTCGGAGTAACCAACGAGCTCAAACCTACCAATCCTCTTCCAAGCCAAACTGTTCTTAGCGAACCAAAACTAGTTTCCATCAGGACAAATAACCTACACCCCAACTTCTCTATCCATCCCCCACCACCATGACCAAACGGGAGCTAGAGACCAAATAAGGGAGAGAGGGTGGGCAAAACAGGTAAGGGTGGATTAATTAAGATGGCCTCTGATCTAAAATGGCCACTATATATACTCCTCTAACACTCCTCCGGTTATCCTAGCCAGTCCCTTACATTACACCCCCCCCCATGCCTGTCTCCTAGCAATGTCAAGGCCCATTCCCCTTAACTGCACTGCTCCATGGGTTACAGTATCTCAATAATATTCTTAATAGAATAAATATGTGGTAATATCTAAAAATGGTAAGCAGTCCAGCTGGGACCAAACCTTATATTAGCTCATTTGTATGAATGACATAGAATTGGCACACCAACACTGACAAATAGTTTCAACAAGTAACAAATAGTATATATAAAAAAGTTATAAGGAACAAAGTATAATATAGGTGCTACTATCACCTAGTGTGAACCACTCCAACACACCAGATATCAATAAAGTGCAAAATGTAAAATGGTGGTGAGAGCACTCAAAACATGCATGTACGATATATTACCAGAACTTGGTTTAGTTGGAATATCTACAAAACATAAAGCACAGAAACATAGTATAATATTGTTAAAATATATGCAAGTAATATTGTGTGACTGGTTGAACTCACATATTACTGAGTCACTTTAAAAGCTGACTCAGACTTAGGGCTTGTAGCGAGATGAGAAATCTCAATTTTGGACGTCCTGTATCAAACTCGATAGATCCGCGCTGGAAATGCTCTCCAAAATCACTCCAGGATGCAGAATCAAATCCAAACTGATTTTATTATTAAAATACTACATAAAATATAAATAGTTTTGAATACAGGTAAAATGTCCTTTATATGTACCACGACGCGTTTCGGCACTCACAGCCTTTCTCAAGTGGTCTGTTTCTCATCTCTGATCTCTTCTTTTTATATTTTCAAATTCCAGCACCCTTTCCCTGGCGTCCCGTATGACTTCCGCTTTCGTCATTGTTCGGCGACTTCCGGTTACGTTCCGTGATGACGTTACCGTTTACGTCATCATTCTTTGCCCAAAACGGCTACGTCATGACGTCTTCCCGGCGCCGAAACCGGAAGTGTTCTCGGCGCCATTTTAGAAAGTCTCTTATCATAGAAGTTACCAGTCTCTTAGCAATTACAACCTTTAACATTCACATACATTTGATATATTCATCTATAAAGGAGGAGAGCCCAAATAAACAAATATAATCAATAAAATTCATAAAATCATCATAAAAAAGGGGGTACTGTTCACCTATATATACTCCTCTAACACTCCTCCGGTTATCCTAGCCAGTCCCTTACATTACACCCCCCCCCATGCCTGTCTCCTAGCAATGTCAAGGCCCATTCCCCTTAACTGCACTGCTCCATGGGTTACAGTATCTCAATAATATTCTTAATAGAATAAATATGTGGTAATATCTAAAAATGGTAAGCAGTCCAGCTGGGACCAAACCTTATATTAGCTCATTTGTATGAATGACATAGAATTGGCACACCAACACTGACAAATAGTTTCAACAAGTAACAAATAGTATATATAAAAAAGTTATAAGGAACAAAGTATAATATAGGTGCTACTATCACCTAGTGTGAACCACTCCAACACACCAGATATCAATAAAGTGCAAAATGTAAAATGGTGGTGAGAGCACTCAAAACATGCATGTACGATATATTACCAGAACTTGGTTTAGTTGGAATATCTACAAAACATAAAGCACAGAAACATAGTATAATATTGTTAAAATATATGCAAGTAATATTGTGTGACTGGTTGAACTCACATATTACTGAGTCACTTTAAAAGCTGACTCAGACTTAGGGCTTGTAGCGAGATGAGAAATCTCAATTTTGGACGTCCTGTATCAAACTCGATAGATCCGCGCTGGAAATGCTCTCCAAAATCACTCCAGGATGCAGAATCAAATCCAAACTGATTTTATTATTAAAATACTACATAAAATATAAATAGTTTTGAATACAGGTAAAATGTCCTTTATATGTACCACGACGCGTTTCGGCACTCACAGCCTTTCTCAAGTGGTCTGTTTCTCATCTCTGATCTCTTCTTTTTATATTTTCAAATTCCAGCGCCCTTTCCCTAGCTTTATATGTTACTTTTTTATTTTTTGGGTTTTTTATGTAGTATTTTATATAATTTATATATAAGGAATGCTTTTATCTTGTTATAAAGTTTTTTCTAATGACCTATTCTTCCTTCCCCTTTAATAGGTGAACAGTACCCCCTTTTTTATGATGATTTTATGAATTTTATTGATTAAATTTGTTTATTTGGGCTCTCCTCCTTTATAGATGAATATATCAAATGTATGTGAATGTTAAAGGTTGTAATTGCTAAGAGACTGGTAACTTCTATGATAAGAGACTTTCTAAAATGGCGCCGAGAACACTTCCGGTTTCGGCGCCGGGAAGACGTCATGACGTAGCCGTTTTGGGCAAAGAATGATGACGTAAACGGTAACGTCATCACGGAACGTAACCGGAAGTCGCCGAACAATGACGAAAGCGGAAGTCATATGGGACGCCAGGGAAAGGGCGCTGGAATTTGAAAATATAAAAAGAAGAGATCAGAGATGAGAAACAGACCACTTGAGAAAGGCTGTGAGTGCCGAAACGCGTCGTGGTACATATAAAGGACATTTTACCTGTATTCAAAACTATTTATATTTTATGTAGTATTTTAATAATAAAATCAGTTTGGATTTGATTCTGCATCCTGGAGTGATTTTGGAGAGCATTTCCAGCGCGGATCTATCGAGTTTGATACAGGACGTCCAAAATTGAGATTTCTCATCTCGCTACAAGCCCTAAGTCTGAGTCAGCTTTTAAAGTGACTCAGTAATATGTGAGTTCAACCAGTCACACAATATTACTTGCATATATTTTAACAATATTATACTATGTTTCTGTGCTTTATGTTTTGTAGATATTCCAACTAAACCAAGTTCTGGTAATATATCGTACATGCATGTTTTGAGTGCTCTCACCACCATTTTACATTTTGCAAGTAACAAATAGTGTACACTGAGCTCAAAACAAAATAGCTAAAAAGCTGCATAGTAGATCTGTGTATCACCCCATGGGGGTGGATAGAAATATGAATAATAAAGCCATTTTGAGACACTCTCTGTGATGATGTGACATTTTGTTTGTGACATCTCTAATGTTAATTGTTTAACTGCACTGTTATACCTTAAATAGTTAATGTGTTGGTTCACTTTAAATCATGTCATGTAACCCAGAACAGGAAATAGGTCACATGTTTTAGTTCGATTGTACAAGGAGGACTCGGAATAAAGAGATCCTGGTTAAGCTTCTAATCCTCTCTCAGTATTTTATGTCAATACAGCACACTCTCTACTGCCTTCTTCCACTGTAGAAAAACGGAACGGACATAGTGTATACCGTATAATAAAATATAATAATAGAATCAAAAGGGTAAAATCCCACTCACACTTTTAAGAGCTATAATGTAATAGCTCAATTTCAGCGCTCTTGGGGTTCAGTAAAGGCGACCCTCACCCTTCTTGAATCTCAGTGCTTCTGATGTTAAACTTAGAGCCATCCAAATCGGCTCTGGTCTGTGCGCTTATGTGGTTAAGGACCACACACCTTCTTTAGAAAAAATATAGCAGGGATAATGCCAATAGCAAGTAAAAGTATACAATATTTATTATAACAATAACATTATAAAATGTATCTATATATATGTATAAAAAATATAAAAATAAAATTGGCATATAAAAATCCGAAGATCCAAAGTCTCACAGTCTTATTCCAGGATGCGTTTCGCCTATATCGGCTTCCTCAGCTGGATAGTAGTGATGTAATCTTCCTTGGGATTCTCCTGCTTTATGTACCCCTCTCCTGGGTGAATAATTGATGTTTGGCTTGAATTTTCGCGGGCAATCACCATAGAAACGGTGATGCCCTGCGTTTCAAGCCTCTTCCTCATTCTTTCTTCCGGATTTGAGCTCCGTCGCATCACTTCCGGTTTCGCCGATACGTCATTTCCGTGCGTTCCACTATGCGGTCCACGGGTTCTTTCTTCCTTCCAGACAAATCAGCATGCATATACACGGGCAAAAAGTTATAACTTAGTAATTTACAGACTTCTTTTCCAATTTATACATAATAGAATTAATTAGTATATATTATAGAAACGAAAAGTATATCTCTAATAAAAGTGATCTCATATTGTATGTATCTCCTTCATTCAGAGGGATCTTCTGAGTCTAGCAGGCTATTAACAGAGCAGGAGATAAGTAATTTTAAACTAAACTGAATGTGCAATAAAAGAAATTTAAATATTTACAGGAAGTGTTTAAGAAGGCTGTTTTTGCAGCACTAGGCACACCTCCCTGCATGTAGCTGACACAAAGTGATTTATCTCCTAAATAACAAATTTGAGCAGTGAGACTGCAGGGACATCACCTATACACCAAATCTGCTTAATTAAAAGGGACACTGTAGGCACCCCGACCACTTCCGCTCATTGAAGTGGTCTGGTTGCAGCGTCCCTATTGCACTTAGTGCAATAGAGAAACTGTCATGTTTATAATGTAGCACTAAGTCTGCGTCCAGCCACTAGAGGGCTTCCTGGATTGAAATGGACCTTTGGTCCAGTATCTGAAGCTGGATGTCCTCACGCTCTGTTTAAGGACATCCAGCTTCAGATTTTTCCTGAAAGGAAAGTATTGACTCAATGCTTTCCTATGGGGAGGTTTAATGCGTGCATTTGCCGTGCATGCGCATTCTGGCCTGCTCGTTGTGGGACAGAGGAGGGGTTCGGAACATTTACTCAACACCAATGGACATTGACCCTGGCATCTGGTAAGTAAATAAAGGGGTTTTAACCCTTTATTCACCCAGGTGGGGGAGGCAGGGGGAGTTACAATGCCAGGAAAACAACTTTGTATTCCTGGCATTATAGTATTCCTTTAAGTTAAAGTTGTTTTAGTGACTATGTCCCCTTAAGAACCCTACATATAGGACTCAGTCCACAAAGCCCCCCCAGCAATACCTTGGCATCTATTGTAACAGAAAAGTTCAAAATAATTTTGTACATTTGCCCATTTCCCTTCAACAAATCAATTTAAAAAAACTGTATCAGACACATCCTACAAAAGATATGAGGAAGACAATAATGCATGCAAAAAGGCGATTAGATTCGCTAAACTTCAAAATGAAAACATGATAGCCAAAGAGAGCAAAACCAACCATGAAGCATTCTTTAAGTACATAAATTCTAAAAAAACTAAAAATGAAAGTGCAGGTACACTAAAAACTCGAATGGGGGTGTTAGTTAATGAAGACCAGGAAAAGGCAGGAATTTTAAATAACTATTTCTCCACCGTATATATATTAAGGAAGAACCCATGGCAATGGATGTGCAACTGATTGCTGCTAAAAATTTGAAGAATAATTGTGATTGGTTAACTCAAGACAAGGTGCTGCAGCAACTAAAGAAAGTTAATATAAACAAAGCTCCAGGGCCTGACGGTATTCATCCACAAGTACTTGAGGAACTAAGTGTAGAAATAAGTGAACCTCTGTTTTGAATCATTCAAGATTATTTTCTTTCAGGAAGTGTTCAAGGATTGGAGGAAGGCAGATGTGGTTCCTATATTCAAAAAGGGTTCAAAATCGATGCCTAGAAATTATAGACCTGTGAGCTTAACTTTTGTGGCTGGGAAAATATGTGAAAGGTTATTAAGGGATAATATTCAAGAATTCCTTGAGAAGAACATGGTTATCAGCAAAAATCAGCATGGTTTTATGAAGCACAGGTCATGTCATATTAACTTGATTGCGTTCTACGAAGAAGTAAGTAGAAGTATAGATCAGGGTCTTGCAGTGGATGTGATCTATTTGAATTTTGCTAAGGCATTTGATACAGTTCCACACAATATAGTGTTTAAACTCAAGGAAATCGGTCTAGATGAAAATTCTTGTTATTGGGTAGAACATTGGCTTAAAAATAGAGTACAAAGAGTTGTCATTAATGGTACATTTTCAAGCTGGACAGAGGTGGAAAGTGGTGTCCCTCAGGGTTCTGTTCTGGGACCCCTTCTATTTAACATGTTTATAAATGATCTTGAAAAAAGCATTGCAAGTCATGTTTCAGTGTTTGCAGATGACACAGAACTCTGTAAAGTAATACAATGTGAGCAAGATATGTGCTGCAGAGGGATTTAGATAAACTGGGGGACTGGGCACTCAAATGGCGGATAAAATGTAATATTGAAAAATGCAAAGTTATACACTTCAGTGTAAAGAATGCACAAGCAACGTATACCCTTAATGGAAGCAAATTAGGGATAACAACAAACGAAAAGGACTTGGGAATTGTTATAGACAAGAAACTATGCAACAATGTGAAATGTCAAACAGCAGTGGCTAAGGCCAGTAAGGTAATGTCATGCATGAAAAAGGGTATTCATTCTCGGGATGAAAATATCATTTTGTCTCTTTATAAATCACTGGTAAGACCACATATTGAATTTGCTGTGCAATTTTGGGAACCTGTTCTAAAGAAGGATATTATGGCACTAGAAAAAGTGCAGAGACGGGCTACAAAATTAATAAAAGGAATGGAACATATCAGCTATGAAGAAAGGTTAACAAATATAAACCTCTTTAGTTTAGAAAAATGTTGCCTGAGAGGGAATATGATAGCATTATACAAATATATTCGGGGCCAATACAAACCATTGTGTGGAAATCTATTCACAAACCGTATTTTACATGGACACGAGGTCATGCGTTTAGACAGGAAGAAAGGAGATTTGATCTAAGGCAAAGGAAAGGTTTTTTTTAAGAACAATCAGGATGTGGAATTCTCTGCCTGAAGAAGTGGTTTTACCAGAGTCCATACAGATGTTCAAACAGCTACTAGATGCATACTTGAAAAAACAATATTCAATGATATAATTTTTCAATGTAGGGTAATAGCTAGTTGATCTAAGGATAAATCTGACTGCCATTCTGGGGTCAAGAAGGACTTTTTTTCCTAGTTTGTTGCAAAATTGGAAGTGCTTCAAACTGTTTTTTTTTGCCTTCTTTTGGATCAACAGCAAAAAACAAATGTGAGGAAGGATGAACTTGGACGCAAGTCTCTTTTAACTGTAGCTCTATGTAACTATGTATTGCTGTAAAGCGATGTTAAGACATGTCATCTAAGATACTGCAGTCTCATAGTGCTCCTGAACCTTGCATAATGAATCCAGTCACATTATGAAATAATCACTACACAGTTAGTAACACATTTTCATATTTGTTAGTTTTTTTGCACTTGCACCTCACATATCTTGAAATAATAGAGTTGTTGAATATTAATATACGATTTGGGAAACATACTGAATATTGTTATTATTGCTTCATTTTACTCTCTGTCGATTGCTATCAATCACAATTTAAGATAAGTTCCAAAAAAGCAAGACAAAATTAATATAATATAAAAAAGTGCAATAAAACATGATTTTTTTTCAGTAAGGAGGATTGCGCAGAGAAAATTAAAAGCAAGACAAACCCACAGGGCTAAGTATTTTAGTGATTCAAAACAAAATATGTGCATGAAGAAAAATTATATCATGTTTCATGAACTGTTATTAATTTCTGCATGCAACACACAGTTCGCAATCAGCTCTAGCAGTACATATCCCTTATGATTTGAACACTCTGTGGATTGCATTTTCCTTGGCATGGCTGATCAATGCTATAAAAAAAATTGACCTTACTTGAATTTAAACATAAGACTATGCATATAACTAAACTATTGAATTACAAAAATAGTAATGGAAATATAGTTAAAATTAAGTTATGGTTACGCACATAAATGTGTCCTAATGTGCCTCATACCCCACCTCCTATAGACTGTAAGCTCGTTTGAGCAGGATCCTCTTCAACCGACCATTCCTGTAAGTTTTCTTGTAATTGTCCTACTTATAGTTAAATCTCCCCTCTCATAATATTGTAAAGCGCTATGGAATCTGTTGGCGCTATATAAATAGCAATAATAATAATAATAATAATAATAATAATAATAATAATAATAATAAAGTTCACATGGGATTATATACACATTAATGTTTTAACACTGATTATGAACTATTACACTAGTGAATATCTTCACTGGCTAAAGGGACACTGCAGTTAAAGTTCTTTATGTGTAAAGAGTGTGTCCACTTTTTCATTTTACAAAGATTTCAATATATTATAAATGTATTAAAGGGTTCTCACACTACTACCATGACCACTTCAGTGATTCGAGGATCTCATGGTGGTAGGAGTCTGCATGTACAGCATTTATGTTTGAAACATTGTACAGTCACTGTATAGCCTAGTTACACTTTACATCCTGCAAGGGAAAGCTTACTGTCCCATCCCTCCCTTCTGACCTCCATGCAGTCCCTCTGCCATTTATATAAACTGACATTTAGCAGTCTCTTACCTCTCCCTTTATTGTCTCAGAGTGCATTTTGAACTGGCACAAATGTCCAGTCAGAGACTTCACTTGGCACTGGATTTCCGGTAATATTTTTTATCATTTTTCCTTTGAATTGGCACCTGGATTTCAGGTAAGAGTTTTACCTTTTCCTATAATTTAAGGGAGGGAAGTACATTCCCAATGTACATTCCCAATTCCCAATTAAATGATGTGAATCCTCTGATAATGAGGTCCAAATAGGGAAATGTTTTTACAGCCTGCATATTGTTTGCATTTTGTAAAACCCTTTAACCTCTTAAGGACTGGACTGTTTTTGCAATGTTGTACATTTGCGACCAGGCCTCTTTTTACACTTTTGTGATGTTTGTGTTTAGCTGTAATTTTCCGCTCTCTCATTTACTGTTCCCATACAAATTATATATTGGTTTTTTTTCAGGACAAAAAGGGACTTTCTTTACATACCATTATTTATATAATCTCGTGTAATTTAATTGAAAAAAATACATGTTTTTTTACTTTTACTTGAAAAATCTTTTACTCATCTACAAAAGTGAATGAAAAAAACTGCTAAATAGATTCAAATTTTTTTCCTGATTTTAAAAATACCCAGTGTTTACATGTTTTTTTGCAAGTTATAGGGCTATAGGTACAAGTAGGATATTGCGGTTTCAAAACATACATTTTTAAAATTTATCAATAGTGACATTGTAACACTATTATCTGTCATAAATCTCTGAATAACACCCCACGTGTACATTTTTTTTTAATGTAGACAACCCAGGGTATTCAATATGGGGTATGTCCTGTCTTTTTTAGTAGCCACTTGGTAGAAAACACTGGCCAAATTTAGCATTCATATTTGTGTGTGAAAAAAGTAAAAAACTAAATTGAACGCTAATTTTGGCCAGTGTTTGTGACAAAGTGGCTACTTTAGCTTGGAGGATTTTACACATGCAGGGAGACTGCCTGTCAGCACAGGCAGTCCCCCTGCAGGCAGACACATGGACACCTATTGTGACAATGTGATCGCTCTGTTGAGCGATTACATGGCCACAGGGGTCCTAATCCGCCATGGGGAGACTGTCTGGGCTGCAGGCAGTCTCCCCACAATGAGAGCACACAGATCGCCACCGGGGGAACGACAGCGATCAGGTAAGTACATTAGACCATTAGGACGGTTAAGGACCATCACCAGTCGGCAATGGAAAAATGAATCGTCCTTGGTCCTGAAGGGGTTAATGATGTTTCTTTATTGTTAGGGCTTGTATGCTGATTTTAATTGTCTGTGCCAAGTTTTGAATAGGACACTTAAAAGCTACTGGATTCCATTATTCTTATTTTCCTTATTTACTCTTCCTTGCAATGATTTGTTTTTGTGTTTAGATTCTAAAACTGGACTTACTATTGAGACCAATACTGATTTATATATTTTTTTGCACTGATTAATATTTTAATATTACTTTATTGTTTTTCTATATTCCTATATTTCTGCCTTTTTACTGCATTTTTGATAGATCCATAATATTTTCAGTATAACCATTTTAATTAGACTGTACTTGAATTTGATGTGTTTTATTAATTTTTTTTATTTTATTTACACAGACAAGCAGAGCGGGTCACTGGCCAGCTGGGGATATTATTTAGAGATAAGGGAGATAAATCAATATTTAAATGGTGGGACTGTTTATTAGTTAATGTATGCTAATTAAGGAGGTTAGGCCCCTCATGTTCAATTTAATGCTGTTGAGTTGGAATTTAAATAACACTTTACAAAACAGACATTCATTTTAATCAATGTGCCCAACCAGGGTTACCATCTATTTTCATACTAATCTTTGTTATCATTATATGCCTTTTTCTATAATATACTGACATTTAAGTTGATTTAATATATATTCCAAGGTAGGAATTTCTTGTTTTAACCAGTTTCTAAATATAGCAACTTTAGCAGCCATAGTCACTTGGATTAATAAGTAAATTTTTTGAGGAGGTATTCCAGATACAATAAAATTGTATTGAAAATGCAGTGCAATACTGGCACTGGCGCTGTGTATGGAGAGACAGGGATAAGAAGCTATATCTTATCCCAGCTTCTCTCTCCTGACTGAATCCGCAGGGGAGCAGCACAGAGTGCAGCCAGCAACTCCTAGACTGGGTGGGCAGCCTACAGATCAGGTAACTGAGGCATGGGGGGGGGGGGCAGCCCTATAGATCAGATAAGTAAAGCATGGGGGCAGCCTATATATCAGGTAAGTGAGGCATGGGGCAGTCTATAGATCAGGTAAGTGAGGCATGGGCAGCATATAGATCAGGTAAGTGAGGGATGGGGGGGCAGCCTACAGATTAGGTAAGTGAGGCATGGGGGGCAGCCTACAGATCAGGTAAGTGAGGCATGGGGGGATAGCCTACAGATCAGGTAAGTGAGGGGGGAGACAGCCTATAGATCAGGTAAGTGAGGGATGGGGGTGCAGTATACATATCAGGTAAGTGAGAGATGGGGGGGATCCACCTACAGATCAGGTAACTGAGGGATGAGGGGAGGCAGCCTACAGGAAGGGTCAGCAAGGAGCAGGAAGGTAAAGTAAGAGAAGGAGCAGAAAGGAGAAGGAACAGAAATGAGCATGAAGGGGTATCAAGGAGCAGAAAGGGATAGCAAGGAGCACAACGGTAAAGTAGGAGAAGGAGCACAAGGGAACAAAAATGAGACGGAAGGGGAAGCAAGGAGCAGGCAAGAGCAGCAAGAAGCAGGAAGGAGCAGTAAGGAGCAGGAAGGGTCTGCAAGGAGCAGAAAGGGTCAGCAACGAGCAGGAAGGTAAAGCAGCACAAAGGTAAAGTAGAAGAAGCAGAACGAAGAAAGGGTCAGCAAGGAGCTGGAAAGTGCAGCAAGGAGCCGGAAGGGACAGAAGGAGCACAAACGTAAAGAAGGAGAAGGAACAGAAATGAGCTGGAAGGGTCAGCAAGGAGCTGGAAGGGGCAGAAGGAGCACAAACGTAAAGAAGGAGAAGGGACAGAAATTAGCAGGAAGGGTCAGCAAGGAGCAGGAAGGGTCAGCAAGGAGCAGGAAGGGTCTACAAGAAGAAGAAGGGTCTGCAAAGAGCAGAAAGGGACAGAAGGAGCACATAAAGTAGGAAAAGGAGCAGAAAAGGGTAGCAAAAAGCAGAAAGGGAGAGTAAGGAGCACAACGATAAAGTAGGCGAAGGAGCAGAAAGGGATCAGAAAGAGAAAGGAGCAGAAGGGTAAAGGAGCAGAAGGAGACAAGGAGGAGTGAAGACAGTTTCAGAAGATAAAAAAGACTGTCAAATGAAGGAGAAGAAAAGGAGATTGGAGCAGGAAGGACAAGTGAAGTGAATCCTCCACTTTATTCTGAACACCACATCATAAGTCTTTGGTACCTGGTCCTGGCAGGGAAACTTTGGACCTTATCTCCCCAGGTAAAAAAAATAAAAAAATATCAGTGTTAACGTGTTCACTTTTATTTACTGAGTGTCAGGAAGCACAGAGTGCACTGGGTAGGGTTGCTGCTGATTGGCTAGAGCGGTCAGCTGGCACTCTATGCCAATCAGTAGTTCCCCATTAATAAAAAAGTAAAACATTTTTCTGAACCGGTAACTAGGGATTGGCTTAGAGGGTCAACTGACCACTCTAGCCAATCTGCAGCACCCATGCCTGACATCAATCTGCACTTCCTGACACTCCATTTCAGAAGCCGAATACCACTGGGCGACCTGTAGATCTGGAGCTGGAGGAAGCCTTTGGGGTTAAACCATTTGAGAGCGGTTTAACCCCTTAAAGGAAAGAGAGCACCCAGGGGCTTCCTGGCATGATAGCATTTTCATTAAGATGAAATTGTTATGGTGACCATAATGTTCCTTTAATTTGCTTAAAGGAACACTATATTGTCAGCAATTCAAACATGTATTCCTGACACCATAGTCGTGAAAATGCTATTAACCCTGGCTTTATGTGATAATGACTATACCCCATCCCTTTCATGACACTGTCAAAAAGGGACCAAGCATGGATGTCATTACAGTTATGTCCCCCCCACCCCGGAAAAATTACTGTGGATGCCCATGCCTACTACACAGGGAAATTAAAAGATGTCAGTCCCACCATATGTGCTTCAAGCTACCCATACCTTGATTGCTCATCCAGCATAGTGGTGAGACTGCCGGATTTATTTTATATATTATTTTGGGAATTGAATGCCACTGATTATAGTGGAATTCGATAAAATTCAAACAATGTAGCGCACGTTTAACTGCTAATATAGATTTATAACATGGATCAATATGTACAGGGGCTCCGAAATCTCTATTCAAGTTTTTCCAAGCTTTGGATTTTTGGTCCTTCTCATCTAGCCTCAATATTTTGTAACATAAAGCAATGGTCATACAATTAAAATGCTTCCCAAATAATTTGTTTATTTTTTTCTTTAGGATGTCAGAAACCTTTACAATGTGATTTTCTGTATAGTTTTTTAATCTAAGGTAGGTACAAATCTCTTTTGAAGGTCTATTGTAGGTGTGCTGTAGTTGTGTAAAGGGCCTTCTCCTCTTACCAACCATAAGATCTAAAAGTATTGGGGTGCTAACTCTTTTGTCTCTAACCAATTGTGGAGATGGGACTAACTTTCAATATTTTAAATTATTAAACTTCTTTCTATATTTAAACCAATTAGAATATAAATCTCTTAGATAGATGTTCTCAATAGAAGCTAGGAACCTATTACTTGCTCTTTCATCAAGCCAAATTAGAGTAAAAAGGTCCTTTACTTTTAAAAGACTAGACTCTACTTTAGACCTTTGTTTGTCAACTGAGTCCAGGGCCTGACACCTTTGTAAATATAACATCTTACTGGCTTCAGAATATAAAATTGAAAATGACAAGTGTATCGGTGCTTTCACTAATTTTTGATTATTGATGCAATGCACTAAAGATATATATGTATATGGTGTTTTCCCCAACACCTGTGTTACATAAAACAAAGTCAAAAAATTGCATCTGTGAGCTAGTGTTTATACATACACAATTAATGTGTATGTATACCCACACAGTGCAATAAAACAGCGATAGTGATATACTTGTATCAAAAATCTCAAGGAATACTTCAAAATGGTATGGATCCTTGGGATGATACCTATAAAACAGACATCTAGTATATAGTGAACTCTGTTAGGACTTCAACAGTTCAAATGGTGGACAACAACTCACACTTTGCAGAGCCATCCCAAGCACTGTATATAGCGCATCAGGGTGCCTATTGCAGGCTAAAGGATTCCTTATCCAGACATAGAGATCCACAGAGGAATGTGTAAAATATCTTTAATATAGCCAAAAAGTAAAAATATAATAAAAACACAATATAAAATCTAAAGTAATACAAGCAGTGATAGAGAATCTATTCACAGCACAATCTTACAATATAAAGCAAACGTGTTTCAACCTAAAATGTCCGGTCTTCATCAGTACTACAATGCCATCTGTGTGCTCCATTTTTTAAACAGCCCAGTGTGATTCCAATTTCAGTCAGGTGTGAGTGAGACTGTGCATTTCCGGATCATCAGCTTGATGTCACTTATGGTCTAAATTGCTACTTACTGTCCGCGGCAAATAAAATTTGCTGTATGTTCCAAACACCATTTCATTTAAGGGCAACTTAGTCCTCAGATTTAAACTGACTTTGACAGTACTATGGAATCAATGTTCAAACTAAAAGCATCCTCAGCAAAGAAAAATATTAGAATGTGCTCAAACAAGGGATATAGAGGTATATCAAATTTCCAAATTTTAAAAATATTACAAATATCTATAAATAAATATAAATAAAAGTACTTAACTTAAAATGACTAAATAATTATTCAATCACAATAGTAGGTGTGTAAAAAAACCAAATACAAATAGGAACAGATAACCTTGAATATAAGAACAAATGAAGACTCCGTTTGTAATAAATGAGGCTATATTTCAAAGAGAAGCAAAGGGGAGGAGAAAAAAGAAGAGGGGAAAAAGAATGAAAACATTAAAAATGAAAATTATAGAAAATGAACCAATTCGAAATCATGATTTAACCCATTTGGAGACAAAGTATCTTGTTCAAAAATCCATTTGTCTCAAATCTTTGAAATTGTCCTTACCCCTCCAATTTTTGGGTTTGTGTTGTATTGACATAAATGACATAAAAGAAGGGTCTCCATTATGAAATTGTGCAAAAATATGTGGAAAGCCTATGTTTGACATATCTCCTCCGTATGATCCCCATGTGCTCCAGCATGCAGGTTTTTAATTGTCTTGTGGGCATCCCACATACTGGAAAATGCATGGGCACCAGAGGAGATATATCACATTAGATGAGTGACAAGTCAAAACTGACTTAACTTTATATGTGCGCTGTGTATAGTTTGACTTAAGAGTGTCTCTAGTGTTTTTATTAAATTTGGTTCTTTGACATGCTTTACACAGTTTATATGGATAAAAAGCATCCTGTACATCAAAATTGTTAGTTTTAGGTTCCTGCTTAATAGGTTTTGTCCCCAGTAAGCTTCTGAGATTCCTAGCTTCTCTGTATAGTATATTGGGCTTTTCGATTTCAAAATAGACTGAAGGTCTGGATCTGTACCTAAACTATGCCACATTTTTTTTTTTAAATTTAATATGGATTTAATCTCTTTGGAATCCTTATTATAGATTAAAATAATAGTAGCTTCATTCGTTTCTTGTTCATTTGTGTTTTTTTTTTTTTAAATAGTTGTTCTCTTTTTAATTATTGGGGTTCTTTGAAGTTGTGGAGGTAGCGCCCTAACAAAGGAGAACTTAAGGGTCTGGTTATCTGATCTACTGTTGAGTTATCTGACAGGATTCAGTATCTGTTTTGGTGAAATACTGTTTATTGATTATTAAAATTATTACTTTTTGATGGTCATAATTCCCTTGAAATCTAGACCTGGAATTGTTATAACTAGGTTGAGATCTTGGTTTATCTTTTACAGTATTAGGTCTAGAATAAGTTTTTTTTGTTTTTTTTTTGTTTTTTAGAAGTACCAGTCTTAAAATTTAGGTCTTGGGGGTATAGGATCTTGTCTCTTAAATTTACAAAACAAGTGAACTTGATTATGCGCATAATCGCCCTTGTCACTAAAAAGATTTCCTTTTCTTGATAGCTACAATTTCTTGTTCTACTTTTTCAACATTATCTTTAACTGTTTTTAAAGAATTAGTGACTTCTTCATAAGCTGAAACTGGTTGAAGTTTGGATTTAATTTCATTAATATCTTTGTCCAATTGCATTAAATTTATTTTTCTTTGTTGTATAATAATGAACATCAGTCTCATGGAAAAGAACTCCAATGCTGAGTTCCAATTTTCCATAAATGCAGTATTATCCTCATCAAATGTGGGCACTTTAAAAAAATAAAACAATCCTTTGGGTGTAATTTTCCATTGTGAAAATGTCCAACTTTATTTTAGTTTCCTTAATTAATAATTTTTGCAGATTATTACAGGTGTAATCAAAATTATCATCTCTAAACATTAAACAATCTTATTCATTATAGAACTTATTGGTCACTCTTATTTTCCAATTGTGTCTTCTCTCAAACAGATCCATTTTAATATGAGCTGCCTACACTAGATGGGGAAAAAATTCTTAGAATAAAAAAATGTAAATGACAAGTTTATCGGTGCTTTCTCTAATTATTGATTATGGATGCATCCTTGGGATGATGCCTATAAAACAGACATGTAGTACATAGTGAACTCTGTTAGAACTTATACAGTTCAAATGATGGAAAACAACTCACACTTTGCAGAGTTGTCCCAGGCTCTGTATATAGCACCTCGGGGTGCCTATTGCAGGCTAAAGGATTCCTTATCCAGAGATAGAGATCCACATGTGAATATGTAAAAGATCTTATTTAACATAGCCAAAACGTGCAGTAAAAATATAATAAAAACAATATAAAATCAAAAGTAGTACAAGCAGTGAAAGAGAATCTATACACTGCACAATCTTACAGTATAAATAAAACGCGTTTCGACCTAAAATGTTCTGTCTTCAGTGTTATTATGCCGTCTTTGTGCTCCATTCTTTAAATAGCCTGCTGTGATTCCAATTTCCATCAGGTGTGAGTGAGACTATGCACTTCCAGTTTAAAATGGCTACTTTTTCTCTGTGGCCATCTTTGAATATAATTTGCTGAACATCCCGATCTCCATTTTGTGTAAGGGCAACTTAGTCCTCAGGTTTAAACTGAATGTGACCGTACTATGGAATTAATATTTATAGAGAGCTAACAAGTGCTGCAGTGCTGTACAATGGGTGGACTAACAGACACATATTTGTAACCAGACAAGTTGGACACACAGGAACAGAGGGATTGAGGGCCCTGCTCAATGAGTTACATGCTAGAGGGAGTGGGGTATAGTGACACAAAAGGTAAGAGTAGGGGTAGAAAAGTACAGTGCTAGGATAGTATTCACTGAGCGCTTAGTGTTGCTTTGATGAGAGTTGCAGGAGAGGGATCGGGCTGCGGGAGAGAAAGCTGTTCATAGTTTAAGTGATATGCTTTTATAAAGAAGTATGTTTACAAATATTTGTTTTTTTTTCAAAGAGTTGGGACTGGGTGAAAGTCTAAAAGAGAGGGGAAGGGAGTTCCATAGGAATGGTGCAGCCCTAGAGAAGACTTTATGGTGAACATCAGAGTATGAACAGGGGTTAGACGAAGGTCTCCGGCAGATTGTAGGGGCCTTGAGGGGACATATTTGTGTATTAGTGTGGATAAATTGGTAGAAGCAGCATTGTGTAGAGATCTGTTAGCATGTATCAGGTTCTTAAATCGAGTTCTAAATCTTACTGGAAGCCAATGTAGGGACTGGCAGAGAGGGGAGGTGTGGGAGGTGCTGGCGGCAGGTAGATGTGCCATTATAGACTGTAACAGGGCAAGTTGGGAACACATAAGACCACTAAAAAGTGGATTACAGTAGTCAAGTCGAGAGAGGACAGTGACATGGACAAGCACCTTAGCCGTATCAGGCGTTGTATGGGGTCAGATGCACAATATGTTTTTGAGATGGAAGCAGCAGGATTTGGTGATTTATTGGACATGAGGGGTGTAAGAGAGCCTGGAGTTAACAAGAACAACTAGGTAGTGAGACTGTGAGGTAGAGAAGATAGTAGTGCATTGACTTGGAGGAAAACAGACAAGGGAGTAGCAACACATGAGGGAAGAAAGACCAGAAGTTCTGTTTTGGACAGGTTAAGTTTAGGAAAATGAGCAGCCATTCTGTTGGGAATAGTAGAGAGGCAATCAGAGACACAAGTCAAGAGGGGAGGGGAGAAATCAGGAGAAGACCGATAAATTTGCGTGTCATCCACATAGAAATGAAACTGGAAGCAGAATGAGCTGATTAATTTACCAAGGGAGGAAGTGTAGATTGATAACAACAGGGGACAAAGGACAGACCCTTGGGGAACACAAATATAGAGGCATTGGGGGAAAAGAATAAACACTGAATGATTGGAGAGGTAGGAAGAGCACCAGGAGAGAGCAGTATCTCGTAGACCGAGATTACAGAGGATGAAAAGAAGCTGTTGATGATCAACAGTTTCAAAAGCAGCAGAAAGGTTAAGGAGAATTAATTTAGAGTAGTGTGGCCACAGGTGATAAGATCAATGAATACTTTGTTCACAGCTGTTTCAACAAAGTGATGAGCGCGGAATCAAGATTGAAGTGGGTCAAGCAGAGAGTTGGATTTGAGGAAGTCTGTCAATCTTGCATACACAACTTTCTCAACGATCTTAAAGACAAACAGCAGTAGTGAGATAGGGCGGTTGTTGGATTTGGAATTACGGTCAAGGCTGGGGTTTTTTAGAATCGGGGTAACAGTTGCATGTTTGAAGGGTAGAGGAAATCTTAGCTGTTGGATCAGATTAAAGTGCTATTATGGCTGACCTTATTGGACCATTAAGTCCAAATTGTTCCAGAGTCTTAGCCATGAATCATCAGGTGACTCAGTCAAATGCCTTCTCAGCATCAAGTGACAGGGCCAGCAAAGGAGCACCAGACCCAACGGAATGGTCAACTAGACCAAATAACCAACTAGTGTTATTTGCAGAGCAGGCCTGTATAAAGCCAATTTGGTCTTGATGCACTAGAGGTGGTATTAGAGGTTTTAATCTATTTGCCATTACTGCAGAATAGATTTTAATATCAGAGTTAGTAAAATATATTGGCCTATAACTTGCAATGGAGGTTGGATCCTTTCCAGCTTTTAAAATAGGGGATATAGAGGCCTGTAATAGTTCTTTAGGAAATTATCCTTGCATTATAATATCATTAACAGGATTAGCCAGATGTTAGACCAGATCCTTTTTAAATTTCCTGTACAGTTTAGAAAACCCATCAGGTCCCCAGGCTTTATGCGTCTTAAAATGATCTATTACAACCTCTATTTCTTTTTCAGAGAAAGGTAAATTTAGATAATGAATTTGTTCATCTATTTGGGAAGGTCTGTCACTGGTAAGTATTTATCGGCTAGTCATAATACTAGAAAACTCAGACATTCTAGATGCTGTACAGAGGTCAGTGACTCTCTTGCTGACCATTTCGTTAAATGCAGAAAAAGCATTTGACTGGATTAGCTGGGAGTTCTTAATTTTACCCTGTCAATGTTTGGAATGGAGGGTAGGTTCCTCGAACAAATAAGAGCATTATATACAACTCCAACTGCAGGTTTTAATCCTGATACAAGTAACATCAAGTTAAACATGTATGCCGACGATTTGGGCGCTACAAGATCTGGTGCAATCATTAACACAACTGGTAAAAACAATAGAAGAATTTGCAAAAGTATTAGGATATAAATTAAAAATGGATAGATCAAAATTTTACCAAGCAATATCTCTAACGAAGTTTAAAAAACAATTATAGTAAAATTAATTTTTTTTATGAGGGGAACAGTCATTTAAGAACTTGGGCATTAGTGTTCCCTAAAATCCAACCAAGATAATTGAATGTAATTTCCTTCCTTTAATTTCTCAAACAAATAAGTTGTTGAAAGAATGGAAATCTATGGAATGGTCTTGGTGGGGAACAAGAAACATTAAAAGATCATATATATTACTAAAGTGGCTGTATACAATGAGAATGATCCCTGTCCCCATCCCAGACAGTTGGATAACAATGATACAACATGCATTTTTAATATTCATATGGAAAGGTAAAAAAACAAAATTAGCCAGTAAATATCTAGCGTTAAAAAACAAAACAAAAACACATGGGGGGGTGGTAGATTTCCATTGGATCATCAATATTATAAAGCAGGTTTTCTATTCCATAGTATTATCACACAAATGTCTTTGTCTAAGAGAGAACGATGGTATGAGGTTGAACAGAGACTTATGGACAAAAGTGACGTACTGAAAATGTTTTGGTCTGTGCAAAAGTCAAATTCTTCCCTTTTAAAGTTGAGTTCTGATGGTATTGTGGTGAATTCTATTCTCAAAATGTGGCTAGAGATAAAATGTGACATGAAAATAAGAAAACATAATTAAAGCCCTACCTATTAAAATGATTTCTTATTACTTAGAAAACCCTTTGGGTCCCGGGGCTTCAAGTATCTTAAAATGATCTATTAAATCCGGTTTCTTTTTTCAGGGAAAGGTAAATTTAGATCATTAATTTGTTTATCTGTTAATTTGGGAAGATCTGTCACTGATAACTATTTAGCAATGTTTTCATCTAGGGGGCTGAACGAGAAATTATACAATCGGGCGTAGAAATTGTTAAAGGCATCATCTATTGTTTTAGGTTCAGTGAAACTAAGTCAGCTTCTATTTTTCCAACTCTCATTTTAGAGGTATGATTTTTCAATCTTTTTGTTAACATTTTATCTGCCCAATTGTCCTTGTAGTACTTGTTTTATTTTTTCTAATGCATAATTAGCTTTAGATAGTAAAATAGTATTGATCTTTTCTTCTATTTTCATTATTTTTGACACCAGTTCCTTTGTAGGTGAACATTTATTTAATTTATTTAGATTATATTTTGAGATATAACTAATTGAGGGGTAGATCCTGTTTTTTCTTATTATCTGCACCTATCTTAATAATATATACCTGAATAACACTATAAAAGGCACATCAGACAGTTGCCAAAGGAATATTTCTGAGTTTTCATCAAAGTAATGCTTAATCATAGCGGATAAAGATTCACAACTACGTTCATTATTCAACAATCTTATTCAGCTTCTAAGACGAATCAGATCGATTATCCAACCCTCCATCCTTGAATATGACATGTGGTTTAGAGAAAAAAGGGAGATCTAACTCATCTGGGTTCATTACTCTCCATATATCATATAGTTAAAATTTTGTTATAATATCCTAGATGGGCGGGCGGTACGTGACGTTGGCGTGCACGTAAGCGCCAGGACCGCGCGCCTTCAGGGGCCAGGTAGTGGGGTAATGAAGCAGGCGAACTAAACGAGGCAAGGACGCGAGGCGGAACGGCGCTGAAGCTTTTTGATCAGCGAGGTATGAGCAGGAGAAGCGGCTGCAAAGCTGCCACATAGCCGGTACAGAGATACAAGCGGATAAAGGGGGGTATTAATTCGTTAATTCGTTTTCCCCTTCTGACTCCTGACTCTCACGGTATGGCAATCGGTTGAATAGTTGCTATAAAGTTGATACATAAGCTGATTTTTTGAGACAATTGGCTGCTATAGTTGCTATGAGTATGTTAACTGGCTGTGCAGCTGCTGTAATGCGGTCATCAAGATATAAAAGCTACAAAGTTATAAAAGCGGCTACATTTGCCATTTGATTCCCATGTGTTTGCTAATTGCCTGAGCAGCTGCTGTAAAGGATACAAGGTTACAAAAGCAGCTACAATTGAGGCATTTCCCTGTTATTGATTTATAATTCCCAGATTTTACTAGTAACATGACGTAAAGTCATGATTTTATTAAAGACACGGAGGCGAGTATTATGCATAACTCTTTCTTTATTTCCTCAGCAGCAAAGAAAGAGAAATATAAATATTATCAAAACTGAAGAAAAAACTGTATAGGCACAACAGGTAGCCAATCACAGGGTATAGGAAGTAGCTATATAAGTCTTGTGTCTCCCACAATCCCCCTCTTTCTTGCGAACCGAAGACCAGGTAAGATGAACGATGTCCCACTTGGCCGAAACAGGGTAACGGGAAACGATGCGACAATTTCAAGCTAAAAAAGATAGAGAAATATGGTAATTTCTTAATTCAGAACTGCAAACTTACCAAACATAGTCTTGGGGAGACACAGGTAAAACAGAGTACTGAAATATAAAAACAACAGAATTAGTACACAGCATAAAGGTACAACAACCCGTACAAAAGATGCAAATCAACTGATAGGATACAGATCGAACTGAAAAAACATACCTGTAGAGCCACCAAGCATCTCGTACCCCAACTCCACTCCGGGAGGGTGGGAGGGAATAATACTCGCCTCCGTGTCTTTAATAAAATCATGACTTTACGTCATGTTACTAGTAAAATCTGGGAATTTTATTAAAGACACGGAGGCTCATATTATGCAAGTTCAAAGCTGTGCCACCACACGAGATGCGATGTGCTCAATTGGCCTGAAGTAGAAGGTTCGGAAGGTCGATTCCCGAGACCAATCCGCCGCTCGCATAATGTCCTCTAGGCGACATCCGACTGAAGAGGCTTTCGAGGCCATCGCGCCCCTGACAGAATGGGGCGTAAATACTGAGGTGTCTATACCCGCGGAGGATAGCAGCCAGCGCACCCAACGTGCTAGAGTAGGAGTCGAAACCGGCCGGTGAGGCGATTTAAAGGATATGAACAGATCGTGCAGGTCTGTCATGCGAAGGGGACGTGTAACATCCAGATAGTCCTTGATGCAATCCACCGGGCAGAGCGCTGGACAGTCTGAAAACCTAGGGTATGTAAGTGACTTAGATGCAGACTTGGTCCTCCTGGAAATGTCAAAGGTGACGCCTTCTGGGGTGGATGCAATGGCGTCCCAGTCCAGGGCCCGAACGTCAGAGACTCTTCTGCAAGAAATCAGGCACAGTAACATAACCAATTTGGCAGACAATTGCTTGAGAGTCAGCTCCAAATTGGGGTACCATGATGATAGGAACTGTAGCATCACGTTAACGTCCCAAAAGGCGGCAAAACGAGGTCGAGGAGGACGAGCAAGGCGAATACCCTTGAGAAGTCGACAGACAAAAGGATGCTTGCCAACCGGAGAACCGTCTAGACCTTCGTGACCGGCTGAGATAGCTGAGCGGAAAAGGTTAATCGTGCGGTATGCCTTGCCCGAATCAAATAGGAACGTGAGGAACTCAAGAATCAAAGGCAGAGGTGCAGATACGGGATCCATTGCCCGTTCCATGCACCAACCAGACCATGATCTCCATGAATGTCGGTAAGCTGTCCGTGTACCCGGGGCCCAGGCGTTATCGAGGAGTCGGAGAGTTGACTGCGAAACGTCTGGGATAACCCAAGGTCCCCTGAAAGGAACCATGCTATGAGGGGTAGCTGATGCTGCAACACCAGGTCGTGAGAGTTCCCATCCGGATCCAGAAGGAGGTCTTGGAATACCGGAAGTAAACGAGGGTAGTCTATGGACAGTTCCATCAGCCGAGGGAACCATGGTCGAGACCTCCATAGAGGGGTGATCAAAGCCATCCGACAATCGTGGCGGACCAGTTTCGAGATCGTGCGTGCGATCATGTTGAATGGGGGAAAGGCGTACAGCAGACCCGGTGGCCATTCCTGGAGGAAGGCATCTGTCGCTATTGCAGCCGGGTCCGGCCTCCAACTGTAGAACCTCGGTAGCTGAGTGTTCAGGCGTGACGCGAATAGGTCCAACTGGAACCGGCCCCACAACCTGTTCAGGCACTGGAACACTGAAGCATGTAGATGCCAGTCTCCGGAGTCCCGTAAGTGTCTGGAATTCCAATCCGCCCCCGAATTGTCCAGACCTGGGATGTGTTCCGCCGTCACCGAAACGTTGTTGTAGAGGCAGAACTGCCAAAAATCCTTTGCCAGAAGCGCCAACATTTTGGATTTCGTGCCCCCCAGGTGATTTATGTAACGAACTGCTGATACGTTGTCCATCTTGAGGAGAACGCAACAATTCGCTCTCCCCGGAGCAAGGCTGCGGATCGCGAAGGCACCTGCCAGAAGTTCCAGGCAGTTGATGTGTAACGACTTCTCCGTGTCGGACCACCTGCCTCCTGTGGAGACGTTGCCACAACGAGCGCCCCAGCCGTGTAAGCTGGCATCGGACTCTATCACTACATCCGGGGCAGAACCGAAGATGGCTCTTCCGTTCCATGCCTCCATGTGCGCCAACCACCACGCTAGTTCGTCCCTGGACTCCTCGTCTAATGTTATCCGAGATTCGTATGAATGACCGGAGCGAAGCCGTGATCCCTTGAGCCGTTGGAGTGCTCGGTAATGCAGGGGGCCTGGGAAAATTGCTTGAATAGAGGCCGCGAGAAGGCCGATAATTCTCGCCAGTTGTCTGACCGACAAATCTGGAACACGGAGGGCCCTCCGAATTTCCTTCTGGATGGCTTTCACCTTGGCATCCGGGAGGAACAGGAACTGCTGGATGGAATCTACTTGAAAACCCAGAAACTCTAAGGACTGGGCAGGGACCAGGACCGACTTGCTCCAATTGATCAGAAATCCCAACTTCTGCAGAAGGTCGGTCGTCCATCCCAGGTGTGTGAGGAGATCCTCTCGTGACTGGGATAAAATCAAGATATCGTCCAGGTAGATAATGAGGCGAACCCCCCGGGTTCGGAGGAATGTCACCACAGGCTTCATGAGCTTGGTGAAGCACCAAGGGGCCGAGGAGAGACCGAAAGGCAGGCAGGTGAAGCGCCAACGACGCCCATGCCAGGTGAAGTGGAGATAATCCCGGAACTCCAAAGCGATGGGGACCGTAAAGTATGCGTCCTTCAGGTCTAGCTTGGCCAACCAGTCCGATTGACGTAGGAGGTCTCTGAGGCAGTGTATACCTTCCATCTGGAAGTGTTGGTAGCGTAGAAAAGCGTTGAGTGGGCGAAGATTTATGACAGGGCGAACTCCGCCTCCTTTCTTGGGCACTAGGAATAAATTGCTCGTAAAGCCTGGGGCGGCGAACGGCAACTCCTCTATAGCGCCCTTGGACAGCATCTCCACCACTTCCGTGGAAATCATCTCGTCTTGTTCCTGAGGGAGGGACAATTCTCTGGGGAAATAAAACTGGACAGGCATGGAAACAAACTCCAGACGGAAACCCCTTACACATTGTAAAACCCAAGCATCTGAGGTGATCTTTGCCCATTCTTGACAAAATAGGGCCAGTCTCCCCGCCACCCGAACTTGAGCGTGAGGGGAAGAAAGGGTACTCACCGTAAGGATGTCTGCTGGGGGTACCACCGCGGGGGTATCTGGATCCCCAGGCCCGACCTCTTGCCGGGAAGAAGGGAGGGGCCCTCTGTTCCTGAAATCCTCTCGAGGGAAAGAAGGAACCTCTGGTTGCGCGGAATGCGCCTCGGAAACCACGGCCGGGTGGACGGTTCCTGCTACGCCCGGCCCCTCCGAAAACCTTAGGCGCGAACACGCGCTTCATGTTCGCCTGTGCCTTGTCAATAGCCGTAAAGGTCTTGACATAAGCACCCATATCCTTAACGAAGGACGTGCCAAACAGGAGACCCTCCTCAGTTGGATCAGGCTCCGCCACAGTCATAGCGGCCAATTTAGGGTCGATCTTCAGGAGGATCGCCTTGCGTCTTTCTGTAGACATGGCCGTATTGGCGTTCCCCAGTAAGCAAATAGCTCTTTGGACCCAACCAACGGCCACATCCACGTCCAGGACGGAGTCCCCGGTCCTGGCAGCATCCAAAAGCTCGTAAAGCTTGGAAAGGGGACCTAGGGTATCCAGGATCTTGTCCTGGCAGCTTTTAAGGGGTCAAGGCCCTTCTTGGGCTTCCATCCTGACTTATTCAGGAATTGAGCAATTTGCGGGTCAATGTCCGGGGTTTTGCAAGCCGCGCCCAGGAGGGACGGGCGTGGGCACTCGGCGCGCAATTTATTGCGGCCTTCCCTAGAAAGTGGCGTGCGGATACGCTTAGCCACATATTGGGCGATGTGATCTGGGGGAACCCACTCGGCGGACCGAGGATGACGTAGGTCGTCTGGGTCAAACAGGGGGTTGCCCTGCGGGTCAAGGATCGAGGTGTCACCCCCCGGGGGAGCAAGTGAGGGGCCCCGGGTATTGGCGGAGGACCCGGAGGGGTTCACGCCCGTAAGGGGCAAATCCTCGCCAGAATCATCATGATCAAAGGAGTCGTACTCCATAGCGTCGGACTCATCCTCCACACTCCGGTCGGTATCCGACCCAATATCATGGGCTCTAGCCCTTTTCCATAGTCTAGCCTTTTTAGCCCGGCCAGGGGCTCTTTTGCGCGTGGGGTGCGCGCTATCTGAGACCGCCTCAGGCGTGTCAGTCATGGCAGGTAAAACCTGCATCGAGGAGTGGGAGCCGACATGTTTGGACTTAGCCTTTGCCTTACGGGCTCCAGGCACAGTCTGAGCAGGGGAGAGGGCAGGGGTGGCCATGGGAGGTAAAATCAGAGAGTGCAGGGACTGGGAGAAATTAGAAGAGACAGCTCCCATGGCTGAGGCAATAGCCTTCTGAATGGAGGAAGCCATAGTGGCCTCTAACATGGCTTGAAACTCTTGGGAGGCCATGGCACCATCAGTACTATCTAATTGGAAGTCCCCTGGGGGACCAACAGGCCCATCACCCCTATCCTGCATGGTAGTGACAGTGACAGAATAGACAGTGAGAATTTAAAGTAAAATAATAATGCAATGGCAATTATATAGTTACCAAACTGACTACAAACAAAGCAGGCTGAATAACACCAGGGTGTTAGCTGGGAGAGAGAGGGAAGGGTTGATTAACCCACAAGGAAATTGAAAAAAAAAAAAAAAACAAACAAACAAACAAACGTTTTGGCTGGTGTCCCCAGGGAGCAGGGCTACGAGGTGGCCGGTCGCACGGCAGCACTGGGAGGAATACAAAAGACCGCCCCCAAAATGGCCGCCGCACGAGGAAGGCACACGAGGAAAACACTCGGCGGGGGAAGGGGCTCGTGCACCCGCCCGCCGAGCCGACACGCTAACTGGAGTGAGGGAGGAGGAGAGAAGCGTGTACACCGCCGCGGTCGCGAGGAAATCGCGGCCGCGGCACAGCAGGTCGGGTCCCGTGCAGAAACACGGGTAGGAGAGGGGAGAGAGGAGGGGAGGGATGGGGGTCGCCCGGACGGGGCAGAGACACACCCGCGGGCCCAGAGGGGAGACACCAGCCGGGGAAAAACAAAATCAAAACATCAAAACCAATATAAACAATAAGAAAACAAATAAGAGTAAAACAAACAGTATGAAAAATCATAAAATGAAACACACTGTAATACAAATTAAAATGGAATCACAATGCAAGCCAAAGATCAGAGAAACACTTATCTGTCTGAGGAAGCAGCAAAGAAAGAGGGGGATTGTGGGAGACACAAGACTTATATAGCTACTTCCTATACCCTGTGATTGGCTACCTGTTGTGCCTATACAGTTTTTTCTTCAGTTTTGATAATATTTATATTTCTCTTTCTTTGCTGCTGAGGAAATAAAGAAAGAGTTATGCATAATATGAGCCTCCGTGTCTTTAATAAAATTTATATGTGACAAACAAGAGGTATTGGAGCTTGCTGATATATGAGGAAGAGGAAGAGTAATCTTCAAGTACGACTTTGGCTGATATTGTGCATATAAATCTACAGACTGAAGGTACTTATACTCATAAACAGAAGACTGATTATTGAACATACTCTTAGTATATACTGATTCTTATATTATACCTGATAAATAAGAGTTAAATTAAAGAGACAGTTGTCTGGCGCTGCAGTGAAGAGGAAATGAGAGACTTGGGCTAATTGTGAAAAAGCAATTTAAGCAAGCAATTTAAATTCCACAGCTATTCTTAGTGGAGTATAAAATTTAACTTAGGTGTTTTAGAACTACATATGGCTCCGAAAAAAGGGAGAGCCCAAAATATGGAGAAAAAGAAGGCAACAATTGGTTCATTTTATTCTCCCAAAGCTGCAGGCATAGAACTAGAGAGGCAACGAAAGTCTCTGCCTCTAGAAAATGCCCAACTTCCAGCACATCAATTATCAAATATATCAGAGGACGACTTACCACACCTGTCAAAAACCCCACAGGGATTGACGCAACAACTTTTAACCCAATTGCTGGACAATTTACATAAAAAGATCCAAACGGATATTGAAAACAACTCTAAAGATATCAGATTGGAAATTGCCACTCTCTCTGAGAAACTCTCAAATCAAGCAAACATATTACAAAAAGTACAAGAGGAATATGAACAAATTAAAACATCTAATATACAGTTAGAGAAGAGACTGCAGGATATTGAGATTAAGCTGACTGATCTTGAGGATCGTTCAAGGAGAAACAACGTAAGAGTCAGAGGCATACCGGAATCAATTTTACAAGAAGATTTATATTTGTATTTGAACAACTTCTTTTCAAAAATATTATCCAGACAGACGCTGGGCCCTGAGACATTTCAAAGATTCCATAGACTGGCAAGATCAAATGGAACTGACAAGTCCTATCCAAGAGATGTTATGATTTGTTTCGCTAGTTTTTGGATGAAGAACCAAATAATGCAGAAGATAAAGAACACTGGACACTGAAGAATGGAGACATTTAAAAGTTTATCAGGACTTATCTTATGAGACAAGACAAGCAAGAAGAACTTTTGCCGAAGAAACGCTTATTCTTAGGAATTTGGAGATTAGATATAAGTGGTTGTTCCCGACGGCGATTATGGTTTTCTTCAAAGATAAAACATATATCTTTAGAGACAACTTGGCACTAAAGCAGAAGATGATAAGTTTGAAAATTATTCCTTAGTCTCAATTAATCAAACTCCTCCTTTTTTTTTTTTTCTCTCTCTCACTATATAGAAGTGATAAAGTTAAAAGGGGTAAACACAGAGTTATAGACATAATAGATAAACTGATATAAAGACACATAAGATAATTTAAGCAGTATGAATTGAACAAAAGAGGTTTATAACACATAGAAGTATTGGAAAAATTTATAAGATCTTTGGATATGGGTAGAAAGGGTGTATATCTGCTTTAGGAATGTTATAGGGGTTTATTATACATATGAATATAATGAAAATAATCATAGATTTATATTTAATGTAACGAACAGGGAAGTTGAGTTTAAAACACGATATATATGTATGGATACATTACTTAATTTAAGTGAATGAAATGAATGTAGTGAATATCACAATATCACAATAATTATAAGTTTAACTAAATTTTGTATGAAAGTGGTATATTGGAGGAAGTAAGGGAGGAGTAGGGAGAATATATCTAAGAGCTAGGGAAAAGGATCATTTGAGAATAAAAATATAAGGATAGTCGAGTTGTCCAAGATAAAATGGAAGCCAGTGGTAGACAGATCTTGGGGTTGGATAAAGGGAAAGAACATCGGAACTACTTAAAAAATAGTAATTGAGGGGGAAAGGGAAAAGAAGGGCAGATTAAGTTGAAGTATAGAGGGAGTATAATAAAGAACAAATTGTCCACAGAGTATCAACATTGCCCACTATTCTGGCCCAGGGTCCTGCGACGGCAGCAGGGTTAAATATGAAGACTGTACACAGAACTTCATATTATGGATTGAATGTAGTAATAGAAAGTTGGGGCTTCACCAGGAGGTCCAAATATATAGGGCCGAATGGGGAAGGTATGAATGGATTTGAGTGTTGGATGCTATCTGAGGGGAGGCTAGAGGGGGGGAAGGGGCGGGAAGAGATACGGTAGTATGTCATTAAACATACTATCTATTAACGCAAGGGGCTTAAACTCAGGTCAGAAAAGAGGCTATCTATATAAACTACTGAGTGATAATAAAATAGATATTGGTTTCGTTCAAGAAACACACTGGACTAACTCTATGTCTAAACTATGGAATTACAAAAAATTCCCAGTGGTCCATAGATCTAATTTGGCAGGAAAGAATAAGAAAAGAGGGGTGGCAATTTTCTTTTCAGGCAGTGTGAAATATGAGCCGATCTATGAGGAGGCCGACCCGGGCGGTAGGTTCCTTATAGTGATAGCACGAATCAACGATATTGTATATACCTTAGTAAATGTTTATGCTCCAAACCAATCTCCATACAGATTTTTGGGAAATCTGATGCAAAAGATTGACCGCGTATCGTCTGGCAGCCTAATTATCGGTGGGGATTTTAACTGTACTATAGATAACAAAATAGATAGGAATAGAACTAAGCCTAACGTCCATTTAGACGGTAGGCAAAGAACAGGTCTATCAATGATGCAGACTTTTTTGGCAAAAAACTGTTTATATGATGCTTGGAGAACGTATAGTCCAGAAGTGAGAGACTATACGTTCTTCTCAAGTGTCCATCAGACATATACTAGAATTGATTATTTTTTGGTTAAACCGGAAACTTTGGAGCGAGTTAAGAAGGTGACAATTGGACCGATAACATGGTCCGACCATGCACCTGTAAGCTTAGTTATAAAAAACAATGCGGAATATAAGTGTAGAGATAAATGGAGACTAAATGAAAATTTATTAAAATCAGAAACTAATGTGGATGAACTGCGCACTCAGACTAGAGAATTCTTCGAAATCAATGATACAGGGGATGTCTCTAACGCCATGTTATGGTGTACGTTTAAATCATATATGAGAGGATGTCTCATAAAATTGGGTGCTATTATAAAAAAAAGAAAGGAAAGGAGCTTAACGAGCTTTATATTGATCTGGCAAAACAAGAACGTTTACATAAACTTACCATTGACTATAAAATTTTGGAGGTTATTAAAGAGATCAGGGAAAGAATATTAATAAGAACTCAAGAAAAGATTAATAAAGCTATGTTAATATTAAAACAGAGATGGTATTACGGAAATAATAAAACAGGGAAAAATCTCTCAAATAAATTAAAAAATAAAAATAAACTACAATCTATAAACTATATAACAGTCGGAAGTAAAAAAATGCTCTCTCCAACTCAAATAGCTAAAGCATTCGAAGACTATTATAAAAGCCTATATAATATAAAATATAATGAGCCACCTGAGGGTGAAACAAAACAGTTTTTGGATAAATTGAGCTTACAAAAAATATCGATGGAGAAATTAAGTCAACTAAATGCTCCATTTTCTATTCAGGAGATCAGCAATACTATTAAAGCATTAACAGCAGGCAAAGCACCAGGCCCAGATGGCTTTTCTCCAATTTTTTATAAAAAACTAAGTGATATAATTTCACCATATATATTAAGAACATTTGAAGATTTTGCTAATCATAAAGCCATTCCAACAGAATTACTTCAGGCTTCTATAATACCAATCCCTAAGATAGATAAGGATCCATCATATATTTCGAACTATAGACCAATCTCCCTTATCAATTTGGATATCAAAGTTTTCTCCAGAATTTTGGCAGATAGACTTAAACAAAACATACCTAATATAGTACATTTAGATCAGACCGGATTTGTAGAGGGTAGGGGCACATCTGATAACATTAGGAAAATATTGAATGTCTTATATCATGCGAACCAAAGCTCGTCTCCTTTTGCTATGGTTACCCTCGATGCCGAGAAGGCTTTCGATCGGGTTAACTGGAAGTTTCTGGAGGAAGTATTGAGGGCCTTCGGCATCGAGGGTTTCTTTAAGGAGTGTACAATGGCATTATATAAAGATCCTCAAGCTAAAGTATCAGGATATATGTTTCAATCAAATTGGTTTCCTGTTAGAAACGGGACGCGACAGGGATGCCCTTTGGCACCCCTGTTATATATCCTCTCTATAGAGCCGTTGGCAGCCGCGATTAGACAGAATGAAGACATCAGCGGGCTAAAAGTGAATAGGTTGGACAATAAAATTGCACTTTATGTAGATGATGTCTTATTGACCCTCGCAGACCCTATTAGATCTATCCCAGCTGTATTTCGGCTCATAAATATGTATGGTAAACACTCAGGTTATAAAATAAATATAAAGAAAACACAAATTTTGATAAAAGGTTTAAGTGGATCTGAGGTAGACAAACTCAAAACAGATTTCAAATGTGACTGGGAAGTAAGGAAAATAAATTATTTAGGAGTAAAATTATCGCTAGATTACAGAGAAATTGGAGAACTTAATTATACAGACATTGCTATCCAATTTAGGAACACCTTAAAAAACTGGAAGGGATTAGAACTCTCTTGGTTGGGAAGGATTGAAGCAGTAAACTCCTATCTCCTCCCTAAGTTGACATTTTTATTTGGTAATCTTCCACTGAGGGTGTCATGCCAGACGATACGCGGTCTTCAAAGGCAAGTATCAAATTATATTTGGCAAGAGAAGAGACCTAGAGTGTCTTTGGAAATTCTACAGAGAGACTGGAAAGAAGGGGGGATTTGTTTCCCAGACTTACAGAAATTATATAAGAATAATATGGTTGCACATTTAATTAAGTGTGATAACTTTACAAAGTCCAGACCAAATTGGTTGGACATTGAAAAAGCAGATCTCTGTGATATAGAACCTTTATTTCTCTGGTGGCGCGATAGTGAATCTCTAAAAAATATAAGATCTAGTAATCCGATGAATAATACAATGATTTACATCGTTAAGTACTTGAAAAAAAAATATGGTACAAAACATATTTCATTAAATGCCCCATTAATAAGCTTAAAATATTACATAAAGGATATAAATATCCAAGAATGGGTACACTGTGGAATAGTAAGAATAGCGGATCTTGTAAATAATAATAAAATATTGCCATTCCCCATACTTCAGTCTAAATATAACCTTCCTTCGAAGGAAATATTTAACTATTTAAGAATAAAATCTTTTACTATGGGAAAAGTTCTTTCGGAAACTTCTCCAATAGATCAGTTCATAGAATACCATTATAAAAAAAAGATTGTATCTAGATTCAATCAATTTTTAAGAAGCGAAAGGCAAATAGATAAAGTGCCAGCAATGAGCAAATGGGAGCAAGAACTTCATTTTTCATCTTCGGTAGAGGATTGGTTATCGGGTCTACAAGCAGTAAAAAGATATATACACGGGGTGAATATACAGGAAGTATACTTTAAATTAGTATACCGTTGGTATTTGGTCCCTACCCGTCTTCACAGATTTCAACCCACACTTCTAACAGATTGTTGGAGATGTGGTAGGGAGTTGGGCTCATTCTCCCACATCTGGTGGGACTGTGAGGAGTTGAAACCTATGAAATTAATTTTAGCGGAATTGACGGATTTTGTGTTCGGGACTCAGACTGTGATTTCGCCTCAAATGTTTTTGTTTCATTTAGACCTGCCAAAAAGTAATATAAAACTAAAAATCCTTATGATCCATATTTGTATGGCTATAAAAATAGTCATGGCTAGAAATTGGAGGAAAATGGGTGCGTTAAATTGGCACGATATTTGTACGCAGATAGAATACCAACGTAGCATGGAAGCTGGCATAGCCTTAAACAAGATATCTAGAGATAAGTATAATGAAGTTTGGGTCCCTTGGGTTAGATATACTAACTATAAAACTTAATCCCCCCTGCCCCCTTATAGATAGCTAATAGTAGGTAGTAGTGAAAATGCGGCATAGATAAGAAGTATTGAGTGTATGGAATGCTTGCATGGTTGTAGATATAGCAGAAAACTGGCAGATGTATATTTGAAGCACGGTTTTACTGTTATCCATATGTACTATTTTTCTGTTAAGCAATTTTTTTTACAGTGGTTAAAATTACAGTTGAAAGCTGTATCTGTATTTGAATGAATTTTTATTAAAAAATGAAAATAAAGATTTATATATATAAAAAAAAAAATTTAGTTATAATATTGTGAAACTGGGTATCAAATCTTTTCGTAGGCTTATATTTTTTCTGCTGACAAGGGACTTTATTATCTGTAAGTGGGTCCATCACAGAATTAAATTCACCTCCTATGAGTAAAGTTCCCGGAACTAGTTTCTCCAGTTTAGTTATAAGGTTACTTAAAAATTTTAATGGATGTTTATTAGGAGCATAAACATTGAGTAGTGAATAAATTCTACCCTGTATTATAAAAGATTAAAAATATATATCTGCTATTTTCTCCTACCTCCCTGTAGATCTCCCTATATGCAATCTTATTTGAAATAACAATAGCTACACCATGTTTCATGGAATTCTAAGCAGAGGAAATTACTGGAAAATTGGAGATTTACATAGGGGCATCATATTTTCAATGGATCTCCTGTAAAAATCCAACCAACACCTTAATAGTTTCACTACAGACCACTTTTTTGGAGAATTTAGCCACTGCACATTTAGTGATAAGAATCTAATATATCCCTTAATCTTCCAAATTTAAAATTAATTGGAAAAAACTGCTTCCCCAGCTGACCAGTTCCTGTTTGTACTACATAAAGCAAATAACAGTTACTAAAAAAAAAAAACCTGATAAGGTTTATAGAAAGGACCTTCACCTACCCCTATGGTGAGTATCATATCCCTTACTTTAAGTCTTACCCCACCTCCCAGGATAGAAACAATTTAAAGTCCATTATTTCTCGGGATGAGAATATAATTTTGTCATTTTTATAAATCACTGGTGAGACCACATCTTGAATATACTGTACAATCTGGGGCACCTGTTCTAAAGAAGTATATTATGGCACTAGAAAGAGTGCAGAGGTGGGCTAAAGATAATAAAAGGAATGAAACATTTTAGCTATGAAGAAAGGTTAACAAATTTAAACCTTTTTAGTTTAAAAAAAACATCACTATATGAAAACATTATACAAATATATCCGGGGGCAATACAAACCATTGAGTGGAAATCTATTCACAAACGGGACTTTACATAGGACACAAGGTCATGCGTTTAGACTGGAAGAAAGAAGATTTAGTCCAAGGCAAAGGAAAACATTTTTTACCATAAGAACAATATGTATATGGAATTTTCTGCCTGAAGATGTGGCTTCATCAGAGTCTGTGCAGATTTTAAATAGCAACTAGATGCATACTTGCAAAAACAGAATATTTAGTTATATACTTTTTCAACTGTAGGGTAATAGCTTCTTAATTCAAGAATAAATCTGACTGCCATTCTGAGGTCAAGAGGGATTTTTTTTCCTAGTTTGTTGCAAAATTGGTGCTTCAAACTGGGTTTTTTGCATTCTTTTGGATCAACAGCAAAAAATAAACGTGAGGAAAGCTGAACTTGATGGACACATGTCTCTTTTCAGTCTATGTAACTAACTATATAAAGCTCATCTATTAAGAGCTTTTGTTACGGAATATGGAAAAGGATGTAATTGGCGAATTCCTAAGTTTAAAACATTAAAACTATTCTCCAACCACTATCTACAAAATTGTTTGCAAATTAGTTTAACCTTTGGGTTTTCTACCAAAATTTGCTTTGATTTCCAAGTTCACGATTTTTCCCTTTTCCTTACCCCTTCACCGTCCCGTCAATCCTTCTAATGGATAATCTTGTATTGGCAATGAGGTACTTTAATATAGCCACCATATCTAACCTAAAATATTTTCCTTTCATTTCCTTTTTTTCCTTTAATATAGTCACCATATCTAACCTAACCAAGCATATTTATCTTTATCTTCCTCTTTTCCACCTATATAGTTATTTAAATTTTTTCACTATAAACTATTTTGTGAGTCGCCATAATTGTGTTAAAATATAAATTCAGTAATTGATCCACCCTTCAGTCTATTTCTTCCAACTGTATAATTATAGCAGGAAAGAATAAACGAACATTAACTTAAATTTGTGATATCTAAAACTTCCCTAAACAATTTTTATAAAGTTTTATCTGTGAAATTGATATACTCTTAGTTTAGTAGAATATATTCAAATTATGCCATTTACCTTACTACATCAATACTTAGAGACTTTATAGTGTTTTATGTGGTTAATGTGTTTATACTAAAAGAGTAAAGCATATTTGTGCTATATATTTAAATACTATTAAGTAATATCAATAGTTGCCCGATACAATCTTGCGTTTCCTTTGATTTACTCTATTGAACTAATTAAACAAACTATTGTGAATAAGCATACATTTTTTTTTACAATTTTAATTATAGTAGAAGTTTATACTGAACTAACACCCAACCTAAGTGAACCTATTCCAGGAGAAGCATATATTAATGGTGTATATATAGTTAAATTCAATGGATATTATTATAATTTATCCCTAAGAGGTACAATTTTATGAACTTTGAATATCAACATTTTTTCCTTCTCCATTTTACTCCATTTCACCCTCTACCTTCCCACTCCTCCCCTCTCTATTTCGCACTAACCTAGCAAAGAGTTTTCAAACCTTCTAGGATATTTTTCTTAAATTCACTCTGCTTTCTATTTATTAAATACAATTGGCTAACTGCAACCATACAAAAACTCAAGACATAGTATAACTGGAGTGGGCAGAGAAAAGAGGATCCCAGCAGGTGGTAACTAAATACTAAACATATTTTAGATATAGCTTTAATTCTGTCTTTCAGTAGGACTCTTTCCTCTATCCTCTCCTAAACTCTCAATCGGGTCTGAGCTGTAGGCCTGTATTTTTTTTGTTTGGCCAAAATTATGCTTTTTGTACAGAATTAAAAACAATTGAAGAATCTTCATAGCAAACAATTTGTCCGGGAAACCCCACCTATATTTTATGTTTTTCGATCTCAAAGATGTAGTGACTTCATAAAATGATCTTCTGAATTCTCTCAATTATTCAATGTTTTCCTTTGGGGAAACTCTGACGCTGGAGGTCCGTGAGGAAGTCCATCAACAGATAACAGACCAAAAGTCCATTACGAATATGGAAGCGCCCCCAGTGGCTGTCTGGTAGACAGCCACAGAGGGCAGACTTAGAGCTGCAATGTGAACATTATAGTTCTCTGGAACTGCAATGGTTTGCATTGCAGCACTAAGTGCAAAAGGGGCACAGCACAATAGCTGAAGTGGTCTGGGTGCCTACAGTGTTCTAACACCTGCTTTTGTATTGTTCTAACCTAGAGTGTGCTATGCCAAATCCCTTCAGGTGCTTTACATGACATGCATTGTACATTATTCTTGAAAAGTCATTCTAACATTGTAAAACCATACTTTGTGGCGAGGATGCCAATCTCTTTAATATTATTGAATGTTTATGTTTATTAATTTGGCTTGATTTTCCAATTTCTATATCTTGAATTTTATACATTAAAAGACCAACAAATGTTTACTTTAACACTCTGCACTCCTCTGGATTACAATAGTAGGACTTAATCAGCATTTCAGTATTTTTCATTGTAGTTCAATATTTTTTTTATTGCTTCTTTTTAAATTTACAGATTAAAGTGACAATTATGACTTTGCAAAGAAAGTGAATAAACATAATTAAATATTTAATTAGAAGTTTTACTTCTTAGAAACAATGCACATATCTGTGACATTCAATTACTATTATGTAAACATCAAATCATTTTTAGAGCAAGTTATTACTTAGTCCTTAAGGGAAGTACGCTTACATATTTCCAAGTTATTACAAACATTGATACTTTCATTATTCAGTATAAGAGTATGCAAATAATTTAATTTAGAAATTTTGTAAATCATCACTGAACATTGTCAGTCATAGCTTATTAAAATATGTTTTAAATGAAGAAAACAGTTTTAAATCATTGAAAGGTTGTGGTTTCATATTTAGTAAAGAGTAATATGTATAATGTAATATGTAATTTAAAATATGCAATAGTTTCATATTTAATGATACATAATGGGTGCACTTTTGGTAAATAAAAATGTAATAACTTCTTGCAGAAATCTAATTAATTCAAACCATATTATATTATTAATATGGTAGAAATAAAGTGTTGCATGCTTGACACAATACTAAATGTCCATAAATATTCAGTTAAGGACAATAGTTTCAGCATATAACACTATTATTTATCATAAAAATATGTAAAAAGAAAAAAAACAAAAAAAAACAGTTATTATATTGAGTATGCATAAATCAAAATGTTACACATTTTTTTCAATGTGCCTATCTTTACCTAAATGAGTCAGTGCTTATTGGAATCAAGGGATATTACATAAAATTAAAAAGCCTACCAATGACACAGGTTCTCAAAGATTGAAATATGGATTTAGCACACAGGGCAGTGTTGTAACTTTTTTTTTTTTTTTTAATTAGGGTTAGTAACTAAAGTAAATTTAAAGTTAATTTCAAATTTAAGGTCAAAATAGCAGAACTAGAAATCATTAAAGTTATCAATGCTTTCAGTCTGGCGATTTTGGCATTGTATTTGAATTCTAACTTTAGTGAATAACCCTGAATCTGTTAAAAACTAAAGCAATTAAGTGGATTGGATTGCAGAATCCAAAGCTGATTAAAATTCTTCATATATGGTATATTATAGAGTGTGTACTGAGCATTCTATTGAAGATCTGCACAACTGGTATGTAGCATACAGCAAGGATCCATAAATTCACACGTTATTTGTTCTATATATATTCCCATTGTATGCCAATGTAATACAACATGTTATGTGTTAACTATTACCTGTCTGATGACATGCAGTTTACATGCAATTTACATATAATTTAAATCAAGTGTAGTTAATGATAAATTAAATGAACACCTCAAGCACAATACGCACTACAGAATGGCTTGTGCCTACCCAGTGGCACCATAACCATTACAGTGTGGCTGGTGCCTCCCTGGTCCAAGTAATCAAACCAATTTAGAACAGTGATTTCTTAAATAGGGTCTGTTGGACACAATTCTTTGGTTCCATTACAGCCTGCTGAGAGCTGGAAGCCCTCTGTCTGTACTAAGCTAAACCTGCTGCTTTAAAGGTATATTTAAACATGTCTCAAATGTAGTAGTGTTCTTTGATACATGGTCTGCTATCAGAGTAACTATAGTTTGCTGCCCTGATTATTATTATTACTGTTATTTTAAAATTAATTATAGAGCACCAACATAATAGCATTAGTTTGATCAATCTACTGGCCCTAGTCCAAAGTGGAAAATGGAAAAAAAAACACATTACTAATAATTTTTGAATGAAAGATTTCATTGTATTATTGTTTTCTTATTCTAGAGAACGTATGTATGTTTATAGACTTCACTAATTTTTTTTTTAATTAAAATTATTTAATCTCCTACATGTGATGTCCATATTAAGACCACTGTTTGAACATTATACTGCATATTTACTTAATGCAGCAAGGTTAATGAGAAATATTTAGCTACCCTCATAGTATGTTAAATGGGAAATACAACATTCTATGATTTTTTTATATTTTATTTACTTATATTTAACAATTATGTATTTGTAAAGTGTCAAAGAATAAATGTAGAAATACACACTGTCTTGCAAGTAGGTGGCTACATTATAGCTTCATGTGAGTTAATATAAGTTTTCTTTCTTTTGCATGAGCCAGTCAAAGAGAACATGTACAGAGAAGAGAAAAAAAAAAAAAAGAAACAGTTTCTATTTCTTTTTTATTCAATGGGTGTCCTGTCTTTGCCTTCTCTAAACTGGTTTATAATCAAATTTAAAGAAAATGGTTATAGGGGTTTTCCATGTTTAATCCAAAGGTGTAAATTCTAGAGAAGTGGCAGCTCCCATTCCCTACATGCCAAATGATAGCTCTGATTTAATATTTGAATTATTTTCAAATGTCTTAAAATATATATTTTTAAATACTATTTTGATATATTGATATATTTTGAATATATGTTTTTGATATGTTATTATTTTGAAAAAATATTAGAAGTGTATTTAAAAATATTACATAATTTGAAAAACTTATTCAAAAAATATTAAATTGAGGTCTAATAAGGAATAATGCTATAAGAAGAAGGGTAATGCTAGCAGGTATTGCCAACATAGCAAAGCAAGTAATTTAAAGTAAGGGAAACAAATACAAAATCTATAAAGGTAATGTAAATTTAAATACAAAGCAAGATGCAGAAGTCTAACAGAACAGACTAAAAAATGCATGAAACTGAGATCCATAAATTTAGAGACCTCAAGAAATCAAATATGTGGAGAAATTGACCCAACATGACAGTAAAGAAAACAAAAGTCAGGCCTGTGCCTTAAAAGAACACTATAGCATAATGAATACAAGCCTGTGTTTCTAATATTATAGTTTCAATGTCCCTAGTTAATTGTAGGCACCCCTACGTGTGCTGTAAATTATAAAATAAATCAGTTTACTTTCTTTTTCTCCAGTGTCAAGTCTCCCTCGGCGCTAACGTATGCTCCATCTTGCCACAGAAAACTTATGCTCCTCCTAGCGCACTGTCACTATGAAGATGTTGCCTCCAGGGACATGGGCCAATCCAATGCTCCTCATCCTCCGGCGATGAAGCAGACAAAATCTTGCCACAGAAAATCATTAAACTGCCTGACAAAACCGTAAAATGCATCACGATGATGATAACATCAGTAAGAGTGCCGTTTGTGTGAAAAATGCACACAAAAAAAAAAAAAAGGCTAATTTTCACCAGGGTTTGTGACTACTAAAAAGACTGGACATACCTCATTTTGAATACCCTGGGTTGTCTACTTTTGCAAATGGCATGTCATGATGGGGTTCATTTTCATTTTTGGGCTGCCATATGGTTTTAAAGGCAACATCAATTTGTCATGCATGTCTATTATATAAATGAAACCAATGCAAGTGTATGTTTACAATACAAGAAAATCTCAAAACATATAACATGTGAACAATGGTAATATTACCCACTCTGGGACAATTCCTACAATACAGCAAAAAAATTACAGTTTATGGTCTAGTATGCCAGAGTAAAGAATGATGTATAATGTACAATGATGTCTGTCAAAACCCTGGTCCCTCCTCCACTAATCTACTGTGTGCTTACACCAGAGACAACACCAATCGTATACCCATCCCATGTAACTCTCCCTTTAAGTTCTTCTTTCCCACTGCCCTCTGGAATGCACACTGTGTGTGCAACATCACTAAATCAATTGTCCATAAGTTATTCATCTCAAAATGTAGAGATTTAAAAGATGGAATTATACTTCCTGTGTTAATGCTGAAGGGCAATGTGATTTACTGCCACTCACATTGCTCCTTTAATTTTCCAATGCAATGAATGGAAAATTATGTGATTGACTGGAAAAGTGTCATCAATCATATTGTCCATTAGGATATCAGACATAGCAAATTCACAGTTTAGAATTTTGAAGCTATGTCAGTGACTTTATTACAGCCAGAAGTTTGCAGTGGTATTTTCAGGGTTTTTTTTTTCTAAAAATTTCATTAAAGAATATGATAATGTCTTCGCTTTTTAGCAGATGCTCTTTATATTACAAGGTTATAAAAAAAAATCATTTTTTTAAATATGCAAATGCTAGTTAGAACATTTTGTTTCTTTCTTTCTTTATTTGTTGTTTATTGTACAATTTTCATCAATCCAATAATAGCAAAATACATTTGACACCAATATACAGTTATGCTGCTTAGGTATCATACAAATGTCATCAATATTACATAACATTCCATTAGTAACAATCAGTAATCATAATCATATTGCTAAGAGTGTAACTGTTGCATATTGTAAATAGTGATATCAAGATAGACAAACATGTACGAGAAGAGTAGAACAAAAGGAATATTACTGTCCCACCACAGACAGGCACCAACTGTGTTACTTATATGTATTTTTGATGGCATTATCTTAAAGGATTCGGCATTAAATAGACTACTATAGTCTAAAAATGTAAGTGTCAAAAGGGATAATACAAATTAAGTCATTTTAACCCCAATTTAGCAACGTAGTGCTGAAGGGGTGAATTATAAATAGTCAAATGTGTATGCAATTTAGCACAAAGTATAAGCAACTTATAAAAGGGTTCCAAATTTATGTGACCAGCAATCTATCCAGGGCATCCACATCTTCATGTATTTTCGAATAGAGCCACCCACTCCCCTGTGCAGCCCCCCAGAGTTCTTGTGTCTTCTATTCCGATTGGCTGTAATCGGCCTTTGACCACAAAGGCAATTACCAGGTTTTCAAGTGCATGATTGCTGCTCAGCACAAACCCTCCTGTGAATTTGCTTGGCCATGACCCACCCTTGACCCCAAAAGCAATTATCAGCTTTCCATGTGCATGGTTGCTGCTCGGCACAACTTTTCCTATCAGGACGGTAATGCTGCTTGGCACAACTTCTCCTGTCAAGACGGTAAATGCCATTAACCACATTTTTTATGTGCGGATGAACACGTGACAATCTGAAGGGGCAAAGGGGAGCCAGTATTTAGTGAGTTAAAGGTGGGAAGGAAATGGGGAGCTAAGTGGTGTGTGTTTTGAAGTAAAGGGTTGTCAGACCATCAGTGAGGATTTGAGTGTGTTAGTTGACCAGATGAGTGAAGGGTGCTTCCAATAGGTCCACCACCTCCACTGGTGCAGTGTGGACAAGGTTATGGTTGCGGATGGTGTCGTTGGACACTAAGGGCTGAGGTAAATTATAGAGTCCCTGGAAGTAAGAGTGAAATGATTGGTCTATGGACTCTGTATCGTGTTGTATGTTTTTAACAAAAACTATTTTTGCTATATAGGCTGCTTGGTATTTACTTTGATGTGCCCTCAACAACAATTTGCCACATTTGTTTCCATGGGACTAAAAATCTCTGGGTGATCTGAATGGCACTTTGTGTCTGTATATTAGGTAGGCTTTTCATTTCCAATAAGAGACGTTGGTAGGTCTCTGCAGAGTGTTGAACCTTATGGGCAGTCTGGCTGTGTTCTTTTTGATACAGGCACCCCACTTAACTACAATTCCATTAATCACACTTGTGTGCATCCCATATCCATGTGGCTGAAAGTTTCTTTTTCTCAAAGTATAGTTTTATGATGGAATTTGTATGTGCCACCTACCTGGGATCATCTTATAGTGATTCATTTAAGCACCACAGAGGGTTAGGGCGAGAGACCTCTTGAAAGTGGATAAGGAGAAATACTGGAGCGTGGTCAGTCCACATTTCCAATTAAAGCTCCCTTTAATAGATAGAGATGACTATGGGGTAAGAAATGCAAACTGAGCCTGCAGTAGCTGCTGGTTGTGTGGGAGTAGTAAGTGAAATCCCTTCCTGATGGGTTTGCTGTAAGCTAGCAGTCAAATAGCTTTTTAGCATGCAGTGACTTTTATAATAAGATTTTCTGATGTCTCTGAGAGTCCCACCCCTTGGATGTGCCATCTGAAGTTTGATCCAAAGTGAGATTCCAATCTCCTCCTACTACCAAAATCCACTCTGAAAATGCCTGTAATTTAGTCTACATTTAATGAAAGTTACCTGATGCATGTTTGGGGGCATATACATTGGCAAATGTGAAAATTGATGCTGCACTTAACCCCTTAAGGACACAGCTTCAGAAGCTTGTCTTACGCTTAAGGACACAAGCCATTTTTTGCATTTTTTGCTGTTTGTGTTCAAACGCAACTGGCATCTGTCATTTATTGCACCAACACATATTATACATCATTTTTTAGAGGGTAAGCAGGGCTTTAATTTGATGTCACATATACATAGGTACATTCTCATTAACAAAAAAAAAAAATTATTGGAGATTTTAATTACCCAGACATAAATTGGGATAGAGGGACTAGTACTTCAGCAAGGGGAATCAGGTTTCTGAATGTGTTAAATGACACCTGTATGTCACCTTTATCCTCCCCCCGGCCCCCACCCCTGCGCAGTGGGTGGGGGCCCTAAATAACAATGAGTGGGGGACCTACTGTGGGGGCCCTAAATAACAATGAGGAGGGGTACCTACTGTTCTCCCCCCCCACTCCCCACCCATAAATAACAATGAGGGGTGCCGGGGGAGGACAGTAGGTCCCCCCTCATTGTTGTTTAGAGCCCCCACCCACAGCACAGGGGTGGGTGTCGAGGGGGAGGACAGTAGGTCCCCCTCCTCATTATTATTATTCATGTCTACAAATGTTCGCAGTTTAGGGAATAAGATCCATGAACTTGTGGCAATACTGGCAACTGATAGTGTAGATATAGTCGCTGTTACTGAGACATGGTATAATGAGAAAAATGACTGGGACATAGCAATACCAGGGTACTCTTTATATAGGAAAGATAGGGAAGGCAAGAAAGGGGGAGGGGTGGCCTTGTATGTGAAGGATAGCATAAAATCTAGCCTAATAAAAGTTAGTGAGGCAAACAGAGTCCGTTTGGGCTACGTTAGAATTTGGTAATCACATAGTAACTCGTTTAGGTGTGATTTATAGGCCCCCAGGACAAATTGAAGAGTTAGATAATCTGCTAGTTGAGGAAATAGTTAAAATGACAATGAAGGGGGAAGTTATCATCATGGGTGACTTTAATCTTACTGATGTAAATTGGAAAACAAAATTAGCTACTTGTGCCAGGAGCACACATATTCTAAACTCCCTACTGGGATTGTCTCTAAAACAAGTTGAGGAGCCAACTCGTAAAGAGGCCATACTAGATTTAGTGTTAACAAATGGAGATTTGGTATCAGATATTACTGTAGGTGAAAGTTTAGGATCCAGTGATCATCAGTCAGTGTGGTACAATATAAGAACAGTAACTGAGTCACACCACACAAAAACAAAAGTTTTAGATTTTAGAAAAACAGACTTTTCTAAGATTAGAATATGGGTAGAGGAGTCATTATCAGACTGGAGCAATTTAAATGGAGTCCAAGAGAAATGGGATTATTTAAAAGTTGCACTATTGAAGGCAACAGAAAATTGCATTAGGCTTGTCAGTAGAAGCAAAAAATTCAAGAAACCACTGTGGTACTCCGCAGATGTGGCCAAAATAGTTAAAAACAAAAAGTTAAGAGCTTCCAAATCACACACAGAAGAGAAAATAGCACAGTCAGTAAAAAAGGGGGATAAAACATTTTTTAGATACATAAATGAGAAGAGAAAAGTAAAACAAGGATTAGTTAGATTAAAAACAAAAAAGGAAGGTATGTAGAAGAGGATAAAGGTCTAGCTGACTGCCTCAATTAATATTTTTGTTCTGTATTTACAGATGAAAATGAAGGAAAGGGACCTCAGTTGAGAAAAAAGGATAAATGAGTCATTTATTACACGTGAGTTTACAGAGGAAGAGGTTCTATTTCAACTGTCAAAAGTAAAGACAAATAAGTCAATGGGACCTGATGGAACACACCCAAAGCTATTAAAAGAGCTTAGTGGTGAACTAGCAAAACCATTGACAGATTTATTTAACCAATCATTGTTAACAGGAGTAGTCCCAGAAGATTGGAAGTTAGCGAATGTTGTGCCCATTTACAAGAAAGGTAATAGGGAGGAGTCGGGCAACTATAGGCCAGTAAGCCTTACTTCAGTGGTGGGGAAAGTGATAGAAACCATGTTAAAGGATAGGATTGATGAACATCTAAAAACACATGGATTTCAAGATCAGAGACAACATGGGTTTACTTCAAGGAGATCATGCCAAACTAATCTTATTGATTTTTTTGATTGGGTAACTAAAATTATAGATCAGGGTGGTGCAGTAGACATTGCTTACCTAGATTTCAGTAAGGCTTTTGACACTGTTGCACATAGAAGGCTTATTAATAAACTGAAATCTTTAAGTTTGGATTCCAATATTGTTGAATCGGTAAGGCAGTGGCTGAGTGACAGGCAACAGAGGGTTGTAGTTAATGGAATATATTCGAAGCTTGGACTTGTCACCAGTGGGGTACCTCAGGGATCTGTACTTGGACCCATACTCTTTAATATTTTTATTAGTGATATTGCATAAGGTCTTGATGGTAAGGTATGTCTTTTTTGCTGATGATACTAAGATATGTAACAGGGTTGATGTTCCAGGAGGGATAAGCCAAATAACAAATGATTTAGGTAAACTAGAAAAATGGTCAGAATTGTGGCAACTGACATTTAATGTGGATAAGTGCAAGATAATGCATCTTGGACGTAAAAACCCAAGGGCAGAGTACAGAATATTTGATAGAGTTCTAACCTCAACATATGAGGAAAGGGATTTAGGGGTGATTATTTCTGATGACTTAAAGGTAGGCAGACAATGTAATAGAGCAGCAGCAAATGCTAGCAGGATGCTTGGTTGCATAGGGAGAGGTATTAGCAGTAGAAAGAGGGAAGTGCTCATGCCATTGTACAGAACACTGGTGAGACCTCACTTGGAGTATTGTACACAGTACTGGAGACCATATCTTCAGAAGGATATTGATACCTTAGAGAGGGTTCAGAGAAGGGCTACTAAACTGGTTCATGGATTGCGGGATAAAAGTTACCAGGAAAGGTTAAAGGATCTTAACATTGTATAGCTTGGAGGAAAGACGAGGCAGGGGGGATATGATAGAAACATTTAAATATATAAAGGGAATCAACACAGTAAAGGAGGAGACTATATTTAAAAGAAGAAAAACTACCACAACAAGAGGACATAGTCTTAAATTAGAGGGACAAAGGTTTAAAAATAATATCAGGAAGTATTACTTTACTGAGAGGGTAGTGGATGCATTGAATAGCCTTCCAGCTGAAGTGGTAGAGGTTAACACAGTACAGGAGTTTAAGCATGCGTGGGATAGGCATAAGGCTATCCTAACTATAAGATAAGGCTAGGGACTAATGAAAGTATTTAGAAAATTGGGCAGACTAGATGGGCCGAATGGTTCTTATCTGCCGTCACATTCTATGTTTCTATGTTTCTATTTCGCTGCTTGGTTTACCATTTTTTCACATTGTGGTAATAAGAATCCTTATCCAATATTATAGCGCTGGTACCGAACTCCCTTTTTTTGTATGTCAAGTTACCCCATTTAGTGGTGTTGGAGCAAAGGTGGGCATATAGCTGTGTGATGAGGCCTTTGGGTTTTTTTTCCTTTAGACATAGGTTTTCAAAAAAATGTACGGGTAGTCAGTGCAGCCTTTTTTATGTGTGGTTGTCTGGCATAGTCGGCTATCTGGAGATATCTGAAGAAGTCCGCTGGGGTAAGGTGATTTCCCAGTCTGACCGTGTCGAAAGGTATAATGGCACCCCTATATAAAAAGGTGACACATTCTCTGTAGGCCTGCTTGTTCTAATCGTTTGAAGTTACGTGCAGTCAGCCCTGGGACAATTGCCTTGTTTCTTAAGAATGGCATAAGCGGGGATGGCACAGAGGAGAGCTGAAATTTCTGGGCTGTCCTGTCCCATAAGTGTATGGAGTTGGTGACGGCACGACAGTCATTCCTCGGGGGGGGGGACTGAGGTCCCTTGGGACCCATATGATGTATTGTGGCAGGTCGGCTCCCATTAGGAGTGACTCCAACTCTTCCCACTTTCTTGTCCCTACTGGGGAGTGCCACAATGCAATTTGTGTTAGTTGGGCCGCAAGGTAGTAATAATATAAGTTAGGCAGACCCAGTCCACCCATTCGCTTCGGGCTGTATAGAATATGTCTCCCCACACAGTGTCTTGTTTTGCCAAATAAAATTGCCAATAGCTTTTTTTAAGTGTGACAGGGGGAGGGCCTGAAATAGGATCCTAGAGAGGACATTCATCTTGACTGAATGGATCCATCCCATCCAAGAGATGTTTTTTTCTGTCCAATTGTCCATATCTCGAGTAAGGGCTCTAATCATGGGGGGTAGTTGTATTTATGCATATCGGCCGGGTCTGCTGTCAGCTGGATGCCCAGGTAAGTGATAGAGTGTGTTACACATTGAATGCTGTGATTCTCACGTATGTGAGTTATGTTTTCCATGGTCAACCCTATGGGGAGGGCACTGGACTTGGACATGTTAATCTTGTATCCCGAAAGTGGGCTAAATCTCAACATGATCTCCTGGACCCCTGCAATGGAGGCAATTTGGGATGTGAGGGATAGGAGCATGTCGTCGGCATATGCCGACACTAGGAACTCCTGACTCCCCACCTTTATCCCCCTAATATCTGGATGCTCTCTGAAGGCCTGCAGTAGAGGTTCTAAGGCCAGGGCGAAAAGGAGGGGAGACAGGGGGCATCCCTGCCTAGTGCCATTCGAGAGCCAGAAAGGGCGTGCGAAGGCTCCAGGGATCCTCACCTGGGCCAGACTTCGTGGTATAAGGCCTGTATAGCTTTTATAAATGGGCTTGGGAATTTTAAGTGTTCCAGGAGGGTGAACAGGTACGGCCATTTGATCCTGTCAAAAGCTTTTTCTGCATCAAGGGAAACTACGAGAGTGGGAGTGTTCGTGTGGTGTTGACGCCATATGATGTCGCAGTTTCGTCTTGTGTTTTCGAATAATTGCCTGTCAGGGATAAAGCCTACCTAGTCCGGGTCTATTAACGCACTTAGGAATCAGCACTATGTTAGCTAAAGTCATTTCTATGTCGGGTAGGCCGCCTGAGCGGAAGTCATAAAATAGTGTCACCAGTTGGGGAGTTAGAACTTCGTGAAAAGTTTTATAATAGGCTCCTCCGAACCCGTCTGGACCTGGAGCTTTATTACCATGTAGCTTAGAAATGGCCCTGTCGACTTTGTCAGTTATGTCTTGGTCTAGTGTTGCTATCACCTCGGGGGATAGGCTGGGTAGGTTCAATTGTTGCAAGAAGGTAGTAGTCTGGTTAGCTTCGACATGTTGTTGGGCCATGGTTGTGGGTGAGTGATTATATAAGGCTTTGTAATAGTCAGTGAAGACTGCAGCTATGTCTACAGGGGTTGTCTTTATGGATCCATCTGGATGTTTCAGGGAGGTGATATGGTGTCGTGCCTGTCTTGGCTTCAGTGTGCGGGCCAGGTACGTGTCCATTCTATTCGCCTTCTCATAGAAGGTCTGTTTAGATCAGAGAAGGCTGCGAGCCGCGTCCTCCATAAGGAGTTTCCCTCACTGCCCGTCTGTTTTCAATTGGGCATATAGGGTCTCGTTGGGGGCAGTTTTATGTTTTTGTTTATCAGTAGTGATGTCGCGAACGTGAATTTTTCGGTTCGCGAACGCGAACTTCCACAAATGTTCGCGAACCTGACGAACCCGGCAAACCGCCATAGACTTCAATGGGCAGGCGAATTTTAAAACCCACAGGGACTCTTACTGGTTGAAGGGGGGGGGGAGGAGACCTACTCTCCTCCCCCCTGGCCCCCACCCCTGAGCGGTGGGTGGGGACCCTAAAATGAAAAATAAGGGGGGGACCTATTGTCCCCCCCGCCCCCACCCCTGCGCGGCAGGTGGGTGCCATATTGATAATGAGGGGGGACCTACTGCCCCGCCGGCCCCCACCACTGCGTGGCGGGTGGGGGCCATATTGATAATGAGGGGGGGGACCTACTGTCCACCCCCCCTCCGGCCCCCACCCCTGGGCGGCGGGTGGGGGCCATAAAGATAATGGGGGGGACCTACTGTCCTCCCCCCCGGTCCCCACCCCTGGGCGGCGGGTGGGGGCCATAAAGACTAATGAGGGGGGACTACCTACTGTCCTCCCCCCCCGGCCCCCACCCCTGGGCGGCGGGTGGGGGCCATAAAGACTAATGGGGGGGGGACTACCTACTGTCCTCCCCCCCGGCCCCCACCCCTGGGCTGCGGGTGGGGGCCCTAAGTAAATTCCCCCCCCCCAAGGTGACTAGGGGTCCCCAAGCCCCTAGTCACCCCCCCAAATAAAAAGTCCCTACCTACCCCCCTCACCCTAAAAAATAGTGAGGGGAGAATAAAATAACTAACCTGTAAAATAAAAGTAAACTTACCATTCAATGTCTTCTTTTTTCTCAAATCTTCATTTTTCAGCCCCAAAAAAGGCCAAATAAACCATCATAACCGTCGAATTGAAAATAAAATAAAAATCCCGAGCGCAAAAAAAAAACCTGACGAAAACGAAAAAACCCGAGCGCAAAAAAAAAAATCCATCTTCACCCATGGAGGGCTCCGCGCAGACTGAGCTCTGCAGGGCGGGGGAAGGCTTATAAAGCCTTGCCATGCCCTGCAATTAGGCTAAGAACACTCTGATTGGTGGGTTTAAGCCAATCAGAGTGCTCTGTCATTTTACACAGCGTGGGAAAGTTCTTTGGAAGAAAAAGCATTACTCATAATAGGACTCCTTCACCATATTCCAATCTGTTCAAACCAGCCCTGTAGGGATCAACCCTTAAATTGCTACATACCTAGGAGGTCCTTCACTTGCTTTGTTGTGGTCTAATGTTCAATCTCTCAGTCCAATTAACCATTTTCTTACATAATATGGTGTATTGTATGGTGTGCATATATACATACATATACATTTATTCAAGTAAGTGTCTCTCTATCATACTTAGTAGGAAGGCTAATATAAGTATAATTTTATGAAAATATCTAGCACAATTAAGGCATGCAAGCATGGAAAAGCCATAAATTGAGAACATTTATTAACTTTCAAATATTTATTGTGAATATAAAAAAATATATATTTATAATTAACAACTGTTCTTTATGTATAGTTTAATCAATGCACTTTTCACAGGACATTAAACAAATGTGGCATATTTTCCTACCTATGAAAACAAAACAATTATTCTTAAAAAAAAAATAATCAGCCTTATTCTATACAAGGAATGATTTGACAATTAAGAGTGTAACTTGCCACGACATTAGAAAAAATAGGTAATGGCAAACATTTTTTTGAAAAGAGTGATATCGGAAAGAAAGTTTTGCATACTTTGACATTCCCCAGTGAAAACCAGTCTTGCTTGATATTTTGCTGGCAGCATCCTAATCTCTGCATGTTGTTTGTAAGAGCTACATTAAGTACAAGAATGAGCTATCATGCCGAGATGAGAGAAAATGCTCTGTTAATTACACAGTAGTAGCATTGCCATACTACCTTGACCTTTTCAATATTCTGTATTTTTTCTGTCAAAGTGTTCAGTGTAGCATTCATGCTCATACTTTAGAAATAAACAAGGAAAGGTCATCGTTTCCATGCTTTCTCTGCTAATGAAGACAAGGAAAGAAATGTGGCTGTATAGCTTTTTGAAGCAGATGCTATTCCCAAAGTATCACATTCTCATCCCACAATGCAGCTAAAAGAACTATGGATAACGGTGCAATTTAATAAAAGATATTCATTACTAAAACTAAAAAAAATAAATATATAAAAATAAACAAATTCCTTCTTTTAGCTGTTTAAATTAAAATAATTTATGAATAATTCTAAAAGCCAACCATTCACCATTGCTTCTTAAATACCCATTTTATTAAGTCCTTGCAAACAATTTAATCTGGACATAATTTCCTAATTGCATTTTGTCACTTCAGTTTCTCAAATATGTTTTACAGAATACAAAACTGTAACAAGGCTCTTGATCACCACAAGCCACAATGATTACTAGTTTTGGAAAATTACATGTTTCTATTATAATTACTGTTATATCTTTCTAGTAGGATAATTCAACTTCTATGGTAGAAGTAATTTTATTATAAACATTCTTAAAATGTATTTGATTAAAATAGTGAATATTAAATTCTTTTGAAAATGACTTTTTAGGACCTTCATGAAAGACATCTTAAGGAATTTGTGTGGTACATATATTTCACCCTAATAGCATAATGTGTATAAATCAGACAAAGCAAAGTAAAAAAAAATTTTTTTAATTTATTGCAATAGCTGTTGTGCTTATAAACTGTCTACCTAAGATTTGGTGTGACATTAGTGAATATAGTGATGGCTCAGGGCATCAAAATAAACAGAATCGATATTTCAGAATGACAGTAAAGGAAACACTGACAATAAGAGAAATTATTAAAATGTAGAAAGTGATCATAACTAGATATGTAATACATTCATAAAATCATGAAAAAGAAAATAAAAAATCCAAAATATACACTTAATAAAATTTAGTAACTTCCCAAAACACCATAAAACCTGTACATATACTGTTTTACACATGAGACATCGCTGAATACAAATATGTGTATTTTATTGCAGTAAAAGCAAACAGTATGACACTCACAGTTAAAATGTCACGTAGAACTAAAATTTTGTTATTCATATTAAATTAGGTTTCATACCTAAATATTTGATGTTAAATGAAAGCCCTGTTTCCCCTGAATAAAATGATATATAAGTGAGTGCACATAATATGAAAGGCGAATTACGCCATATAGCGTAAATTCGAATTTTTGTTTATGTTTTGTTTTGATTACAACGTGTACATTTGGCACAGTTCTTAACCCCTTAAGGACTGAGCCAAATGTACACGTTGTGAACGAAACAAAATGTAAACAAAACCTGGCATTTGCGCTACATGTCTGTCCAACCGTAATTCACCTCTTTCATATTAAATGCAACCACCCTTATTATATATCATTTTATTCAGGGGTAACAGGGCTTTCATTAAATATCAAATATTTAGCTATGAAACATAATTTAATATGAAAAAATGGGAAAAAATAAGATTTTTTTGATTTTTTTAGTTCTACATGACATTTTAACTGTCAATGTCTTAATACTGTTTGCTTTTACTGCAATAAAATACACATATTTGTATTCAACAAAGTCTCACGTGTAAAACAGTACCCCCTATGTACAGGTTTTATGGCATTTTGGGAAGTTACAGGGTCAAATATAGCACGTTACATTTGAAATTGAAATTCGCCAGATTGGTTAGGTTGCCTTTAGGACTTTATAGTAGCCCAGGAATTAAATTTACACCCATAATGGCATACCATTTGCAATAGTAGACAACCCAAGGTATTGCAAATGGGGTATGTCCAGTCTTTTTTAGTAGCCATTTGGTCACAAACACTGGCCAAAGTTAGCGTTAGTATTTGTTTGTGTGTGAAAAATGCAAAAAACGCCAATTTTGGCCAGTGTTTGTGACTAAGTGGCTACTAAAAAAGACTGGACATACCCCGTTTGCAATACCTTGGGTAGTCTACTATTGCAAATGGTATGCCATCATAGGGGTAAGTTTCATTCTTGGGCTACCATAGGGTCTCAAAGGCACCGTAACCAATCTGGTGAATTTTAATGTGGAAAAAATGAAACGCAAGCCTTATATTTGACGCTGTAACTTTTGAAAACACCATAAAACATGTACATGAGGGTTACTGTTGTACTCGGGAGACTTCTCTGAACACAAATATTTGTGTTTCAAAACAGCAAAAAGTATCACAGCAATAATATCGTCCGTGTAAGTGCTGTTTGTGCATGAAAAATGCAAAAAACTTAACTTTTACTGGCAATATCATCGTTTTGATACATTTTACTGTTTTGAAACACTAATATGTGTTCAGCGAAGTCTCCCATGTAGAACAGTACCCCCCATGTACAGGTTTTATGGTGTCTTGGAAAGTTATAGGGTTAAATCTAATGCTAGCAAATTAAATTCCCTTTACTTTCGGTATGGGTTGTCAGGCAGGTCCCGCTAATTGTAATTAATTAAGATACCTAATTATGTAAAAATATTACGTAAAATTAATATATATATATATATATATATATAAATATAAAATATATGATATATACGTATATATTTATATATGTAGATATATATTATTTCGTTCTACATGTATTTTGTTATAAATATATCTATATATTAATATCACAATACAGTTACAACGAAATAACACACATCTATATATTTTTTAATAATTTTGTTATTATTTTTTTATTTAATTTTTTTTACGTATTTACATATTTAATTTTTATATTATATATATATATATATATATATATAACTATATATATATATATATATATATAACAATAATTATATATATTTAATCAGTATCAGTCTACGTGTAATTTGAATATATATATATATAAATAATTTTTGTTATTTTTTTTTTACACTTTATAATTTATTTTAATTTTATTTCCAGCCAGCAGGGGGACCACCTGTCATTACAGGCAGCCCCCCTGCTGGCAATACAGAAGCCAGCTATCCCAGCCATGTGATTGTGGGGTCCTCGCAAGGACCTCACTCTCACATGGCCGGGGGCACCGGAGGAGGATCTACCGCGGGGGGGCTCCCTGGGAGTCCCCCTCACCGTGATCGCCGGCATGGGACCGCCGGCGACCGGGTAAATAAGGAAAGACTGGAGAGCGTACAATTACGCCCGGCGGCGTTTAGAGCCACCTAAAATAGGGCATAATTGTACGCCGTCCGGTCTTAAGGGGTTAAGGGGTTAAGAGGACTGGCAATTTAAACAAACAAAAAGAAAAGCCTTACTCTTCTGAGCACCAGCTGGCAAGTTTTTCCTCTAACTGCTGTTGGGCGGCTTACCAGCTTCCAACAATACAAAATACAAATTTGAGCACAAACTTTTTTCTTAAAATAAAAGTTTCCTTTCTCCTTCAGAATATGAAGACTCCTGTAGGAAGAAATGCAGTCTCACACACTGCTTGTACTTCTTCTGTGAATCCCTGACAGGGAAATTTTATACCAGTCCTGTGCTGATCATTGCCAACAGGTGAGCAGCTATCAGGGTGATCCAGAACTCCTGGACTGGGTTGCTCTCCAGCTGTGCTGTATGTAAACTGTGGAATGGAGCACTGGCCCTCCCTTCACTCCAAATGCTTCACCCCAGGAACCCATATTAAATTGCAAAATTGATCTGACTAAAACAGAAAGATCCTTCTCCTACTTTTGGAGAAATATACACTCCATCCTTAACACTCTGTAAAAAAAAATAAAAAAATAAAAAAATAATAATATATATATATATATATTCACACAATTAGAAACACACACTTTTACAACTAGCAAGTTGGGGCTCCAAAAACATTTTGATAGAGATAGATTCAGATAGAGCCCTCTCATTAGTTGTTCCACTAAAAATTCTAAAGATATGGCCTGGATTATATTATAAGAGATACATTTAGAAATATCTGAACAGAACTTCTCATGTTTATATATTTTAGAAGAATTCCATTCAAACACTACAGATCTTCTTATCTTGTAAAGTAGAACCTAGCGCCATGTCAGTGTGTAGAATCCCACCACAGTTTTATGTTTAACTACAGTTCTATAATGAATTACTATTTCTTGCATATTGTATAGAGTTATGTTAGATGTAGTCCTAAACAGGTTAAGAGATCTAGTTCAACTCTGCTGTACTGTTTTCAATATTTTAAATCATTAACTGCAAAAAGCTGTGACCATAGTTGACATTAGAAAACTTTTATAAATCACTTTTTTACTTAATTTTGCACTAACTTGAATCCATAATTTACACTAAAGCAGCAATCTGTTGTAATTATTAAAACATTACACTACATTAAATTTTTTATATATATATATATATATATATATATAAAAAAACTGTGTCAAGGGTTGCACTCACGGATTCTTTAAAACATAGCTTTTATTAAATACTCCTAAAAAAAAAATAAAAAAAAAAAAAATCGACGTTTCAGTCCTATTCAAGGACTTTCATCAGGATTATGAAAACATTGTATAGCATAACAATTTACCCATATATAGGATACAATAAATTACATAAACTCACCACAGGTGTCATAAGGGAACCGGCGTCCAAGCCGGAAATGTGCCGAGAAACTCCTCCCCCCGGCGTGACGTGCAACGCCGCCGTTACTGTAAGACCGGCATCCAAGCCGGAAGTGTGCGCTAATGCGGAAAAACTCCGCCCCCCAATGTGACATCATACGTATAACGCCGTCGTTACCATGGTAACGCGGCTATGAGTAAACAAAGAAATTGCAATCAAAATATATGAAAACAAACATATCAAAACTGTAATCTAGATATGAGCACCTAGACTTCAATAACATATTGATAAATCAGATTTGATTGGGACAAGTATAAATGTGAACTATGCATATTAATAAAGTGCTAATGGATCATATAAAGTGCAAAATCAAAACCATCTTTTAAAGTGCTATGTACGTGCAAAATATTTAAAGTGCCATAGTGCTAATTTTGCACGTACATAGCACTTTAAGAGATGGTTTTGATTTTGCACTTTATATGATCCATTAGCACTTTATTAATATGCATAGTTCACATTTATACTTGTCCCAATCAAATCTGATTTATCAATATGTTATTGAAGTCTAGGTGCTCATATCTAGATTACAGTTTTGATATGTTTGTTTTCATATATTTTGATTGCAATTTCTTTGTTTACTCATAGCCGCATTACCATGGTAACGACGGCGTTATACGTATGATGTCACATTGGGGGGCGGAGTTTTTCCGCATTAGCGCACACTTCCGGCTTGGATGCCGGTCTTAGTATGGAACACTTTAGCCGCGTTACTACAGTAACGGCGGCGTTGCACGTCTCACCGGGGGGAGGAGTTTCTCGGCACATGCGCACATTTCCGGCTTGGACGCCGGTTCCCTTATGACACCGGTGGTGAGTTTATGTAATTTATTGTATCCTATATATGGGTAAATTGTTATGCTATACAATGTTTTCATAATCCTGATGAAAGTCCTTGAATAGGACTGAAACATCGATTTTTTAGGAGTATTTAATAAAAGCTATGTTTTAAAGAATCCGTGAGTGCAACCCTTGACACAGTTTTTTGGATATTTGGAGCCCTGGGAGTGCACCCGGTTTGGGAACATGGAGTTTGAGTGCAAGGTACAGTGCTTTTTTCTATATATATATATATATATATATATATATATATATATATATATATACACACACACACACACATATATACACACACACACATATACACACACACACACATATACACACACTATATTGTACTATACTTTACCACTAATCATTACTTTCTGAAACAGATCGTTGAATGAAAAGAGCACTGTTTTAAACAGATTTAGATTTAAAAAAAAAAGATAGAAATCTTAGACTTCTATAGTCACTTGCCTCAAGAATAAAATATAGAATAGTAATAACGATAATCAAAAAGTTCCTTTTTCTCCTCTAAGCAATTGCTGCACACATCTGACAGTTCTCTGGATTTCAGGACTTCACGTTTAATATGACTTACCATATATACTCGAGTATAAGCCGAGTTTTTCTGCAAATTTTTTCTGCTGAAAAACCCCTACTCTGCTTATACTCCAGTCAGTCTGTATTATGGCAACTTACATTGCCATAATACAGACCAGGACTGCCGGGCTCATTACAAGCCCGGCGGTCCTGTTGGGGGCTGGCAGTGAGCTCTTACTTACCTTCCTGCAGCTCCCTCATCCTCCATGCAGCTCCTCGGTCAGCTCCGTTCTGCTCACAGTGTAAGTCTTGTGAGAGCCGCGGGTCTCGCGAGACTTAAACTGTGAGCAGAACAGAGCTGACAGAGGAGCTGCACGGAGGAGGAGGGAGCTGACAGGAGCTGCAGGAAGGTAAGTAAGAGCTCACTGCCAGCCCCCCCACTTAACTGCCAATGCCACTGGACCACCAGGGATTCATTATTTTAATATTATTTTATTTTAATAATATTATTAAAATAATATAACATTAAAATAATAACATTATTTTATTATTATAATTGTAATATTTGCATTATTTAATAAAAAATAAAAAATTTGTCCCCCCCTCCCTCCTTGTTGCCTGGGGGGCAAAAAAACATTTAAAAAAAATAATGCAAATATTAAAATAATAATAATATAGTAATATTATTATTTTAATATTATATTATTTTAATAACAATATTTTATTATTATTATATTATTTTAATGTTTGCATTATTTTATTTTAAATGTTTTTTGTCCACCCTCCCTGGCCAGGCAACAAGCAGGGAGGGGGGACAAAAAACATTTAAAAAAAATAATGCAAATATTGAAATAATAATAATATAGTAATATTATTTTAATATTATATTATTTTAATAACAATATTTTATTATTATTATTATATTATTTTAATATTTGCATTATTTTTATTTTTATTTTTTTTTTGTCCCCCCTCCCTGGCCAGGCAACAAGCAAATATTAAAATAATAATAATATAATAATAAAATAATATTATTAAAATAATATAATATTAAAATAAAAAAAATTAAATGCCCTCCCCTCACCCAGTTTACACACACTGTACAAACACACACTGCATTATATACACACTGCATTCATTATATACACACACACACACACACACACCACACACTGCATTCATTATATACACACACAAACATACACTCTGCATTCATTCTATACACACACTGTAAATAAATATTCAATTAATGTGTAAAATTAGGGGCCTCGGCATATATTCGGGTCGGCTTAGTATATACGATACCATATGAATTTCTCGGTATAGAGCACAAAACATATGTTTCTTTCTTTTTTTTTTTTTTATATCTAAAGCTTGAAATTGTGCTTGGTTTATGGAAGAGATAGGTGAGAGAACACATTTCTTGCCTGTGTCAGAATTCACAAACCTGCACATTTTTATCTTTTGCTGTTAAAACTAAAATAAGAAAAAAAAATCAAGAAAAAAAACATTGTTATATTTGTATGTATAAAATATCAATACACACACACATATATATATATAAAATACACACATATATAAAATACACATACATACACATATATAAATAAACTTATTTTTTAACCATACATATAAACTTATTTTTTAACCATACATACATAAATAAACTTATTTTTAAACATATATACACATATGTAAATAAACTTATTTTTTAACCAGCCTAAAATTTACACACACACACACACACACACACACTTATTTTTTATTTGTATGTATAAAGACATTTTAAGCTGGTTAAAAAAATAAGTTTAATAAATCTTAATGTAAGTTACACTTATGTATTATGTGTTATGACATTTCAATATTGTGTTTGTTTAACTCTGTATTTGCCACATATATATTTGTGAGAGGTGAAAAATAAAATATATTAAATAAATGTTATATAGCTATTAGAAATATGTATCACACGTTTATGTTGAATATTGTGTTAACTTAACCCTATATTTAAAAATAAAATTATATGTATAAATCCACACTTCTTTATCCTGAATATGGGTGTATCCATCTCTACTCCCTATCTATCACTGTTGTATGCACCTGGCAGTTAGCAAAGAGAAAGCATGCAAAGAACAAGAGAAATTAAACAGTGTTTCAAATGCTATGAAAACCACAATACTGCGGGGCTAGAGTTCACTCTCGCGAGATCTGAGCCGCGTCAAAGCTCAGATCTCGCGAGAGGAACCCGGTGGAGCTCCCCGGGTCCTCTCCTGCTTCCCTCCCTGCCTGTGGGTCGGTGGGGAGGGAGGCTGAGAGCAGAGCTGGCGCTCGGATAGTGCCGGCTCTGCATGAGCCGACAGGGGAGATCCTGAGATCCTGCTCTCTTTACAGGAAATGTTTATGGAAGGCTGTGCAAGTCACATGCAGGGAGGTGTGACTAGGGTTCATAAACAAAGGGATTTAACTCCTAAATGGCAGAGGATTGAGCAGTGAGGCTGCAGGGGCATGTTCTATACACCAAAACTGCTTCATTAAGTTGTTCAGGTGACTATAGTGTCCCTTTAAGTTAGTTTTGCATCACCTGTCTTGATTTCTACTAATGATATTGTTGTTCAAAGTAAATTTCTGGGACTGGTAGCAGATGATTTCCCAATTCTTTCCATTAAATCAAGTTATTTAACTGCAAATAAAGACTCATTAGGTGCAGGAAATAGTGGGTTGCTGCCTTTAATCTTCAGACTCCTCTTGCAACTCCTATGTATAATAGTTACATTCCTCCTGGAACAGACAAACAAATTTGTGTAGTGATGGGGAAAGTAGAGATACTATCATCACCAGATTCCTGCCATGCCCAAGACAGAAACATTGACAACTCTACTTAGGCAATCTGCTCTGCCTCTTTTGTAAAGGTTATTTCTGATGAAACCAACTAAATCTCTTCTGAGCTCTCCCTTATTGCTTCTTGGATGCTGTGGGAGAGGAGGTAGAGGCGTGTACGTGAAACAGGGTGGATAATAGGTAAAACCAACCTTTCAAGCTTTCACTGATCCCTTGCTCCAAGCATCATAAAACAAAGAAGATGTAACACTTTAAATAGCTGTGGTAGAAGGAGCAGCAATGCCAGTGAAAGTGGCAGCACAAGTTATTGCAGCATGAAAATGTTGAGAATAAAACAATTGCATCTTGGGTGGTGAATCAGATATATAAAGAAATGCTGCTAATCCCAATATCTTGATGCTGAATGCTACAAATAGTGGTGGTGGTGCTTATGACTGAGAAATAGCTTTCCTAAGATTCTCAGAGGCCTGAGGACTGTTGTTGATGATTGTGAATTTGGGAACACAACCTCTTCACTACCCCTCTTACAACTGAACACAATGAGAAAATTAAAAAAAAGGAGTTTTATTCATTGGACTCAAACACACTCCAAAAAAAAATGAAATGAGGATTTTCTTTCTACAAAACAGTTTAAAAAAAACCATAACTTTGGGGGCGGAGCCTGCGCTCGAGCTGAATGGCCGCATAAGGACAGAGCTCCCCGGCTGATGGCTAAATAAGCAGATTTCACAGCGGCTTAACAGCCCGAAACCACCCCACATAGCCACCATGTCACGATAAACGGCAGATGCCAAGGAGAAACACTCCTTCGCAGCAAAACCGGCGAGTCTGAGGACGGCAGTGCAGACCATACAAGATGGCGACAGCAGTGGAGATGATGGGGATCGATCCAGGCCACACTCCCCACAAAATACTATCCATATCCAGGGGGAGCAGATCCAGAAAATGCTGGATGACAAAATCCAAAATACAGTACAATCAGCTATGCAGATCTCCGGCGTGACATTATGGATCTCGGCAACCACACAGCCCACATGGAAAGCAAGATGGCGGACTACGCTGAAGCACATGACAGCTTTGCGGCAAAAATGGAGGAGATGGAAGAATGGCTAGAAAAACAGGAACTGAAAAATATGGACCTAGAAGAGAGATCCCAGTGCCAAAACCTACGGGTAAGAGGGGTCCCTGAGGATGTTCAAGCTACAGACCTGATGGCATATCTCACAGGCATGTTTCAAGCCCTGGCCCCAGACATACCAGCTAATATGTTTCTAATGGACAGAGCACACAGAGTAGCGAAGCCTCAATACTTACCTGCATCCACTACAAGAGATGTACTAACTAAGCTACATTACTATCACGTTAAAGAGGCCCTTCTCCGCTCCACATGGCCGCAACATGATTTACCGGAGCAATACAGACACATCCAAGTGTATGCAGACCTCTCCGCAGAGACACTTCGGCACAGAAGACATTTCCGAGACATAACCTCAGAGCTACGAAACAGAAAAATTCCATACCGCTGGGGCTTTCCGATTAAGTTGCTGATTTCATAAGACAGTAAAACACATGTGACCGTGGATGTGGAGGCGGGCACCCGCCTGCTATGCAGCTGGGGCATTGTCACAGTGACCTCGGAAGAAAGGTCCAAATGGCAAGCAGCGATCCAGCCGGAATGGCAGACTGTCAGACACCCCAAATCCTCTAAGACAGCGGCAGGAAAATGAAGGCGACAAGTATCACCCTCTCGACACATATGGGTCCTAGCCCTGTTGAGGAGCAATATGGACATTAAAGCTACAAAGGTCCAATTGAAATGTGTGATTCTGTGCACTACGGACTCTGGTCGGGAATGGGTAATGTGCAAGAATACTACTTTGTGTTTAATGTTGATCTACAATATATAAGGGGAGCAGGCAAGGGAAGACAAATGACAGAAGCATGGGAAACTGGGGAGGGCACTCCGACTAAGGTGCGTTAACAAAAGAGACGGAGAGGAGGGACCCCTCTCGCTCCAACATAAGGCCCAAGCCGAAATTAAACCCAGAACCTACCCAACCATCAGAATACACAACACTCCTTATCCCCCTCTCCCCTACCGGATTCGCTTAAACCCGACGTGTTTGCGATATAGCCGCGGGAGACAATAAATATACAGGGCCACTAGTAACACGGCCCATAGACAGTAGTGGTTTTCTCAGTCACACATCTACCTTCCTCAATGGAGACAAAATTCAGAGCCAGAGGCATGGTGGCTACAGGTACCTGAGTGGCCTGCAGGCTGGACCTGTACCCCAACACCCCCTTGCAAGTTATAGCTAATGGGAGAAACTAGCAGGATAAATTTCACCTATAGTTACCCCTTGGGTACAAATGTACAAGTTGAGTTTAAATTTCTGTTTGTGTATATATGTTAAATGTTTTTTTTCTATGGTCGTAACTGTGGACACAGATGTAACAGCCTATACTTGTTTACTGAAGGGCAGAGACGGAGGAACGCACCCAGAGTGGGACTCACACAGGCATTTAATCAGAATATGGTCACACAAGAGCCAACTATGTCTCAGGGGAATAACTTTCATGGAGGCACACTTTCTAGCCAGTTGCTGGACATACACCAAACGAGCATCTCACAAAACATCCATGAGACACAGGGACAGAATAACGCGCTTCCCCACCACCTACATTCAGTATGAAAATATATTCCCATAACACACAGGGCCTAAACATTCCCTACAAACGACATGCCCTAGACAGAGAACTCAAAAAGATGCAGGCAGATATAGCATACTTGTAGGAAACCCATTTCAGGACAGACGCACATCCACAACTGAGCTCACGCTTCTACTCCCACCAACTACACACCACTACACCATAGAAATCTAAAGGGTTCTCCATACGCCTCAGCAAGGACCTCACGGTGACCACGCATGGCCACATACTAGACCCCGGGGGATGATACATCATTTGGCAATGCACCATAAACGATTCAGATTACACACTGGTAAATGTATATTCCCCAACCAGAGGAACTTCCTCCACGGGGTTCTCACCAAAACGGTAAAGATGAGGAGAGGCACCCTCCTGGTATGTGGAGACTTTAACCACATATTTGACCCAATATTGGACTCCACTAGACCTTCCGCCTCTCCACATTATAGCTCTCTAAAAAAACCAAAGCAAAGCCCGTAGGACACTAGTGTCATCGTTCGGTCTCCAAGACGTGTGGAGAGCCCTCCACCGAGGGGAAAGAGCATACACACACCACTTGAAAGTCCATAACACGTACTCTAGAATTGACGGGTGTCTCATGCATGAATCCACCATGACCAGAATACTAGACTGCGATATCACAACAATAAACTGGTCGGACCTTGCACCAGTAACACTGACGATCACAAACACATATGAATACAAACACAGAAATCCGTGGCACCTCCATGAGAGCCTACTAAAAGACACGCAATTTTGCACACACCTAGAGAAGGAACTAAAATATTACTTTAATTCAAACACCACATCAGTCCAAAACCCCCACATGCTTTGGCTGGCACACAAGGCGGTGGTGAGAGGCACACTGATAAGTAGAGCTTCATATATCAAGAAGCAATAGGAAAAGGAACTGACACAATGCAGACAGCAGCTAAAGACACTGCACAGAGATAACCAAACACAACCCTCAACAGAGTGTAAAAAGCAAATAACGGTCCTACAAAATAAACTAAACGAGATCCGACTACATAAGTTTGGACTCGTGCTAAAAAGACTGAAAACACACTCATATGTACAGGGTAACAAGGCGAGCAAGCTTATAGCCCAAAGACTAAGGGACAGACAACAACAAACACGCATAGCTCACACAGTAAATAAAGAAGGACAAAAAAATATCCCTACCCGCAGAGATTTGCAGGGAGTTCGCACAATACTACGGTCAACTTATAACCTTAAAGATGACCCAAACTCCCTTTAGCTGCAGGCATAAAGACCTATCTAATGGAGATCCCCCTGCCTACCCTGACTGAAACCGAAAAAGCTAGCCCTGGCAGCCCCCTTCACAGAGAACTAAATAATGGACTGCATAGACTCCCTCCCCACAGGAAAGGCCCTAGGCCCCGACCGATATACTAATGCATACTACGCAAAATTTAAACTCCTTTTAACCCCGCAGCTCACCACAGCATTTAACCATTCGAAAAGTACAGGGGCTTTCCCCTCGGAATTCCTGGCAGCTAGGGTGATAACCCTCCCAAAACCCGGCAAACCACCAATGCAATGCCAGAACTTTCGCTACTGAACTCAGACATCAAACTGTATGCTAAAATCCTAGCCACCCGTCTTAAGACCATCCTCCCAACCATCATTTCAGATGATCAGGTGGGCTTTGTACATGGGAGACAGGGGTCAAACAACACACGGTAGGTAGTAGACATTTTACAAACGATACACATGGACCGAACACAGGGACTTATAATCTCCCTTGACGCAGAGAAAGCATTTGGCTTTTCCTAGATGCTGTCCTTGTGAAATATGACTTCCCACATGAGTATCAGATGGCTGTAAAGGCCCTGTACAGCCTTCCGAATGGCTCAGTATCAACATCAGGGTTCCAATCCATCCCATTCACCATTTCCAATGGTACCCGGCAGGTCTGCCCCCTGTCACCTCTCCTTTATGTTCTAGCTCTAGAACCACTAGCAGAAGCGATTAGACGCAACCCCAACATACATGGCATACCGATAGGAGACCGGGAATATAAAATCAACCTATTTGCAGACTATGTCCTATTAACCCTAGCCCAACCAATTATATCACTTCCCAACCTTCAGAAAGAACTACAAAAGTATAGCGCACAATCCTACTATAAACTCAATGTTACAAAAACCCAAGCGATGGGAATAGGAATTGAGGGAGACACCATGGAACGCCTCCGATAACTATGACTGGAGGCAGGATTACCTCACCTTCTTAGGCATTAGATTGACAAAATCACATAACTCTCTCTTTACAACAAACTACCAGAAATTGCACACTGAGATAGAAAACACTTTAAAGACATGGGAAGGGAAATACATCACATGGGTGGGCTGATGCGCAGCTATTAAAATGGTGATATTGCGACCCCCCTGAGAACCCTACACGTACTAAACCCCTCATTCAATTTTAAGATATGGGCAGCACACAATGTAACCCACATATACCAGGTAACCCATCGAGGTGCCCTCAAGAGCTTCTTGGACCTGAAGACAAAATTCCATATCCCAAACATGGCACAATTCTCGTACTTACAACTGCACCACACACTTAAGGAGGAGATACGGCAGAACAGGGGAGAGAACGAGATAGCACAGATGACACAATTCAAAAGTAAATGTATAAAAATGCACTAACAGAAAAAAACCCTCTTGTTTTTCTACTCCACACTCATAGAAGAACCACAAACACAAATATGGGGGTTCCAGAAGGAATGGCACAAAGACCTAGGGAGGGATCTGACAACCCAAGAATGGAGCATGGCCTTCACGGCACATAGAGGCTCATCGTCTTGTGCCTCACACCTTGAGATGTCGAGGAAGCTACTATACAGGTGGCACCTGACACCCAAAAAACTGTCCAAAATGTACAAAACAACAGATAACAAATACTGGAGATGTCGGAGGACACCTGGGGACACACTCCATATATGGTGGATGTGCCGACTGATACGGCCATTCTGGACGAAGGTAGATGACATAATCACTAACAGTACAGGGAGACGAGCGCCACGAACCGTAGAAACATACCTACTGCACATCATGCCAAATAGCCTACCGAAGCCTATCCGCAAACTGACGTTTCTCATAATAATAGCAGCAACGACACTGATTGCTAGAAACTAGAGGTTGACAAACCTCATCTCCGCCAATGTGGACTATGAAAGATTCGCAGTAACTCACTTACGTACAGGGTATACAAACGTACGGATGTATAACATGTGGAAAACATATAGAGACGGCACCCCAGACACGTTGGGTGACAAAACCCACGGCCCCACCTAAACCATGCTTAGTAAGAGCAAAGAGACGGACATAGACATGAGGTTTGGCCATGAGTACCAGGAAATAAAAATCCAGATGTCATGGGAACACATAAAAGCACCTGGAAAGAAGTTCATTAGCAGACATGAGCGGGTCTCCCAGTCAGTGAGCAACATCATGTAGGCATACAAGGTACACAGAACAGACCATATGTTGTAAATAGGTTTCTTCATATGTAAATATGTTAAGTATGTTATATAAAAGTTGATACAGAATCCAACATGTGCACTACACTTGCCAACCACAGACGCAAGAGGCGAAATAATTGTAAAGATCATGGAAAGTCATGCCAGACTTTTTATTATGCAATGTTACCCCCTATACTTTTTCTTTATTCTGTACCCCCAAACATGCTTGCAAATGCTTGCAGCTCTGCAAAAACATACAATAAAAATTGTCAATTATCAAAAAAAAAGAAAGAAAAATTAAATAATTGAGATCGGTGATCTCAGTTTGGTGTTAAGTGGCTAGCACACTAGAATAAAATCAAGCAGGTTATCTACCAATGGTGGAGTAGCTATGCAAAATTTCCTTTCATTTTTACTGAACAACACCCAAAAAAAAGTATTTTCTTCTTACAAACAGTAAACAAAAAAACTTTTAAAAACTGTATACTGGTAATAGTTCCACACTAAACAAACTGAAAAATCTAAATCAACATGTCTTTGCATTCTGCAAGTCATTTGTTCTGTGATTTTGGCTATTGGTACAGAAATCGGAATTTCAGTTTATCACTCATCAGCCTGAATTCAGACAAATTATAGCTTGGAACAAAACAAGTCTAAACAAAACTAAAAAAGATAACATTGGGAGAGGTTATGGATCGTGCTTTAGAATTTAAACAAAATATAATACAAACAATCCTCTTCCTTAGCCGCAATGAAACATACACCCACTTTGATTTGCTAATTTGGAATTGTATTATTGATGTGTGTCTTTTTTTTTTTAGATTTCTAGTGAAAGATTATTTCATGTGAAGTGTGCTTCTGTGCTTCTGTTTGTGAATTTCAAATTGCAAGCTTCTTTCCTCTCTAAAATATATTATGTGGAAGTAGACTGCAGAAGTTAGCCCTGCTTGAAGTGTGACAGGTACCTTATTTTACTCTTTTTATGAAAAACAATAAAAAGCATTTAAAATGGTGGTGGTGATGCTGATTGTTGTAGTGTTTTCAAATGCCTTTCATTGTAATAGTTTTGTTTTGACTATGCCTTCTACCTCTGCAAACACATTTGTGAGAAGCTGATAGGGCACAGAAAGACATTTACTCATGCTACCGACTGAATGTGTGTGAAATCTTTATTTGTAGTGTGGAAGGGAAGAGTAAATCTTAGTTATGCACACACCTTTGCATTTCAGATTTTGAAAAAAATCTATTTTTTTTTATTTTAAATGTCCCCTGCTGCTCCCCTTTTCATTAATACATAGTTACATAGGCTGAAAAGAGACATGTGTCCATCAAGTTCAGCCTTCCTCATATTTGTTTTTTGCTGTTGACCCCAAAAAGGCAAACAGAAACCAGTTTGAAGCACTTCCAATTTTGCAACAAAGAAGAAAAAAAAATTCCCTCTTGACTCCAGAATGGTAGTCAGATTAATCTTTGGATCAAGAATTATTTACCCTACATTGAAAAATTATATCCTTGAATATTCGGTTTTTGTAACTATGCATCTAGTTGCTGTTTAAACATCTGTACGGAGTCTGATAAATCCACTTCTTCAGGCAGAAAATTCTGTATCCTTAATGTTCTTACGGTAAAAAAACCCTTTCCTTATCCTTAGACTAAATCTTTTTTCTTACAGTCTAAATGCATGACCTTGTGTCCTATGCAAAGTCCTGTTTGTGAATAGATTTCCACACAATGGTTTGTACTGGCCACTAATATATTTGTATAATATTATCATATCCCCTCTGAGGCAACGTTTTTCTAAACGAAAGAGGTTTAAATTTGTTAACCTTTCTTCATAGCTGATATATTCCATTCATTTTATTCATTCTGTAGCCCTCCTCTGCACTCTTTTTAGTGCCATAATATCCTTCTTTAGAACAGGTGCCCAAAATTGCACAGCAAATACAAGATTGGAAAAGAAGAAACAATCAATTATAAAATAAATAAAACGTGTGAGCAGCCTTTGCGTGATTGATACTACTGTAAATGGCAAAAAAATACATAAATGATATACATGAGCCAAAACTTTAGTCTTTGACTAAAGGATGAAACCTATATATGTCAACAGGATTCAGCTCTTTGGCATTATTGATGCTGTGTTCAAGATGAGGTTTCAAGAAGTGTTTAAGCTTTTTTGAAACATCTTTTAAAATGCAATTTAAAAAAAAAAGTGTTTTGCCTTACAATCTGTAAAATTAAATTATATTTCTAATGATATATAATTTCATCGGACAGTAATATTCTAAAAATGTTTGATGATATGAGCCACCAATCCTCAGAAATACAATTTTTTCAAAAGGCTTCCCCATTTTTTGCCTTTAGTGTATATTTATAATATTATCTTGACAACTCAGAACTGGCATTGCAAAAATGTCTGATACTGCCAAGCCAGTAAGCTAGGTAACATTGTAGCAAATTTTGCATTGCTGCAGGCCTCTTCCCTCTTTCTGACATGCCCAAATGTTTCCCTGAATCTTTTTCCATGGACTATGATAGCCTGAACTGAACCATTACATGGACGAACATTGAAAATCCCAAATAAAGTTTACATTTTGGCAAAAATTATTCAGCTGACTAAACAATCGTGCCATACACAAGTGTATTAATTTGTACCTAGGAACTTACACAAGCAGAAATGCAAGTAGGATACTCAGCATTTGTCTCTGCATTAGGCACAGAGATATACACTTTTTATTAAAATATGCTTTTTCTTTTTTAGTTTCCCAAGAGATGCTGATAATCCTTCTTGTAGGACTGTAATTTCAAGAAAAAATCTGAACCCAGATTACTGATAGAAAACAGAGAGTTGGACACATAACTATTTCACAAGATAGATTAGGTGAGTTGAAAGTTACTAAAGTATGGATAAATATTCCATACGGAGGGGTCAGATATTAAGAATGCAGCACAATGTCAATTTGCATATTTAGAAACCTAATTTAAAAAAAAAACTACTTAGAATACTATTTTGAATCTGTAACCATTACTTCAAAGAGGTATTTTTTTTTGTTTTTTAGATTAATCAAAAAGTGGATTGACTAAATTAGGGGTAGTCAACCTTTTACTACCTACTAGAGATGTGCATGGGCAAAAAAATGTGTTGGTTCGTAAAAAAAATTTGCTCTTCGGTTCGACAATTCTGAAATTCTAAACTTTTGGCAATTCGGGACTTCAGCAATTTAGAACATCTGTAGGGCTCCTTAACCTACCCCATACCCTATACCCTAACCCTAACCCTATACCCTAACCCTTTCTTTTTTCTTTCTTTCTTCTTATCTTTTTTTTATTCTCCGTTTCCTTTGTTCTTCTCTTTTCTCCTTCCTTATTGTAATCACCAGCAGGAAGGCTGAACTAGGTAGCTTACTTTATTCTTAGCCAACAAAAAATAAAACTCTTTGGAGACTCTTTAGTCTCTCCCTCTCCTTCTTTTACTTATTTTCTTTTCATTCTTTCTTAAGTAAACCGAATATATAAAAGAACTTTGGTTTAATATAAGCTCCAGAAAATTGTAAGTGCAATTCCTTTCCCTTCACTTATTATCACTTAAGATCCTAAAATACTACACTATATCCACGTCTTCTTACTTCCCTCCTCCATATCGCTCTGAACGTGACAATTTCATCACAGGCACTGCTCCCTGATCCTACTATTTACACCTATCGTACCACCAGAAAAGAAGAGACTCTGGTTTTTGGGAAGTTTCAGCAGCCACATACTATAATTACAAGTACTGATATTCTACCTACCCCTCTATTCAAAGGTTAATATAAGCCACTTTAAATGCCACGCTTCTTCCTTTCCCTACTTCCACATCAAGTGTATCAGCTCACATCCTTTTTTGGTGTTTTACATCATCACGCCCCCATCTGTCCTAATTAGGAGTGCAGCCGCTCGCCATTCCTTTTAGCTATCAAGAGAGATTTATCAAATAGAGGCATTCACACAAAGCGTGTTGGCCATTTTCTCTCTTGATTGCAAATACTGTAGCATTCGTATTCCTTACAGTATTTGTATTCCTTACAATACAGTGTTCCTTTAAATAATGTCTTATTTATGTATATTGAAATTAAATCTAATTTTACATATCTGTAACACAAAAAGTTTTCTGTTGGTCAAATTGTTTAGAAAAATTAGATTCCTTAAAAGTTTTGTAGGGTTTGAGGGTCGTAGGGTCCGAATTTTTTTTCATTTTTTTCTTTACCATATAGTCCATTTACTTTATTCTGACCCTCCTTATATATTGATTTGTATATTGTAATATGTTTTTTCCTTTTAAAATATTTCAAGAAAATTAACCATTTCAAAATATTGTCTAAAACATTTTACACTTTAAAATGTTACCTTACATACAGTATATTTGTATATTTCTACATGTTTTGACATGTCTACACTGCTTTTTGTGCAGTTAGCATTGGTTTACTGACCCGATAACACCTACACACTCTCTCATGATATTTGCTTTAGCAACCACTTGCACTATAGAGGAATGGTTAAATAACAGCTGTATTAAGAAACTTTGAAAACTCTTTCAAATAGGACTGTAGAATTAAATTATTATATTACTAACTGTGACAATTTATACTTTTGCTATTTAATCTTTTTCATATTTATTGATGTCAAATGACTGTTCTGTTGTGGGAGATTGGAAATTAATGCAATCTTTTTTTCACAGAAAATCTCACCTCCAATGCCTTTCTGATTAATTTAAAAATTAATCTGCATCAAAAATCCTATTTTGTATTAGTATGAGCTTTTAGAAAAGGGTAAAAGAAAATACGGTAGGTACAATCATAGATTTGCTTGAGAAGACAAATTGGATCTGTAAAATGAATGCTTACAAATGCCAATTTTAGTAGTTATGATGGCAATAGTGAATTTAATTAGGTTTCTTCAGGTTAAGATTTCAAAAAGTATTTTATTCTTTATCAAAAAAGAATTAAGTAGAGATGTATTATGTTTATTGCTGTTTCATATGCTTTTAAAAGATGCAGATACATTATTAATTTGTGTAAATTTATCTTCTTTATGTTATGTTTTACTTAATTGTGTAACCTTTTGTGTACATTATTTAACCCTTTCACTACTAACATCATGTATATATGTTTTATGATATCATTTTATATTGCTAACATCATTAATTTAGTGCCTCTCTTGATACGCTGCAAGAGAGCCTTTGTAAAAAGACAATGTAATTCACTCTACCCAGCTCTCTATTGAGAAAAGAGAGTGAAAAAATCTGTATCTTTTTCATTTTCTTTTCTCAATGAAGCACGAACAGGGGTGAACAACATTGGGGGCCAAAGAGCAAATGCCCACTAGGCCTCTCTGGAATCCCTATAAATTGATAGCACCACACCCACCAAATCACACACATGATACCTCACACTAAACACAGTATCACATGTAAGAAAGAAGATTCTCATAAAAAGTTTAATGAAAATTTAACGATAAAAGAAAGAAAGGCATTAAAAGAACTAAAAGAAGATTCAGACCTAATTATAAAACCCGCAGACAAGGGAGGAGGGATAGTACTAATGTCCAAAGAATTTTACCAAAAAGAGGCAGAGAGAATTCTAAAAGATGAAAGCACGTATAAAAGACTAAATAATGACCCAAGCAATGAAATAAAAAATGTCTTTACCACATATTTTAACAAAGGGTTAGACTTGGAAATTCTAAACCAAAAAGAATTAAATTTTTTAAATAACCCATTCCCAAAGATTCCTGTCTTTTATTTTTTACCTAAAGTCCACAAGGATACGACTAACCCCCCTGGAAGGCCTATTGTGGCAGGGATTGACTCTGTGTCTAGTAGACTGTCACAATATGTAGATATACACCTACAACCTATAGTCAAAAAGACGAGGGCGTATATAAAAGATACCATAATGGTCTTAAAACTTTTGGATAGTTGTAAGTGGGATAAGAACTGCATCTTGGTTACGTGTGATGTAACCTCCTTGTATAGTAACATCCCACACAACTATGGAAAAGAAGCTGTCAAACATTTTCTAGACAACCACTCAGACTTTATCCCAACCAAAATCGAATTTATCATGGAAGGAATAGAATTAATTCTAACCAAAAACTTTTTCTGGTATGGGGAAGAATTTTTTCTCCAGACTAAGGGAACGGCCATGGGGACCAAGTTTGCCCCCAGTTATGCAAACCTCTTTATGGCCCATTGGGAAAATTCGTTCATATATGGGCAACATGACTGGGGAAGAAACTTGGTCACCTATGGCCGTTATATAGATGACGTGTTTTTTATATGGAAGGGGAGGGAGGAAGATCTCTCCTCCTTTTTAAACCATATGAATGATAATACATGGGGAATTCGATTCACCTCCACTTGGAGTAAACAAGAAATAATCTTTTTGGACCTACATATATATATTGAAAATAATTTAATTAAAACGAAAAATCATTTCAAAGCAGTGGAAGCAAACAGCTTTATAGGCAGAGAAAGTTGCCATTTTTCCCCATGGTTAGAGAATGCTCCTAAAGGACAATTCTTGAGGATAAGAAGAAATTGCACTGATATGGAAACATTTAATGTACAGTCTATCAAAATTAAAGAAGACTTCCTAGAAAAAGGATATGAAGAATCTAAATTAGAAAAATCAAGATTAGAAATCAAAGAAAGAGAAAGAAAAGACCTTATAAAATATAAGGAAAAACAGACAGATGAAATGGGGAAAATACCCTTCATATGCACTTACAGTTCTGAGAATTATAAAGTCAGAAAAATAGTGTCTAGATACTGGCCTATTTTACTCCAAGACCCAGCTCTAAAAACTTTTCTGCCAGATCAGCCTCATTTTATACATAGGGGAATAAATAACCTAAAAGATTCCCTAACATCAAGCTATATAAAAGAAAAACCTAAAAACAATATTACATTTTTGAATTCAGAAAAGGGGTTTTATGGATGCGGACAATGTTTAGCCTGTAAAAGAACAAATAATAAAAAAAGACAAATTAAAAAGTTTGCAACCAATGAAGGTGAGGAATACCAAATCAAAGAATTTATTACATGTCACTCAAAAAATCTAATTTATATCATACGATGCCCTTGCGGTTTGAATTACATAGGAAAAACTACCAGACCCCTACATATAAGAATAGAGGAACATGGCCGTAATATAAGTAAAGGATTCGAGAAACATAGTGTGTCTCTACATTATAAAAACCACCATGACTGCGAATTAAAAGGAACTATATTTTTAGGAATTAAGAAAGTAACTAAAGATTGGAGGGGAGGAGATTTCAATCAAAAATTAAGTAAGATAGAAATGGAATGGATATTCAAACTAAATAGTCTGATTCCAAATGGTCTAAATGCAGACTTCGAAATGTGCCATTTCCTCCTCTAAACTTTAAAATAAGGGTTTTTAAAAAAAATAAAAAAAACAAAAAAAATAAAAACAAAACAAAGGTTTAAATAAAGTTCTAATCTACTGTACATTGAATTAAGATTCTATACTAAAAATAGAAATAAAACGTCTTTTAGATAGATATATATCCCATATTCTATATAATAATTGGTTTTAATCAACCCCAGTCTGTTAAATGTCTTTTATATTGATTTTATATCAATTTCAACCAGGGTAACTTTTCTTCTATTTTTTACTTTTAAATTACAATTCACTACAATAATAGATACTTTTTAGTTCTCACCCTTAAAGTTTTATTCCTCTGCAATGATCATTGTATTGTCTTACTGATGTCTAATGTAAAACCACATTGGTAATTACAAAAGATATATAAAGCCAAGTATTATCCACAAATAATTCTTTGTATAAGGAGAATAACAAATTGTCCGTACAATATGAATGGAATGTGAACAGAATGTACCAATTTAGAAGTATAACAACTGTTTACATGTCCTTTAAATTTATTTTCAACACCTACAATGGAGAGAAAACAGACCGGAGTGCAATAACCACAGTGGAACGCACTGTGGAACGCATGGCTACGAAAACTGCCGAAACCGGAAGTGACGTATCGGCCGAGAAAGAGGAAACAGAAATCAGAATGAGGCTTGGAACGCAGGGTATCTCCGTTACCATGGAGAATACCCGCGAAAATCCAAGCATTGACAGCTGTTTCTACAAACGAAGAAAGGTATTTAAAGCAGGAGAAGAGGTCCAAGAGAACATCACAGAATTTAACCAGCTGAAGAAGCCACCTGGCGAAACGCGTTCTGGAAAGCGAAGTGAGCACTGAAAGACTTCATTTTGGACTTTATTGGACTTTATTTCAGCCATATAAGTGTTTTATTTATTTACTTATTTTTTCCATATATATATATATATTTTTATATGTGTTACAATTTTATAGTCAATAAATGAGATATATTTTTTAGTACACTTATGGCTTTTTCCTGCTAATTGAAAGAAGGAGTGTGGTCCTTAAACCACATATGCGCACTGAAGTGAGCCTATAGACTGGCTCTGGGTTTGACTGGATCAAAGAAAGGAGAAGAAGGGAGAGGGTCGCCTATACGGATCCTAAAGCACCTAAATCTGAGCTAGATTTATAGCTCAGAAAATTGTGAGTTGCCACTATTTTCCACCTATTTACATACAATCTGCACTATGTTATGTATTTTTTCCATTTTTACCTTAAGGTTAACAAAGAATAACTGATTAACATAGAAGAAAAATTGGGTAAACTTCTTTATTCAATTCTGCACATAAGCGCTACACCGTTATTACCTACTACTTTCTATAAATACTGGATATAATTACCCTCCAGCGAATAAATGGGAATATTCACATAAAATATATAAAAAGAGAAAACATCATAGTGCAAACTTTTAATTCCAAAGTGATAAAAACATAAATTAAAACACTCACAAACGATGTGGCACAATTGACAAAATCAATATGTGCTAAAGTGCTGATGCCTAAAATAGGCACGCTCCTGAAGAAGTCTGAACAGGAATAGACGAAACGTGTTGAGCAGATAGAGCAGATATCGACTCAGGAATCTGCAGCAGCTGATGGTGAATCATTTGATCTACACTTGTTGCAGCTTTTGCACAGACCTCCACAGACTGCCAGACCGGGAGATCTAGCCTATTTTAGGCATCAGCACTTTAGCACATATTGATTTTGTCAATTGTGCCACATCGTTTGTGAGTGTTTTAATTTATGTGTTTTTATCACTTTGGAATTAAAAGTTTGCACTATGATGTTTTCTCTTTTTATATCTTTTATGTGAATATTCCCATTTATTCGCTGGAGGGTAATTATATCCAGTATTTATATTTGGTGATAAGTGGCGCCCTATCTCTTTATAGTATATACAGTTTTGTTTTCTGTGCATAAGCTTCATCTGCCAGCATCATTACATGGGCCAGTGGCCCTATGGAATCTAGGAGCTTATCATGGGCTCCCTTAAAGCCTTTCTCAACCCCTTTTCTGGGATCTCTGCCCCCTTTCACCATGAAGGCCAGCTGGTCGAACTCCAGCGCACCTTTGTTAGGCAACGAAGGTCAGGGGCATTCGGCACATAGTCTTTTGCGGACTTCCTTGTCCAGTGCCTTCCTTAACCAAACGTGTATAAACTTCATGAGATGTGGTGGTGGTGTCCAATCCCCCTAATGAGGATGACGGATGTTCCTCGGGTCGAACATCCTTTGTCCTGTGAAGTCGTAGAAGCGCTCACTATCTGGTTGTTCAGAGACCTCCACCTCGTCTACGTCCTCCTGTTGCTGGGGCTCACCCAGGAATGTCTCCTTAACGAAGGAGTTGTGACCCCAAGTCTCGTCATCCGACTGACAATGAGGGGGGAACATCATGCTCCTCATCCGAGGAAGCATTGTATGCCATCTGGGGCATGGCTTATACGCGTTTCTTCTTTTTTAGGGGTGCTTTGCCTTTGTTAGGCTTCTGTTTCGACCCTTCGCCCTTCCAGTGGCGTTTGGCCGGGCATAATTGCCCTTTAGACGAGGAATCTGAATCATCCGACATCTCTCTTGTCTCTCTTTGAGAATGCTTGGGGGCGGTTTTGACAGTTCTTGGGTAACCGGTAGCGCCTTAGCTAAGGCCTTTTCAACTGAAGCGTCTACAGCCACGTTAATAAGGGCGTGTAGGTTTGCTGGTGTTTGGGAATCTTTTATTTCAGTACACACTCTGGGTCTCCCAAATTATTGTAGTTATAAGGTGGATAGGCACTTACGGTAGATCGTCAGCTGGGACCACTAGGAGGATTTTAATGGCCTATAGTATATATGGCCGTTTCATGAATAGGCAGACAGATTCTAGGGCTCATCTAGAAATAAAGGAGACTGCATGCACAGTTCCACTCACCCCAACCCGGAGTACTAGGTACGAGAACCTGACCCACCCTTAAAGGTTTGCACTAATCTGTAGCAGGTCCATGAGACAGGCAGTAAACACAGCAATAGCAAGATATTTGATTTAAAAATACACATAGTACAGCACACTGAGGGAATATGTCCACACAGCACAAACTCTGAATCACACTAAGTGTTTAAAATGGCTGTTTCGGACTGGGTACCTGTTTCGGGCTGTTTACGACTGGGTACCTCCGTTAATAGTCGCTCTTAGTGCTTCCCGAGGGCTCCAAGCACTCCGCCAGACACCATCACCAGCGCAGACCTCACGAACCGCCGCAGCTTGGTTGGGGTCTTGCCGTCTCCTATCCACCCTGGACCCATGACAAGGCTCCAGGTTCCAGTGGGTGAACCTCTCCTCCAAGAGATTAAAGCAGGAGCAAGCTCTTAAAAGAGCTTAGTAGTGATTATCCAAGGGAATATGCAGAGCATAGCAATACTTTGTAGTGATATAGCAATTCCCCCAATAAGAGACAAGACTCTAGATTGAGGGTTAAGCTTGAACAGAACAAACTGAGGCTTTATTGCTTCTTCTTATATACACATTTTCCCACAAGGTTACCACCCATGTGGACCTTGTGGTACACAGGACACAAAGTTCCAAAAGCCAATCAACACAATACAGTACAGTTAAACACTCCCAATCATTCCAGTAAAATCCTCCCCTCTGCTTGGGAGATAATTGGGCTAATTACGGTATCAGCTCAATTATCTCCAAATGAAAAATACACTTTTTACACAATTTCTATAACTCCAAAATTATACATCACATTCATATAAAACTATATATTTTCTGAACCAGCATAATTAGAGAACCAACATACTCAAAAATCATGCGAATCCATTTAGCCATTCGGGAGTTAGCTGGAAGTCACATTTGACCGACCGCATGCACATTTTCATGTCTAAAACAGTTCCAGAGAATTCGGCTGTGCGGCCGATCTATTTCCCATATTAAATGCAGTTCAAATAGATGAACCGTTCGTGCAAATGTCAATATAAATGTGGCATTCGTAGTCGAACACTGTTCGACTACTGTCGAAGCGTCAAAGTCACATAGAAGGTAAAGTTCAGTGGTGTTCATGTCGTCGAGTGTCCGATTTGAGTTCCATGAACTCGACGACCAAACACCGCTGAACAGCGATCGACTAAACAAAATGGCCGCCGCCGCACGTTTGAATGTCGAATGGCGGCCACTTTGTCTACTTTGGCACTTCAGCTGCATCCGAAGTGCCATTTCAAATGTACAAATCCCTTCTCATAGTAGTTAAAGGGGCAGAAGCAGTGTAACAAAATCCAATATGCCCAAATAGTGTTGTTAACTGGCAATACCTCACAGGGGCCATAGTCACAAGGCAAAAGGTTAGCCATTAGTCCTCTCCAAGCACAAATGGTGAAGGGCACTTCGTTCATAATGACCACCAGGACTCTCACGATGCGTGAAAAGCCTGCAAAACCATATATACGATTTGCGGGGAAGCTCACGAAGGGATCAGTGAAAATTTCTGCGAACGGCATTACAACACCTTCTTATATACAAAGACAGAACTAAGCAAAATATGGAAGGAGTGCCTTTTATTTGCGACTATAGTACAGATAACTATAGAATTAAAAAAATTATCAAACACTTTTGGCCGATTTTACTTCAAGACCCAGTTTTAGAAAGGGTTCTATCAGAGCAACCTCGATTCATTTATAGAGGAGTTAGGAATGTACAGAATATTTTAACTACGAGTTTTATTAAAGAAAAAAATGTGTCTGAAACCTTCCTGAATAAAGAGAGAGAGGATTTTTTGGATGCGGCCAGTGTTTGGCCTGCAAAAGAACAGGTAACAAAAAAAAGAAGAATGATCACATTTAAGACGGGAAGAAGCATCAGATAAGAGAACTCATCACTTGTCACTCCAGTAACCTTATTTATGTTATGCAATGCCCATGTGGTCTGAATTATATTGAGAAAACCACTAGAGCTCTTCACATCAGGATAGAGGAACATATCAGAAACATTTTAAAGGGGTTAGAAAGTCACAGCATACTTCTACATTATAAACACTACCACGACCAATCACCAGCTGGCACTATCTTTTTAGGAATAAAAAAAGTAGAGAAAGACTGGAGAGGAGGTAATTTTGATCTCAAATTAAGCAAAGAGGAAATGCAATGGATTTTTAAACTCAATACTCTCATTCCCTATGGTCTTAACTCAGACTTCGAGATGTGCCATTTTTAAAAAAAAAACAATGCTCGAACTTAAGCACTGTAACCCGCAACAGCCCTTGTAGAACTTGTCCCTGCACAACCTAAAACTGACAGCCGAGACCGGGTCTGGATGTCCAGCCGCATACCCGCCAAAAAGAGCCAGAAGGAATCTCCATCGGTGGCGGACATGCTCACCTCACAGTGGCCTGCACCACGAGGCATGCCTGCGGCCTCCAGCTCATCCAGGTCGGAACAGCGGAACCTTCCCCAAGCAAATGGCAGCGAGCAGCGCATGGAGCATGTTGTCACAGCTCATAACACTGCCACAACCCTTACCAATAGTCTACTCCACAGGATCACCAACCTAGAGCTGGAACTAGAGGATGTCTCTAACCGATCGCGGCGCAGCAACTTGCGCATCCGAGGCCTACCAGAAACCGTAGAAGATGCAGACCTGGAAAAGGCCCTGCTTCCGACAAAAAACTGCCAGATATCCCAGAACACCTCTGGCTGGTAGACAGAGTGTACAGAGTCCTCCGGGCCCGGAGACCAAAACACAGCCCACCCAGGGATGTTATAATGAAATTGCACTATTTGAAAACAAAAGAAGCTATACTCCGGCTCGGCAGAACACTGACGTATGAAATCGACAGAATTGGTATACAGCTCTATTAGGACATTGCTCCAGCCACACTCCTCCAGAGGAGGGAATGGAAACCAATAACAGATCTACTACGCACGGCCTAAGATTCGCATGGGGATAACCGTTTAACTTGTTTTCAACGGCCCGAAACCTGCGGTGCTTCTACCCTCTACAGACATCCTTGACATTGATGTCCCGGAGGACTTTCAACTTCCATCCACCGCTCTGGTAACGCTCCCCATGATACCAGAAGCCAGAGAAAACCATCAGAGCCAGAACTAAATGGCTGATATTTCCCACAGCATGACGGCTGGGCCTGGGACCAGGCCACACGCAAGTTACTCTGGGACTTAACACAGTTTTTTCACTTTAATAACTGTTTAGTTTAAGAGATTTTTGTAACGTATACTGGGAACATATTTTCGTAATCTTTATCACAGCCCGTATTGTTCTCTGACTTCCTGGGGGGGATCTGGACGAGGTTGGATGAGACACGGACAGGGATGGCTTGCGGTGGTGCACTAATAAGTACGGACGGTGCGAGGGAGCGGTGAGATGCACACCCCAAAGGGAGCTCCCTGGACCACACAACCCTGACTGCATTTAATACCCATAGCTTGCCAGCACAAGTCTTGCCAGCACAAGTACTGGGGAGAAAACCTTTTCCTTGACCCGCCCGAGCAAAGCTAGGCCTAGTACCATACAAAGCACCCTACCTGTCACTGTACTGGTAAATCACACGAATACTTACCCATAGACCAACACGGAATCACTGGCTACTGAACGCCACCTCTGACCCCGGACAAAACCCACATTAGCCACTGGTTCCCAAATCATAACCCTAGCACAGCCACTGCATACATGTCCCCACTTACCCTCTGGTTGATCGCTAGCACACGCAGACACGGGGAAAACTGACTGAGATTGCACACTGGCAGTAGCGCAGGTATGTACCAGTATCTAAACTGCACTTGAAACTAGGGGCCCCGTGCTTAGGATGCTTCAGGTACAGGGGGAGGATGGTGGGTTGGAAAGGGGGTAAAAACCATCATTGCACCTTAACAAAAAAAATAAAAAATTAAATTGAAAATTAACGTTACCACGGTATGGAGCCC
>OW240917.1:134513634-134549776 GCA_933207985.1 Pelobates cultripes | reverse complement strand
TGTGTGTGTGTGTGTGTGTGTGTGTATGTGTGTGTGTGTATTTATATGTTGCACATTTGGGGCACTAATATATAAACTGACAATTAATAAGACTAAAGGAAATAAAATATTGACTAGTATAATGGAGAAATACCTACTAAAATGTTAAACAATATCTTCTTTTGAATGCCGTATTTAATGTCACCAAAACTTCAAATGTCTTCAGATGAAGTGGTTGTAATATACTGAACTAAGCAGAATCACCAAGACATAGTGTGGTAATAAAACTTTGTGACCCATGAATGTTCATCAATAAGAGGATCTTAATTGAGCAGAAAGATGGTTGAATTCACAGTGCTCCAGTCATATGATTGCTTCTTTTATTTCCAGTATGTGCACATTGTTAAAGTAACTGTTAGAAATCCTATCTGTTCTACATTACGCACAAATACCAGATATAACACAAAACAAGATAAAACAACTTAAATATAGTCTACTGAACCATATAGCTATATATAGATGTAGCTATTTAATAGAAAATTCATATCCAAGGCAAACTGAAATTATCATACAGTATTCTGTAAACCACTGGCACTATTTACTCAACAAAACAATCATGTAAAAAAAAAGTAAAGCACATTTTTTGCCCATCTACTTACTGTTTAAATCAACTGCAATTCAGTGAATGACAATATTACATCTGAATCCAGGAGCAAACTAGAGACAAACAAATAGACATGGAGATTCATATCAGACCAAACTCTAATTAGTATGAATTGAGGTTGATTGGAATAATTTGCAATTTTCAAATTGAGAGTATCTTGTGGGAACTGACATTCTTGGTGCCTAGAAATGGGGGATGGAATGGAGAAGCCTGTTTTTTTTTTTGGGGGGGGGGGGGGGGTTGGGTGGTATGGTGAAGGAAAATAAGAAGCTTTGTTTCCCATAAATAGACACAAGATCTGCCAAATCATAATCATAATCTAGAGATAGTAAAAAAAAAATCACTTATAATTAGGGGACAGCCACATCATATTGATGTCATTTATAGTTAAATTATGAAGTGAAGTTTCCAACCAATAGAGAGGAGATGGAGGAGCAAAAAATAAATAATGTACTTGCAAGCAGGGTTTTTCTAGACCAGTGATTCCCAACCTTTTTTCACTTGAGTACCCCTTGGCAGCCCATTTCCATAAATTGTACCCCTAATAGTAGAGAAATATTTGTAATGAATAGAGTTGCTGTTATTTCAAATGTATATGTTTTTCTCTGCCCCATCTCCATTTTTTCTCTGCACTAGGCTACCCTTCTTCTCATGTCCCAGTCTCCCCTGCTTCTCCCCTTGCCCAGGTGAATGTATATATATGTATGTATATATATTTGTGCTCGGAATTTATCTAATACATAATGGAATGGAATGTAGAAGGAGAAGCAAAGTTGGTTGAGGTGTGCCAAAACCAACGTACAAGTAGGCCTGTAGAAGAGGGCCCACAAAGGTGAATTGTTAATATAGATGGGTGCAGGTGGGTGGGGACAAACAGCTTGCACAACAAAGGTAAGTAGGGGGATAGGGTTTATATAGGATCATAACTCCTCCCACAAATTCAGGCCAAATGGCCTTCCAACTTGTACTCGGAATTTATCTAATATGTAATGGAATGGAATGTAGAAGGAGAAGCAAAGTTGGTTGAGGTGTGCCGAAACCAACATACAAGTAGGCCTGTAGAAGAGGGCAAAAGAGGATTCAAAGAAAACACACTTTATTGCAAGTTTATACAGCTTGTGTACTGAAAGCTAGTAAGGAGCTTTTACTCTGATTGAGGTATATATGTAACTAAGCTGAGGATTACCTGTGGCCCCATCACCTAGTGATGTGGACTGGGGTGTAAGAGCTTGAAGCCACTGATGCAGAGCTTCTGCGAAAAAGAGAGACCAGCGAAGGAAGCTATGATGTAGCTTACCTTAATGGAATGTTTAGACGTAAAGTAATGGATTAGTACTGATAGTGTGTGGCTGACCTTGGATACGTAAAACGAAGTGACAGCATAGAAGGTATAAATAAGATGCTTGATTTGTAGGTTTAGAGGAAAAGGCAAAAAGTACAATAGTTTAAAAAAGTCTTGAATCAAGCAAACTCTACTTGTGATATGGAACAATATACAAAGCCCTGGCGTGCGTGATAGAGTAGTCGTAAAACTGCGTGAAGCGTGCTTACCTGTATGAGGTGTAACTGTGGGCTTAGTCAAAGATTATCTCATGAAAAAGTGGTATCCTGGGTGGTATGTAGTAGGTAGTAGGGAGTGCCTAAAAGAAGACCTTAAACTGAGCATTAAAGAGCATCAGCAGCTGTGTTGCGGACACCAGGAATGTAAAAGCAGACTAAAAAGAGCTGAGAGGTTGCTGCCAGCCAAGTCAGCCTGTAAAAATAGCCACAAAAATGGTTAGCGAGGATGGCCGCCCGAACGTAGGCCAGGTGCCATAGTGAAGGGTGAATAGATAGTAGAATAAAGGCATTGGATAAGTCCATCTTGCTCAACCAAGCCTTACTCGAGAGTACTTGCTAAGTGATAGCTTGTATGGCATGATCGATTTGCGTAGTGCAGTGAGAACTCCATAGCGGGAATGAGGGAGTTTGATGCTGAGAATGGATGTAGAGTGCGATGCGGAAGAGGTCTATGATCAGACGTATTATAGGGTATAGTGAATTGCTACCTCGATGGGAATGGTACGCCAAGATGAGAAGTGTGAAGACCGGAAAGAGGCGATCGTGTAACCAGCGTATGACTGCTGTGGACCACCGTAAGAGGGTCAATGGGTGCAGATAATAGGTTAGGGCATACAAGTGTACCTGTGGGAATGGCGATAAGGCCCGTGTGAACCCCTGTGAGAAACCCGGCACCAGAATCTACCAGATGCCTAGCTGGGTGTAAATGCAGATAGTATATCAGGATAACAATGTTAACCTTAGTTGGGCGTATCTTAGGTGACAGATGGGCTGCGTATGTGGACTAGGTGTAGGTTCTGGAGCATATGTGCAAAACCCTGCATGTAGTGAAATAGCATACCCCAGTATTAAAGTCAAAGTGCACCCGAGCCTTCCCCAGAAATGATATGGTCAGCCCAGCTTGTCCCTCTGGCCGCCTCCCTGACTAGTGTGTGGGGTGAAGGGCTGGTGAGAAGTGGAAGTAGCTGTCTATGCGAGAGGCAATGATAAACAGAGGAATGGAAAGCTTTGTTAAGTCGTGGGTGTCACTCTTTGGACTACTGAAATGTCACCAAGAATATAACCTTTGTACTGTAGGGAGTCTTGTGAAGTTAAGTAGTGATGTTAGTTTAACGTCCTTTCCATTGAGAATTACTTTCTCCATGGAAATTGGAACAGGGTGGGCCAGTGAGACATAGTAGGTGGTGGGGGACAGGGAGGGAAATGAGGGGTAAGCCAGACTGTATGACCGAGATCGCTAGGTGAGGGCCTGCCGGGCTTAACGAGACACCTGGTGTGGCTATAGCCAATTCCATTTATCAGCCTGTTAATAATTTGGAGGCTGGCCAGGATAGCGACCGGGGTCTCCTGACTGGAATCTGAGTAAGCTGACGGCCCTTGTGAACAAGAGCCGGGCCTGGGAACTTTGGGCTGAGCCGTCGTGAACCAGTGTAGTTCTGCCTTACTGGCAGTGGCTGGGGAGTGGATACCCCTGTGTCAGAGCTCTGCTGATATTTTTTGGAATGTACCAGAATCCCAGGTAACTGAGGGTAGAAGGGGTGAGGGATTTCTATGGAGACCCAGGCCAGACTGGCGTGCTGGGTATTTCGTCCAACAGCAGATCGATTATCGGGATGGCTACGTGTGACATTCTGAAAAAGAAGTAATGATTTGGATAAGTACTGTGTTTTAGAGGTATGGATGAGACCTTCGGAGAACTGGCCTGCTAGCTAGTGCCGAGGCGAAGAATTTACCTAGAACCAAGTGACAGGTGAGGCCCTGCTAGTGCCAAGTGGCGGAGAGAGGCTCTACCTATGATTTGGGCTGAGGGGATTTTGTGGCCACTTGAATGTGGTGGCAGGATGTCGGCCTCTCGGTGAATGTAAGAGATTCAAAATGTGTGGCCGTGACATGGGAAGCCCTAACTGTAGCCCTAAAGAAGAAGGAGAAAAAGGTGGCTAACTATGATTTGGTCGTGGGGCTGAACCTCCGTGCTGAGGTGGGGTGTAGACCTCGTGGGACCGTAGTATTACTTAGGATAGCTAAGGCCAGCGCCTAACCCTCATTGCCAGTTCTCTAGCCTGATGGGGCTTGTCTTTTAGAATGGTGTGATATAACGTATGTAGATACTTACCCTTGAGTGTTTGCCCTCTTTATTTGGGCAACACACCGGAAGATTACAATATATTCTTGCTTCTGCAGGGAACGGGCCCAGTCCGGGAAACCTTAGGGGAAAAATGATGCTAGTGGGCCTGAGGCATGCCACTAATATAATGAGTGTAAAAATGTTGAACGTATGAGAAGGTGTGTATCAGAGATACTGTAACGTAAAAATGTGGGTAAGCTGAGGGACCTGAACGTTGGTTTGTAAATTAGAGACAAGCCCCTGGGTTCCCATAAATGTGAATTTTTTGAATGATACGAAGGCAAAGTGAGGCCTTAAGGAGAAACGTAATCGTAGTGAGTAAGATTACCAATACCTGATACTGCAATGCAAGGAACCAGGTAGCCTGTAGGTTGTCAATGGCGTAGGACTTGGTGAGCTGCGGCAATGACACAGGTCTAAGTAATTATATGTAGAAATAAATGACAAAACATGTACCATTAAATATAGTAGTAATACGGTGGATTATGATTATGAGATTGTTGTTGACATTTTGTGAGGAAGCTTAGCCCAGGTACGTTTTGAAGTGTAGAGCCCACTTTGGGAGGTGGGGGCTGTATGAGGCTGTGGAGGCTGAATGAGGCCTCAAGGGAAAATGGAAAATGGTAAACCTTCTTACCTGTTACCGAAATGCAGGATACTGGGTACCTCTTCTTGGAGCTCTGTTTGAAGAAAAGTATAAGTAGTAGCAAGGTGGTGTAGGTTTGTGTGATTGATGTGTTAAATGCTGTGAGGAATCTCAGAACTGGCCTGTTAGAAGTTTAGAACCCACTTTGGGAGGTGGGGAGGCTGAATGAGGTCATGGAGGTTGAAGGAGGCCTCGAGGGAAAAGAGAACTGGTAAACATACTTACCTGATACAGTAATACAGGGTACTGGGATTCCACTTCTTGGATTGGAGGAAAGTGGAGATGTATTATATACGTAAATTATAAAAGAAAGTGGCCAAACTGTGCTTTTAAGAAGATTACCCTGTGAAAAATAGTGTCCCACAATTATGTGACCATGGACAGAAATTTGTAAAACACATATATTTCACCCAGTGGTGACTTTAAGAGCCATATAATAAACTTAACATCATATAGGAAAAAAATAATGTGAGTGCTTGGTATAAGTAAGAGACATAACTAGATATTTTATAGTAGATTAGTAAATTTAAACACTGTAGCCCCTTTCGCTCAGTTAACCGTTAGAGTACTATAAATAGAAAGAACTCCCGTATTCGGTAACTGGAACACACAAAAGGATTTAAATGAAAGCCAATTGAAAAATCAGCTGCAGGCTGTAAAGTGTAAATTAATGAAAGGTTGCATGAAAAAGCCGTTTGAGGGTTTATATAGGATCATAACTCCTCCTACAAATTCAGGCCAAATGGCCTTCCAACATATATATATATATATATATATATATATATATATATATATATATTACAGATACACACACATGCAGATATATATATATATATATTCCAGATACACACACTCACATACATGCAGATTCACAGACACACACACTGACACACATGCGGATGCAAAGACACACATATAGAATAAACCGTGATATACATACGGATAAAGACACACAAAATCACACACACACAGATAAAAACACTGACACACATGCAGATACACAGCCACACAGATACAAAAAATTACACACAAATTTATACACACTGACATATGCAGATACATAGACACACAGATACAAACACTGACACACATGCAGATACACAGATACACACACTGACACACATGTGTCAGTGTGTGTATCTGCACCTGATGGAACCTGATCACCTTGAGGTACCCAACATGAACTGCCAATTACTGAAATTTATACACCTGGGTATATGCAAACCATGGATTGTAAACCCCTGTTCTAGATAATTTGACTTCAGCTGTTGAAGGTGATGGACCAGTAGTAATCATGTGTATTGTTATCCTTGCTGTGCTTGTGTTGGAGTAAGAGATTGCCTGGTTTATTGATTCTCTGGAGACTAGCTTTGGCATTATTGGCATTATGCTGTATCTATCAAGCTAACGTGTAAGTCTAGCTTACCAGTGAACAGTTAAGGTTCCTCGGTACTTAGTCAGGCTTCACCGGACATCGGGAGCCTAATGCATATGCTTTCCTAAGGGGTTTGAGCTGAAGCTGAATGTTCTCATGCAGAGCATAAGGATGTCCAGCATCAGTTAGGTGACTAAAAGCCACCTAACTTACCGGAAGCCTTTAGTAGACAGCCACCAGAGGTTGAATTAACCCTGCAATGTAATTATTGCAGTTTACCAGTAACTGCAATAATTACAAGTGCAGAGTTAAATTGGCAGGGGCACTGTAACTAGACCACTTCAATGAGCTGAAGTGATCTGCGTAACTATAGTGTCCCTTTTAGTTATTGGCTCTATTGTAATACCAGAGTAAAGGTACACAGTTTTTTTTCTTTTTTAACCATTTGGAGGAAAGAAAGTCCTTTTTTTATTTTATTTTTCTGACTGTGTTTAGTTCAGTGTGTGCTGTGCAAGTGTGCAAGTGTGCAAGTACAGTATACAGTGTTTATTAATGTCACACATAAAATTGTTACAGCAGAATATCCATCCAAGCACTAACCCATTTTGTAGCACAAACACCTAATTTTGCTGAATAAAGTAGTTAGTTTACACAGGGAACAGCATACCTATCCCAAATGTGTGGATAGATAGGTATTAGCGCTATATATGAAATAAAGCATAATAAATGGAGTAATGTGAAAAAAAATATAAAATAGCAGTTAAACAATCATGTGAAACTTTTCCAAATACAACAAACAGATAAGCATAAAATAGAAGAATGTAGCGCTTATTAAAAAAGGAGATTTCAAAGTAATAATCACCTTAGGAATAGTATTCCAAATATTATGGACAATCTTGATACTTTAGGAATAGTATTCCAAATGTTGTAGACAACCTTGATACCTATTAACAAAAATAAGACATGGTGCAAATCTTACGGAATCAAGGTGTATAGGTAAATATAATGTGTAAAAAACTCACAAACAGAGAGCTATAAACCTAGCTCTGGTGTCAATAACGTCTGGGTCCGTACAGGCAATCCGCCCCTACAGGAGATATAAATTCTGTCCCGGGGAGAATGTATAAGATGAAAATATAGAGTAGCACAGTATAACTATAACCCCATCCAACTACCGTCCTATCTCGCTATTGCCTTTTGCATTGAAGATCCTTAAAAGAATTGTGTATGCGAGATTGACAGACTTCCTCGAGTCCAACTCTCTGCTAGACCCACTTCAGTCTGGTTTCCGCGCTAAGCACTCTGTGGAAATGGCACTGACCAAAGTATCCAATGATCTACTCGCTGCAAAATCTCGTGGTCACTACTCTATCTTAATTCTCCTTGACCGGTCTGCGGCTTTTGACACTGTTGATCATCAACAGCTTCTTCTCATCCTCCTCAATATCGGTCTACAAGATATTGCTCTCTCCTGGTGCTCCTCCTACCTCTCCTAGTGCTCTTTCAGTGTTTCTTTCTCTGGCTCTGCTTCTCCCGAACTCCTATCTGTTCAAGGTTCAGTCCTTGGTCCCCTATTGTTCTCCATCTATACTGCCTCCCTTATAAACTCATTAGCTCCTTTGGCTTCCAATATTATTTCTATGCAGATGACATGCAAATCTACCTGTCCTCTAGTGATTTCTCCCCGCCCCTCTTGTCTAGTGTCTCTAACTACCTCTCTGCTGTTTCTAACTGGATGGCTGCCCACTTCCTTAAACTAAACTTGACCAAAACAGAAATTCTGGTCTTTGCTCCCTCAAGTGTTGTTACTCCTGTGTCTGTCTCCCTCCAAGTCAATGTTGCTACCATCAGTTCAACCACGCAGGCTCACTGCCTAGGTGTTCTCTTTGACACTGACCTCTCCTTCAAGCCTCATGTTCAGTCTATCGCCAAATCCTGTCATTTCCATCTCAAAAACATTGCGCGCATCTGCCCCTACTTAATGCCAGATGCGACTAAGGTGCTGGTCCATTCCACTGTCCTTTCTCGCCTTGACTACTGTAATCCGCTTCTCAGTGGTCTTATGTGCTCCCAACTTGCGCCATTACAGTCCATAATAAATGCGGGGGCGAGGCTCATCTTCCTGTCTGCCCGCACCTCCCACACCTCACCCTTCTGTCAGTCCCTACATTGGCTTCCTATAAGATATAGAGCTCAATTTAAAATTCAGTTTTTTGCTTTCAAATCTCTACATAATGCTACTCCCACCTATCTATCCTCCCTTATACACAAGTACAAAGGTCCATACTCCCACCTTTGATGATCACCTTCAAGATTTCTCGAAGGCTGCACCGTTCCTGTGGAACTCGCTTCCCTCCTCCGTTAGATGCTCACCTAGTCACAACTCCTTAAAAAAATCATGAAAAACCCACTTCTTCATAAAAGCGTATCAATTAAACTGTTAATAGCTCTTGACTGATTCCTCTTCTGCAACTGTCACTAGTCTAATACTATCCTTATCTTTTTGTGTCATTTTACCCCACTCCCTCTGGCATATAAGCTCATTGAGCAGGGCCCTCAACCTCTCTGTTCCTGTGTGTCCAACTTGTCTGGTTACAACTACATGTCTGTTTGTCCACCCATTGGAAAGTGCTGCAGAATTTGATTGCGCTATATAAATAGCATAATAATAATAATAATAATAATAATAATAATAATAAATATAAAAAAAATTGTATCAAATCCAGATGCCAAGTGGGTACTTACATACATAGAGCCCTATGGCTCAGTTGTAGTGTATTGTGCAGTTAGGGACCTAAATGGATAGTAAGTAATAGTAGAAACTGGGAACCAGGATAAAAATATACAATTTATTAAATCACTATAAAAACAAAAAAGGAAAAATATTCAGAAGATATACCGGAACGTATTCACTACTCCGTGTAGCTTCCTCAGCCGGGTATACTGTCTGATAATCCTTGGTTCCACGTTAACTGTTTATATATCCCCTTACTAGGGTGATCAGTTTCTGGTGTTTTCCTCCACAACGTGATTACCACTTACGTGTAATATGTGTGCGGTTCAAGCCTCCATATGATGCCTTATACATACATCTGACGGAGCTCCGTCTCATTACCATCATTAATATGCTTCCTTATTTTTCATTTAATTCCATGCCTCTTTCTCAGGTAATTCCAAGCCTCCTCCTGAGATGATAATGATCTTTAATTAGTCCATTCAGTTTTTCCAGTCTGGTAGAAGTTGATGTATACATCCTTTCAGTGGCGTACACACAACCCATGGGGCCCTGGTGCGAAACTGATCCAGATATTCCTAAGGTGATTATTACTTTTAAATCTCCTTTTTAAATAAGCGTTACATTCTTCTATTTTATGCCTAACCCAAATGTACTGTAATAAGAAAAACCGTAACACTCATTGTCACGTAATACTCCCAAGTCCAAATTGAGGGAGGATAGGGGATGGGATACTGATCCTAAATCCACCATGGAAGTAGTGCCATGATTTCTGAGAGTTGGGACACATTGGCCATGCTTCCACCATCATCACTCTAATAGTATTCAGCCTCAAGATAGTGGCATTAGCAGAATATCCCTACCCCAATTAGTTTTTTAAAATTATATTTTAATGCAGCATGGCAGAATTGCAAAAGCATTTAAAAATGGTATGTTCACATACAGTTATGTCCTTCAGAGACTGCATAATATCAGGTAGAGTGAGGGAAACATTGAAAGTGTTTCTTTTTAAAGAAAATAAATAGAACACAATATATCAACCATACATATGAAATGCTAAACAGTAATTCTTAATTCTGTAGGTAATACACCAGTTTTACAAGCTATGCCCAGTTAGTGAATCACCTCCCTCCCAGGACACAAAGTAGGTATATCAGTAACTTCACCATTGTGTGTGGGACCATTAGTAAGAGAGTCTTTTGCTGATGTGGTGTCTAAGAACCATCAAGTACTTTGTGCCGGGTACAATGTCATCAAATAACACTAGAAGAATTATTGCTATATTAGATCTGGTAACAAAGAAAAAGACTCCATGTGTACTTTTGGTGGTTGACGCAGAGAAGGCTTTTGACAGGGTCTGTTCAGTATTTCTAAATCGAGTTTTAATAAGATTCAGTATTCAGGGTTGGATGCATAGAGCAATTATGGCTTTATGTGTTAGACCTAAAGCAAGATCAGTGACCCCAAATATCTGTGGAGAATGGTTTAATTTACATAACGGGACAAGACAGGGTTGTCCATAATCCCCAATTCTATATATTTTAACTATGGAGGTTCTTGCAATTAATATCAGAAATAACCTTCTTATAAAAGGAATCCAGACAAAAGACAAAGATCTAAAATTAAATTTATATGCTGATGATCTGATTTTGACCTTAACAAACTCTGTCAATTCCCTGCACTGTTTCATGATGGAGGTGGAGACATACAGTACTATCTCTAATTATAAGATCAATGGACTTAAATTTAGATGCAGAGAACTAATTAAAAAAATATATAATTTTATATGGACAGAAACAAACTTAGCATAATTGGGGATACATATATTAAGAAATTCGAATGATATAATGCAGTGGGAAGGCTCAGGGTGGTGAGGCTGGTGGGGGAGGCTGAGGGTGGTGAGGCTGGTGGGGGGGTGGGAAGGCTGAGGGTGGTGAAGCTGGTGGGGGTGGGAAGGCTGAGGGTGGTGAGGCTGAGGGTGGTGAGGCTGAGGGTGGTGAGGCTGGCTGGGGGTGGGGAAGCTGGTGAGGGGAGGCTGAGGGTGGTGAGGCTGGTGGGAGGAGGCTGAGGGTGGTGAGGCTGGTGGGGGGGAGGTTGAGGGTGGTGGGGAGGGTGGGGAGGTTGGTGGGGGGAGGCTGAGGGTGGTGAGGGAGCATACCTTCTCTTCCCTGGTGGTCCAGTGGCCACTTCTTCCGGTCTGCAGCTCCGCAGAGCTGCAGACCGTGTAATATCGCGAGACCACCAGAGCGTTGCCGTGGTAACCCGCGGCAACGCTCTGATTGGCCAATTATCGCGAAACACATGGTCTGCAGCTCTGCTCACTGCGGAGCTGCAGACCTGTGTCTGCGATGGTGGCCGGGCAGCCAGGAGGGGCCTCGCACCCGGCGGCTTACCGGGCAAGCCGCCGGGCCCCCTCCCGGTGTCAGGTCCTCGGTCACTAACCAAGGACCTGACACAGTCTGCCATAAGGTGGTTTAGGCGGCCGCGAGGCCCCAGCCAGCGCGAGGCCTTAGGCGGCCGCCTAAACCACCTAATTAGAGAGCTGCCTCTGTTTGCGGTTGTTTGCGGTGCGTTAAACGGGGAGTTTGGTCTGTCACTGTGAAGCGGGCGTAACCCTTACACTACCTGATCGATACAACATCATACCTAATGTTTTAAAGCACGTTATTCCAAACAATTTAGGAATGTTAGGTGATTTATGCCCTTTATGGATTAAAACCAGACTCTGCATCAACTATGTAATTTTCCGTGGGAGTTTTGCCATGGATCCCCCTCTGGCATGCCACAGTCCAAGTGTTAGTCCCCTTGAAACAACTTTTCCATCACTATTGTGACCAGAAAGAGTCCCTGTGGGTTTTAAAATTCGACTGCCTAATGAAGTCTATGGCGGTTCGCCCGGTTCGCCCGTTCGCGAACATTTGCGGAAGTTCGTGTTCGCCATTCGCGAAACGAAAATTTTATGTTCGCGACATCACTATTGGCTGGTGCACGATGGGGTCGTCTTTTAGGTTGTACAGAGCTTGGTAGTAATCAGCCATCTCATCATTGATGTCTTGCAGGTTGTGAAGTTTCTCCCCTGATTTTGCAATCAGGTATGGGATCTTGGAATTTGCTTGTTTTTGTTTGAGTAGTGTTGATAGGTGTTTTCCATCTTTATTGTCTTGGGTGAACGTTTTCATTTTTAGTTTGGTTAGCATGTGGGCTGTTTTGTCAAGGGTCAAGTGGTTGATTTGATTGGTTATGTTTTCAATGGATTGGGCTTGTGTATCAGATGGGTTCAGGAGGTGTGCATTCGTTATGTTTCTCAGAAGATCTATGTAGTCTTTTTCCCGCTTTCGCTTAAGATGTGATGCTTGGCTGATTAGTATTCCCCTTATGACCGTTTTGTGTGCTTGCCAAAGAGATGCGGTAGAGACTTCTGGAGTGTCGTTGAACTCGAAATATTCTTGTAAGTGGTTGTTGAGTTGCTTTACGAATGTGGAGTCATTTATTAAGACACCACGGGGGTTTGCCTCTATGTTGGTATTGGTTTGTAGGGTCATTAAGATGGGTGCATGGTCCGACCATATTATGCTTCCTATAGAACAGTCCGTGATTTGTTGGAGGAGGGGTCCTGATGAGAGGATGTGATCAATTCTAGAATAGGTCTTGTGGACTTGTGAGTAGAATGTATATTCTCTGGCTTTTGGGTGAAGTGTCCTCCAGACATCATATAGGCTATGGTTGTGTAATAATTTTGTGAAAGCTTTGTTGTTTCGTTTGAGTGTGAGGTGTCTGTTCGAGGCGGCAGGGACGGTGGAGTCTATACGTGAGTCCATAGTATGGTTCAAGTGTCCACAAATCAGTACTGGGGCATTCGTATTGGCTGACAGTTTAGTAAGAACCTTATGTAGGAAGTTATGTTGATGGTCATTTGGGTTATAGAAGCCTATTGGCAGGAGGGGGTTGCTGTTGATTAGGCAGTGTATTATAACGAACTGTCCCTGACTATAGATTTTGGTTTGGAGAGGTTCTACAGTGAGGGAATTGTGAAGGAGAATGGAAACTCCTCTGGATTTCTAGGTGTGGGTTGCATGGAATTGGTGGGGGTATTCTTTTGTGGCGAATGTGGGGGTACGGTTTGAAACAAAGTGCATTTCTTGTATGCAAACTGTGTCTGCTTTGTTGCATTTCAGGTCTTCTAGTAGTATGCGTCTTTTGTGGGGTGTATTTAGCCCCTTGACATTATGTGAGTATATTTTCATTGTGGTTTCATGAGGAGATTTATGGGGTTTTAGTTTGAGTGTTGGGCCTTGAGGGGGCTGTGGAGAGGAAGAGTGGGTTAGGCTGAGGGATGGGAGCTTGGACCTTGTGAGGTCTGGTGTGTCAGTCATACTTGGGGGATGGGAGTCTAAACTTCCAAGCGGTGGATGTTTGGGCTCCAGTTTGGTTGATAGATGTAACAGAAACATTTGGTTATATCACATAACGTAAAATAATATACAAACATTCAATATGATAAGTATACTTCATTGCCATAGAAAGTAGTGCATATGCTATGGAGGGCAGTGTACTCGCAAGGTAAGTTAAATGCTATAGAATGTGCTTAATTTCAGGCATCTCGTTAGGCTGCCCGTCTGTTGCCTCTTCTCTGGGTAGGTAAGTCCACCCTTTTTTTTTTATTTTTTTATTATTTAAGGACCGAGGGCTATATATTAGTAGGCTTTTGGGCTTACTGTCAAGATTAGGCTAGATTGGGCACGTCGTTTATTTTGATTTAGGGGATCTGTTGCTGCATTGTCAGACAAGATCAGTTTTGAGTACTTAAGGTTGTCAGTTGTTCCACTTAACCTCTAGTTGTATCTCTGTGTGCCTGCGGTCGGGGCTATTTATGTATTAATGGTGTTGTTTAGTGTCCGGGGGGTACAGTATCCCCATCATGCTTAATTCCCTACTACAAGGCCTATATGTGTTCCTGCGGTAAATTGTTAGGGCCCAAGCCTTTGTTTAAGAAAGGGCAATAGTACAATATTGTCTTGTACACTCATTACGGTCGTTATATGGGAGTTATACAAGGCCTCTGTGTGGGTCATATGCACAGTTATCATTTGTTAACTCAAACAAAATTTTAAACAGTAACATGGATAAAGCTACGTATCGTATATTCTTATTATAGTAACTTGTTATAGAATACTTGCGGCTGTTTGTGTCCTATGACAGACAATCTATATTGCTAGTCCACTTAGGGCCTGTGGGTTTGCCTTATGGTGGGTTGCCTCCCCTTCGATGTTGTGGGGGATAGTCCCCATTCCTCCTGGGTGAAGAAGGTTTTCGTTTCTCCATTTTGTGTGAGGATTATTTTGGTTGGGTAACCCCATCTATATCGGATTCCCTGGTTCCGTAGCATTGATGTGATCTGTTGGAATTCCCATCTGCGTCTGAGTGTTTCCGCTGAGAGGTCCGCCATGATGCGCACTGTGGGAAAATCTTCGCGTGGGTCCGTTTCGCTGTGGTGCATCCTGAGGACCAGCTCCTTGATGTGGAAATAATGTGCTCGGAGGAGGACATTGCGGGGACTGGAATCTGGCAGGTACCTGGGCTTCGGGGCTCTGTGTACCCGGTCTACGAGGAGCATGTCCGTTGGGATGCTTGGTGCATAGGTATGTAGAAGGCCCCTCACATAGACCGGTAGGTCATCTGGAAGTACTGACTCCGGAACTCCCCACAGTTTCAGGTTGTTTCTTTGTGACCTGTCTTCATAGTCCACCATGCGAACTTCCATTGCCTCCATTTGTTGCTGCAGGCTGTGTAAGTGTTCCGTTGTGTCTCTCTGGGTGGTTGCTAAAGCTTGGCAGTGCTGTTCCACATATGAGGTTCTGGAGGAGAGGTCCCGTACCTCTTGCTTGATTTGGTCCGCCATCGAGTTCCACGTAGCTATTAGTTTTGCCGACATGGCCTCCATGGCCCTCTCGAAGTTGTCCCTCGTGAGGCACTCCGTTGATCGGGGTTCCCCATCTGGGTTAGAGGTGTATTCAGCATTGTGGGTTTCGACACCATCTTGAGTGGTTAGCTGTGCGGCCTCGGATGCAGTAGCTGTTTTTTGTCCAAAGATGCTCTGTTTGTCACCTTTCGCGGCGGATTTCTTGGGTTTGGATTGTGCCATCGTGATTCTTGTGTCTAGTTTGTCGTTTTATGTTGTTTCTGTGTAGTGTTAGCACACGTTTGTGGAGCCCATGTGCCAGAGCAAATTTTTACGCGTCCATGTTGCTCGGCGGTCAGCCACGCCCACTCGGATGTAATCATTTTAATGTAATTTTTCTCCTGTATTTTTGTCCTTTAGACCAAGTGGTAACTCTGGGCCGTGTATACTGACAGAGGTCTAATGTATAGGAGACTATAAATGGATCATAAGCTTTGTATTTGTAAATTAATGTTAATTAAAATGAAATAAAGATTTGTTTAAAAAAAGAATTCTCCCCAAAAATGTGGTGCATTGTGTAAATTCTTAAAAGATAATAAGATAGATATAGCACTTATCAAGGAAACCCATTGGATAGCTTTTCCCTCCAAACTATGTCATTTTAGTAATTTTCCAATTGTTTATTCCGCTAATTTAGAGGGCAACCATAAAAAAGTGGAGTAGCCATTTCAAATTTGAATTTATTCATTCAGAAAATGACTGGGACTGTAGCTTTCTTCTGTTAATTGCTAAAATAAATGACATGGTATTTACACTGGTTAATATTTATGCTCCTAATTGGGTTTCCTGGAAGATTGTATTTCTAAGATTGAAAAGGTTGCTTGTGGCAATTTCATTTTTGGAGGCAACTTCAATTGTGTCTCCTACTTAAAATTAGATAAAAGTAACATTAACAAAAAAACATTGGGACTCTAAATTGAAAACATCGGCCATCAACTTTAATTAATTATTTACTACAAATTAACTTTATGATTGTTGGAGAACTTTTAATCCAGGGTTGAGGGACTCTACATTTGTTTCTCATGTTCATCAGACCTACTCCCATATAGATCTATTTCTGACAAAATTTTACTTTTTGGATTTAGGTATCAATTCTAAAATTGGTTCAATTGTTTTATCAGACAATGCTCTTCTTATTCATTAAATCTTCTTCATAATTAGAAATAGATGGAGATTGAATGAAAGTCTCCTGCTAAAAAAAAATGTAGTCTAAGAGCTGACCAATTTTAAAATTATCTATTGAGTTGGTTAAAAATGAAAGGTTAAAGGAACAGATAACTCAGATAAAGTAATAAAAAAGATAATAGGAGATAAATGCTTTTTAAACCCAAAAGACATCTCCCAGGTAGTGATGTCGCGAACACGAAATTTTCGGTTCGCGAACGGTGAACGCGAACTTCCGCAAATGTTCGCGAACCGGGCGAACCGCCATAGACTTCAATGGGCAGGCGAATTTTAAAACACACAGGGACTCTTTCTGGCCACAATAGGGATGGAAAAGTTATTTCAAGGGGACTAACACCTGGACTGTGGCATGCCGGAGGGGGATCCATGGCAAAACTACCATGGAAAATTACACAGTTGATGCAGAGTCTGGTTTTAATCCATAAAGGGCAGAAATCACCTAACATTCCTAAATCACAATGAATATGGATTGACACCTGACATATGACATATTTACACCTTGACATATGGATTGACACCTGTCCTCAGAGCCCCTGATGCACACGGACACAGAGCAGAATAGGGACTAGTCCCCCTACATAGGGTCACTTGGCAGATATGGATTGACACCTATCCTAAGGATCCCTGATACACACTGACAAAGAGCAGAATAGAGACTGTCCCCCCTACATAGGGTCACTTGGCAGGTATGGATTGACACCTGTCCTCAGAGACCATGATACACACTGACAAAGAGCAGAATAGAGACTGTTACCCCTACATAGGGTCACTTGGCAGATATGGATTGACACTTGTCCTCAAAGCCCCTGATACCCACTGACACAGAGCAGAATAGAGACTGTTCCCCCTACATAGGGTCACTTGGCAGATATGGATTGACACCTGTCCTCAGAGACCATGATACACACCGACACAGAGCAGAATAGAGACTGTTCCCCCTACATAGGGTCACTTGGCAGATATGGATTGACACCTGTCCTCAGAGACCATGATACACACTGACACAGAGCAGAATAGACTGTTCCCCCTACACAGGGTCACTTGGCAGATATGGATTGACACTGTCCACAAGGACAAGCTGCAGGCTTCCTGGCAGGGCCCATACAAGGTGGTAGAGCAGGTTTGTGATACCACCTTTGTGATCGGTGCGGTCACAGGAGGCAAGCGCATGCTCCATGTGAACATGCTCAAGCCATACCACGAGCGCACGGAAGAGGTAACCGCGATCTGTGCACCTGCCACTGAAGATTATGATAATTTGCCACTCCCAGATCTCCTAGACCTAGAGAGCCAGAGCAGAGACCTGGGAGAAGTACAGTTAGGAGAACGGTTAGACCCCCAGGAGCTAACCCAGGTCCAAAGACTAATCCAGGACAAGGGGGCCACGTTTTCCAACCTACCTGGGTACAGTCCGTTAACCACTCGCAAAGTTGAAACCCTAGACCAGACCCCCCTTCGCCAAACTGCCTATCGCATACCCGAAGCAGTTAAAGAAAATATTCAGAAAGAAATTGAGGAAATGATGCAGTTAGGGGTGATAGAACACTCTGACAGCCCCTGGGCCTCCCCGGTAGTACTAGTACCGAAACGGGACGGCACGACCCGTTTCTGTGTAGACTACCGGAGGCTAAACGATAAAACAACCTCAGACGCCTACCCTATGCCCCGGATAGACGAGCTCCTAGACAAAATGGCCAGAGGCCAGTACCTCACCACAATAGATCTGTGCAAGGGGTACTGGCAAATTCCATTAGCCGAGGACGCCATCCACAAGTCGGCATTTGTCACCTTGTTTGGCCTGTATCAGTTTAAGGCCATGCCATTCGGGATGAAGAATGCCCCGGCTAACTTTCAGAGGATGGTAGATCGGCTACTGGATGGGTTTCAGGAGTATGCCTGCGCCTACTTGGATGATATAGCCATTTTTAGCTGCTCCTGGCCCGAACACCTGACCCACATAGGAGCCGTAATAGACCGGATTAGGGAGTCCGGACTGACCCTAAAGCCCAGTAAGTGCTATATAGGAACGTGTAAAAACCTCCCCAAGATAGTAGTATGGGCCCCAGAGTGTGAACAGGCCTTCCAACAGCTCAAGACGGCGCTCATTAAATCACCTGTACTTTCTGCTCCTGATCCAACTAAACGCTTTCTCGTCCATACAGATGCTTCTATGTTTGGATTGGGAGCAGTACTGAGCCAAGTCAGAGCAGATGGCGGCGAGCAACCCGGGGCTTATCTAAGTCGGAAACTTTTGCCCAGGGAAGTAGATACACTGCTATTGAAAAGGAGTGCCTGGCGGTGGTGTGGGCCCTCAAAAAGCTGCAACCTTACTTGTATGGACAACCATTTACCTTACTCACAGATCACAACAAATTTGGGGCACTGCGCGTGCAATCTAATGTGCCACCAGATAGGAGTGGTGTGTTAAGTAGTACTATTCTTATCAGTTTAATCCCTGTTACGTCCCCTATCCGCTGATGTGGAGCAAGACGCAGCAGCAGAAGAGGACTCAGCCGAGGAGGTTATGGAAGAGGATGGAGTAGAGGAGGTGGCAGCAGGCCTGCCTGCAAGTCATGGCGGTGTCACCAACTCCTCTGCAGAGCCACGCATTCCATGCTTGGCAGCCGTCAGCAGGTTTGCCCAATGCGCAGTGTAGGTGATATACCTGCCCTGACCATGCTTTGCAGACCAGGTATCAGTGGTCAGATGGACCCTTGCCTCAACACTGTGTGCCAGACATGCCATTATTTCCTTTTGCACAATCGAGTACAGGTTGGGGATTGCCTTTTGTGAAAAGAAATTTCGTCCGGGTACCAGTGAGTGAGTGGTGGCACTGGGCACAGTATCCACTGTGAGCCTGACACACCCGCTTTAAGGACACTGACTGCTATTCAATCTATAACAGTGAAAAAAGTTTTGTTTTTAAATGCAAGCTATTGTGACACCAGATATGAGTGGTGGCACTGACTGGGCAAATGGGCACAGTATCCACTGTGAGCCTGACACAGAAGCTGGCAGCAGTGGCAGACAACTAACTGCTATTCAATCTATAACAGTGAAAAAAGTTTTTTGTTTTTAATGCAAGCTATTGTGACACCAGTGAGTGAGTGGTGGCACTGGGCACAGTATCCACTGTGAGCCTGACACACCCGCTTTGAGAAAACTAACTGCTATTCAATCTATGACAGTGAAAAAAGTTTTTTGTTTTTAAATGCAAGCTATTGTGACACCAGTGAGTGAGTGGTGGCACTGGGCACAGTATCCACTGTGAGCCTGACACACCCGCTTTAAGGACACTGACTGCTATTCAATCTATAACAGTGAAAAAGTTTTTGGTTTTAAATGCAAGCTATTGTGACACCAGTGAGTGAGTGGTGGCACTGGGCACAGTATCCACTGTGAGCCTGACACACCCGCTTTGAGACAACTAACTGCAATTCAATCTATAACAGTGAAAAAAGTTTTTTGGTTTTAAATGCACGCTATTGTGACACCAGATATGAGTGGCACTGTGAACTAGCAGAGTACACGCTGTAGGGCTGACACACCCGCTTTGAGACAACTAACTGCTATTCAATCTATAACAGTGAAAAAGGTTTTTTGGTTTTAAATGCATGCTATTGTGACACCAGATATGAGTGGCAAAGTACACAGGCAGAGGTCTGCAGAGCACACGCTGAAGGAGGCCTGACACCCTCTTTAAGGACACTGACTGCTATTAGCTTACACTGAAAAACTTTTTTTCTTTGTAAAAGCACGCTATAGAGACACCAGATATGAGTGGCAAAGTACACGGGCAGAGGTCTGCAGAGCACACGCTGAAGGAGGCCTGACACCCGCTTTAAGGACACTGACTGCTATTAGCTTGCACTGAAAAACTTTTTTCTTTGTAAAAGGACACTATAGAGACACCAGATATGAGTGGCAAAGTACACGGGCAAAGGTCTGCAGAGCACACGCTGAAGGAGGACGGACACCCTCTTTAAGGACACTGACTGCTATTAGCTTACACTGAAAAACTTTTTTTCTTTGTAAAAGCACTCTATAGAGACACCAGATATGAGTGGCAAAGTACACGGGCAAAGGTCTGCAGAGCACAAGCTGAAGGAGGCCTGACACCCGCTTTAAGGACACTGACTGCTATTAGCTTACACAGAAAAACTTATTTTCTTTGTAAAAGCACGCTATAGAGACACCAGATATAAGTGGCAAAGTACACGGGCAGAGGTCTGCAGAGCACACGCTGAAGAAGGCCTGACACCCCATTCGCTTGAAGACAACTAACTGCTATTCAATCTATAACAGTGAAAAAAAAGTTTTTTTGTTTTTAAATGCAAGCTATTGTGACACCAGATATGAGTGGCACTGTGAACTGGCAGAGTACACGCTGTAGGGCTGACACACCCGCTTTGAGACAACTAACTGCTATTCAATCTATGACAGTGAAAAAAGATTTTTGGTTTTTAAATGCACGCTATTGTGACACCAGATATGAGTGGCACTGTAAACTGGCAGAGTACACGCTGTAGGGCTGACACACCCGCTTTGAGACAACTAACTGCTATTCAATCTATAACAGTGAAAAAAAAGTTTTTTGTTTTTAAATGCAAGCTATTGTGACACCAGTGAGTGAGTGGTGGCACTGGGCACAGTATCCACTGTGAGCCTGACACACCCGCTTTGAGACAACTAACTGCAATTCAATCTATAACAGTGAAAAAAGTTTTTTGGTTTTAAATGCACGCTATTGTGACACCAGATATGTGTGGCACTGTGAACTAGCAGAGTACACGCTGTAGGGCTGACACACCCGCTTTGAGACAACTAACTGCTATTCAATCTATAACAGTGAAAAAAGTTTTTGGGTTTTAAATGCATGCTATTGTGACACCAGATATGAGTGGCAAAGTACACAGCTAGAGGTCTGCAGAGCACACGCTGAAGGAGGCCTGACACCCTCTTTAAGGACACTGACTGCTATTAGCTTACACTGAAAAACTTTTTTTCTTTGTAAAAGCACGCTATAGAGACACCAGATATGAGTGGCAAAGTACACGGGCAAAGGTCTGCAGAGCACATGCTGAAGGAGGCCTGACACCTGCTTTAAGGACACTGACTGCTATTAGCTTACACTGAAAAACGTTTTTCTTTGTAAAAGCACGCTATAGAGACACCAGATATGAGTGGCAAAGTACACGGGCAAAGGTCTGCAGAGCACACGCTGAAGGAGGCCTGACACCCGCTTTAAGGACACTGACTGCTATTAGCTTACACTGAAAAACTTTTTTTCTTTGTAAAAGCACGCTATAGAGACACCAGATATGAGTGGCAAAGTACACGGGCAAAGGTCTGCAGAGCACACGCTGAAGGATGCCTGACACCCGCTTTAAGGACACTGACTGCTATTAGCTTACACTGAAAAACTTTTTTTCTTTGTAAAAGCACGCTATAGAGACACCAGATATGAGTGGCAAAGTACATGGGCAGAGGTCTGCAGAGCACACGCTGAAGGAGGCCTGACACCCAGACGCTTGCAGACAACTAACTGCTATTCAATCTATTACAGTGAAAAAAGTTTTTCTTTTTAAATGTCAAGCTTAAGCTATTGTGACACCAGATATGAGTCGTGGCACTGGGCAAATGGGCACAGTATCCACTGTGAGCCTGACACACCCGCTTTATGGACACTGACTGCTATTCAATCTATAACAGTGAAAAAAGTTTTTTGTTTTTAAATGCAAGCTATTTTGACACCAGTGAGTGAGTGGTGGCACTGGGCACAGTATCCACTGTGAGCCTGACACACCCGCTTTAAGGACACTGACTGCTATTCAATCTATAACAGTGAAAAAAGTTTTTTGTTTTTAAATGCAAACTATTGTGACACCAGTGAGTGAGTTGTGGCACTGACTGGGCAAATGGGCACAGTATCCACTGTGAGCCTGACACAGAAGCTGGCAGCAGTGGCAGACAACTAACCGCTATTCAATCTATAACAGTGAAAAAAGTTTTTTGTTTTTAAATGCAAGCTATTGTGACACCAGTGAGTGGTGGCACTGGGCACCGTATCCACTGTGAGCCTGACACACCCGCTTTAAGGACACTGACTGCTATTCAATCTATAACAGTGAAAAAGTTTTTTGTTTTTAAATGCAAGCTATTGTGACACCAGTGAGTGAGTGGTGGCACTGACTGGGCAAATGGGCACAGTATCCACTGTGAGCCTGACACAGAAGCTGGCAGCAGTGGCAGACAACTAACTGCTATTCAATCTATAACAGTGAAAAAAGTTTTTTGTTTTTAAATGCAAGCTATTGTGACACCAGATATGAGTGGTGGCACTGACTGGGCAAATGGGCACAGTATCCACTGTGAGCCTGACACAGAAGCTGGCAGCAGTGGCAGACAACTAACTGCAATTACATTACACAAAAAAAAAAAAAGCAGACTGATGTTCTAGCCCTAAAAAGGGCTTTTTGGGGTGCTGTCCTTACAGCAGAGATCAGATGAGTCCTTCAGGACTGTAGTGGACACTGTATACCCTAACCTAGCTATGCATTTCCCTATCTAATCAACAGCAGCTACACTTTCCCTCCTCTCACTAAGCATGCAGCTTGAGAATGAATGTAAAATGGATGCTTCCAGTAGGTGGGAGGGTCTGCTAGGGAGGGTGTGCTGCTAATTGGCTGGAATGTGTCTGCTGACTGTGAGGTACAGGGTCAAAGTTTACTCAATGATGACGAATAGGGGGCGGATCGAACCGCGCATGTGTTCGCCATCTGCGGCGAACGCGAGCATGCTATGTTCGCCAGGAACTGTTCGCCGGCGAACCGTTCAGTGCATCACTACTCCCAGGCTTTCATAGACTCCTACACATCTCTGTATAATCTACCGGGTCCCAATTTGACAGGTTTTGAATTAGACAAACTAATGGATATATTTGAACGCTCTTATTACTATAGTGGAAATTATCAACTCAATAAAAAATAAAATACCCAACAGCTTCTCTGCTGTATTTTACAAAAAATATATTGATGTTTTGGCACCTCTTTTGTTAAAAACTTTTCTGGAAATTTCCAACAAAAACCCTTTTCCCAAAGAGATGTTTATTGTATCCATCATTATGCTCCTTAAGCTGAGAAAAGACCCCACAAATACAATAAATTATAGACTGATATCTTTAATCAATCTAGACATAACAAATATATTCTCATATTATTTCAAACAGATTGAAGTCAGTTATTTCTGACCTCATCACGGTCGATCAGTTGGGCTTCATCAGAGACACAACAGATAACATTTGTAGAATATTTAATATAATAATTAAAGTAACTTTTTGAATTCAGGTATGGTTATCTTACCCCTAGATGCTGAAAAAGCATGTGATATGGTTAACTGGAGATTTCCAGATAGGGTATTAGATAAATTCAGTTTTCAAGGTCCTTTTAAGGACATAATTATGTTGCTATGTTTGTAATCAAGTGCAAAAATTATAAATCCCTCTTTTGAATCAGCTTTGTTTCCAATTAAAAATGGTACAAGGCAGGGATGCCAACTGGCCCCTTTATATTTTGTCCATTAAACCATAGGCCATTATGATTAGGAAAATACATGGGATCCAATCAGCAGATTGGGACTATAAAATATCTTTATTTGATGATGATGTGCTTCTGACCCATGGATGAAGCCCCTAACCTCAACCCATGAGGTTCTGAAGGATATTGAATTGTATGGAAACGTTTCTAACTATAAAATAAATCTAAAGAAAACTCAAATTTTGTTATCAAACATAGATGACAATGAACTATCTCTTCTCAAATCAAAATTTCACTTTGATTGGAATCGAGACTACATTGAATATCTTGGTATTAAATTATCCTTCAGTATTCCAAATCTTATCCAGCGCAGTTATAAAGATCTATATAGTTCATTCCAAAAACAATTGAATATTTGGAGCAAAATAGAGATTTCAAGGCTGGGACGTCTGAATACAATAAATACATACTACATACCAAAATTGCTATATTTATTTAGATCATTACATTTTAGATTAAGCAATGACGTGATTCTACAATATCAAAGATTATTTTCAAATTTTATATGGGTAAGTAAACGTCCAAGAATATGTAAAAAATGTCTTCAAAACAACTATAGTAAAGGCAGCATATAATTTCCAGATATTGATAAGTTACACCAAGCCTGTTTAGTTACTAATTTAATGTTATGGAGCAAGTCCAAAATTCAAAATTCAAAATAATGCATGGTTTCAGATTGAACAAGAAATATGTCCGCAAAGTAATCTAAATACAATATTCTGGAAAAACAAATTATATCAAATTAAACAAATAAATGTCTTTAAATGTCTTAATCGACTGACTGTCGAAATGTTGCATACTCTAAAAATACTGAAAATTAAACTCAATCTTTTAGAATCCATACTTGCAAACGCCCCCATATAAATTCTTTAATATAATATTAAAGATATCTATCTATCTATATATATATATAGTATGTATATTGTATTTTTGTAATATTGTATCCTATTGTAACAATGCAATGTTTTTTGGACCCAGGACATACTTGAAAACGAGAGAAATCTCTATGTATCCATCCTGGTAAAATATTTTATAAATATAAATATAAGGATATGTATAACTGGAGGTAATTGGGTAATTGGGTTATAAAATTAGCTGACATCTTTGAAAACAAAATAATGCTAAGTTTCCCTAATCTAAAAAATAAATACAATATACCATATAGAGATATCTTCCGCTACCTAAGAATTAAGCATTATTTAAATACAAAAAATATAATATTTGAACACTCTATATATGGTTATCTAGAAAAAATAGGATCTAAGGCTGATTAATCACTAGATCTACTAAATTGCTTGAAAGAGAGGCAAACGTTCAAAAAATTCCTTCTATTATCAAATGGGAAAAAATATCTTAATATCTCATACACCCTTTCAAATGGTATCAAACTACTATACAATTAAATAAAAAACTATCCACTGTATATCTTTGTTGGAATTGCATCTAAAGATTATATACAGATGGTATCTGGTTCCTTCTAAGTTGCATAAAATATACAAAGCATACTCACCTATATGTTGGTGATGTTAAAAAGAAAATGTAACCCTACTTCATATATGGTTTGGTTGTGTTTTCTAAAAAAAAAATAAAAAAAAAAAACATATAGTCTCCTTGATCTTTGATCTAATTTCAGACACCTTATCAATTACACATCACCTTTTTCTATTTAACCTAGATTTTCCCATAGAAATCTAAATATCTAATTACACAAATTCTATATGCATTTAAGATATCTATAGATCGTAACTGGAAAAACAAGTCAATCTCCATTATGGCAGGAGATAATAAAAAAGATAAATGAGATAATAAAAGAGATAATAAAAGTAATTTTATAACTACATCTGGAAAATTTACCTCACATCAAGACTCATGGAACCCTTGGATTATATTTAAAAATAAGGAACATATTTTGACATAAAACCTTAGGATATGTACTCCCCCATGGGTGGGGTCAAGCACCAAACAATGTAGTCTTTATTATATTTTTTGTATGTTGTATTTGTTATAAAACATAATACTTCTAATTCTTCTTTTATATGTGTATTATGAACTCACCAATACAGACTAGCAAACCTATACATATAAATGTATTAAACATTTATTGTTGCCAATGTTTAAATAATTGAAAATAAAGAAAACAAATAAGAAAAAATAGTTAAATTGAGAATAGGGAAAAAAAATCCATTACATTACTTGTTTGGCTGATATATAATGTAAACCATCCCCTTCCCTATTTATCTCTGAGGACTCTTACTATACCACAAAAATATAAGTGGCTGGGGTCCTGTTGGTGCTTTAGTTTGATGTGTACCGATACACTATAACCCTCGTAACCCCTTCTAATATTATAAACATGCTCTTGGATACGTTTCTTTAAGCATCTTCCCATGCATTCAATATATTGGGGTCAACAAGGGCAATTCATTAAATAAATATATATAACCATTTCTGTTATATTTTTGATCTTAAACAGTTCTCCAGTATGATTGGAGTTAAAGATGCTACACTTTTTTTTCCCCTCTTGGTGCATGTTTTACATACACTGTACGTACCACATCGAAAGAAACCTTTGACTAAATAAAATAAACTTTTATTTTTTTGAGCTTCTGGAAACTGGCTGGGCATTTGTAAGGATTCAATGTACCTAATGCCTCTCAATATTACACTGAACACAACAAAATTATAAACACAACACTTTTGTTTTTGCCCCCATTTTTCCTGAGCTGAACTCAAAGATCTAAGCATTTTTCTATGTGCACAAAAGACCTATTACTCAAATATTGTTCACAAATCTGTCTAAATCTGTGTTAGTGAGCACTTCTCCTTTGGTGAGATAATCCATCCACCTCACAGGTGTGGCATATCAAGATGCTGTCTACCAGACAGCCACTAGAGGCACTTCCGGAAGTTTACCATAATCTACGTCACCTCACTGATGCTGGATGTCCTCACACTCTGCATTAGGACATGTAGTGTCAATAAAATCCCAATAGGAATGCATTGAGTCAATGCTTTTCTATGGAGAGGGCCAAATAAACTTGGTGTGCTTTGTGTAACATGGGTTGTGGCGGCCACACTGAGAGGAAGAGGGGTTTCCCCGCAAGAGATGTTCTTTTCCTCTATTCAGAGTGATGCTGTCATAATCCCCAGCAGATCATCCAAGCACGGTATAGCTGTGTAGCTCTTACAAGAGCTGGTGATTATAGCTGGTTTAGCGATTCCCTACAAACATGAGATGATACTCTATGTTGAGGGTAAGCAGGAACTGTTTATTAGTAGCCACAACTGGCCTTTTATGTCAGTGCAAGGGGCACTCCCTTCTGGACCTGAGAGTAGACTACAATAAAAACATATACACAAATACATTAGCTCTCAGGTCCAGGACACTCCCATACAAACCAGGATAATCCCTCCCCTGTGCCTGGGAGATAATTCAGTCAGCAGCTGTGCTAAACTCAATTATCTCCAGGCACAGAAAACATAAATTTTACAATATATTAGAAGTACCCCCAAAACACATGGAAACTCCAATATAGTCATTTTGATAGCTCTGATCTGGGGGACCAACATATCCAAAAATCACCCAGATCGGTTAAGGGGTTCAGGATTTCCATGAAAGTTTGACAGACCGCACATGAGGTTCCTGCCCCAAAGTGTTTCATGAAATCAAGCTGTGCCGTCGGTCTCTTTTGGGAGTATCAAATACAATAAAAAGTACCAAATGAAACTGTTCATGAGTAAGCTCAGTTTTTATTCCTTGTTCGGGAGCTTGCTCCCACCGAACGCCATTCAATTCTCACATGCTTTACCGAACTTTGATGGAAGTTGAAGTTCTAGTGGTGTTCGTACCATCGAGTGCCCGATTTGAGATCCATGCACTCAACGACCAAACACCGCTGTATGTGTTTGCGGCTAAATATGGCCGAACACATGGTGGAGGCCACCCAGCTGACCTCTCAGAATGTTAAGATAATTGCGGTTACTGGGGTGCGAACAAGGGTGAAAAGGGTAAATGAGCAGCACACGCCTCCCCTAGGTGGTCTGGCTGTTCGGTAATTTGTTCGGTACACAAACTAGATGGGTCTCAGGTGTTCGGTGAGTCTCATATACCGAATTATTCAGTGTATCAATTAAGCAGAAATTAACAGTATGGCAATCCAGGCATAGGGAATCCGTCACATAGGTCACACACATAAAAATGGAATAAGTAAATCTGGGCTGCTTCACACAAAAGAACTACTAAGAAGTAATAAAAATCTAAATATACAAGAGTTTGAGCACTCCTAAAAGAATTATCAAAGTCAAAGTAGACACAATAGTATTTAATATGTATGTATACATTTTTCCTCTCTTTTTGGGGGTATATAAGGCATGTATTACTGAATAGGGACATCAGTCTTGATAAAGTCTCAAACGCATAGACTTTTTAATCCCATTTGTAATTTTTTAAGGCGGCCATGGCCTTTTTCAAAGTTACAGCCGTGTGTGCTCCCCGTTCTGGTCCTGGGAAGAAGTGCTGCAAGTTTGTCCAAAAATGGATCTGTCATCACATCTCCCGGAACTCCGTGTACATCTTGTGCACCATCAAAGGCAAGGACAGAGGGGTTGAGTGCGCTGTTTATCCTATTTACTATATAAATTAATACAATTCACTGATCGAAGTTGGACCATCTTTCTGAACATGTGGAGGGGCCCACCACGGATAAGTACCTAGTTGGCTGTTACTACATCAATCTTTTATAGTAATATATTTTTAAACCTGCTGGTTTATTTTATCTTGATCTTTACTGTGTTTTTATTACTGTGGTAGATCCATAATAGTACTTGTGGGCTTTATCATATTATACATCTGACCATTTAGGTGAAATTCCCCTTTTTGTTATTTTTTATGACTAGTTTGTTATTTACGATTGTGTCACAGTGTTTGGATACACTTTGACACGTTTTGATATTAGAGCTCCTCAAGTTACAGTTGTTTTTTTCACAGTATTGTGACCATGGAAGTCTCTACGAATATCTATGAGCCCTCAAGTATATGATTGATCCTTTTAGAGCTGAGTTAGTCTTATACGTGTATTTTTGTTATACTATTGTGTCTACTTTGACTGATTATTCTTTTAGGAGCGCTAACACTCTTGTATATTTAGGTCCCCATTTAGGATTACATCAGAAGAGGCAAAGCACCGACCCAGTGCAGAGGGAGATCAGCTCTGGAATTGGGTTAGTAAATAAAGTTTTTATTTTCTCCCTTTATCTACTGCATGGGGGGGGCATTAAAAGGGAGGGGGTGACCAGAGGGCACTACAGATATCCTTTATATTCTTTTAATGTTCATCTTTCTTGGAGGGGTATAAGTTATCTTTTTTCTTACTTGTTTTAATTGTATCTATATCCTGCAAGACCAATATAGTAAAGGCATATATTAGTCCTGTAATTAAATCTTTCGGGAAAAAAGTTTGATTAGTTTTTTGAGTCCTCACATTTTGGTATATTAGAATTATCTATGTTTGTTATCTAAAGGATTAGATACACATATTTATTAGCTGGTTTTCTTAAAAAAGAAATATTTACATCTATATACATATCAAACTTATGAATCGTTGTCGCTGCAAATTAAAGGCCTTTATTTAATAATGAAATCTGGTATTTAGTTAACTCAATACCTGCCAGATTAAATTTCCCTATGGGTTGAATAATATTTTTCTTTTAATTCTATAACCTCCCCTTCTTCCTAGCTTTCCCAAGAATCTCTTTCTCTTTTGGATACTGGATGTTGGTTTCCCAAAATGAATGTTCTTGTCCATTTCAGATGTCTCTCTAATAAAAATATTTCTCCTTATTTACTCTATTCAAGATCTCATATCAATTTATTGTAGTAAAGCAGTCTCTATTTCTATTATGTTCTGTCTTGGGATTTTTTCTTCTTGTCTTGTGGTAACCTCTGAATTCAAAAATCTTTTCTTTTTCAAAACTTCTCTCAGGTATTTTTCACCCATTCTTCTCTTATCTCTTTGCCTTTATATGCATTGGTTCTTTGTTATGACATTCTTTTCTTGAGCGCTTTTTCATGGATTTATGCTGTTCTTTGGGATAATTTGTCATCTTTGTATCACTTTACCCCCCTCCCCCTTTTTAATCTTTCTAAAGTTAAATTTCTTTATTGTAAATTGATTTTGATTATTCTAAGGAACACAATTCTAAAGTCAAATTCCAGATTTTAATACATTTATTATCATCCCTGTCAATTTTTTTTATTTTTATTTTTAAAACCTTAGTCACTGTGGAGAGATTTTCTCTTTAATATCTTATAATATTCCTGCATTGTCACTACCTCACATCTGATTCTGGTTTCTTTAAGTAGTACCTTTTTTAAGGTTTTAAAGTATCATCAACGTCATAATTTGTATTATTATATTGTTATTAGTTATGATACAGTACAGCCATGTACTCCAGCCTTCATTTCTGGGAGCAATTGAGAAAGCTGAATTAGACTGCTTATCACCTGGGGAATGTCCCCCCCTGAGTCCCCAAGAGCTAAGGTTTCTTTTTTTTTGTCAATCTATTTTTTTTTTTTATTGAGGCAATGATAAATAATAGTATGTACATACAGGAGTTAAAACAGAAAATCACATGTGTACAGTAGCACAATCGCATAAGCATAGAAGCGCATCAAAATGTATATATATATATTTGTGTTAGGTGCTTATGATAGTACAGTGTGAAATACCATAAATAAATGTAGGATAGTAGAAAAGAGCAAGTCGGTTGTGGTGTGCCGGAACCGACGATGAGGTAGGCCTGAGAAAGAAGAGGGCCTACCCAGTGAAAGAAAATAGAAAATAAATGTTAAAATGTGGTGTGGTGGGAGGGTCATACAACGCTGACCTCGAACGGTAAGGAGCCAGGTAAGGGGAGTGCCTTAAGTAGGCTAGGAGTAGCAAACCAGCACCTCCCACAAATCCAGGCAAATTGCCTTAATACTTGTAAAAAGAGCAAGTCGGTTGTGGTGTGCCGGAACTCACGATGAGGTAGGCCTGAGAAAGAAGAGGGCAAAAATTAAGTAATCAAATTTATTACAGACAACCAATACATATACATTTATCAACCAGACATGTTTTTGAAAGCATCCCTTAACTCTTGTACTGGGTTCGGTATGTACCGTGAGTAAGCGGATGACTTCCAGCGCCCCAGTGTTTTGATAACATGAGTTGGGATGTTGACACTGGAGGCTGTGGACGCGGCTCCTATACGAAAGGAGTGCCCTGAGTATTTGGCTGCGTTGAGGCCCAGTTGTGTGAGCAAGGACCTGACGTAGGTCATGAAGGTTGTAGTGGTGAGTACTGCACCTTGTAGCTGTAGTAATGGTTGTGAGGGCAGTAAGTTATGATGCTGTATGTAGGCATCAAGAACCCTGACGGGACACCATCTGTTGTGCGTGGGATAGTACGGTATGTTTATGGGTATGTGCTGACTGGTTTTGGAGTGAACCCCTTTACCCCTTCCAGAGCCGGGCAGGAGGGGGTCCCTGAAGGTGGGGGCACCCTCAGGGCACTATAGTGCCAGGAAAACGGGTATGTTTTCCTGGCACTATAGTGGTCCTTTAAAGTTAAATTTACAGACCAAAAGATACAAATTTTCTAAAGCAAGGTAACATCTGATTGAAAATTAAGTTTTTGTTTTTTTCATGTGGGTTGTGTGTCAGGGGAGGTGTGGCTAGGGCTGCATAAACAGAATGAAAGTGATTTAACGCCTAAATGGCAGTGAATTGAGCAGTGCGACTGCAGTGGCATGATCTATACAAAAAACTGCTTCATTAAGCTAAAGTTGTTTACTCTAGTATCCCTTGTGACTATAGTATTTTTGAGTTTTAAATTGGCAGAGAAAAATCTGCCGCATCTTGACTAATGCAGCCAATGTAGCAGTGATCGGTGACAATTACCATTTATAGTGTTTTACACCCCACCTCCTATAGACTGTAAGCTTGTTTGAGCAGGGTCCTCTTCAACCTATCATTTCTGTAAGTTTTCTTGTAATTGTCCTAATTATAGTTAAATTCCCCCCTCTCATAATATTGTAAAGCGCTACGGAATCTGTTGGCGCTATATAAATGCAATAATAATAATAATAATAATAATAATGATCAGGATGTAATGATCCATATGTTTTGTCAAGTGGGAATAGAGGAGGAACAGAGTAGTTTGATTCGTGGAGGTTGTAGTGAATTTTCTAGGTCTTAGAAATCCATAGAAAGCGATGTATATTGCTGTTTTGATGACAGAATTTGTATTGGTGTCAAACGGTTTTAAGTCAAGCAGGTTAGACAATGCTTTGAAGATATGGTTATCTATGGGTAGCCTCTGGGTTGTATGTGTGGGTTCTGATTTCTTAATACCTCTGAGTATGGTCTTAATTTGGTGAGAGGCCATGAAACTGTTGTTATTTGGGTGTAAGATTAGCATATGGTGTTGAATGCCAGTGAGATGGAGTTTGATGGTGTTATATGACATTTTAAGTATAAGGTGGCAAAGGGAAGCAAACCACAAAAAAGATGTCATGACAAATGGTTGCATGATGTTATGTTCCAAAAGGAATCGTTTGAATAGTGTGAAAGCCCTGTTGTATGTTTTGTGTGTATTGTTTGAAAGTGCCAGTTGGGATAATGTCCTGCTATGCTGCATGATGGTGTCTAGTCCAGTATGAGTTGTTGAAATGTTGGAGTGATGGTGGCTGTGGGCGCAGCTGACGGGAGTGCTTGATGAAACCCCTGAAATTTAAAGCAAGACAAATTGCCAGCACCTGTGTTACATACACCTGGAACATGGAAACAACCTAGGAAAATATTATGACAAGCTGCCAACCAAGTGAGTTTCCTCAGAAATCTCATGATCGTAAGGGATTTGGAACGACCTTTGTTGATGATGTGACAGGTTGCCTGGTTGTCTGAGTAACAACACACTGGCATATTAGCCCATAAATGGCCCCATGCTACGGCATATTTGTTGCCCAGGTCTACCAGCTTGTGCATATAGAGATCAAACTCCTCTCTTCTGTTGGGATAGACCACACAGATGACATCCCTGTAAATACCAAAAGCTAGTACAAATTCAGGGATAGTCAGTTTCCTGTTCAGGCGGGCATCCCTAGATCTGACAACAACAGATACATCATCATAAGCATAAGATAACATTTAAAGGGTAATAGAAATAATCTGTCTATTTAAACAAGCAATTTGTTAACCAAATGTATATACATGAAATGTGAATTAAATCCACGAAAGGATTATGCATAATACATAGAAATACAACCGAAACCCAATGTGAGGGAAAACAGAAGTTGGAACGAATAGTTTAAACGTATGAACTTATGCGAACCGCAAGTGTGTTTGAAAACGTGTATTGAAAATTGCCTAACGGCAAAACAACCGAATTGATAATCCGTTTCAATGTAACATGGAATAGTTATATGCGAAATGACTATTTGTACGAATATACTGTTCAGCCGAATGACCGTATGAATGAAAAACCCGCGAACGGCTTGTACCATTCGTGACATGACAGGGAAAACCGTAAAGCGAGGATCCGTGCTGTACCGTACGCCGTGGGAACCGGTCCTGGCGTGACAGGTAGGTTTGACATATGGTTTAGGAGTCCCTGGGACGCGATCTACGACGAAGACCGGGGTCAGAAGAAGCTGGACGGGCGGAAAAGGCCTGAACAGGATTCCTGGACACAGCTATCACGGTAAAACCACGTGGATACTGAAACCAAGATGGCGTCTGAGAGAACCCGGAAGTGGATCCTCATACAGCGCTGACCTCGAACGGTAAGGAGCCAAGTAAGGGGGGTGCCTTAAGTAGGCTAGGGGTAGCAAACCAGCACCTCTCACAAATCCAGGCAAATTGCCTTAATACATATATATATAGACAAGAGTGTAAACTCCTTAATATGCCTGCCTTATTTTTAAGCTATATAAGAAACATGCTAGGTACACCTGTGTATTTAAGTTCTAAGTACATGCAAAAGATTAAAATGACAGGTAGCTGGAGAGTAGTATAAAAAGAAAGAAATCACCACAGTGCTAAGCTTGACAACAGAATACCATTTGCTGGTATAGGCATATGCATGGAGAGGGAGTCTTAAATATTGAAAAGAAGAGAGTCGAGTAACAAGAGATGCACAAAAAATAAAATATATGAAAGCAGGTAAACACAAGCATAGTAAAACTGAGTAGGAGCCACTGGATTCCTGCATGGGATGCTGCATAGCATTCGGGCTTCAGGCTCAGCTCAAGGAGGCTGGTGGCACGCAGGTAAGTCTGCTGGATTCTCTGGGCTCAGCCCATTCCCTCCTCCTGCTTGAGTATGTTAATATTAGAGTCCCGGCATGAAGGTGAGTCTGGTGGGTAGCACTCCCCCAGCCCCAGGCACAACATGAGCCTTCAACTTGGTTACGGCACCATTTGAGGCCAACAACAGGGGTTCTAGGTAGGATGTTCCAACCAGGCTTAGGGCAGTGGTTTGACGGATAGCCTCTGTGGGCTTGAAGCCCAGGAAGGCAGGCGTGGGGACCATTTTCATTCACCTGGTACAGAGGCTCAGCTTGCAGGACAGAAGTCTAGTAATAGTAGCTGTAACCAGCAGATGCCATAGCTCAAAAATGCAACTGTGAACAGGCAGCACGGTTTCGCTCAGAGTAGGCTGCATAGTAGCCATTTTGTTGGTCTGTTGTGGGTGTCTGACTGCTGGGTGGGCTTGCAGGTAATCTGTACTGGTGTCGGCACCCTCCAGTGGGGACCGTGATAACCGCCACTGGTCCATCTACCCCGCTCCTCACTCAAGTAGGCCGCAGGTTCCAAACTTTCCGAACATCCATATGTGCCTCAAAACTCCCGGTCTCAGAGTCCACAGTAGCATCAACAACTAATCTCACACTTAGTGAGTTCATACAGCTGATGTGCTGTTCAACCAGCTTCACCTTCGAATCATAGGTGGTATTGCTGCTCTGCCCGTTCCACTGATGTAGGCCGTGGGGTAATCCTCGCACGAATTTATCAAACTACTAATGTGTCAATTATTTGCACAGGTGTTGAACTTTCTGGTTTTATCCATCTCCTGACCAGATGAATCAAATAAAACATTTGTGACCTTGGTGCCTTCTGGTACAAGAAGGCACCAAGCCATTACATAATGTGAAATGCGCTAGTGGTTTTACTTAACTATTTATTGCTTTATAATGATAAATAAAGGTTATTTTAATTTTTGCTCCTGGATACTTGTTTTTCAGCTTTTGGATACCTTCTCATTTGTGATACATCCATAGTGAGGATTTGTTCCACTAAGGCACTAAGAATTGAGCAAAACCCTTGGATTGCATTGGGAAAAATTTGTAATATCCATTTCTTTCCCTGCATGATTTTGTTTATAGAGCACTATGTTTTGTATTTTTACTCTGATTGGGTTATCGGAAAGTAGAATCTGTACCATTATTCAAGGCTCTATTACTTGTATGGTGAAGGCCTTACATTCCATAGAGTAGGACATACCATATATCCTCAGGCAGGATTTGTTGCACCCAGGCACAGAATCTTTGAGCTGGTGTAAAGCTCTATTGTGGCTCTCCACATATTTTCAAGACACTCCACTATTGAATTTTTGTTTGTTCTTTGTTGTCTTTCATATACATCTTCTGGAAGCTCAACCATCTACCTACTGTGGACTGTTATCAATTCTTTAACCAGAAAGAGAAACACTTGGCCTGATTGTTGCTGCTAGATATCTACAGAACTGATTCACTGCTTGACCCACTGTTTGTATTAAATAACTTTGTTTATTGATGATGTAACAGAAGGCAGAAGCGGTTGGATGAATTCTGAAGTGTACAGTGATATATTGTCTGCTCAGATTCTTGCAAATTTAACAAATTTGGCACTTCACTTTACAGACTGACAATGACCCATATTATACTGCAACAGCAACCCAGGAGTTTTTAGGCAAAGAAGTGGAATATTCTGCAATAGCTGAACCAATCAACCATTTCAAGGAAATTAATGGCAGAGACCCAACTGGTCTGGAATTCTTACCAATAGAAAAAGTGAATATACATTGGAGAGGAGGAGACCTAGAAAGAAATTTAGACCAGACAGAGGCCAAGTGTATATTCACCCTTAATACTTTAGTACTAAGAGGTCTTAATGTGGATTTTGAACTAAATGCCTTTTTATAGCTAACATGAATTTTTACTCCTATTCTTCTGAACTTGTATCTATATTACTTAGTTTTATCTTTATTCTTATTTTTATCTACATATCTTTATTCATTTTCT
>OW240917.1:134402249-134512158 GCA_933207985.1 Pelobates cultripes | reverse complement strand
TGGAAGCTTGGTTTGGTAAGCTATCTGGTTTAACAATGAAATTTAATTGACATATCAAAGGATGTTGTCATCAAAGGTTACAACATGCATGACTTCTTTAGATTTTGGAGACAAGCCTTTATAGTGTTTATTTACTAACAGATATGTGAGAAGAGGGGCTGAGTTTTCTTTTAAACTGCCTCGTTCATAACTGGGTGATACAAGTTTTGATGGAACTCTTTGGAAAAAATGGGATTGGATTAACTTTTTGGGAGGTGCAATGGGTTCTGGGATATCTAATTAGGGACTGCAAGAATCAGTTTTGGGAGAAGAACAGCCAAGGAGGATAGTCTTGGGGAGAAGAGTGTAGCAAGCAGAAGTGCTCTGGGTCAGGAGACTCACTGCCAAGATGATGAACTGAGAGAAACGGTCCCAGACTGTCCCAAACAGAAGTTCTTAATTTAAATTTCTAAGTATTGCCCTTTTTCTATGCATCTATTGGTCATGGACTGGATATGTTTATAATGTGTACTGGGTATATCTTCTTTAAAAATCTGTAACAGTAACCTAAGCCAATATTAACAATACATTTTTCTATACACTTGTTTTTGTGTGTTATTTGTCACACATTCCCTAAAGAATAACCTTGTAAGAGGGTCATAATTTCTTATACACATTTTGGGACAGTCATCCCACTCAAGGATCCATCCTCAGAGATGGTGTTAAGAAATTTGAACCAGGGTTCATAGATATCAAGGTAAGTATTTTATGCATGGCCAAAGGAGTATAGTATTTCCTCCATATGTGACAGATTTTGGACCCTGTCAAGCCATTCTTTGATGGATGGAATTTTATTAGTCTTCCAGTATGCCAGATTGAGTGGTTTGTTCGCATGTAATAGGTGGGGGATAAGGAACTGTCTATATTTCTTTAAAGAGGGTGAGGTGGCAATAGTAGTAAGTGGGAGTGAACTGGATCTTACATGAGGCAATATTGCATATTAGTGCATGGATTTCATACCCAAATTGTTGAGTTTTGGTGCAGTGCCAATGCTTTATTTTCCCAGAGGCTAACATGGCCATTGTTCTGGCAGCACTTTCAGTGGGGGGCCAAAAATGCCATCCTGAAACATCCTGGCAGATGCCTTGTCCTAGAGAGCCCAATAGCTGGGTGGCTGGCAAACATATGGATCCCTGAGGCTAACAGCAGTGCATATTTACTGGATTCACTAAGCAGCGCATTAGGGAGCAAAGAGCACAACACGATCGCCACTCACATTGTGCACCCAACACCAATCCTGTCCAGCAGCCCAGCCAGTAACCCATCAAGTCCAACCAGCCAGGAGCCCAGCCAACCAGGAACCCATCAGCACCCCAGTGTCAGGATCCACTCCAGTTCTCCAAAAGATAGTGAAACTGGGTGGAAGTGGCCAAAATAGTGGCCAAAATATTAAAAAAACAAAATGTTAGCATTTAGTAATTATAAGCAGGAGTGAGGAACATATATCTGAGGACAGATCTATACGATTAGGCAAAAAGAGGCAAAGTAAGTTATAAGCTCGTCCAAAGCACACACAGAAGAGAGAATAGAACAGTCAGTAAAATAGATACATAAACGAAAAAGGAAAGTAAAACAAGGATTAGTTAGGTTAAAAACAAAAGAAGGAAGGTATGTAGAAGAGAGTAAAGGTCTAGCTGATATTTTTGTTCAGTATTTACAGATGAAAATGAAGGAAAAGGACCTCAATTTGTAAAAATGACAAATGAGTAATTTGTTACATGTAAATTTACAGAAGAAGAGTTTCTGTTTTAACTGTCAAAAGTAAAGACAAAAGAGTTGATGGGGTCTGATGGGATATTTATCCAAAGTTATTAAAAAGGCTTAGTTGTGTACTAGCAAAACCATTAATGGATTTATTTAACCAATCATTGTTAACAAGAGTAGTCCCAGAAGATTTGAAATTAGCAAATCTGTGCCCACTCACAACAAAGGCAGATTAAGGAAGAGTCTGGCAACTATAGACCAGTAAGCCTTACTTCAGTAATGAGGAAAGTGATGGAAACAATGTTAAAGGATAGGATTTTTGAACATCTAAAATCAAATTGATTCAAGACCAAAGATCTTGTAAACATGGGTTTACTTCAGGGAGATCATGCCAAACTAATCTTATTGATTTTTTTTGACTGGGTAACTAAAATAAAAGATCAGGGTGGTGCAGTAGATATTGCTTGCCTAGATTTCAGTAAGGCTTTTGACACCGTTGCACATAGATAATGAATCTTGAGCGTAAAAACCCAAGGGCAGAGTATAGAATATTTGATACAGTACTAACCTTAACATGTGAGGAAAGGGATTTAGGAGTGATTATTTCATATGACTTAAAGGTAGGCAAACAATGTAATAGGGCAGCAGGAAATGCTAGCAGAATGCTTGGTTGTATAGGGAGAGGTATTAGAAGTAAAAAGAGGGAAGTGTTCATGCCATTGTACGGAACACTGGAGTATTGTACGCAGTACTGGAGACCATATATTTAGAAGGATATTGATTCTTTGGAAAGAGTTCAGAGAAGGACTTCTAAACTGGTTCATGGATTACAGGATAAAACTTACCAGGAAAGGTTAAAGGATCTTAACTCTATACCTGGGAGGAAAAATGAGACAGGTGGGATATGATAGAAACATTTAAATACATAAAGGGAATCAATTAGACATGTGCAATTCGGTATGGTCCAAATGGAAATTCAGCTGAATTTTGGAAATTCGGATGCTTCCAAAGGCCGTTAGTGCTGAATTTCCGAATTTCTGGAGTGTTGAACCGAATTGCCGAAGTGCCGAATTTCAGAAGTGCCGAAATGATTTGGACTTCTGAAAAGTGGCAAAATGGGTAAGGGAAGGATTGGGGTAGGGATAGGGTTGGGGTAGGGTTAGGAGTAGTGTTAGGGGTGGGTTTAGGGGTAGGATTAGGTTAGGGTTAGGTTGGGTTAGGGTAGGGTTAGGAGTAGGATTACGGTTGGGTTAGGAGTAGGATTAGGAGTAGGGTTTGGGTTAGGGTTAGGGTAGGGTTAGGGTAAAGAGTAGGGTTAAGGTTTGGTTAGGATTAAGGGCAGGGTTAGGAGTAGGGTAGGGTTAGGTATTGATTTACCTCTACCCCTAATCCTAACCTACTCTTACCCCTACTCCTAGACCTAACCCTACCCTAACCATAACCCTTACCCTACTCCTAACCCTACCCTATCCCTACCCCTAACAAAACTCCTAACCCAACCCTAACACTACTCCTAACCCTACTCTAACCCAACCCTAACCCTACTCCTAACCCTAACCATACCCTAACCCTACTACTAACCCAACCCTAACCCTACTCCTAACCTTAACCATACTCTTAACCCAACCCTAACCTTATTCCTAACCAGACTCTAACCCTAACCCTACTCCTAACCCTAACCATACCTTTACTCCTAACCATAACTCTACCCTAACCCTGCTCCTAACCCATCTCTAACCCTAACCCTACTCCTAACCCTAACCATACTCCTACTCCTAACCCTACCCTAATCCTACTCCTAACCCTACCCCCTAACCATATTCCTAACCCAACCCTAACCCTATCGTGGCAGAGCCACGATAGCCGTAGGGGTTTAAGAGCTCCATGTCCCATCTACCTGGTGTAATTTAACATGCATGCACCTCCAGCTTTCTACTGATAGAATCTCTTCCTATTTTTTCCATTGTTATATATTTTTTTACCAAACATTGGATTTATTTTTATTTTTGTTACTTATCTGACAATTAACATTAACATTGTTCTCAGAATTCCACATATATTGTGTATTATTTCATATTATTTTATGTTTAATAAGTGTTATTTATATTATTGTTTGGTTGAGATTTCTTATACTTATGGATTGCTGAAATGTCACCATTTGTGATATATACCTCCACACTCTAGGTTGTTGGTACTCAGAGGTTATACTATGTATTTTGTTTCGTCATATTTCCGATATACCTTCTGACATATTACCTTCAGACATTAATTGATGCTATGGTTTGATTCTTTTTCAGTTTATTAACTGTTCAGATCTTTTGTATCTTTTTTCTGCAGGAATATATATTTGAGTTTTTTGGAGCACTCACTCACATTTATGTTTGATTTATTTTAATAACTAGTTCCGCTCTTTGTATTGTGAAGCAGCCCATTCATTGTGTCAAAGAATTGATTATTGATTATCTATTTATTGATGTTATATCACTTTTGCTACCTTTTAGTTACCTATGTGTTTACTTCAAAATCCTTGACCTACCACCCTAGCAGATGGGGATGAATGTAACGCTGTGGCAGAGTCAATTAAACTATCGCCAAAGTTAAATGCTCTCATAGTTTCTTCAAAAACAGCCAATTAACCCTGTCAAAGGCCTTTTCTGTGTCAATAGCATTAGCTGATGTTTTCGATTTGTATATTCAATTAAATGCGTTATCTTCCTGATATTACTGTTTGATTGATGGGATCTCACAAACCCTGTTTGATCCATTCTGATTATCAAGGACAGGATTATATTAATTATCTCAGCCAATATAGCCGAATAGATCTTAGTATCGGAGTTAATTAATGATATTGGTCTATAATTTGCTACCCCTGTGAGATCTTTATTTTGTTTCGGGATCAGCAGGATTGATGCTTGAAGCATCTCTTCCGGAAAACTTTTAATTTGTTTTATTTCATTAAAAAGATTTTTCATATGAGGAGACAATATTTCTGATAGTTTCTTATATAATATATTAGACATTCCATCAGGTCCCAGAGATTTATTTGGTTTTAGTTTTTTTTATAGCAGTTTTGACCTCTGTTATTTTAAAGGGAGCATCCAAGATTTCTCTTTGTTCCTGATTTCTCTTTGTTAAAAATTCTAGATTTTAAATTCTTTTTTTTAACTTGATTAGTTAGCATTCTATTTGGTCTATTACCCATATAATACATTTTTTGTTTCATTCTCAATAAAGATGTATTGGCTTGGTCTAATAGTTGTTTGCTTATTTCTTGTTTCATTGTGATCTATTTTAATTTTGACCATAGAATACAAGCTTATATTAAACTCCCTTTTTAACTTTTCCAGTTGAATATACAAATTGGGTATCAATTTATAGTTCTTTTCTCTTTGACTTAAATAATGTTTCAATGTTTTCTTCACTTCTTAATAGGGATTCTTTAAGCCTCCATGAGGGTAATACTTTAGAGTATTTCCTTTCTATCTCCATAAATACTAAGTCATGATGCGACCATGGAACAATTTGAATGTTAATCTTTTTGCACCCCCTTATATGTATGTCTTTGATCAATATCATATCCAATCTTGAATATGAGTTATGTCTGATTGAGTAAAAAGTATATTGTATATTTTATTGTCCAGTTTGCAAATCAGGAAGAGATAGCAAACCCTGTTTATCTGCCTGTTTAAAAATTAACTCATATTTTATATTTTTAGATATCATTATCGCCACCCTCCTCTTTTTTCCCTTTTGTAAAGAGGAGTATTCGACGTGTGGATATCTCTTGCTGATTAAATGTTTAGCGTCTTGGATCACCAAATGAGTCTCTTGTAGACAACATACATCTATTCTGTTTTTTTTTTTTTTCAACATTTCTTGTAACATGACTCTTTTTTGGGGTACATTTAAGTCTTTTACGTTAAAAGTAATCACCCTTAAATGACTCATCCTTTATCTTTCAGCATGTATCTAAAGCTTATCAGTTTAAATCCCTCACCGCAGAGAACCATAAATGCATAGTAAATATTCACAAAAAACCTAAACACAAACAGACATAAAAACTTGCACAACACGAATTAAGAGGCTTAAGTCCCCACACAATTCTAATTAAGAATCAAATATTTACTGACTCTCCATTCAGAAAAAAATGTGCGGACACCCATACTTCCCCAAATCCATCAGGAAAAGAAAGAGTCACAGACCTGGATGAGATGCCTTTGCAGGTGCCGATTTGTTCTTTGCATTTTTATCTGCCCTGGAGAGACCAACTCTATCTAGAGAGCAAAGAAAACAAAAACAAAAAAAAGATAACTAAAACCTTTTTCCCTTCCACAGTACCCAAGTACTGCAATTTTGTATTATCAATTCTGACGTATAAATATAAATATTGCGCCACCCCATACGAAAGAAGAGATCCTTTATAATCCCAAATTTACTTCCCTATCTGTGCTTCCCCTTCCCCTAAATTATTAAGGCTTCCTTAACAAAGCTTCTAATATTTAAAGTGGTATACCACACATGTCCTACTAATGATATTTATTTGTATATATTAATCGTCCTCAGGGTACATCTGTGTTAATTAACAGTATTTATATATGTGTGCTAACTATATATTTATTTATAGTGTTAAATATAATATATCTTTTAAGTGATGAATATTAAGTATAATATCCTACTCTTTCCCCAGTAATTAACTTTGTGTCGCTTTGTTTCTCTCTTCCCCATCTTTTCATTCCTTCCAACGTATCTAATTCTCATTTTTCTTGCAAGGGAGATTTTTATATTCTTATGTGGTCAAATTAAGTCATGCATTTATTATTACGTGTCTATTACACTGTTGACACTGTTGATCTTGTCTTTGACACTGTTGATCATCAACAGCTTCTCCGCATTCTCCATAATTTTGGTCTATGGGATACTGCTCTCTCCTGGTGCTCCTCCTACCACTCCCAGTGATCTTTCAGTGTTTCTTTCTCTGACTCTGCCTCTTCCCCCCAACCACTCTCTGTCAGCGTCCCCCAAGGTTCTGCCCTTGGTCCCCTACTGTTCTCTATCTATACCACCTCCCTTGGTAAACTCATCAGCTCCTTTGGCTTCCATTATCATTTCTATGCAGATGACACGCACATCTACTTTTCCTGTACTGATCTCTCTCCACCCATCTCAGCTCGTGTCTCTGACTGCCTCTCTGCAATTTCCAACTGGATGGCTGCTCACTTCCTTAAACTCAACCTGTCTTTCCTCCCTTAAATGTTAATACTCCAGTGTCTGTCTCTCTCCAAGTCAATGGTGCTACCATCACCTCTACCTTACAGGCTCACTGCCTGGGTGTTCTTACTGACTCCAACCTCTCCTTCACCCCTCATATCCAATCAATTGCCAAATCCTGTCGCTTTCATCTCATAAACACATCCGCCCCTATTTAACGCCAGATGTGGCTAAGGTGCTGGTCCATACTGTTGTTCTCTTTCTCCTTGACTATGTCAGGGTGGCGGTCCGGTGACCGGGACCCAGACACCGTCTTGGTGGCGGTTGGATGACCGAGACCCAGTATGCCTGATGTTGAAAGTAGGAGTCACAGTGTGGAAGTGGATTAGCAGGGTCTGGTGCAGAGTAACAGCACACCCCCTGGTGTTGAGCACCAGCGTTTGTGCGGCCACATACCAAGACCCTGATGCAGCTTCAGTGGATCCCAGGAACTAGGAGCTTGGAATTAAGCAGACCTCCCAGGGGCTGAATAGGGAGGGTCTGCAGCAGGAATGTATCCAGTACCGAAACAAGGCAAGACTAGAACAGACACCAAACATGAAAGCAAGACAGAACTAGTAGAACCCAGAACCAGAGAAGGATAGGAAGCTAAACCCAGAACATGTACACGATACATAAGGGAATCATTAACAGAACAGGGGCAGGACAGGACTGTACATGGACTGGGAATACAAAATAAAACAAGACAAGATATAAAAGTCAAAACAAGAGGGGACATAACTAAGTATATGTAAAAAACTATGGGGATTTAGTTACATTATATGATCATCCATTGCATAAGCCTGCCACAACGTCAATGTACCCCATATTAGGCAGGTCCTATTCTAACTGCCTAATGTCTTCTAAATGAACAATAATAGTACATATACAGCACTTACCTGCAAGAAAAGGCAGATGACTTGAGCAACTGCCTGCAGGGACCAACTGGAACAAAAGGAATCATGGAAAAGGAACAGGTGTGGCAACATAAAACAAACATTTAAAGGAATCCAAGAGACTGGGAATTGCAGGAACGGAATACAGGAATGAACCCAGAAAACCATCATAAAGAAAATCAGACATAGAATAGAAAACCAGAAAAAACAGGAAAAACTAAACAAGAATTTTAAAAAGAGTACTGGATACCAGAAGCCATAGCCAGAAATGACCCGCAGCTAGGAACAGGATGTGACAGACTACTGCAAGTTCCTTCTCTATATTCTCTGTCTGTACTCCCACCTCTAATGCTCGCCTCAAAGATTTCTCCAGGGCTGCACCTCCTCTGAGGAACTCCAGTCTCCACTCATTCAAAAAATCATCCCCCAGCCCCCATGACTCCTCTCCTGCAACTGTCAAAATTACCTACTAAGCCCTGAGTGAAGAATTTTCTAACAACCTACTTTGTACCCCTACTTTTACCCTGTTCCTGTACGTCCAGTTGTCTGGTTACAATTACATGTCTGTTAGTCCACCCATTGTACAGCGCTATGGAATCTGATGGCACTATATAATAATAGAATGAATAGTTTTAAATAAACCCAAAACTCCAAAGCTTAATTCCGGAAATTACCACGCAGACCTCTGAATTTTTCCGCGATGAAAAATCACTCTCAGGAAGAGTATTTTCACACCAATCCATTTGGCAGTTTCCATCATAAACTTAAGTCTATTCACTCCTTTCATTCAAACAAACTTTCATGCGCTTATCATTTGGCGGTATAACTCATGCAAAAATACTATCGGTTCAATTCGCTGTTCGGGAACCTTCTTAATTCTGTCATATGTCTACTCAGTCATTCACTTTATTATGGAGAAATTCGTCTCACGTACGCTGTTCATTTATTTTAATTTGTTTGTTAAAGCAACATGTCAGGCAATTATATTCATATGTCTATTATGTACCAGTACTGCAACAAGATTAATGTTAGTCTTTCAATTTTGTTTGAATGCTTTATTAGTTAATTTCAGACCTAAGTAATCATTTATGTTTTATCCTGGTATATCCTCTCATAAAAAAAAAGTGTTAATTTGTATATTAACCTATTGAATTTTACTTGCAGAATTATTCTTCTTTCTTTTCTAGGGATTAATTTCGAAATACGTTACTACCAATTACGCAGAATTACATGTTTACGGTCCAGTTAGTAAAATTCATTTCTTTAATTAAAAAAGAAAAGAAAAAAAAGTTCTTATAATAAACGGAATTCAAATAGCATTAGCCGATCTTATTTATACATGGACCAGCCTTGAGTAATAATCTGCTACCGATTTCTCTCTTTTCTTTTCACTCCCTTACTCCTTCTATTTTTCACAAATCGGGGCTTCAGCTTGGGTAAAACCGCCCTGCCAAACAGCTTCACAAATAACTCTTTAGGGCATCTCAAGTACGTGTTTTAAGTTCACATACAGGTAAGGATAGCAAGAAATTTTAATTTATTTTCATTGGTTTATTTTGTTTTCAGTCTCGCATGTGTCATCCCTCACAGTTTAGGTGGCTGGCTGTCAAGGTCTTAGGAGCCCAATAGCGATAATCTCATCCCGGCTCCCTTGCCTTAAGTTAGTGGTCCCGCGAGGCCAACACCCATCCTTAATTCGGAGGTACTATGCCCCTCGGGCCAAATAATAGTTAGCCGCCTTGCATGTGGTATAGAGAGGGCCTCACCTGTCACCCCCATTCTATCTTATGATTACTACTCACTGAGAGGCCAACACTGAGAGGCCACAACGTTCGGTGGCCACGAAATCCCCTCGCGCCAACTCATAGATAGAGCTTCTCAAGCCACTTGGCACCTAGAAGGGCCTCACCAGTCACCAACCTAGTGTAATTGCTTCTCCGCGGAGCGGCACTAGCTAGTCAGCCAGCACACACACAAAAAAAAAAAAAAACATTTCCTAACCTGAACGTTTCCTTTCACGCCCATGGCATGTCTAACGCTTCAGTACGAGACGATGAGCTATCACTTGCCAGCACTCCATCCAGGCCTGGCATTCAGCCAAGACAGTCCAGTATGACATCCAGCTACACAGCCGAACTGAATAGAAGAAAAATTACCTTTCCGGCTACAACCAGGAAAGCCGAACTCTTCCGTTTACTAATCACCCAAAACGTTGATGAGTTACCGGGCCCAAGTTCTGATTGTACAATTCAAAACAGTTTGGCAGAACTACGGAGTATGATGACCTCTCTGGTAGCTTCCGTAGCTACTATAAACAACAGGTTAGATAACCTGGAAGCCACTAGTCAAACTAGCATTCCGGAAGTACAAATTCCACTAGGACAACCCGAAACAAGCTCAGGAGCTAACTCCATTCCTATTCCTGCCAAAACAACTGATATTATTAACCCAGTGCATTTGATTCCACAAAATCTAAAACGGGACATACTAGAAGGGAAAGATGTTAATCTAGCTTCCCTCCTCATTGCCTCACAGAATATAATCGAAAACAGAGCTTATACTTTCAATGATATATCCGTGGTAATGAAAGCTAGAGACCCTAGGCTCAATAAGAAGCTGAATATTCCTGAATTCGTGTTATCTTTTGGATTATATAGGGATGTAATTTGCTCTTCTTTCCCACACCGTAGAGAAGAGCTGGATCTATATCTGCACAAGCTGGTGGAATTAGCTTACAAATATGGTGGTTACGCGTTCTACGACTACCATAAGTCCTTTTTGGCCAGATCAGCCGTGTCACTGGCTCAGTACAACACCCCCACTGATTGGAGTCAATTGGACACAGAACTGTTCTGTAGACATTTCGCGGGGCTTAAAACACCAGCATGTGCAATATGTTCTTCAGCTTCTCATACAGCAAATTTTTGTCCCAGTAATATAGATGGTCCATCTACTAGTAACACCAATCCAGACTATCTTGCTAACACAACTCAGAGGGAAGTGAAAGACAAGTTAGGGAGGCCTATCGTGTTTCTTGGCAAAGCACAAGTTTGCAATAACTTCAATACGGGGGGGGGGTGTAGTTACAGCGCTTGTAGATTACTCCACGTTTGCTCAATCTGTTTCAGAGCACACGCAAAATCTATGCGTCCAAACAAACTGTTCCCTAAGAAAGCAATGACCCCAATAAACGTACCCAATTTACAACGTTACTTGACTGAACATCCTTCTTCACAGCTGGCTGACATTCTTATCTTGAGTTTCACTAGAGGCTTTCACACAGGTTTAGTAAAACTCCCTTCAGGCATACTAGAATGCCCCAACCTACAGTCTGCGATAACAGACCCAGCTAGTTTAAAAGATCTTCTCAACAAAGAAGTAGAATATGGTTTTATGATAGGACACTTCACCACACCACCTTTCACTTCCTGGAGAACAAGTCCACTAGGTATAGCCACGGGCAAATTTAATAACACAAAGAGGTTAATAATCGATTTCTCAGCAAGTCACTCTTCCACCTCCCCAAGTTTAAATTCCCTTATACCCTCAGAAGACTTCTCACTACAATATGCAAAAATAGACGATGCCATACAAGCCGTCGTCAACTTTGGTAAGGTAGTCTGGTTGAGCAAAACGGATATCACAAATGCTTTCAAACATCTACCAATCAAGCAGTCACTCTGGCATCTGCATGGTGTTAAGTGGGAAGAGAAGTACTATATTGCAACTAGGCTGACCTTCGGCTCCAAAAGCAGCCCAAAATTATTTTATATATTCTCAGAAACATTGAATTGGCTACTACTTAACAAATCCAGGTGCCCAGTAGTAATCCACTACCTCGATTATTTTCTTTATGTTGAGCCACTACACACCACGCAGTCTAAAAAGTGCACTCTCCCTATTTAAGGAATTAGGAGTCCTGGTAGCTCCAAATAAGACAGAAGGTCCCAGTACAGAAATAACTTTCTTAGGCACCACACTCAATTATGTAACTATGCAAGCTAGCCTCCCTCAAGTCAAAGTATACAGGATTCTAACTCACATTCACACCTGCACCAATCACGGGTCATGCACCAGGAAAGAGTTACAGTCACTTTTGGGTTCTCTTAACTTCGCCATGAGAATTATCCCTCAAGGCAGGTCTTTTATCTCTAGGTTACTTTCTCTTCTACACGGCCTCCCTGATGACGACACTAAGATTAATCTAGACGATCCTGCAAGGGCTGACCTAAAAATGTGGAATCTATTTTTATCCTCATGGAATGGTAGGTCATTGTTCATTCCCCCCATCTCTGACGAATCCCCAATTATCTGGAAAGACGCTGCAGCTACCGTCGGGTACGCTGCAATATTCGGGGATGAATGGGTATATGACAGTTGGCCACCCGAAACAGTTACACTAGAAAATTTGACAAAACCTCAGCATAGTTCGAGATCTTCCCAATAGTGACAGCAGCACACATTTGGGGAGAAAATTGGTGGGGTAAAGCAGTTCAGTGTTATTCTGACAACATAGCAGCTTGTAACATAATTAACAAAGGCTGTTCTCAGTCCTTGTCAATTATGAATCTAGTAAGGAAACTTACATGTTTGGCAGCAAATTTGCAGTTTTACATTCGTTGTTTCCATTTTCCAGGTGCTTTCAATAACTCAGCTGACGCTTTGTCATGTTTTAATTTACAGGAATTTTTCAGACTGCACCCTACAGCGAACAAGCAACCCAAAACTCCTCCGCAATTCAAAGACCTAATCATACATTAAACCAGTTACTAGCTCACAGTAAAATTCTTGCACAGGCAGGTTTGTCAGTGAACACTAAAAAAGCATACGTTAGGGCATTTGACATGTTCAATAAATTTTTTCATGACTTTAACAAAATAAATCATTTTTCTGTAGAAACCATGGTTGCATTTACAACTTTTTGCCACCTCTCGTTAAAACTAGCCTACAATACCATCAAACTATACTTGACGGGGATACAACATTTCATGCTATCTCTTTATCCAAGCAAGACTCCTTTCTTATCCACATACCCCATAAAAAAATACTAAAAAGTATCCGGAGACTAAAAATCCAAAAATCCCTCAAGAGACTCCCCATAGACAGCAACATCTTTAAAGATATCTCCTCTTTATTAGATAAAAGTCCTTTTGAACATACCACTAACCTGGTAATTAAATCAGCGGCTTATTTGGCCTTTTTCGGGTTTCTAAGACCCAAAGAATTTTCGGAAGAGAAAATATCTGACATTGACATTAGCCTTAAACAAAAAAACTTAACCAATGTAAACAATCATTACGTTCTATTGATCCCCTGCACAAAAACAAACCAAGCAGGCCCCCCAGTGGAGAGTAAGTATTTTCCTATCGGTTCCAAATGGTGTCCAGTCCAAATGCTGGATAATTTGATAATAAATCAGCAAATTAGAAATCCAGAACTGCCTCTGTTGGCCCTACAAAGAAAGTCACTTACTACTAAACAGTTCATGCTATACATACGTTCTTTGTTACTTAGACTTGGCCTCAATCCAAATTCCTTCTCAGGACACTCATTCCGTATTGGGGCTGCCACTGCAGCCTCAAGTACTCAGGTTCCAACACACATCATAAAGAAAATGGGTCGCTGGAAGTCTTCAGCATACAATCGGTACATTTCAAACCCAGAGAAAGAAATCAGACTGGCTTTCTATAATATGTCTAAATAATGGTGTTGTTGTTGTAATAAATAAACATGTTTACATACTTTTGGCCCTTTTTTTACAGGCCTAACCTATCGTCTGTTTCGGCACTCCTCAACCGACTCTTATTTATCAAAACTCACTTTAAATGTACGCCCCCTTCCATAATCCCGTACACAAATAGAAGGTGTATGTCTGAAGTTGTGTGAGGAATGTAAGGCAAACCCCTTGCTTACCTGTCTTCGTCGATTCCGGAAATTCCCCTCCCATCACACCCTATTTGCATAGCAATATATCCGGGTGGGCCCTCTTTTTACAGACCTAACCTCTCGTCGGTTTCGGCAAACCTCAACTGACTCTTATTTATCAAAACTACACTAACTTTAAGTGTACACCCCCTTCCATAATCCCGTACACAAATATATATATATATATATATATATGGCCCCTAGATTGTTGTTCTAAGTCCAGGTTATGTTTTTATGCATTACATGCGTATTATTATAACCGCTACCCATATTTTTTATCGCTTTTTTTATTTAGCCTCTGGAGAAGGATGTCTAACATCCAAAAAAAGTAGAAAGAGAAAGAAAATGAATTCTAATTTTATTTTATCTATCCCTCTTGCTTACTCCTCAGCCCCATTACTCCCTTGAGCTTCCCAGAACGTTTCTCAAGTATTCATACTACTAACTTGTCTACCCATTCTTTAACTTTGGCCACGATATCAAATATGAAAGATTTGTTGTTGTTACAGATTATCAGTTTCACAGGGAAACCCCATACGTATTTTTTTTCCCCTGAGCAAGGTGGTAATTTCCTTATACTCTCCTTCTTTCTTGTCTTGTTGTGATTGATAAGTCTTGGAAGAATGACAAATTTGTAAATCTTTTGTCCATTGGAGTAAAGTTTCTGGCTGCTTGGAGAATTTTGTATCTAATAAAGAAGGAGGAGAAACAAATTATTACATCTCTAGGTAGTTCTTCAGAGATACCTCTCGCTTTAAAGATTCTGTGCGCTCTCTCTATTACTGATTCATTGTTTGCTTCATCACTCCCCATCTCTTTAAATAGGTCCAGGAGGAATTTATTAAGTTGCGAGGTTTCTATTTTCTCTGTAACCCCTCTTATCCTTAAACTCTTTCTATGGGTCCGATCTTCATTATCAGTTATTTTATCTTCTATTTCAGTTTTTTAACTCCACAATTTGTGCTTTAGCTTGCTGAAATTCAAAATGTAATCCTTCAATCTTTTCTTCCTGTATATGGATTTTTGTACCCAATTTTATTATTTCTTCTTTAAAATCTGTTCATTGGGATTTCAATTACTTTTTTATTTGCTCTATATGATTATCCAGGCAATTTTGTACCTTGGCTTGGGTAATATATTGCGTTTCTAATATTGAGGTTCTGAGTACCTCCATGGTTCCTCCTACTGAGATTAATGAATCTTCATGAAGTTCTTCATCATTGTTTTTTTTTTCCTTTTTTTTTGCTCCCCATTCATCTTTCCCAAGTAGAAATATCAACCCTATGCTCATTTCCGATGTTAAGGAATGTATTGCTCTCTGCTACTCCAGGATATGTTCCATTATTTCTAAAGTGGAGTTCCATAGTGTCACAAAAATATTTGCAAGGACAATACTGGGGCAAACCTGCCCATTCTTGATTCTCCCTCAACGTTTGACTAGCCTTCACACTGCAATGGAAGTGCATACCAATATTTCAACATCTTTTTAATAGGCTTAACAAATTGCCACCCTCTGCATCAGATGAAAGTGCACTTCTCACCAAGAGAAATACAGCATGATCTGCACAGTGCACTCTAATAAAGTCCCCATCTCTGATAACTTTCATTATATTGGCTTCTAAACAAAAACACTTCCATTCTCTTACAATAGACTCTTTCTGATCCTCCTTGTTTTCCTCTGGATTGACAATAAAATAAGTTTTGCCTCATGCTCAAAGCATGTTGTTTTCTTTATTTTGGTGAAAGGTGAAAATGTTACATCTGCCGATAATAGTGGTGACACTGGTACTGTTGACTAACCCTCTATTACACTCATACTGGTATTTGATGCTACTGCTGCTGTGTAGCACTAGTAGTAGTACTACTACTTTGCAACATCAGATTGATGCTGGCTTTTGGGGCACTGACGGTTTTGGCTACACTGCTCCTTGTACCTGAGCGGGTGCTTGCGATGCTACTCTCAGTTGCTTCATTAAACAATCTATGACTACATTTTTCAAGATTGGACTTTTTCAACTGTTTACTAGTAGAATGCACTGCTGCTCCCTGCAACTGAAGACATTGCAGAGGTGGTTGCCATTGTCTCTGGCTCATTATCAGATTATTATTATTATTATTATTATTATTATTTGTTAACATAAAATATTTACATTTTGCATAGATTGGAATGGGAAATACTTGGATTTCACACACAAAACAAGTTATTTAAACTCAAATAAAATAACCTATAGGTAAATGTAGGTGTACTGATTGAAGTGAAAGATACTTTAGAGGCTCACTATAGGGTCAGGAACACAAACATGTTAAAACCACCATCTAGCCCCCCTGGGTCCCTCATTGTAGCGTTACTTACCTTAACCGGGGGCCGGTCGCGGTCCTCTCTTCAAGCCGCGCGCGGTCCTGCGGCTCATCCGACTGCTTCTGATGGAAGGCGGGCAGTGACCGCGTGAAGCGGTCACGTGTCCCGCCTGAAACTAAGAGCGCGCCGCGAGTCTCGGGCGCGCTCTTAAAGAGACAGTGGGAGCCTAATTGCCAAAAGGCTCCCATTGGCTCCTGTCATACCACACTCCCTATACAATTACCTATAGGGGGTGTGGAAGTGACAGGAGCCAATCACTTTCGTTTAAAAGCTATTTAAACTTACCTTTTTCCCTTAGCTCGTTGCCCTATCGTGGTTTCTGTTTCAGTTCCCTTTAGCGCTTGTGGTGTTCAGTTGTGTTTTCTCGTATTGACTTTGGCTTCGTATTCTGACTTCGTTTTCGCTTTATCCTTATCTGTACTGTTTGCCGGCTTGCTGTTTTCCGTGTACCAGACCCCGGCTTGTCCTAGTTTATGCTGTCTCTCTGTGCCCTTGACCTCGGTTTGTTCTTGGCTCTGTCTCCTCTCATATACGTCGAGTCCGGCCATTCTAAGGTCCGGTAGACGTATCTCTCCTCTGTATTTGCCTCTGTTTAGCTGGATCCTGCGTGTAGGGGTATATTCTCGTTACATTACGATAGGGCCATGGACCCCGCAGATTTAGCTCAACAGATGGCGTCCCATGAGGCAAGATTTGTAGAGCAGGATCACCGTATGGATCAGATAGCTCAGGCTCTCCAGACGCTCCTAGCTAGAACCATTCCAGCAACCACACCTAACCCTCCTACGCCCCTTCTCCCTGAAGTATCTACTTTGCCTAATACTTCGGCCCATTTAACACCTCCTCCTAGGTATGGAGGGGACTCTAAGACTTGCAGAGGGTTTATTAATCAAATTGAATTCCACTTCGAAATGTATCCACGTTCATTTCCCACAGAGAGGTCTAAGGTTGGGTTCTTTATGCACCAACTTACCGATAAGGCACTTGAGTGGGCAAATCCTATTTGGGAAGCTAATGGACCTATGGTACATGATTTCAACAGTTTTCTTACGGCTTTTCGTAGAACTTTTGACACAATGAAAAGGTCAAAGAATGCCGCGAGAGCATTAATGAGAATTAAACAGGGTTCTAGGTCTGTGGCTGATTATGCTATTCAGTTTCGCACTCTTGCTTCGCAGGTAGATTGGACCAACAATGGGTTAACTACTGCCTTTATGGAAGGTTTGTCAGATACGATATTGGATGAGGTAGCAGCTAAGGAGCTTCCTATTGCCTTAGAGGACCTTATCGATTACCTCATTGATATAGATAATAGAATTCGTGACAGGCTCTATACCAAGAACAGGAATAGACGTTTTGTTACACCCATTAACCCCAGAGTTAATATACCAGAGAGTGTTAAAGTGTCTGAGGAGGAACCTATGCAATTAGGGGTTGCCAAACTCTCTGATACTGAGAAATTACATAGGAGAAGGGAGGGACTCTGCCTATACTGTGGTAGGAGAGACCATATGGTAAAGGAATGTCCTTTACTCCCGGAAAACTCTCGCACCTAAGACCTTATAGGGGACTGGCCTTGGGTGTGATATCTAAGTCTCCTAAATTGCCTCCTAACCGCTTGCTTCTCCCGGTTTCTTTATATATGGGAGAGATTTGTATAGTTGACAACATATATGCTCTGGTTGACTCTGGGGCAGCTGAAAATTTTATAGACTCTGGCTTTATAAAGAGAAACAACATTCCCATCAGAGAGAAGGAGATACCCTTGGCCGTTGAGGCCATAGATGGTAGACCATTAAGTTCTCCAGTTGTTACTCATGAGACTGTACCATTACACATGTACACAGGGGTTTTACACTATGAAACCATTCGATTCCAGGTCATCACCTCTCCCTCTTCACAGTTAGTATTAGGGTATCCATGGTTACGTGCTCACAATCCCATTTTTGACTGGGAGACAGGGCAAATAAAATCATGGAGTGAGGCCTGCCACGAGTCTTGTACGTTGGAAGTCACACCTTTGAATTCTATTGAGGTACCTACCAGTCCTCCTTTGTCTACGGTTATACCCCCTCAGTATTTATCTCTAAAGACTGTTTTCGATAAAAGGGAGGCTGAGAAATTACCGCCTCACAGACCCTATGATTGCGCTATTGACTTGTTGCCTGGCACTATACCTCCAAAGGGCAGGGTGTACCCCTTATCGGTTCAAGAAAACCGTGTCATGGAGGAGTATATTAAGGAATCACTAGAAAAGGGGTTTATTAGGAGATCCTCTTCTCCAGCTGGAGCAGGGTTCTTCTTTGTATCGAAGAAAGAAGGTGATTTAAGATTATAGAGGTCTAAACAAAATAACTATCAAAAATGCATACCCTATACCTTTAATTACAGAATTATTTGATAGGCTGAAACATGCCACTGTGTTCACTAAATTAGACCTTAGGAGTGCATACAATTTGATACGTATAAAGGAAAATCACGAATGGAAGACTGCATTCAACACTAGATCCGGTCATTACGAATATACTGTTATGCCATTTGGGCTTTGCAATGCCCCAGCAGTATTCCAAGAATTTATTAATGATGTCTTAAGAGATTTTATTCACACATTTGTTATCGTATACTTGGACGACATTTTAATATATTCTACAGATATACACACTCATCACAGACATGTTACGACAGTTTTGAAGACCCTTCTTGCTAATGGTCTTTATTGCAAGCTAGAAAAATGTCTGTTTGACCAAACCGAAGTCCAGTTCTTGGGGTATTTGATTTCCGCTAAAGGTTTTCGTATGGATCCCCAGAAGCTTGCTGCTGTAATAGAATGGCCTCTACCGCAAGGTCTGAAAGCTATTCAGCGTTTTCTTGGGTTCTCCAATTATTATAGACGTTTTATCAAAGGTTTCTCGTCCATTGTAGCACCTATTACCCGTATGACTAAAAAGGATGGCAATACTCGTGTTTGGTCTACCGAGGCACTTCAGGCTTTTGAATTTCTTAAAACTACGTTCGCCTCTGCACCTATTTTACAGCATCCTGTCCCCTCACTGCCCTATATTCTTGAAGTTGATGCTTCGGATATTGGGGTAGGTGCTGTCTTATCCCAAAGAGAGTCGCCTGAAAAGCCATTGCATCCATGCGGCTTCTTTTCTAAACAAATGTCCAAAGCAGAGAAAAATTATGATGTGGGTAATCGCGAACTCCTTGCTATTATTTTAGCACTTAAAGAGTGGAGACATTTGTTAGAAGGAACTAAGGATCCTATCCTCATTTTTACGGATCACAAGAACCTATCCTACCTTAGCGAAGCCAAAAGATTGTCTTCCAGGCAGGCTAGGTGGTCACTATTTTTGTCCCGTTTCAATTTTATTATCACCTATAGGCCAGGTGATCGCAACACTAAAGCAGACGCTCTGTCCAGACAGTTCGAAACTACTGACAAACAGGAGATTGATGTTACTCCTGTCATTCCCCCAGACAGGATAATAGCTACTACTATTTTGTCTATTTCCTCGTCCCTCTTGCAGGCCATACAAGCGAAACAAAGCATGGCACCTAGCGAGAGGCCTAATGATAAACTGTTCGTTGATGTTCCTGAGAGACGGGATATTATGTCATTATATCATGATACTAAGACTGCTGGACATCCTGGTATTTCCAAAACGGTGTCAGCTGTTTCTCTGTATTTTTGGTGGGATTCCTTACGAAAGGATGTCACTGACTATATAAGTGCTTGTACTACTTGTGCCTGTATGAAATCCTCCCGTAGAGTTCCTTGTGGGCTGTTGCATCCGTTACCCGTTCCCGAGAGACCTTGGTCTAACCTGTCCATGGATTTTATTGTTGAATTACCCCCTTCAAATGGTAACACAGTAATCCTGATGATAGTGGATCGGTTCTCCAAAATGGCTCACTTCGTGTCTCTTCACAAGTTGCCCACATCCAAGGAACTGGCTCATATCTTCGCTAGAGAAGTATTTCGATTACATGGGATTCCCGTATCTATTGTATCCGATAGGGGTAGCCAATTTATTTCCAGGTTCTGGATGGCCTTTTGTTCAGAAATGGGTATTTCTCTCTCATTTTCTTCCGCTTATCATCCCCAGTCTAATGGGGCTGCTGAACGTGCCAACCAGTCTCTGGAGCAATACCTCCGTTGTTTTGTGTCTCACCATCAGGACAATTGGTCTGACCTGCTTCCTTGGGCTGAATTTGCTCGGAATAACGCCACTCATGATTCTTCCGGCAAGACCCCTTTTTACGTTGTCTATGGCCAGCATCCCGTTGTTCTTCCGGCTGCATTCTCCTCACAGGGCATGCCAGTTCTGGATGAGCATTTGGCTGGTTTGCGTAATACTTGGGAGCAGGTTCAGCGTTCTTTGGTGGACTCTGCTACTCGCCAGAAGGCTCAGGCTGACAAGCATCGCAGAGCAGCTCCGTCCTATGTTGTGGGGGACAGGGTTTTGCTTTCCACGCGGAATATTCGTCTCCGGGTGCCTTCTATGAAATTGGCTCCCCGCTTCATTGGACCTTATCGTATTATACATAAGGTTAATCCTGTTTCTTATGCCTTAGGCCTGCCTAAGAATCTACGTATTCCTAATGTTTTTCACACCTCATTGTTGAAACCTTTCGTACGCAACCGCTATACCCGGCATACTCCTCCTCCCCCTCCTATCTCGGTGGAGGGTCATGAGGAGTTTGAAGTGTCTGCTGTTCTTGACTCTCGTTTCCTTAGGGGTCGACTTCAGTACTTGGTACATTGGAAGGGTTATGGACCTGAGGAGCACAGTTGGATTTCGGCTGATGCTGTCCATGCTCCCCGTCTTGTGCGCTCTTTCCATTCTCGTTTTCCTGCCAGGCCTGGTCCTACCCGCCCGGGGGGCGTGTCCTCAGGGGGGGGTACTGTAGCGTTACTTACCTTAACCGGGGGCCGGTCGCGGTCCTCTCTTCAAGCCGCGCGCGGTCCTGCGGCTGCACGAGCCGCGCGCGGCTCATCCGACTGCTTCAGATGGAAGGCGGGCAGTGACCGCGTGAAGCGGTCACGTGTCCCGCCTGAAACTAAGAGCGCGCCGCGAGTCTCGGGCGCGCTCTTAAAGAGACAGTGGGAGCCTAATTGCCAAAAGGCTCCCATTGGCTCCTGTCATACCACACTCCCTATACAATTACCTATGGGGGGTGTGGAAGTGACAGGAGCCAATCACTTTGGTTTAAAAGCTATTTAACTTACCTTTTTCCCTTAGCTCGTTGCCCTATCGTGGTTTCTGTTTCAGTTCCCTTTAGCGCTTGTGGTGTTCAGTTGTGTTTTCTCGTATTGACTTTGGCTTCGTATTCTGACTTCGTTTTCGCTTTATCCTTATCTGTACTGTTTGCCGGCTTGCTGTTTTCCGTGTACCAGACCCCGGCTTGTCCTAGTTTACGCTGTCTCTCTGTGCCCTTGACCTCGGTTTGTTCCTGGCTCTGTCTCCTCTCATATACGTCGAGTCCGGCCATTCTAAGGTCCGGTAGACGTATCTCTCCTCTGTATTTGCCTCTGTTTAGCTGGATCCTGCGTGTAGGGGTATATTCTCGTTACACTCATGTCTCCATAAATATAACAACATCTTACTGTATTCAAGCCAGAAGCTGTAGATTTGCATGCGGTTTGCCTAAAAAAACAAACACTCTGCTGACATAATCAGAAGCGGTAGACTGATCCAATCACAGTGCTTCCCCATAGGATTGGCTGAGACTGACAAGGAGGCAGATCAGGGGCAGAGCCAGCATGATTCAAACACAGCCCTGGCCAATCAGCATCTCTTCATAGAGATGAATTGAGTCAATGAATCTCTATGAGGAAAGTTCAGTGTCTGCATACAGAGGGAGGAGACACTGAATGTTTGGATGCATTTTAGGCAGCCATAACCCAGGAAGGATCTCTAACAGCTGTCTGAGGAGTTGCCAGTGAAGTTATCACTAGGCTGTAATATAAAGACTGTATTTTCTCTGAAAAGACAGTGTTTACAGCAAAAAGCCTGAAGGTAATAATTCTACTCACCAGAACAAATTCAATAAGCTGCAGTTGTTCTGGTGACTATAGTGTCCCTTTAACCCCTTAAGGAAACATGACATGTGTGACATGTCATGATTCCCTTTTATTCCAGAGCTTTGGTCCTTAAGGGGTTGAGCACAATAATTTATTCTAGAAAAAAATAACGTGTTTTGTATCATTTTAACATATTCCATATTTCAGTTAGCCTAAACAGAAGCAATTTTAGAAAGGCATTTTCAGTCTTAATATCAATGGTTTGTTTTTTTTTGCTTGTTTGTTTTTCAATATTTGTTTTAAACAAGGTTTACTGTTTTGAAGGAACTGCTGTATTTTTGATGTTGCAATAAGTAATTACCGATGTATCACAATCAGGTCTTATTGACATTATTTCTCATAGTTAATTTCCTTCTTGTCTTTGTGACACCATATTTATAACTATGTGTGTGTGTGTTTGTGTGTCAATTAATGTACACTCTTTTAGGGCCAGTACTAATAAAATATGTGTTTGGTAAGTGTAAGACTACACATTTAATCTTTTACAGCAAATTTGTTGTGCCAATAACACAAATGTTAATCTTAAAGGGACTCTCCAGTGCCAGGAAAACAAACCAGTTTTCCTGGCACTAGAGAATCCTACAGTGCCCCCCTCCCACACTCCACTCCCTGTGAGCGAACCCCAGAACATTGATTTTTGTGACCACAGTTACAAACAGCCTCCAGAGAGCCTATTCTACACCAGACCACTGGAGCCCGACTGCAGCCAGAGCTCCTCATCATCCTCATCTGGTTGTAAGTAGGGAATCTAGTATATTATTAGTGACACTGATCTCTAATTTACATCACATTACAGCTTAATGTAATAGTTCTGGTGTCTATAGCCTGTCCCTGCAGGCTTTTTAATGTAAACACACACACTGTGTGCAGCACTGGCATTGGTTCATATGGCAGAGACATATGGGTGAGTCACTGTGATGTCACATGGTGGGCAGCACATATTGGGGGGGGGAAAGAGGCCGGAAAATTTTTATTTTGCCTAGGGCGGCAAAAATCCTTGCACCGGCCCTGGTGGTGAGCTCCCCAGGCTCATCCAACATTGTAGATCTTTCTTCCATTTCCACAATGGCAGTAACAAAAATAAGGTGGGGTCCTGATGCCAGTGCTTCAGCTGGGGTTGCAGCATCCATTTGATTCTAAATCCATGTGGTTTGTTGCTGAACCGTATTGAGCACCCTCTCTCTGGTGATATTCCAGATTGGGTCCCTGTTGGAGATGATTTTGTGTTCTTTCAGGTTCCTCAAATTAAAATCCTCATTATATTTAAATTAAGTCGCCCCATGAATGGTTTCCCATAGTAATCCGGTGCCCTTAAAGTCATAATCATCAGAGATCTTATCTCTCAGTCTCAAGTGTTCCTCTGCAGTAACAGGTCTGTCAAACAAGGCAATTATTGCCTGCATCCACACCTGGAACTCAGATGCATGGCTGCTTTCTTCCTGAGATTCTCCACTTGAGCTAGTAAGGGGGATAAATTCTACCATTTATCACTAGATGTGAAACATAGAACCATAGAATGTGACGACAGATAAGAACTATTCGGCCCATCTAGTCTGTCCAATTTTCTAAATACTTTCATTAGCCCCTGGCCTGATCTTATAGTTAGGATAGCCTTATGCATATCCCACGCATGCTTAAACTCCTTTACTGTGTTAACCTCAACCACTTCAGCTGGAAGGCTATTCCATGCATCCACTACCTCTCAGTAAAGTAATACTTCCGAATATTATTTTTAAACATTTGCCCCTCTAATTTAAGACTATGTTCTCTTGTTGTGGAAGTTTTTCTTCTTTTAAATATAGTCTCCTCCTTTACTGTGTTGATTTTATTTATGTATTTAAATGTTTCTATCATATCTCCCCTGTCTTGTCTTTCCTCCAAGCTATACATGTTAAGTTCCTTTATAGAAACATAGAAGGAACATCATATAACAAAATTATATGTGAAATTATACAGGCACTCATAATAATACAATAGAATTTTTATAAAGAGGTGGGGAAGACAAAGACTAACAATGCCTGCATAAACCATTATATGCAAATCTACCTGCATATGTCAATTAACATTCCATTAACTTGCCTTGATATTCAGGAAGTGTGAGTAGCTGTTGCAACCAACAGGTGATGCTTTACAGGCCCCACAGCCAGACTGGGTATATTTGTGATACATTCCCCAAATTATACTACATTACTCACCCCTCACCAATAATGGTGACTTAAACATAAGAGTTACTAAGGACCTAAAGTCATCCAAAGACCTAAAGACAAATGCTCCCAGTGATGGTGATTACTGTCGTATTGCCATATGGGCACTAAATTTATTTGTTTCTATCTCCCTAGTGACGTTGTGCCTCAGGGGCTATTCAAGGATTGTATAGTAATGCATATTAAGTCCCTTTGTCTCTAGACACATTAAACTATAAATGTAAACTTGTGCTCATACAGCTGTTTGTTTGGCACAGCATTTATGGAAGTTGACCTTCACCTTTATTCTACCCTTAGAAGCTGTCAGTTTGGTAATGATTTCTCTTGTGAAATCGGATTTTTTTTTATTTTTTTTTTAATTAAAAGATCTCCTTGCTGCCCTACTATACAGCTTTTAGTAATACAACCTACAAAAATATGTATGTTTTATTCATCTTGCGACATACAAGTAACTGGAAATAATCAATATTATAAAGTATATATTGAATGTATGTATTCTGTACCGCAAAACAAAATGTAATTTAGTATTTTGGAGTTCAGCTATGCCCTAAGATTTGCAATGTGCCAAAAACTACAATTTAAATCCAAATCAAAACCAACATGATTCACCAGGCTCAACTTTAATTCAGTTCATATTGAACAAATTGTTAGGTCTCTAGAGAAAGTTTGCTTAGCTTTTTTAATATTAAATTAAAATCATCAGATATTTAGGGTAAAACAGAAAGCAAAGTTTTCATACACACACTCACTTTAATACATATGATATTTAAATACACTACAACATAAAATAAAAATCCTTGATTTTGTCAAATGGTCTTGATACATATATTGAGAAATCTGTGCAAATCAATTAATCCAAAGTGGTGATGAAGTACTATTTGTAAACATCATTAACGTTTCAAGCTTACAATAATTATTTCTTAAAAATGTATCAGGTAAAGCCATGGGCTATTTCTATCAATGCTTCAGTGAATCTAGCACCAAATAATTAAAATAAAAATTTGCTTTCGGAATATATGTCACCCCCTTATTATTTGTTAGGAACTAATGTGAAATGGAACTGTTTCTGGCCCTCAAACATATAATGGCTGACCTTGGAATGTAGTTAATATTCTACCTACCTTTCGTTTTGTCTACATATCCATTTACTCTGGGGTTTTTTTCTCTCAGGGGCTCATTCACTCTCTGTATGTGAGTGAGTGGGTGGAGGCTAAATTGTAATCCATGTGATCAGATTATTACCAGGAGCTGAATTGTCACTGGGCTCTCACCACTACCTAGAGTGAACCCTATCGCGAGGAACCTACAGTTAGTATGAATGGACTACTGTGACCTGCATTGCTGGTTATTAACACTGCAAATGATCAGTCCTGGGCATTTTTCTAAATAAAAGTTGCTTTCTGAAAAGAACACAGTTGGTGTGCTCCTGCGTCTGTAAAATATGTTAAAGTGATTCAAGAGGCTATGGCTGGTATCTGTACAGAGCCTTTGGTAGCAGTGTTTTATATTATATATTGCATTCTTTTGTTTTCATGAATATTTTAATCAATTCAAGCATAATAATCAAACTGATTTTTTTTTTTTAAATGACTAATTTACAGGATAATAGTAAAGGATTTCTGTAAGCACAATCTTTAAGTTAACATTTCTAACGTAACCAAAATTGAATTAATGGTTTGCATCTTTTAGAAACATTGAGAACATGCACACACACAAACACATATACACAGCATAATTATTTATTACTTATATTATTATTTGATTTTTTGCAATGTAATTGCTTAACAACCATATTAGTATTCTAAATAGGATATATTTAAGCCAAATTTATTGTATCAATTCAAACATGAGATTTTTATTAATAGAGGTTTTATCTGGCACATGTTAAAACAACCTAATCATTTAAATGGAATTCTACAGCATATGTAATGAAGCTGTTCATTTCCCAGCAGTGTTAGTCAATAGCGATGTTTATGGAGAAGGACATGCAAGGTAAGGAAGATCTCAGTTGAACTTTCCCTTGGGAATTCTTGAAAACTGGAGGGAGGCAATTATAGACGACCTTGTACTGGCCAGTTGTTATGTGTTGCTGAATCAATAGGTAAAATAACAGAAGTGTGCTGTGAAAATATTTAACTTCAATAACCAATGTCCACAAATTATATTGCGTGTTATAAAGGGGGTATATTCTAGAAAAAAAATAAAAAGCAGCACATAAAGTTATAACAACTATAATTGCTTCTATTTACCCTAATGAACCCAACAGGGCTTGAGCTAGTTTTAGCTCTTCTGCAAGGTCAGTGTACTTTAGTAAGCAAAAAATATACAGATATTAACAAATAAATAATGAAAATATAGGAATAACCATCTTAAGTAAACATTTAATATTCACAAAACTTAAATCTGAGTTTATGAAACATTTTAAAATAATTGTAATTTTTTAAAACAAACAAAACGCATTTGTACTGTTTATTAAAATTATACTCAATGACATTAAAACTCATTATAAAATTAAAAGAGCAATCATGTAAAAAAGTTTATTTTCACATTTGCCAATTCTATAAGAAGATTATACCATCTCACAGTTAAACATAACAATGAGTTCATCCCATCTGATTGTAATCTGAAACATTTAGCAGATGAAAATAATGCAAGATGGCCATTGTGTTAAAAGGAGGGAAATTACTTTAAAATCATGCATTTAAATGTTGCATTTTGATAAGTAAATAACAGGCATTGCTTAAATGCCTTTATATGCAAGCTATAGAAAATAAGAGTAGATAGGAGACATAATAGAAATGGTGAAAACACATTCGTGTGAAAAAATATTCAACCAAGAATACGTTCGTTGCATATATTTCCTGATCTTTATTAGCCATCTGGAATGCTACACTTAAAAATAAATAAAATGTGTTTATAGCAAGCCATCTATACCCATTGCTAGCACATTTGTATTTATCAATAAAATTGTCTTTAAAACTTAATTATGATACTCCGTTGCCCAGTGATTAAATAAAAAATTCATTATTGCTCCTAAAATGCACTCTTTAGGATTTAGAAATTGTCAGTAAATAAAAAATATATATTTGTTACACTTACCTTTATTAAAGGTACGCTCTAAACACCAAAACAACTTTAGCTTAACCCCTTAAGGACACATGACATGTGTGACATGTCATGATTTCCTTTTATTCCAGAAGTTTGGTCCTTAAGGGGTTAAAGAAGATGTTTTAGTGTTAGTGTAAAGATGTTATCTACACCTAGAATATGTCATGCCCCTGTAGTCTCACTGCTCAGTTCACTAAGAATGCAGCTTCACAATGAACGTAAAATGGATGCTGTCCAGGAGGTGGGAGGGTCTGGGAGGGAGGGTCTGCTGCTGATTGGCTGGAATGTGTCTGCTGACTGTGAGGTACAGGGTCAAAGTTTACTCAATGATGACATAGGGGCGGACTGAACAGCGCATATGTTCGCCGTCCGTGGCGAACAGTTCGGCGAACCGTTCGGGATATTACTAGTTATTACAGAACTTGTGGCTTTAGACAGCATTTTTAGAGCTTTCCAGGTTCATGCGTGTAAAGTTCATGCCTTCATAAGTAAGTTTCTCAGTTTCTTTGGCCTGCATGGGTTTTGGTCAAACAGACGCAATTGCAAAATTGCAAAATAGTTAATAAAGGGTTAGCCAGAGGGGACTAGTGAGCAGTTCCCAAGAATCTGATGGCACAAACACTCCAGGGGGTCTCTACAATCATACAAACACAAGGATTAGAGATGAGCAGACCTGGATGTTCAGGTTTGCCGGGTTCGGCCGAACTTCGGCAAAAAGTTCGAGTTCAGACTCTAACTTGACCCGAACTTGACCCTGAACCCGAACCCCATTGAAGTCAATGGGGACCTGACTTTTGGGCACTAAAATGGCTCTAAAAAAGTCCTGGAAAGGGCTAGAGGGCTGCAAAAGGAAGTAAAATGGGGGTAAGAGTAGGACAAGTGCCCTGCAAACAAATGTGGATAGGAAAATATAACGGCACCCCCAGGCATAAAAGGGGTTAAAAACCGTTTAGTAGATATTCCCTTCCACAAGCAGCTACTGAAAACACCAATCTGCCGAACAGGAAAACATACAAATTGTCCAAACAGCCGAACTGGAACCATACGAATGCTTTAAACAGCCGAATAGGAAAAACCCTACGAACGGTTTACACTCCTAGCAGTCAAACTGGAAACAGCATACAATAAATCCCCCCAAGAACGAGACAAGGCTCTGTGTTGGGGGTCAAGCAGTGGTCTGTTTAATCTGGGCTACCTGCCCGGTATTTATGCAGGTCTTCAACCAGGTGGACACTCCCATAGGGGACCTGGTGGAAGACTGGGACACAAAGTGTACACTGACCAATAGAAACAGTTTAACAGTCAACACTCCCACGGGTACATTATAATCCCTCCTCTCTATCCTGGAGATTATTGGGAAGTAATCCAATTATCTCCAATGACAGCGGCAAAACTCAATTGAACACATGGCAGTAAAAACACATAAAATATACAATGTTGCATCTAGAGCATAAAACATATACATTCAACATATCCCCAGATAGCTTAGATCTGAGCGCACATTATTACTGAATGGCGCTCAGATCATATACATACAGTTCAATCGCCATGGAGCCAAAGTCTTTCACATAGTCTTTCGGTATACGAATGGGCTCCATGGCATAGCTATCTGGGGTAGCATTGTTCACTCAAAGTACTCAAAGGCCCGGCATTCGTATGAATGAGTGTAGGAGAAGGGGGGTCTGCAGCTCAGTGGTGATCGTGAATATAATTGTCCATTTTCAGTTCCATAGTTTTGTAGTTGAACACCGCTGGCCGTTCGGCAGTTTAAAATGGCTGCTGCTACGTGTTCGGCTATATGAACAATGGCCACCCAGCATTTGTCAATTAAGCTGCGGTTAACCACAGCTTCTGGGAGGTAAATTACTGTCACACTCCATACCCAGGTGGTCCGGTCATTCGTCTGTTTGTTCGGTAGAATCAAGCTACCGAACACCCAGGCAGAAAGGCACGAACAAGCCTTTCTACAGGGAAAAATAAAGGTTTTTAACACGGGGCCATAGTCCAGAGGTAGCAGGCGAGCAACCTTCTCCAGAACATGGTGGAGAGGTTGGTTTTGCCACATCTCTCCCCTTTCCCCAAAAAACTAACAAGGTACCTGACCTCCTGTCAGTCAGTGCCTTGGTTAGTCCAGCAACCCACCCACAAAACATAGTTAGTAGTGCAGCTCACCCACAATGAATAGTTACTGCACCTGGGGAAATGTGTAGCTGGTCATTGTCCAGGAGCTTCACCACGGCTGTGTCGGGTACTGCTAGTCCAGGTCTGTGGGTTGCTGAGTTGGCAGAGACCAGCGGTACTCTGCCCCAGTGCCAGAGCTTCAGCTGGAGTAGCCTGGTTGGTGCTTAGCTAGGAAGAGGGGGTAGTATGCTCCTCTCCCTGGAACCGGTGCAACTGCGGGAGGGGAAGACCGACTGTCTCCCCTTCTGTTAAACAGTCCTGTTGCTGGGGGTCTGGACAGGCTGTCCCTACTCCCTGTAGTGTGGGCACAGAGACCACGGTCCCATCTGCGCCTATGGGGAGCTTAATGTCTCCCCTTGGTGGGCTAGGCTGCCGCTGGGGAGGGAGGACGAGGCTCTCCTCTCCCAGTATAAGACTCTGCCGCTGGGGAGCAGGACCGACTGTCTGCGCTCCCTGTAGTTTGGGCACAGAGACCACGGTCCCATCTGCACCGGTGGGGAGCTGATTGTCTCCCCTTTGTGGGCTAAGCTGCCGCTGGGCAGAGGGGGCAACAGGCTCCTTTCCCTTACACACTTTCAGCCGCTGGGGAGGGAGACTGACTGTCTCCACTCCCAATACATTGTCCTGCTGCTGGGGAGAGAGACCGACTGTCTCTGCTCCCTGTAGGACATTCTGCTGCTGGGGAAGGGAGACGGTGCTCTTCTCTCCCTGCAAGGGATACTGCCGCTGGGGAGGAGAGACGATGCTCTCCACTCCCTGCACTTCACACTGCTGCTCTCAATTCCCTGCAAATCAAGCTGCCGCTGGCGATCTGGGCCGACCGCCCAGCATCCCTGTAGCTCACCCTGCTGCTGGGGAGGGTCGTCGCTGCTCTCCTCTCCTTGTGGGGCCAGTGGAGAGACCCCAGTCCCATCTCTACTGGCCGGCTGGAGGTCCTCCCAGTACACCTCGACAATATCCTCCCAGCTGAAGGGATCTGGACCTGAGTCTGCCACGATGCTCTCCTGCTTGGTATCCTTGATGGAGTGGAAAAAATGTTTGTAATCCTGCTCCAGTTCCCACTCCAGGGTTGCGAGGTGTACCAAGTCTGCTACCACTTCGTGGGGGTCATCCCAGTCTTGCATACCCTCCCTCCAGTCAAAAATATCATCAAACCGGGTCTCTTCAGGGCTCCCAAAGTCAGGTTTTGTGCACGCCTCCCACAGCAAGCCAGGGCCATTAAACTCCTCTCCCTCTGGGTTATCGAACCATATACCACCAGTGCCTGGTAGGCATCCTCTAGCCATAGCTCCTGTCAAACCCGGTGTTCCAGCTCCTTTACCCATTGCTCCAGGGGCTGCTCTCTCAGGAAGGGCATCCGCAGTGCCAGTCGCATCTGCAATCGCGGTTCTTAACTGGGGAGACTCTCGCCCCGCTGGTACTGTACATTATCCAAGGCCTGGTACCAGATGCCTTTCCAGGTCCTCCTCCTCCTCGTATACTTAAAATAACATAAAATACTTAACAATTAAAAATAATAATCTTGAACTAGGAGGAGGAGGTGGATGTGGAGTAGGAGGTTGAGGAGGCGGTGACTGTGGCGGTGTAGGTGGAAGCGGCGGTTGAGGCGGAGGAGGTAGCCAACACTGTTTTTTGTTTGTTTGTTTTTTTTTTTTTTTTAATTGGGGTAGCCCCCAAAATATTGGGACATATAAAAAAAGAAAACAAAGAATAAGTGCACTTGAGTTTAACAATGGCTGGGTGAGGCCGGTATAAATGTCTATTCTGCACAAGGTACAGACAAGTCTGGTGTGATCCATGGCTGGTTTATTTTAATAAATGTGAGCTTGTCCACATTGGCTGTGGACAGGTGGCTGCGCTTGTCTGTGATAACGCCCCCTGCTGTGCTAAACACACGTTCACACAATACACGGGCTGCAGGGCAGGCCAGCACATCCAAGGCATAAAGGGCAAGCTCAGGCCATGTGCCCATTTTGGAGACCCAGAAGTTGAATGGGGCAGACCCCTCAGTTAGTACGTGTAGGCATGTGCACATGTACTGTTCCACCATGTTGCTGAAATGTTGCCTCCTGCTAAGATATTCCATATTAGCTGGTGGTGCTGGTTGTTGTGGCGTGATGACAAAGCTTTTCCACATTTCGGCCATGCTAACCCTGCCTTGTGAGGTGCTGGCGATGACCCAGCTGCATTGGCGACCTCTTCCTCCTCCTCTGTCTCTGCCTTGTGCTTCCACTAAGCCCCCAGTGTCAGTTGGGAATACCCTAAGCAGCGCGTCTACCAACGTGCGCTTGTAGTCGCGCATCTTCCGATCACGCTCCAGTGAGGGAATTAAGGACGGCACGTTGTCCTTGTAACAGGGATCCAGCAGGGTGGCCACCCAGTAATCAGCACAAGTTAGAATGTGGGCAACTCTGCAGTCGTTGCGCAGGCACTTTGGTGACTCTAAATAAACTCGGGCCGATCGCACCTCCCCGTGATGGCGACGACGCATTCCGATGTTTGCCCTATAAACTTTCGATGTTACTTTCTGTGCCTACCATGGTGACCACGGGTAACGGGGAATCAGGGTTCGATTTCGGAGAGGGAGCCTGAGAAACGGCTACCACATCCAAGGAAGGCAGCAGGCGCGCAAATTACCCACTCCCGACGCGGGGAGGTAGTGACGATAAATAACAATACAGGACTCTTTCGAGGCCCTGTAATTGGAATTAGTACACTTTAAATCCTTTAATGAGGATCTATTGGAGGGCAAGTCTGGAGCAGAGCGACTGACCCGTGCGTGCTGCAGCTGAAACTCCACTGTCACCTGCTGCTGCTCGCACAGTCTCTCCAGCATGTGTGAGGTGGAGTTCCACCTTGTGGGCACGTCGCATATGAGGCGGTGAGTAGGAAGGCTGAAGTTACGCTGCATCCCAGACAGGCGAGCAGCAGCAGGGTGAGAACGCCGAAAGCGCACCCAGCCACTACAGTGAAACTGTGAATGACTCATTAAATCAGTTATGGTTCCTTTGATCACTCCATCTGTTACTTGGATAACTGTGGTAATTCCAGAGCTAATACATGTCGACGAGCGCTAGGGTACGGCCGCTCCGCTTTTGCACCCTGCTCCCTCTTATGCTGTGCTGGTGCCTCTGTGCGACCACTGCCTCTTCCTCCAAACTGCACACGTCACTCGCATGACCTTCATTCCATGTGGGGTCTAGGACCTCATCATCCTCCACATCATCTTCCACCCACTCCTCAACCCTGCCCTCCTTGCCAGTCTGCACACTGCAGAAAGCCGCAGCAGTTGGCACCTGTGTTTTTCCAGCATGTAAAGTCTGCAAAGGACATATGGAAATTGTTTTAGAATTATATCCAGGCAATAGTTGTCCCTATAAACTGACCTTCAGTTGTGAGGGTATTGCCCCAGAATTGCAATATTGTTTAAGTACCTCTTAGCTATTGATAACTGGTTTAAATATAGCAGTTTGTTATCTGGTAGTTTCTAGTGTAGAAAATATCAGTCACTTACAACAAGTGTTGTAGGTGTGAAACAATATTACAAGTGACCGATGTAGTAAATTCGAATCAAAGTTCCATTTGCAAAAAAAAAATTCTCGCCCATCTTCTGTAGGTTATTGCATTTTTAAGATGTAGACTTATTGTATCACACTAGCCATGCACAAGTAGATGGTCTGGCACGTTGTTTTGGTGTTTGTTTTTAACTTTGTAGTTGTGTCTTTATACAATATAGAAATGCATATTAATGCTTCTGTATATGAAATCGATCACAATAACACTTATTTTTCACTTTTTAAAAAAGTCTTTAGACTTTTTTGAAAAGTGGTAACTAGCCAGTGTTGCACACATACACCAGATATGAAGTGCACACCCCAAATGTACTATTTAGTACCCCAAAAATTTGAATTTTTAAAACTGCGCTGTAACCACAGTATTTGACGGTTCTATTTGACTCTCAGATATGAAGTGCACCGCAGGCCGCAAATGTACTATTTAGCACCCAAAAAAATTAGAATTTTTAAAACTGCTATGTCACAGCAGTATTTGACGGTTCTATTTGACTCTCAGATAGGAAGTGCACACCCCAAATGTACTATTTAGCACCCAAAAAAATAGAATTTTTAAAACTGCGCTGTAACCACAGTATTTGACGGTTCTATTTGACTCTCAGATATGAAGTGCCCCAAATGTACTATTCAGCACCAAAAAGTTAGTTTTTTTAAACCAACAATGTAACAGTAGTATTTCAGGGTTTTATTGGACTGCAAGAAATGCAGTACGCAAATGCACTATTTAGCACCAAAAAAATTGCAGTTTTTAAAAATGCCTAGATGTTGCCCACTGAGCTACCAGAACAGGATTAAAGTAATGTGCCTGGCACACATGCAATTGCAAGTGCACTGCACTCTCTGTGGCACTGGGCTCAGGGCAGGGTACAAAAATGTAGTATAGCACCCACAAATATAATTGCTGTAGTTTGCAGATTAAACACCAGAATTCTTTCCTAATCTGTCCCTCACAGCTGCAGCATCCTCTCCCTACCCTAATAAAAGCTCATGTGACGTACGGCGCTACGTGACTCCAGCTTATATATAGAGGCTGGGTCATATGCTGCACTGGCCAATCACAGCCATGCCATTAGTAGGCATGGCTGTGATGGCTTCTAAGGGCACACGAGGCAAACACTTGTTGATTGGCTGCCCTGCATTAATTCGCCGAACACCGAACTCCAACCCGAACATACACTGAAATGTCCGTGTTCGGGTCCGAGGTGCAAAAACCGTAATGTTCGGTACGAACCCGAACTTTGCAGTTCGGGTTCGCTGAACTCTAATTATAGGTAATAAAGTCTACTTATGCATTTTTATCACTACTACTTTCCATAAAAAAATCCATTCTTTACAAACTTAATGTTCAATATTGCACAATCACTCTTATTCTTCTAATTAGAAATGAATGAGAATAATTAGTAAAATTAGTAAAATTAGCAATACTTGGCTTTAGACAGAAGAATTCATATATTGACTTAACAATAATACCATCAAACATGTAATGCACATGCAACTATGTAATTACATTTATAACTGAGCAGCAAATATTAAACTTAGCATAAATATATTATATTCCATTTTTATGTTAAAAATATTTAATTTACTGAATAGTTTTAAACAAAGTCAACACAAAGTACAATATCAATAAATTACAGTAAAGATCAAATGAAAAATAAGATGGCATCACACAGAGAAAATCTACACAGGGAGTCTGAATATTTTTATATACACTATATATAAATATGTGATGTATGTTTGATGATCAGTACTTTAGATGGCCCATTATCTACATTGTGGCTGTGCCTTGGGGGTCATTCAATGATATAAAGCACATAGAAGCAAAGAATAAATAGAATCAAACTGAATATTTGCCTTGGGATGGTTCTGAATGACATTTGTTACATTTGCTGTCTTTAGAACTATTGGGCAGCATTCACAAACTCAAATTCATTCACACTTTTATGTATTCTTCTTTTTGCCAGTTTGCTATAAGAAACATTTAGAATGTGGTTTTTCATGCATCTTAATCTGTATTTGAAGCATCTGTAAAATTGGATTCATATGGTTTTTAGAATATCTATCTGTGACAGACCGCCTGGCACCCCGACCGGGTACCTCCCTCAATCGCTGCTTCTTTGTACTTGTGAGCACCATAAGCACTGTACTGGAATGCCATAACCACCGTAAACCCCACGAACCGCCGCAGCTTGGTTAGGGTCTCTCTGTCCTCCACCCACCCTGGACCCAAGACCAGGATTCAGCTTCCAGTGGGTAGATCTCTCCTAGTCCAGAGAGTGTAGCAGGGACAGTTCTTATAAGAGCTAGTGATTATACTCAGGGGAGCATAGTGATATAGAATCCCCAGAGTGAATGTAGTTCTCCAATCCCCCAAACATGAGCCAAGACTTCATGAAGGGGTAAACAAATCTCAGTTTAATGAGAGCCCCACTTGGCCTTATATGACAATCCCCATTCAATGGGTACGCCCACATGGACCTGATGATAGACTGGTTTACAAAGTCACAGACCAATAACAATAAGGCTACAAGGCACGACACTCCCACACACAGCATACAATCCCTCCCCTCTGCCTGGGAGATAATCGAGTCACACACTGTATTAACCCAATTATCTCCAGGCAGAAAAAAACTGATTTCTATAAAAGCCCAAAAGTACCCCAAAACACATAATAACCCACATATTACATCCCCTCATAGCCCTGATCTGGGTGTCCAACATATCCAAGAATCACCCAGATCAGTTCATGGGTTCAGGAATTCTATGGAAGTGATTTATTTGACCGACCGCAGGCATGGTCCCATGCCCAAAACAGTTCTAGAGAATCAGGGCTTGTGGTCGGTCTAGTGCTGTAGTTTGTAAATGAACAAACTACCGAACAGAGTCAATAGTCTAACCCTGGAGCTTGTTCCCCTCATCCAGATGAATGATCTCACATAACAGTACCCTTCTAAGTTGAATAGAACCGAACGCAGGTGATGATGAAAGTCCAGCGGTGTTTGGGAGTTTCTGTATCTGATTTTAGTTCCATGAGATTTATGCACAAACACCGCGTTCATGTGAACAAGATGGCCTCCACCTCATGGTTGTCCATAGGCCACTCAGACGAACAATTAGAACACTGCAGTGAGAAATGTTCAAAGTTGTTAATAGGTGTTAACAAGCTCCAGGGTGGTCTCTGAAATTGGCCGATCAGTTTACTGTGAATTATATTCAGTCAGGTCCATAAATATTGGGACATCGACACAATTCTAATCTTTTTGAAATGAAACAAACAAGATGTGCTTTATCTGCAGACTTTCAGCTTTAATTTGAGGGTATTTACATCCAAATCAGGTGAACAGTGTAGGAATTACAACAGTTTGTATATGTGCCTCCTACTTTTTAAGGGACCAAAAGTAATGGGACAGATTAACAGTCATAAATCAAACTTTCACTTTTTAATACATGGTTGCAAATCCTTTGCAGTCAATTACAGCCTGAAGTCTGGAATGCATAGACATCACCAGACGTTGGGTTTCATCCCTGGTGATGCTCTGCCAGGCCTCTACTGCAACTGTCTTCAGTTCCTGCTTGTTCTTGGGGCATTTTCCTTTCAGTTTTGTCTTCATCAAGTGAAATGCATGCTCAATCGGATTCAGGTCAGGTGATTGACTTGGCCATTGCATAACTTTCCACTTCTTTCACTTAAAAAACTCTTTGGTTGCTTTTGCAGTATGCTTCGGGTCATTGTCCATCTGCACTGTGAAGTGCCGTCCAATGCGTTCTGAAGCATTTGGCTGAATATGAGCAGATAATATTGCCTGAAACACTTCAGAATTCATCCTGCTGCTTTTGTCAGCAGTCACATCATCAATAAATACAAGAGAACCAGTTCCATTGGCAGCCATACATGCCCACGCCATGACACTACCACCACCATGCTTCACTGATGAGATGGTATGCTTTGGATCATGAGCAGTTCCTTTCCTTCTCCATACTCTTCTCTTCCCATCACTCTGGTACAAGTTGATCTTGGTCTCATCTGTCCATAGGATGTTGTTCCAGAACTGTGAAGGATTTTTTAGATGTTGTTTGGCAAACTCTAATCTGGCCTTCCTGTTTTTGAGGCTCACCAATGGTTTAAATCTTGTGGTGAACCCTCTGTATTCACTCTGGTGAAGTCTTCTCTTGATTGTTGACTTTGACACACATACACATACCTCCTGGAGAGTGTTCTTGATCTGGCCAACTGTTGTGAAAGGTGTTTTCTTCACCAGGGAAAGCATTCTTCGGTCATCCACCACAGTTGTTTTCTGTGGTCTTCCGGGTCTTTTGGTGTTGCTGAGCTCACAGGTGCGTTTTTTCTTTTTAAGGATGTTCCAAACAGTTGAGAGTTGCCATCTCTCTGATGGGTTTGTTTTGTTGTTTCAGCCTAAATCATGCCTTGATTCACTGATAGTGACAGCTCTTTGGATCTCATATTGAGAGTTAACAGCAACAGATTCCAAATGCAAATAGCACATTTGAAATTAACTCTGGACCTTTTATCTGCTTCTTGTAAATGGGATAATGAGGGAATAACACACACCTGGCCATGGAACAGCTGAGCAGCCAATTGTCCCATTACTTTTGGTCCCTTGAAAAGTGGGAGGCACATATACAAACTGTTTTAATTCCTACACCGTTCACCTGATTTGGATGTAAATACCCTCAAATTAAAGCTGAAAGTCTGCAGTTAAAGCACATCTCATTTCATTTCAAATCCATTGTGTTGGTGTATAGAGCCAAAAAGATTAGAATTGTGTAGATTTCCCAATATTTATGGACTTGACTGTACATAGTATAAATTTTATGTATAGATATTGCTGTACACTTATAGGCACATTTTCCCTCTATCTGGTTTTCATATCAAGTGTGAAAAAGCAACAAATACAGACTAGATGTAAAAAAAAAAAAAAAATACAGCCAAATACATATAAATTATACAACATATCAAATATAAATATATAAATATAGATTTTTTTTTGTTACTACTTGTCATGGCTACACTAAGCAACTTACAAGTATAGGTCAGAAGTAAGACAGAAAGGACATATTACCGAATCTCAGTATGACTGCGTACAAAAAGAAAACTTGTAAACAGAATACTAGCCACAATCAAGATATCAGAAATATACGAATACAATAGAACTAGCCTGGTCAGGATTACAGAGATCAGGAAGGTCAATACACAAGTCAAAATTGAATAACCAGAAAATCAGAAAATATAGAACACATTTTACGAGAGACAAAGAGGAAACCATGCCAGTGCAAAGACTATAGGGCTCAAAATTTTAATTAAACAGTGAGGTGGACTCTGATTTGTCCATGTCACCCCTGCAATCCCAAAAATATGTGGGAATGGGGTTGCAGTGAGGATGTGGCAGTCCCAGATTCAGAAGCTGTGAGCAGGCAGTGTCCCTTTTCCGGTCAGAAGAGCCAGGAGCATTAGCCTCCTGATTGATATATTCTGAAAGTCCAGAAACAAGTGATGATTAGAAAGGCAGATGAGGAATGTAATGTGCGTCCAGCTGCTCAGAGTGCATGGCTCTCCAGCTCCCCCAGCAGAAACAAGAACACTTCCTGCTCACTTGATCCCTACTCCTCCAGATACAGCACTTAGGTCCATTTGGAGGTAAGGAGTACTGATTATTTTGTATATAATTGAAAATAGGTGTGTCTGTGTGCTGAATTGCTGTGTGTGTAAATAAAGTGTGACTTTATGTAAAGTGGTATGAGTTTGAGTGGCAGTGTGTGTGTTAGTGAGTGTGTGTAAGTGATACTGTATGTCAGTGAGAGTGTGTGTGTGTTAATGAGAATGTGTAAGTGACACTGTATGTCTGTAAGTGTGTGTTAGTGAGAGTGTGTAATTGGCACTGTGTATGTCAGTGAGTGTGTGTTAGCGAGAGTGTGTAAGTGGTACTGTGTATGTCAGTGAGTTTGTGTGCATGTGTGCATGTTAGTGAGAATGCGTAAGTGCCACTGTGTATGTCAGTAAGTGCGTGTTAGTGAGAGTGTGTAAGTGACACTATATGTCAGTGAGTGTGTGTTAGTGAGAGTGCATAAGTGCCACTGTGTATATCAGTGAGTGTGTTAGTGAGAGTGTGTAAGTGACACTATATGTCAGTGAGTGTGTGTTAGTGAGAGAGCGTAAGTGCCACTGTGTATATCAGTGAGTGTGTTAGTGAGAGTGTGTAAGTGACATTGTGTCTGTCAGTTAGTAGGTGTTAGTGAGAGTGTAAGTGACAGTGTGTGCATGTCAGTGAGAGTGTGTCTAATAGTGTGTGTGTTACCATGTAAAGAGATTCTAATATATGGAATTATATGAATAATGTATATGAATATAATTCTATATCAAACCTAATTTATTTTTTAACTTAAAGTTCACATGAATTGAATCCCATCATTATTATAAATTAAATTCCACCAAATGCATTGATGTATGTGCTAGGCAGTATAAGCATATGGATATAAATATTAAGCAATATACATGTATGGATATACAGTATCTCACAAAAGTGAGTACACTCCTCACATTTTTTGTAAATATTTTATTATATCTTTTCATGTGACAACACTGAAGAAATGACATTCTGCTACAATGTAAAGTAGTAAGTGGAAAGCCTGTATAACAGTGTGAATTTGCTGTTCCCTTAAAATAACACAACACACAGCCATTAATGTCTAAATACGTTGGCAAGAAAAGGAAGTACACCCCTAAGTAGAAATGTCCAAATTGGGCCCAAAGTGTCAATATTTTGTGTGGCCACCATTATTTTCCAGCACTGCCTTTTTTGGGAATGGAGTTCACCAGAGCTTCACAGGGTGCCACTGGAATCCTCTTCAACTCCTCCATGATGACATCACAGGGCTGGTGGATGTTAGAGACCCTCCCCCCCTTCCATTTGAGGATACCCCACAGATGCTCAATAGGTTTAGGTCTGGAGACATGCTTGGCCAGTCCATCACCTTCACCTTCTGCTTCTTTAGCAAGGCAGTGGTCATCTTGGAGCTGTGTTTGGGGTTGTTATCATGTTGGAATACTGCCCTGCGGCCCAGTCTCCGAAGGGAGGGGATCATGCTCTGCTTCAGTATGTTACAGTATATGTTGGAATTCATGGTTCCCTCAATGAACTATAGTTCCTCAGTGCCGGTAGCACTCATGCAGGCCCATACCATGACACTCTTTGTACTCCTCACCTAGTTGCCGCCACATACGCTTGACACCATCTGAACCAAATAAGTTTATCTTGGTCTCATCGGACCACAGGACTTTGTTCCAGTAATCCATGTCCTTAGTCTGCTTGTCTACAGCAAACTGTTTGCGGGCTTTCTTGTGCATCATCTTCAGAAGGGGCTTCCTTCTGGGATGACAGCCATGCAGACCAATTTAATGCAGTGTCCGGCGTATGGTCTGGGCACTGACAGGTTGACCCCCACCCCTTCAATCTCTGCAGCAATGCTGGCAGCACTCGTATGTCTATTTCCCAAAGACTATCTCTGGATATGACGCTTAGCACGTGCACCCTTTGGTTGACCATGGTGAGGCCTGTACTGAGTGGAACCTGTCCTGTGAAACCACTGTATGGTCTTGCCCACCGTGATGCAGCTCAGTTTCAGGGGTTTGACAATCTTCTTATAGCCTAGGCCATCTTTATGTAGAGCAACAATTCTTTTTTTCAGATTCTCAGAGAGTTCTTTGCCATGAAGTTCCATGTTGAACTCCCAGTGACCAGTATGAGTGAGTGTGAGAGCGATAACACCAAGTTTAACACACCTGCTCCCCATTCACACCTGAGTCCTTGTAACACTAACGAGTCACATGACTGGGGAGGGAACATGGCTAATTGGGCCCAATTTGGACATTTCCACTTAGGGGTGTACTCACTTTTGTTGCCAATGGTTTAGACATTAATGGCTGTGTGTGGAGTTATTTCCAGGAGACATCAAATTTACACTGTTATACAGTGTCATTTTCTTCAGTGTTGTCACATGAAAATATATATTTACAAAAATATGAGTGGTGTACTCACTTTTGTGAGATACTGTATGTATTGGGCAGCATGTGTCTATTTATATATGCATTAGGCAGTATGTGTGTATGGATGTATCTATTGGGCAGTATGAATATATGTATTAGACAGTGTGTGTGAATTTATTTAGTGAATAAACCTGTGAGAGAATGTAGTTGCATTTATGAGGGGGCAGCAAAATTGATTTTTAGCTAGCGCAAATCCTTGCACCGGCCTGCGTACCGCAACAGTACCCTCCCTTTAAGAAGCAGCAACTGAGTTGCATAGACCTAGATTATCAGAAGAAATGGTAATGAAATGAACATACAAGATGAAGTGAATGAAAAACAAAAACCCAACTACACTCCTCATGGCCATACCCATTCCAATGGATGAAATAATGGAGCACACCATAGGGAAAACAAAAGTCTAGTATTGACTAAACCTCAAAATCCTCCTGCTCCTCCACAATCACAGAAGCTGGATGGGAAGAACAGGCTTAGTTTACAATTATACACAAGGGGCTTGAGCAAACAGGTATTGTCATGATTCCATTTTCTCTCATCGGTATGTTCCAGTATCTCACAATGTACCTTTCGGGGGTGCTGTTGTAGGCTTCTGCACCCAAACTGAAGAGATCTACCCAGCTGGCCCTACCTTGCAATTATCTCTCTCCTATTGAGTTTAGATTTTCCTCTTCTTGTTTGCCAGTTCATTAATTTTGTTTTTGGTTTCGTCCCTGTATAACCGTCTGTGTTTCATTATTGCTGCTTTCCTGTTAACGTCAGTGTCCCAGAGCAAGCCGCATCCCTGTGCTACCTTCTGTGTTCCAGAGCTTGCTGTTATTCTGTTATCTTCAGTGTACCAGAGCAAGCTTCTAGTTCCAAAGCAAGCTGCTTTCCTGTACAAACCCTCGGTCTTGCAGAGCAAGCTGCTTTCCTGTGCAAACCATCAGTGTTGCAGAGCAAGCTACTTTCTTGTGCAAACCATCAGTAATCCAGAGCAATCAGCTTTCCTGTTTAAATTTATGGTGTTTCAGAACAAGCTGCCTTCTTGTCAAACTCTTGATGTTCCCAAGCAAGCTGCTTTCCTGTGCAAAGCAAACCCTTGGAGTTCCAGAACAAGCTGCTTTCATGTGGAAACTCTCAGTGTTCCAGAGCAAGGGCTACATGTATTCCTGAGCTTGCTGCCTTCTTATGTTCTTGAGCTTATTGCCATCTTGGGTTCCCTGTATCCAGAGACCATGATCCTCTCTCTTATACTGAGTTATCTGTTTTTGTTTTAGATTCTGTTGTGTTCCTTGTATATGATTTAATTGTTTTTACCTTGATTTGTTTGTGTTCTGGTTTTCTTGCTTTTTGGGTTCCACCCTAAAGTGGTTGCTGCTATAGTCAGCACCCCTTCCCAATCTGACCATGGTAGGTATATGTTGTCACATACAAAAAGATAAGTCCTGCGCTCACTCCCATCACTACTGGGCCGGCAGCAATGACTACAGTACACATCAGCCCCAATATATAGTAAAAAACAAAGAAAAGAAAAAGTTACCTGTGCACTCTCCTTAATCCCTATGTATATTTAGACAAATGGAGGTCATTTAGTTGCTCCAATGGCCATTGAAGGGAATGTCCGCCTGCCGACATCAAGGCAGACCCCCCCTAAAGCGGGTCCTACACTGACCCTTCAGCCTGCTTCCTTGAGCTTCTGGCAAAGATATCTCTAATGAGACAGAGAGGGGTATTTTTTATATACACCCCTATATACTTATTAACCCTTAATAGGGAACACATGGGATGGGCGGCAGCATTGTAACAAGGCTGTGTGATACAAAGTAAATACAAATACAAAAAGATAAGTCCTACGCTCACTCCCATTACTACTGGGCCGGCAGCAATGACTACAGTAGTTAATAAGTATATAGGGGTTTATATAAAAAATTACCCTCTCTGTCTCATTAGAGATATCTTTGCCAGAAGCTCAAGGAAGCAGACTGAAGGGTTAGTGTAGGACCCACGTTGGCAGGAGGACATTCCATACAATGGCCATTGGAGCAACTAAATGACCTCCATTTGTCTAAATATACATAGGGATTAAGGAGAGAGCACAGGTAGCATTTTCTTTTCTTTGGTTTTTACTATATGTTGTCACATACCTTTCATGGTACCCCTCCTTGATTGAGTACCTCCACCAAGTCAGCTTTTTAGCTGCTATCAGGGTTGCTGGAGAGCTTCAGAACCTGCCAGCAAATCTTCCCCCCGACCAAGTCACAGCTTTCTTCTTTCTGGCAAATTTTGTCTACTATGCATTTGCCTCTTCTATTCCCCATCCCAGTCAGGTATCAACAATACTACCTTTACAAAGGAAGTTGTGACTCACAGGCCTAGCTTCTTTTTTAACTTTTCCCAAGAATCAGGGACCAATGCAACCAGTCAACAGGTTTGAAGGCTTTGTTACTGGGATGCCTGAACAAACCACACAGAACACACAGTTTCCAATGAAACTAACACACAATGCTTTATTTTCACTCAGGAATAGCTCATATCTGCATTACATTAAACTTATGGCCATTCACTCAATCTAATACATAGAACCAAACAATATGGGGAAACATACAGGAACTCATAATAATACAATAACTTTTTTATAAACGGTGGGGAAGACAATAACAAACAAGAAATATGTCCCATGCCTGCTGAAACCATAATTTGTGAATCTACCTAAATATGCAAATTAACCAGCATTGCTATTCAGTGCATATAGCTGTTTCAGAATCTTTCCAACAAGCAGATGGCAAGTCCACCTAGATAACAGAAAGCATCAGCAGTACAGGAGAGCACACAAAATATTAAACAATGAATAATAAGAAAAACCCTGCACCTATAATGAGCACAGGTTGCCTTAAGCATAAGTGTCATCCAGTGACCTACATAAAGTGTCCGTCTTACGTTCCTGGTTATGGTGACATATCTTTCTCTCAAGGGTAGACCAACCTGGTTTTTGACCTCCAATTGGTCTGTGCCAATTGTTTGAGTTAAACTGGCAACTTCATTAAAATGGTGACCACAAAACAACAGTCTCAGTGTCAACAGTGAAATGGCATCTCTGGGATGTTGGCCTTCTAGACAGAGTTGCAAAAAAAAAAGTAATATCTCAGAACGGCTAATAAAAAGAACATATTAATCCACATTTAATATCTACAAACACTTGACAGTGGAAGATGAAAAACAAAAGGTGTTATGGACAGACAAATCTAAGTTTGTGTTGTATGGATTACAAAGAAGAACATTTGTGAGACCAAATGAGATGCTGGAGGAGTGCTTGATGACTAGCACTAATACAGCATTAGGTAGGGATGGATGAGAGCTATGTTTTTTAATTGGAACAGGCAGTATTTGGCCGTTAACGAGACATGAGCAATAAAGGAGAGGTTGGAATCAAAGAGAACATGAAGGCAGCGAGCCTATGAGTTAGAGTTGATGGTAGTGCCATTGAATTTGAGGGAACAGACACAGGAGTAGCAATACTTAAGGGAGAAAAGATGAGAAGCTCTGTTTTGGACAGGTTATGTTTTAAGAGTGTGAGCAGCCATCCAGATAGAATTAACAGAAAGGCTAAAAAGAGGTTAACCTACAAAAATGTAGCAATCACAACTGGAAGCTTGGAATGCAGAAATAGGAGTGGCAAGCAATCTTTATTGTAGCATCAAGTCAGTAAAAGCAGCACATCTGATACATTCCACCCTGTCAGTTGTGCTTGCTACATTATTTTGGCATGGCTTAGCCAACGATTAAGGTGGCTGCCTAACTGAAAAGCTTTGTGTGTTATTGAGCAGCAAAATCCACAACTGAAAGAAATTGTTCAAAAAAGCATCGCATTTCTCACATAATTGTATGTACTGCATGCTTTTTAAAATTAGAATTGACAATACTTATAGATACAGATTTCATCTGGTAATGCTAAAATGTAAAACTTGCACCTAAATAGGTATATCTGCACATATCCTTAGTAAGGGTTTGGTTAAGAGGTCAGCTGAAGTTAAGAAGTTATATGAATCAGCCTTGCATGGAAAAAAACAATGATCAGGCTTTTCCTTTTTACTCTACATGGGTAACGCGGCACTCTGAGGCATGCAGATTGTCATTTCTCTCATGCTACCTCTTGGCCTTAACATCAGAGAGATAGCTTCGGATCCTATTGCTCCCCAATTGGGGGCAAAATTTTTAGTGCCAGGTGCACGAGTTTCTGCAGAACTGGACCCCTCCCTGGAAATTACCTTTCCTTATCAATCATTATAATCAGCACTGCTTACAGAAGAGAAATGAAACAATGTTTATGTTTCTTTTCTTCATTTGCAATGTTTAACATGAATGTGTCTTGGCTGAACTGGATGTAATTTGCTAACTCTTTAATAAAAATTGAAAAGAAAAAATGCTAATACAAATTATAGATACCCTTTTTTCAAGAAATTAATGCACATTGCAGAAAGTGGCAGTTCCTATTTAACCCCTTAAGGACACATGACATGTGTGACATGTCATGATTCCCTTTTATTCCAGAAGTTTGGTCCTTAATTAAAGGAAGAACTTCAGTTGTTGTCTTTTTTACAGTTTTTGCTTTCTTTTCCATTATGACAGCCATTAGCACAAATACCACTTACATGCTATGACTATCTTTGTAGCTGTTACAATATAATGTATACAATAAATACTGTAATATGAACAGAGAGATTTTTTTTTTTCACCATCACCCCCATCATTATATAACAGGGAGCTTGTTCTGAAGATGTCCTTCTCTTGGCAATGAATTGTGCACGCTTCTACTGTATTCTCTTCTAGATCAATAACTCCTTGCTCTTATATGTCCCTGATTAGCTAATTTTTCCAAGTCCAATGAGTCCATCCCTATGTCTAGATGTAGTTGTATCCAAATGTTTCCTGATATATTCGTGCTGTTCATATGTACTCACCTTCAAATAAGGAAACTGCAAAAGTTGCAACAAAGTAAGTGTCCACACTGACTTCCCAGGCTTGATAGGTGAAATTTATATCCTGTATGAACCCGTAGCAATTATTTTCATTACGATAATATTATTGCTGAACAATGTGATATTTCCATGCTTTAAAGGAACACTATAGTCACCTAAATTACTTTAGCTAAATAAAGCAGTTTTAGTGTATAGATCATTCCCCTGCAATTTCACTGCTCAATTCACTGTCATTTAGGAGTTAAATCACTTTGTTTCTGTTTATGCAGCCCTAGCCACACCTCCCCTGGCTATGATTGACAGAGCCTGCATGAAAAAAAAAAACTGGTTTCACTTTCAAACAGATGTAATTTACCTTAAATAATTGTATCTCAATCTCTAAATTGAACTTTAATCACATACAGGAGGCTCTTGCAGGGTCTAGCAAGCTATTAACATAGCAGGGGATAAGAAAATCTTAATTAAACAGAACTTGCAATAATGAAAGCCTAAATAGGGCTCTCTTTACAGGAAGTGTTTATGGAAGGCTGTGCAAGTCACATGCAAGGAGGTGTGACTAGGGTTCATGAACAAAGGGATTTAACTCCTAAATGGCAGAGGATTGAGCAGTGAGGCTGCAGCGGCATGTTCTATACACCAAAACCACCTTTAAGAGATATGCAAATGTGAAGTTGAAAATGCAATATTCGAATGATAAAATTCTGTATAATGCAATCAGTTGAATTGTTAGGCTTATACTATGCAGGGAAAAGAAAACCTGCAAGCAATATTTTGTTTCACAATTGCTATTTACTAGATATTCCAAAAAAATTTAATACTTAATCCATAATACAAAAAAATGAAAGTTATTAAAATAGCATACATCAGAATAACATTTTGTAGAATCATGTCCAAAAAATACTTATCTTTTACAAACTGATAACCCATATTCTAACACATAAACAGAGAAACATATTACAATTTTACAAGTAAAAGCATGCTTTCTATTAAAGTCTACATCTCAGTATGATTATCAACAACAAGTTTGTTACTTGTACACGCAAATCACAAATTAGAAGTGAAACAATGTATAGGAAATAGCCTTATTTTGATCAAATACCAATCCACAATTACATGACAAAAGCAATTTTTTTTAAAAGCACAATGTTTATGCCCATGCGTCTGTAATATTTTATAGTGGTCATAATTCTAATGGAAAAATTAGAAAAAGAAGATTAAAGGATTTTGTCTCTACTGGCATTCAGAGATAAGTCTTTAAATACATGATTGGATCGCCTTAAAAGCAGCAGTCCATTAGCCAAATATTATAGGGAAAACAGTGTTGTTGAAATTTAAAATAATTTTAAAATATTTTGTCGTATTTCTAGGCTACATTTTTTGAAAATATAAGAAGTGTTAGGGCAAGTGCCATTTCCTTAACAAATATGTGCCTAACAAATGGAATATACATTCATATGTGAAAGTAGCATTCTGGAATAATACAATTAATTTGATTAATAAACTCATCTAACATAATGGTAGTTTGTCCCTGAAAGACAAAACATTTTTGTCATTTTTCTTGTGTGAGGTAAACTTTATCATTTAGTGCACCAACATTTATAGGCACCTTTTACAAAAACTTATGCAGTGCTGGTTAGAACCCTATTTGCTATGGGAGCAGTATGTATGAATGCTTTGCTGCATGGATTTAGCAAGATGCTATTGTCAAGATTAATTGCAATAGGACCTCAGAATGCAATAATAGCAATAATTGCAAAACCAAAGCAAAGTACCACTAGTGGCAAAGCAAAGATATGGTCAGGATAGCAAAAATACAGGCAACAAAGGGAACTAGCAAATAACACAGATGTAGCACTAAGGAAGCACAGTACAACAGAGCAAAGGAGGACTGGAAAAAACTGGAAATATAAAGGGAGAAAGAAAGGCATTCCCCCATGTCACAGACACTCTCCAAACAGGTCAAAACCCCTTTGCCCTTTGAAGGCGTACCTAGAGAGGTGGACCTCTGCCAGCCTAAGCAGCATCAGAGTTGGTGTGCACGCCAAAGCATGAACACTTTCAGCACTTATAATTGTGCCACACATGCAACTGTTGAGGAGTACTGGCTGGAGCAGCACCAAGCTGAGAAAGGGGAGAGATATGAAAAGGGAATGTAAGGTAAGCTGCGAAGATCTGGCAGCAATAAACAAACAGATACACCACTCTATTTTTACTTGTTTAGGAGTCATCTAATATTTATGATAATCACAGCAAGATCATTACACAAAAAATGAACAATAGTTTCTCACTTATTGTTATATATATCTCGACCTTACTGCAGTTCATCATCGTAACCGACTTGAGTGGGCAAATTCTCACATTCGATTGCATCTGGCACTTTGGAGAGGTGTTCTCTTTAAGGGTGAACCCAGTTTCCACTGTACAGGGCAGATGGCAGACAATGTATATATGACATCGTGTGGGTGAGTGTTTTGCTGATATCAACATTGTGGATCAAGTGGCCCATGGTGATGGTGGGGTTATGGTTTCGGCAGGTGTATGTTATGCAAACCGATTTTTGCAGGAGCTGTCCGGTTTAGACATTTCCACTTAGGGGTGTACTCACTTTTGTTGCCAATGGTTTAGAAATTAATGGCTGTGTGTTGAGTTATTTTTATGGGACAGCAAATTTACACTGTTATACAGGCTGTACACTTATTACTTTACATTGTAACAGAGTGCCATTTCTTCAGTGTTGTCACATGAAAAAATATAATAAAATATTTACAAAAATGTGAGGGGTGTACTCACTTTTGTGAGATACTGTATATATATAGAAGGCGTATGCCTGAAGTTGTGGGAGGGATTTAAGGCCTATATAACTCAGTAAACCCCTAGCTTATCTGTCTTCATCGATTCCGGAAATTTGCCTTCACTTCCGGTTCACGCAGACCTCTGATGTCATTTTGCCGTGACGCGCCTAAACGACGGTCAGGAACTTCCACGCAAAGATTCGTGAGTAGAACACACGAACGGGACCCAGTCGGCAAGTTTCTACCTCAACTGTAAGTCTTCTCAATAACCAAACATAGGCTCATTCGTGTAAACTTCCTTTCATGCAATTAGTCATTCGGGTAAGATAACGTTCGTGAGAAACCAACAGTTTCAATAGTCGGGAAGCGTTCGGATAATCCATTTCGGCAATCTAATTCTAATACCAGCTCTATTCGTATGTTTCATTTGTTTAAACCTGTACTCTGTTTAGCTAAATCTTTCGTATTAAATAGCTACAGTTCACATATACCACTCATCAAGTTACAAAGCATATTTGCTTTCATTTTACAATACATGTGGAATTCTGATACAGTAATGGAACGCCTGTTTTACAAGCTAGAAAAAATATTGAGTTGTATTACATAAAGATCACATAAACCATTTAGATTCTTTGTTTCTTTTAACAAATAATTGTTTAGTGTATTGGTGAAAGACTCTCTTTTTCAACCTAATTTTCTTAAGGGCAAATCTAAGATGTTATGCAGTATTGATATGATTTGTGGCTCAAACATGTTTTATTTTATGCATTTTTTTTAACCTGTATATCTGCTCTCAAGTTGTTGCTAATGTATTAAGTCATGGGGGTTTATCTGGTGAAATTACTCTCCTTTCGTTTCTAGGGATAAAAAACTTGCGGAAAACTTTGCTATCAATTACGCTGAGTCACACAAGTACGGTTCGGTTAGTAATAATCCCTTTCATTTAAGATGTTTTTTCCCTTCTTCCTTTCTTTCTTCACTCCTCTAAACTAATAAACATTGTTTCAACAGCAGGTTTCTAAGTATTCAGAACTAGAGCCAAGTCACCAAATCGTATTAACATGGGCACAATTTAGTCACAAACTTTATACATTTAATAAGTTTAAACTTTAGAAAAAAAAAAAAAAAAGTTAATCTAATTTATACTCGGACCCGTCAGAGTTTAAAAAACTAATCAAACTGCTACCTATTTTGTTGTTTCTCTTCTCCTTCTCTCCCCCTCTTCCTGCGTCCATTCTGGGGGTGCCAGCCTGAGTAAAGCCGCCCGGTTTAATACAGACACAAATAGCTCCTTAGGTCATTTCAAGTACTCATCACAAATTCACGTACAGATAAGGATAACGAGCATTTCAAGCAATACGTCCAGTCTCGCATTTTATTGTCCCTTCCAGTTTAGACGTGGCTGGCTGTCAGGGTCTTAGAAGCCCAATAGCGGTAGTCTCCTCACGGCTTCTTCGCCTTAGGTTAGTGGTCCCGCGAGGCCAACACCCATGCTCAATTCGGAGGTACTACGCCCCTCTGGCCAAATCATAGATAGCCGCCTCACATGTGGTATAGAGATGGCCTCACCTGTCACCCCCATTTTATCTTATGCTTACTACTCACCGAGAGGCCAACACCCCGCCACAACGTTCGGTGGCCACGAAATCCCCTCACACCAAATCATAGGTAGAGCAGGGCCTCACCAGTCACCAACCTAGTGTAATTGCTTCGTCACAGAGCGGCACCAGCTAGCCAGCCAGCAGACAAAAAAAAAAAATTCCCTAACCTGAACATTTCCTCTCACGCCCATAGCAGGTCTAACGTTTCAGTATGAGACGATGAGCTATCGCTTGCCAGCACCCCATCGAGGTCTAGCGCTCAGCCAAGACAGTGCAGTACAACATCCAGTTACAGACCCTGGACTGTTCCAAAAATTACAGCCGAACTGAATAGAAGAAACATTCCCTTTCCGGCTACAGCCAGGAAAGCTGAACTTTTCCGTTTACTAAACACCCAAAACACTGAGGAAACACCAGGCCCTAGTTCTGAATGTACAATACTAAAAAGTTCCCTGAACAAAACAGAACTATGGAGTATGATGACCTCTTTGGTAGCTTCTGTAGCTACTATAAACAACAGGTTAGATAACCTGGAAGCCACTAGTCAAACTAGCATTCCAGAAGTACAAATTCCTCCAGGACAACTCGAAACAAGCTCAGGAGGTAACTCCACTCCTATTCCTGCCAAAAGAATGAATATTATTAACCCAGTACATCTGATTCCACAAAATCTAAAACGTGACTTACTAGAAGGGAAAGATGTTAATCTAGCTTCCCTCCTCATTGCCTCACAGGATATAATCGAAAATAGGTCTTACAATTTCGATGATATATCCATGGTAATGAAATCTAGAGATCCTAGGCTTAATAAAAAGCTAAATATTCCTGAATTTGAGCTAGCTTTTGGGTTATATAGGGATGTAATTTGCTCTTCCTCCCCACATCGTAGAGAAGAGCTAGATCTATATCTGCACAAGCTGGTGGAACTAGCTTACAAATATGGCGGTTACGCGTTCTACGACTACCATAAGTCCTTTTTGGCCAGATCAGCCGCGTCACTGGCTCAGTACAACACTCCTACTGACTGGAGTCAGTTGGACACAGAATTATTCTGTAGACATTTTGCGGGGCTTAAAACACCAGCATGTGCAATATGTTCTTCAGATTCTCATACAGCAAATTTTTGTCCCAGTAATATAGATGGTCCATCTACTAGTAACACCAATCCAGACTATCTTGCTAACACAACTCGGAGGGAAGTGAAAGACAAGTTAGGGAGGCCTATAGTGTTTCTTGACAAAGCACAAGTTTGCAATAACTTCAATGGGGGGGGGGGGGTGTAGTTATAGCGCTTGTAGACTGCTCCACGTTTGCTCAATCTGTTTTAGAGCACACGCAAAAACTATGTGTACAAACAAACTGTTCCCTAAGAAAGCAATGACCCCAATAAACATACCCAATTTAAAACGTTACTTGACTGAACATCCTTCTTCACAACTGGTTGACTTTCCATCTCTGGTTTCACTAGAGGGTTTCATACAGGTTTAGTAGCACTCCCTTCAGGCATACTCCCCCCCTTGTCACTCTCTTCTCCTGTCCCCCTCTCCCTGTCAATCTCTTTCTCTCCCCCATCCAGGTGGGCCCTCTTTTTTACAGGCCTAACCTCTCGTCGGTTTCGCCACACTTCAACCGACTCTTGTTTATCAAAACAACACTCCCTTTAAGTATACGCCCCTCATAATCCCGTACACAAATATATATATATATATATATATATATATATATATATGAAGAGGATTCTTGGCACTCACCCTTAATTTTTCAAAGAATAATGCAATATTGCCTGGGTGCAATCCTCAGCGTTTAAATATAACAAAAATCAATATAAAAGGAGCACTCACAGGTCTTCATATGAATATTAATTTATTCCAAGGTGCAAGTTACATGTGCAATCGACGTTTTGACCCTCACAGGGTCTTCTTCAAGATCACAGGTCTTCATATGAATATTAATTTATTCCAAGGTGCAAGTTACATGTGCAATCGACGTTTCGACCCTCACAGGGTCTTCTTCAAGATCTTGAAGAAGACCCTGTGAGGGTCGAAACGTCGATTGCACATGTAACTTGCACCTTGGAATAAATTAATATTCATATGAAGACCTGTGAGTGCTCCTTTTATATTGATTTTTGTTATATATATATATATATATATGTTGAAGGCCGTAAGGCCTGTATTTGTGGGAGGAGTTAGCGTTCCTATATAAACGCTACTCCCCCCTTCCTACCTTGCTGTACGCACGATTTTCACCTGGCCTGCTCGCCTCCCTCTCAACTTCCGGGTCCGCGACTGCATTTCCAGTCCCGTCATTCCTCGCGGTCCTCCCGCCAACCTTCATTCACACAGACGCTCGCAACGCACCAGGTAATTGGTGAGAATAGCCACGTTCGGGCTATTCCCGCCGTTCAACCTATTTTCTCCTTAACTATACATACAAACATATGAGACATATTTTTTTAGTTTATTTGAACACTGATTAATTTCTCCCATTTTTTTTTCTCTCCCCTATTTTACAGCTGTCCTCACTTGTTGTTATTATTTATATGTTCCATGCTCTATGCAAGCTTAGATCTGGGGGTAAAGTTACTGCCAAAAGTACATACTGATTTTACTCATTTTATTATTTTCTGTTTATGGTTTCACTTCCAAATGTCCTGCTTGTATACACTGAGATCGAGATTTATTCTGTTGATTATACCGTTGGTGCCAGGTGTTAACAGGAGGAGTTAAATTAAACAAACCCAAAATCCCAGACTCTTAATGCTCAGTTCAGCAGTAATAAATATCACAGTAATACTGGCTATGTTTTCAATTCGGCAGATTATCCGTTCTCTCATTAATTTGTATAAATTGCTGCAAACTAGAGCATTAACCTCCCAGCTGCCATTCCTTTAACCCTTTACTGGGCATGAATAACCAAATCCTCAAAGCCTTGTTATGGAGCTGCTTGCTAATTACAGATCACTGGGTGCCTTATTGGGTATCTGAAAGTTAAATGGTTCCTCTACATAACACAATTATAAAATCCACTAAGTATGTGACATAATGCAATTACTATGTTGGCTGGAGAGCATTCCTTTTTAAATTTTGCTTAACATCACGTCCTGTTTTCAGGTTTGTTAAAGGTTTATCTACAATTGGTGCATCCCAGTGACATTACTCAATGTCTGACATTGCACTGTATATTGATTGTTCAAATATATTATTTTTTGTATCATCTTAGTGATATTTTGCAAAGGAACAATACTACCTCTAACTCCTGGCACACAAGTTCCTTTCCTCCCAAAGGCATTTACTACAACCCGGTCATTACTCCCATAGGTTCCGTGCTTTTCAGGTACTAATCTATCCTAATTTACGTCTCTATTTACTGCCTGCAAGACCACGCATCATTATAAGGGGTTCTTAACATATAGGGGGTTTGATTTCTCACCTTGCCTCGTCAGGCCACGGCTCCACACTACTACTCGTCATGTGGTACCAACATCTCACTATCTTGCTATAACCATCCTAGACTCCCTTAACTCCTTTTATTTCTTCACCATTGTCATCCATTAAACCCTACCACACTTTAGCACAATATCTTCAAGGATAACCTTATAGGGGAGTTTAGTTACTATCCTTAGTCTCTTCAGCACACTCAGGATCTATGATTATAATTCTATAGGCAATATCACAAAATTCACTAAGTAGATATTACCTACTATCTTCTACTAGTACAACCAACTGTGTTGCCCTTCTACATGTCAGCGTAATCTGATGCTGTTTAGAAGTCACTTATATTTTAGGGTTGTCCTTTCCTTTTTTAAACTGCACCTTGATTTCATGTCCAAGACAGCATTCTATCACCAGCCAATTACTGGCTTGTTTTGTCTACAAGTTCCAATCAGGTACAAATACTTTTTGTTCATTTACTGCCTCATCAAGGCCACAAATTCACACGTTTGGGTATTGGGGTACGGGGGCTTGAGTTCCCGCCTTGCCTCGTCAGGCCACAGCTCTACTCGATAACTTGCTATACGTTTACTCAAACTCGCTATCTATGGACAGTCGTCCTGTTTCATACAAGACTCACTCTTATCACCCTCCTTTCCCCCTCTGATACTATCATGCTTTTCTTGGCACAAGGCCTTCCTGAAAATCTCCCTTCAGGGTTATATAGATGCTATCCTGAGTTTCTTCAGTACCCTCATGGGTCTATGGTTACTATGCTATTATCCACATCTCCAACAACTACACTGGGTTGCTCATATTTTTCTCTCTCTTCTATCCCATGTCCACAGTTCCTCCTCTTCTTATCTTTTTTTTTTTCCTCCCTGTAATATGAACCTCACGGTTCCTATCAACCTCGACTCGGTTTGCTTCATACGTTACGTTCCACACTCATCAAGCCCCGTCTAGGGTTAGAGAACTGGCTGTTTAGGGTTAGGTTGCTGGCCTTAGTTGTACTATGGATCTCGTCCCGCGAGGCCAACTCCCCAATCTCAACATGGAGATTTTGCCCCTCGGCCCAAATCATAGTTAGAGCCTCGCATTAGCCCACCTATCGAGTTCATAGCAAGGGCCTCACCTGACACGGCCACACGTATTTGGATCTTTTACTGTCACAGAGAGGCCAACACCCCGCCACCACGCTAGTGGAACGAGCCCCACGCCCAAAAAATAGATAGAGCCTCTCACCAGCCGCTTGGCAACTATCAGGGCCTCACCTGTCACTGGGTAGAGAGCTTTTCGCTTGGCACTAGTTAGCCAGCCAGTTCTACGCTTATTCAACTGTTTTGTTATTAATCAATTCTTTGTTGTTGTGATGTTCCCAAAAAGGTAATATGGGAGACGAACCATTTGTCCCTTGTACGACTACTGAATCGAACCCGGAGGATTCTGTGTTGGGGATCGGCTCACAATGAGAAATTTCTGCCATAATAGGAAGTCTAAACATCATTCTGGCCAATCTTCAGCCCTTCAACGATAGACTATCCATGTTAGAGAACACCAGCCCGGCTCGTATAGGCCCTCCACACACGCTCATCCCTTACACCCTGCAGAGTTGGCCCCCCGCATCACCTTTCACACCCCCTCATGATCTGGGTACTCACCCGCTTATTTGCAATGATTTTAACTTGGGCATATGTAGGTCTGCCAACTGTGGGTTACTTCACGTATGTGCTATATGCCTCGGGACTCATGTCAAGACCGTCTGCCCATACATGTTGTATCGAAGATCATGAGTTCAGAACTTTCAGATTTAATGTTGTCGGGGGTCACTTCCATCCAGCACTTAGTGGTATATTCATTACACAGGTTCTACAATAGGTGGGGATAACTCTCACTGTGCACCCTAAATGTCCATATCTCCTCAGCTAATCATGTATTATTTAATGTGTGCCACAGGCTATACTAATAAACATCGCCTCAGCATTATTCTATCTGCTCCGCTTTCAGTCGCATCCTCTGCCTTAAATATCATCACCCAATTCTCTCAATACTATATCACTAGGGATTGTAGCCATTATGGACAAGCGTAACTACTTGGCCTAGCAGGACAGAGATCTAGAACTCCTCCTATTGTAATACCGTCCTTAGTCGAGCTTACCGATAGGGGCAGCCGCATTAACGGACAGACCCCTAGTCAAGCAGGCCAGTTGAAGGTTAGGCAGACTGCATGGCGGTCTGCAACATATTCAATACAATCATTCACCTTCTTAACCTTTGGGTAGATGGTTCGCAGACTGTTTGACAGAAACAGGGTTAGAAGGTCCCTCGGCATGGCAGTCCTGGTCAGGTAGGGGGAGTCACTAGAGCTCGGAATTGGGTTTATGAGTTCATCCGCCTGGTTCCAACCAACTCCCAATTTGTACAGTTAAACCACTATCCTGGGTGGCAGCATCCACATAACTATTAGGGATTCCTGGTCAAGAGTCACCCAACTTACAACACACGATTCCTTGTCATCATCCAGTTACTTTCTGCATTTCATAATCTACATTTTAACATCCTCATTCGGTCGCCCGGCTATTGGGACTCGACAAGTTATCACCTATAGCGTTTTCGATTGCATGAAAAATACGTACGACAGAACGTGACATTCTTTCAAGACTCAGTGGAACACAACATTCACAGGCATACCGTACAATTGTAGTCTATTCTGCTTTTTGCCACCTTTTATTCAAACCTTCATACAACATTATCGCACTATACTAAACTGACATACACTAAGACGTTCTGACAAGCCTTTCAAACCATACCCCATCTTAACATAAGATATCAAGGTATAAATAATTGGTTTATCACTCTACAGTAATGTACATCCACAGATGGGAATTTCGGGCAGTATCAGACTCCCTAAACAGCATCCGCACCACACAACCAGGTCTTAAACCTCTGTGCCTTCAACCTTTCAAGGGTTCCAGAACCCTACAACTCCACGATCACAGCTAATCAGACTGGCAAATCATGTCTTCTCAAGGAAGATTTAAGAAGGTATCTAGAAAATTGGGCAGAATAGATGGGCCGAATGGTTCTTATCTGCCGTCACATTCTATGTTTCTATGTTTCAGACACTACCTCATATATCCAAATATAGGTATTGGAAAATGCACTCTATCCCTTGTCCTGGAATCCTGTGTGCAATGAACTGGATAAGCCCCAGTACCAAAGCGACCAAATGTTTTTGGTGCTTGGGTCCAATAAAAAGTGCCTAATTGGTGGAACACCTTGGAGTGCCTGGATTTCTTTTCTACATTTATATCAGACACTACCTCATGTCACTCCAACATTCAAACCAGACAATCAAGACACTTGATCTACTAATCATTCCCTAACTACTTCTTAATGCGGTTCTACATTCATACTCCTGGCATTAGATTAGGTTGGGACCACTGGCTCCTATTTAGAACATCCTTTCAATAAGCACGGCATCCAGTAGCAGTACGCCAGTACACATAATTAGAGTCACTAGAATTAGCTACATTATACAGGAACATTCCTAACGGATAAGAAGTAAGTCAAACAAATCTTATGTGATAATTATATTGCAATAAGTGTGTTTTTCTTGCATTTTCTTTTGCCCTCTTTTACAGGCCTATCCCCTCTGTCAGTTCCGGCACACAAAGCCGACTTAATTCCAATCACAAGGTATTTCACAATACAATATTAACCGACCACAAGTTTAAGGCCGTAAGGCCTGTATTTTCTGGGAGGAGTTAGCGTTCCTATATAAAAGCTACTTCCCCCTTCCTACCTTGCCGTACGCACGCTCTTCACCCCACCCACCTCTCCCTCTTATACAATTAATTCGGGGAGCCCTCTTTTACAGGCCTACCCCTACGTCGGTTCCGGCACACCACGTCGACTTAATGACAATCACAAGGTATTTCACAATACGATATTAACTGACCACAAATATATATATACATATATAAAACAATTGGATATATATATAATAATAGTTTTGTTTCAGACCTGAGGAAGTCATGACATTCCTGGCAACAGAAAAAAAATGGGGAAATAGCAATATAGTTTACCATGATGGCAATGTCCTAGTAACATATGTTACATATGGATCTACTGTATAAAATTGCAAATTGGCCAAATTTGGGCCAATCAGATGACCGACCAAAATTGAAGATTATGCTAGCTTTAGTGTACTAAAAATCTTGATTTTAATAATGACAGGAGGTGAATATCCCCCCCATCAATGTTCTCTTGTTTTTCTCTCCCTCCCTGTATTTTGTTATTTATGTTGCGTCTACCTTCTGATTAGTTAGAGGAGTCTGATTTGGTACGCCGTGAAAGCTGAAAAGTAACAGCCTTTGGGCAAAACACGAATGCAACTGTGTCAAATGCCTGAGACCCAGCAAAAGGACACTAAGCAGAGAAGAAAGGTAAACTTGCCTGTAAGCTGGCATAGTGCAACATAAGCATCAAGAGAGTTGGCTTAAAACAGAAACACATACTTAAATAAACTTAAATAACACCAGACAAGATGAAGGTATCTTGGCAGAGGTGTGTATGTTAGTAAGAGTCTCAGTTCCCTCTCAACCTATGCCCTTCAGGGGTAGATCTTGCCTATGCTGTTGTGGAGTGGTTGTTAGCCAGAATATCCCAAATGGAAGCCTAGGTGTCATGTTGCTGAGATGTTGTAGCTTGTAAAGTCATTCATTCGCCCTTCTGGTAGTTCAGAATCTGGGTTGTGTGAGAGCAGGCCCAATAAAATATTGCACCTGATCACCACCTCACCAACCTGATGCAACCTGACTGAGCATGTCTGGACTTTGTCCCTCTGCTCTGTCTCGAGTGTGAGAGCTTGAGGAGTGGCCGCAGTTTGGATTCGAGCTGCCAGCTAACTTAAGAAGAAGTTGAAGGTCCATTTCACCTTAGCCATGACATCTGACTCCCAAGAATGAGTCAGGTGAGCACAGAGCAGCTGCAATTTTACTTACCACTCTGGGGCTGAACACCCTCAGGATGGTGTAAGGACCTCTTGGGTGTGGACTGGGATCACCCCCAATGGTCCAAAAGGGGAGAGGAAGGGCACCAGCCAGTGCTTGAGTCGGCATAGGTTGTTCCAGGTGGGAGGTTGGCTGCCATTCCTCTTCTCGATGGGCACCAGGCCACAGTATGCTTGAAGCAGTCCAAGGCTGTGTCCACCAAAAATAGTGTTTGCTACTTATAAATGAGTAAGGCCCAGTCTAGAAGTGCTCTGGTAATGATTCATAGTGTATAAGGGTCCAATAGTAACCCCCAAAAATCATGTTTTTTCCTGTATCTGCCAGGAGCTCTTGCAGAACACATCTTGTCGACATGGCACCTGGCCTCTGCCCCCTATTTTCTATATTTTACATTTATATTTGGATATATATATATTAACATTTTGCCTTGCTTAATTCATCCCTGAATATGTTCCTAACTGTGGTCTTTTTTTTCAAAGAGCATCCATTTTTAAGAATACAGATTAAGAACACCAACCAATGTGTTGGGCACATACACTTCCAAAACATATATAATACAATTAGTGATGACCAAAGCCATATTTTTTCCTTTAAAGTTCAGTCTTTGACAATCACAGTGAGACTAGGCTATTGTTGGACTTCTCAACTAATTATGCTGGCTTCAAGTAGCTTTTCAAGGCTGCTTAAGACATCTAATTTCCATGGCACCATATCAGAGCATACCAATTGACTATAGCCATGGAGAATCATTGGTGGAAAACAGAAGCAAATCACAAGCTGTTGCAGTATTCAGAAGCCTATCAGCATTTAGTGCAGAACTGCATGCTGTCTCTGTTTCCATTACATGCAATATTCAGCTGGATTCACTTAGCAGAGTAAGAGCTTTCTTTCCATTGTGAATAGAAATTACTGCATTTGAAGTCTATGGAAAATTGTTGAACATTTACTGCAGAGTTAAAACCAAGTTCTGTAAAGTCCCAAACAAAACTGGATCATGTGGAAACCACAAATAATTAATTATAACAATCAAATTTGAAAGATGTTAGTGATAATACAGGGGACCTCCTCAAACAATAGCCTTTGCTAGGACGTAGATAGTTATGGTACGTACAATTGTTTTATTAAGCCAGAGTTTTGAAGGTTCAATGATGATATATTTCAAGAAAATAAAATGCAGATGTTACAATAGAATTTACAAGAGCATTAAGCTATGAAATTATACAAGGCTTTAGATTAGTTTTTAAGTTCCTATTCCAAATGGTTTTAGTTCTAATGTGGATTTATTGTTATCTAATTTGTATCACAACTAAATTGGATGCAATAATTGAATGTAAAATAATGTTGCATTCATTTTGTGCATAGTAAATGACACACCTTTTTAATCCAATTCACATCTAGTAGTGCTGCACTACTAAATGTAGCAGATGACCTTAAAAGTAAACCAAGGAATATATACTGCTCAAAAAAAATAAAGGGAACACAATCATAACACATCCTAGATCTGAATGAATTAAATATTCTTCTGAAATACTTTGTTCTTTACATAGTTGAATGTGCAGACAACAAAATCACACAAAAATTAAAAAATGGAAATCAAATTTTTCAACCCATTTGTGGTCTGGATTTGGAGTCACACTCAAAATTAAAGTGGAAAAACACACTACAGGCTGATCCAACTTTGATGTAATGTCCTTAAAACAAATCAAAATGAGGCTCAGTAGTGTGTGGCCTCCACGTGCCTGTATGACCTACCTACAACGCTTGTGCATGCTCCTGATGAGGTGGCGGATGGTCTCCGGAGGGATCTCCTCCAAGACCTGGATTAAAGCATCTGCCAACTCCTAGGCAGTCTGTGGTGCAATGTGACGTTGGTGGATGGAGTGAGACATGATGGTCCCAGATGTGCTTAATTGGATTCAGGTCTGGGGAACAGACGGGCCAGTCCATAGCATCAATGCCTTCATCTTGCAGGAACTGCTGACACACTCCAGCCACATGAGGTCTAGCATTGTCTTGCATTAGGAGGAACCCAGTGCCAACAGCACCAGCATATGGTCTCACAAGGGGTCTGAGAATCACATCTCGGAGGCCTCTAGCGAGCACATGGAGGGCTGTGCTGCCCCCCAAAGAAATGCGACCCCACACCATTACTGACCCACTACCAAACCGGTCATGCTGGAGGATGTCACAGGCAGCAGAACGTTCTCCATGGTGTCTCCAGACTCTGTCACATGTGCTCAGTGTTAACCTGCTTTCATCTGTGAAGAGCACAGGGCGCCAGTGGCGAATTTGCCAATCTTGGTGTTCTCTGGCAAAGGTCAAACGTCCTGCACAGTGTTGGGCTGTAAGCACAACCCCCACCTGTGGGCGTCGGGCCTTCATATCACCCTTATGGAGTCTGTTTCTGACCGTTTGAGCAGACACATGCTCATTTGTGGCCTGCTGGAGGTCATTTTGCAGGGCTCTGGCAGTTCCTCCTTGCACAAAGGTGGAGGCAGCAGTCCTGCTGCTGGGTTGTTGCCCTCCTACGGCCTCCTCCACATCTCATGATGTACTGACCTGTCTCCTGGTAGTGCCTCCATGCTCTGGACACTATGCTGACAGACACAGCAAACCTTCTTGCCACAGCTCGCATTGATGTGCCATCCTGAATGAGCTGCACTTGTGTGGGTTGTAGACTCCATCTCATGCTACCACTAGAGTGAAAGCACCACCAGCATTCAAACATGACCAAAACATCAGCCAGGAAGCATAGGAACTGAGAAGTGGTCTGTGGTCACCACATACAGAACCACTCCTTTATTGGGGGTGTCTTGCTAATTGCCTATAAATTTCCACCTGTTGTCTATCCCATTTGCACAACAGAATGTGAAATTGATTGTCACTCAGTGTTGCTTCCTAAGTGGACAGTTTGATTTCACAGAAGTGTGATTGACTTGGAGTTACATTGTATTGTTTAAGTGTTCTCTTTATTTTTTTGAGCAGTGTATTATAATTAATTGCCCTATGTACGGCTATATCATATTTACAAATATTTATATAGTGCAAGGTAGAATTTTGACAGTGCTCTGAGTTATTTTTATTTTTACATTGACAAGAACATATTTTAGGGACTTATTCTTGTAGTGATTCACTGGCTGTTCTTCAAGTTATTATTCCCCATAATTCACTCAACTGGCATGAAAAACAGTCACACAAAAATAACAAGCCACAGCACTAAGGTCACTCAGCAACTAATAGAAGCATGATGACTTCTGCCTTAAGGGTAGCCACAACTCTAGAGGCAGGTGTTCTTTACTACACAGCAATTATGAGTCCCCTATTGTATACAGAATATACTGTGAGCGTTAAAGGAAAAACCATGCCCTTGAGGCACAAGTATATCACCTTATTTCGGAGATATTTTTTTGTACTGTGTAGCGAACATACACAAAATGTGTGACTCGGAAATCAACTGCAAGATACATTTCTGTATAGTGCTCAAATAATGTAGATATCAAAACACCATAACAATAATTATCACATACATTATGCTATAATGAGAAACTTAATAATGTCAATGGATTTATTTTAAACGCAACTTATATGAATATAAAGCAATCTTCATTTTCTAACTATTTTAAGAGAGTATATAAATGAGAAGTGCTTATTTATGAGAAAATAATGCCATTGAGAGTGAAGATTAAGTTTTTTTTTTTTTTTATAAATATCTTACAAGCCTTTGATAATATTATTTTAAGGAAAACTATATGACCATCAAGTGTCCAGCATCCTCAGCCTTTGTATGCTGATGCCAAAGGTGTTATATATTCAATAATTTAATCTATTTTACTTCCAAAACACTAGTGACTGCCTAAAAGCCATTAGAAGTGTGGGAAAAATGTAAACAATGATGTTTCTTAGAAAAGCTCTTTTTACAATGAAAAAGTTAGGGGAACAGGTGGGTATGTCTCTTCATTTCTTTAAAACTACATTTACTGTCTTTATAGTAGTGTCTGTGACCTGTGCTACTTCTAAATGTTTACAAGACTGCACTCTGAGCAGCAGCTAGCTCTCTACTGACACAGGTAAATTGAAGATCATGTTAGCTTTAGTGCACTTATAATCTTAACTTTAATAATGACAGAAGGTGAATATTTGCATAGGCTTTCTTTACTCACTCCATAGCAGCAAAGAAAAAGAGAACCAATCAAAAGCAAGTAACATATGCAAGAGGCCTGTGTAACAGTAGTACTTCCGTTTTATCTGTGACATCACAAGTCCAAATTTCAATTAAACACAGTAAACTGCAAACCAGAGCAAACAAAGCGTGTGGACAGACAAGCGTACCAACCATGCATACTCGAATGTCAATCCCAGAAGATTGTGATAGGTTGTTAGTCCAACAGTTTTTAAACTTCTGAAGCATGTAACCTGATTTATCTGCACTAGGCAACTACAATTACTCAAATCAATAAACTAATCAAACCCACCTAATAATAACTGCCACCAAAACCACTTACACATCTATAGGACTCCCAGTGCCTAGACTGCCATCACAACCACTTATACATCTGTAGGGCTCCCAGTGCCAGGATTGCCACTTACGCATCTATAGGACTCCCAGTGCCCGGACTGCCACCACAACCACTTACACATCTATAGGGCTCCCAGTGCCAGGAATTAGCTTATTGGTCAAGGTTCCTGTCATCATTCATGTAATTTTCCCTCCCTTGCTCTTGTTGTGCCACTTTTCAGAAATCCAAAGTACTTTGAAACTTTGGCACTTCGGCAATTATCACGAAATTCGTCCGAATGCACATTTGGAACAAAACTAATTGCACATGTCTATTGGGATGTCCATACAACTTCTGGGGAGGCCACGCCGTCGGTGACTCCAAGCCCCACCAGCTGGCATCTGATTCCAATGCAAAATACGGATGATTGTAAAGATGGCCCAACCGTTCAAGGCCTGCATGCAGTTCAGCCACCAACGGAGTTCTGAGTGAATTTCGTCTGACACCGCCTAGTTAGCACTGTCCCAGGTGGCGCAATGTAGAGGATACAGAAGAATCTCTACCATGGTCCACTCAGCCACACTACATGTAGGGAGTATAAAAGGGAGAGGGGGGAAAAACAACAAAGGAACAACATAGGGATGAGGGGGACATAAAGGTGCATAGAAGGTCTGGGGTTCCGAAAGAAAAACAAGTAGGGACAGGAGGGAGCAAAGGCACACAAAGAGCCACACAGAGAGGGACAATGCAGAGGCACACAAAGAGGCACACAGAGGGGATAGAGGGGCAAAGACACAAAGAGGGGCTAGGGGGGACAAAGAGACACTCATAGGGGCTGATAGGACAAAGAGATACACTACGGGGCTGGAGAGGGAAAAAAATGTACACAGAAGGCATTGGGGGAATAGAGATGCACAGAGGCTGGGAGGACAAAGAGGCACACAGAGGGGTGGGGGACAAAGATACACACAAATGGGTTGCAGGGAGAAGAAAGACACACAAAGGGACTGTGGCAGAAAGAGACAGACAAATATGCTGGGGAAGAGACACAAAGGGGGTCTGGTGAATGGGAAACAGAGACACACAAAGTTGGCAATTTTTTTGGCTACGGTGGCATGGGTGCAAGTAGCATGTGTTGCCGAGGGTAAAAAATAGTCTTGCACTGGCCCTGGATGTAAATGGGTATTTGGTAGGCATGTGCATGGGGAAAGTTTTCGGTTCAGTTCGGTATTCCGAAATTCAGGACTTCGGCAATTTAGGACTTCAGCAATTCGCCACTTCAACACTTCGGAACTTTGTCAACTTTGGCACTTCGAAACATCAGAATTTCAGAACTTCGGCACCACGGTATTAGGGAGTTATCTACCAAAAGGCTGAAAGACCTAAATTGGTCTTTCAGCCAAATTTACTAATACTAAGTAAAAATTACTTAGTATTAGTAAATTTTGCCCCTACTCGTGGTATAGCATGTCTATTAAACAGTGAGAAGCCCCTCCCCCCTCCCAAGCCCCCACCCGCAACCCGCGAGTGGGGCTTTTAAACTAAACTAAAGCGGTGGGTGGGGGCCCTAAAGTAAAATGATGGGGGGGCTTATTGTTCTCCCCCCGGCCCCCATCCCTAAGCGGCGGGTGGGGGCCCTAAATTATAATAAGGGGGGATCTAATGTCCTCCCCCCTGGCCCCTGCCCCTGAGCGGTGGGTGGGGACCCTAAAGTAAAATGATGGGGGGACCTATTGTCCTCCCCCCTGGCCTCCACCCCTTAGCGGTGGGTGGGGGCCCTAAATCAGAATAAGGGGGGGACCTAATGTCCTTCCCCCTGGCCCCACCCCTGAGCGGTGGGTGGGGGCCCTAAATACCAATTATGGGGGACACCAAATGTTCTCCCCCCTGGCCCCCACCCCTGAGCGGTGGATGGGGGCCCTAAATTAGAATAAGGGGGAGACCTTATGTCCTGCCCCCTGGCCCCCACCCCTGAGCAGTGGGTGGAAGCCATAAATACTATTAAGGGGGGACACCTAATGACCTCCCCCTTGCCCCCACCCCTGAGCGGTGGGTGGGGGCCCTAAATTATATTAAAGGGGGGACCTTATGTCCTCCCTCCTGGCCCCCACCCCTGAGCGGTGGGTGGGGGCCCTAAATACTAATTAGGGGGGGAACTAATGTCCTCCCCCCTGGCCCCCACCCCTGGCCCCCCGCTCAGGGGTGGGGGCCAGGGGGGAGGACATTAGTTCCCCCCCTAATTAGTGGGGGCCCTAAATTAGAATAAGGGGGGGACCTAATGTCCTCCCCCCTGGCCCCCACCCCTGAGCGGCGGGTAGGGGCCCTTAAGTAAAATGATGGGGGGGGGACCTACTCTCCTCCCCCTGGCCCCCACCCCTGATTCCAATGCAAAATACGGGTGATTGCCAAAGATGGCCCAACTGATCCAGGCCTGCATGCAGTTCAGCCCTAAATACTAATAAGGGGGGACCTAATGTCCTCCCCCTGGCCCCCACCCCTGAGCAGCGGGTGGGGGCCCTAAATAAAAAAATTACCCCCCTCAAACCCCTAGTCAGCCCCCTCCCCAAAAAAACTAACCCCTACCTACCCCCCTCACCCTAAAAATAATGAGGGGAACCATTAACTAAGTACCTGTAAAAAGATTTTTTACAAAAAGTGATATTTTCTTTCTTCTAAAATAAAAAATCCAAAAGAAAAGCGCAAAAAAAATAATAATCCTTCTTCACCCATGGAGGGCTCCGCGCAGACTGAACTCTGCAGGGTAGGATAAGGCTTATAAAGCCTTGCCCCACCCTGCAATTAGGCTCAGAGCACTCTGATTGGTGGGTTTTTACCTGTCACAGCACTCTGTTTGGTTGGCTTGAAATCCACCAATCAGAGTGCTCTGTGTCATTTTACACAGCGTGGGAAAGTTCTTTGGAATTTTCCCACACTGTGTAATTTGACTCATGACTCTCTGATTGGTGGATTGAAAGTAACCAATCAGAGAGTTATGAGTCAAATTACACAGTGGGGGAAAATTTCACAGAACTCTTCAAGCAAACCAATCAGAGTGCTGTGACAGGTAAATGTAGCAGCTTACCTGTCAGAGCACTCTGATTGGATGGCTTAAACCCACCAATCAGAGTGCTCTGAGCCTAATTGCAGGCCCTGGGCAAGGCTTTATAAGTTTTCCCCCCGCCCTGCAAAGCCCTCCATGGGTGAAGAAGAATTTTTTTTTCTTTTGTGCTCGTTATTATGGATTTTTTATTTGGCCTTTTTTGGGGCTGAAAAGAGAAGATTTTAGAAAAAAGAAAACATCAAATGGTATTTTTTTTTTTTTTTTACAGGTACTTAGTTAATGGTGTCCCCCTCATTATTTTTAGGGTGAAGGGGGAAGGAAGGGGTTAGTTTTTTGGGGGAGGGGGTGACTAGGGGTGTGGGTACCCATAGTCACCTGAGGGAGGGGGGGTTAGTTTTTTTATTTAGGGCCTCCACCTGCCGCTCAGGGGTGGGGGCCAGAGGGGAGGACATTAGGTCCCCCCTATTCTAATTTAGGGCCCCCACCCACCGCACAGTGGCTGCTCACTGTTTAATAGACATGCCCCTACTCACGGTATAGCGAGTAGGGGCATAATTTACTAATACTAAGTTATCTTTACTTAGTATTAGTAAATTTGGCTTAAAGACCAGTTTAGGTCTTTCAGCCTTTTAGTAGATAGCTCCCTAATAACGTGGGAATTAGGGAGTTATCTACTTATTCATTCCTGTCATTATACTGACTGGCTAAGTAACTTACATTTTATATGAATGTATGTTACTTGATTGTTGTAAGTGTTGCAAATGCTTATGCTGAACCCTGGCTATGTTTGTATACTTTTTATTTAAAATTGTATACAGTGTAACATTCTTCGGCACTTCGAAACTTCAGCAACTTCGGAACTTCAGCAACTTCGACACTTCGGAAATTCAGTCATTTTGGAACTTCGGGACTTCGACAATTCGGAAGTACCCGAATTTCCCGAAATTTGTCCTAATTCACATTCGGGCCGAAACTAATTGCACATGTCTAGTATTTGGTTTAAGTATATTAGTTGAAAAGTAGTATGTATGAGGGTATAATAGAGCTCTGCAGTAGTAGGGGACAAATAGAAACACAAAGAGGCTAGAGGGACAAAAGAGACACACCGAGGGGCTGAGAGACCAAGAACCACACTGGTCTGGGGGGATTCAAATATGAATTCAATATGAAGAATATTACAAATATTTTTTTAAACATTGCTGCACTGTTACCAGGCATATCAGGTCAACTGTAAAAAATAGCTTGTGATATTTGTTCTGGACAAAATTGCCTTATTTAAAAATTATTTTTGTTCTGTATGTCATATAAATTATATTAATATTAACCCACTTAGTGAACTATTAAGCAGAAATCTGGATTAATACCCAGTAACTAGATAATGTATGTTCTCACACACAATGGTTTAGTGGAAGCAAAAAAATAAAATTAGCAAATGGAAGAACTGAAGTCTTGAATGTTCAAATACTCCTGAATATGAATGAGGATAAGGAGAAGATAAATGACATTAGTCAGGCTGAGAGTATCTGAAAACCTAAATGTCCTGCGTTTAGAAGATGGTCCCATAAGAGAATTGCTGCCAATGCTATATCTAAATGTTTCCTTGTATGATTAATACTGATATTTCAAAAATACACTAATCGACAATACTGTATTTTGTACTGTGCTGTTTGAAGAAAATTGTGCGATATTTATATGTATAAATATGTGTTTAAATTATAGAGCTTATCTCTTTCATGAATGCCAATTTAAAGGGTGTTTTTGAGTCATGTTTGTACTTGTGTAAGTATTGAGTACAGTATATACTCGAGTATAAGTCTAGTTTTTCAGCACATTTTTTGTGCTTAAAAACCCCCACTCGACTTATACTCGAGTCACTGTCTGTATTATGGCAACTTAGAGAGCCACGGCCGTCAGAGCCATGGCAACGATCCGCGCGGCAACCAGACCTCGAGACTTATAGTGAAGCTGACCGGAACGGAGGAGAAGGGAGCTGACAGGAGCTGCAGGAAAGGTAAGTAAATGCTTCCTGCCGGCCCCCCGACTTCACAGCCCATGCCACTGGACAACCAGGGATTAAGATAGCCCCCCTCCCTGACCAGTTAACAAGCAGGGAGCGGGGACAAAAAATTAAAATAAAAAAATAATAATATTAAAATAATAAAAATGCCCTCCCCCCCACCCAGTTCACACACACTACACAAACACACACTCTACATTATATACACACTCTGCATTATATACACAGTGTGTGTATATAATGCAGAGTGTGTTTGTGTGTATATAATGCAGAGTGTGTGTTTGTATAAGTGTGTGTGTATATAATGCAGAGTGTGTGTGTGTGTATATAATTATAAAAATCACAGAATTTTATAGCCCCTCGACTTATCCACGAGGCATAGCATATTTCACAATTGTTGGTCACAAAACTGCACTCGACTTATACATGAGATCGACTTATACATGAGTATATACGGTAATTTCATTTAAAAAATAGGTCATCCAATTGCAGTGCTATCTAGATATATATGGATCTTCACAAGTGAAGGAGTCTGGCAAATGACACTCACACTCTGCCTGAGGCTTTAAGTTGCTGTGGCAATATGCCACAGAGATTGGATGCTAACTGCCACAAATAGTTCATTGGTGGCAAGTGAGGTCCATAGCATGTATCAGGCTTTTCCTGGATGTTTCACATGTCAAACATCCAGCTGTAGCATTCTGCCTAAAGCCAGTGTTGTATGCTATAGTGCTCTAATGCCTCTCAGTCCTTGCTGCAGGGTTGACAGGCAGGCAGGCGCTGTGCTCAGATTGCACCAGCTGCACCCATACAAGCACCTAAACTCAATCATTGTGAAGATTCAAACAGACATAATACCCCTTATTCTATTAGTTTGCTAAACCCCTGCTTCAACTATCTCTAACTGTATTAGTGGCAAAGATGTACAGGGTATGGTGCCCATGATGAAGAGACTAAACATTGAAGCACAGAGAACCCCAAGAGTACGGTGATCCACGTAAGTGGGTTAATCGTATAAGAACAGTCATTGGAATTATATGAAGTAGGCTCTGCTAAAAATTTAAATTATGTCAGGTGTATACAATGTATACATATAGTTAAATATAGTTAAATAGGCTGAAAAGAGACATGTGTCCATCAAGTGCAGTCTCTCTCACATCTGTTTTTGCTGTTGGTCCAAAAGAAAGCGAAAAACTGCCTGGAGAACTTCCAAACTCTGCAACAAACTAGGAAAAAAATTCCTTCTTGACCATAAAATAACAGCTAGATTTATCCTTGGATCAAGAAGCTATTACTCCACAAATTAAAAATGACATCCCTGAATATTATGTGTGGTGAAAGTGACCTCGCCACTGGTTTTTGGAGGGGCCTGTTTGCTTGCTTCCTACCTTGTGACTATGGGCCATGCAATATACCTTGCCCAATACACTTTAAAAAGGCACCATTCATGTATTGAAAGTAGTTTTGTACTCCATAAAGAGAGACCAACCGTTGGCCCTAATTCCCTGGAACTGTTTTGGGCATGAAGCCATGCTTGCGGTTGGTCAAAAAGAGACTTCCATTAAACTTTTGAACCCCTGCTCTGATCTGGGTGATTTTTGGATATGTTGTTCACCCAGATCAGAGCAAAAAAATTGGGGGTTATGTTATGTTTTGGGGTACTTTCTGAACTTTGTGAAAATTAGTTTTTTTCTGCCTGGAGATAAATGAGTTACTTACAGGACTTTACTCAATTATCTCCCAAGCAGAGGGGAGGAATTGTGTGCTCTACATGGGCGTGTCATAGACTGTATGTTTGTTCTGATTAGTTTGTGTTCCTGTGCCCCATCAGGTCCAGGGATGTTCCTCTGGCCTGGAGAATTGTATAAAAGCCAATCTGAACCATTAAAGATCAGATCATCTTGCACCTTCATGAAGTTTCGGCTCATGTTTGGGGGATTGGAGAACTGCATATACTCTGGGGGATTGCTATAATCACTATACTGCCCTGAGTATAATCACTAGGTTTTCTAAGAGCTTTTCCTGCTACGCTCTTTGGACTAAGAGAGGTCTACCCACTGGAAGCTGGATCCTGGTCATAGGTCCAGAGAGGGTAAGAGACGGCGAGACCCCAACCAAGCTGCGGTGGTTTGTGGGGTTTGCAGTGGTTATGGTGTTCTAGCACAGTGCTTATGGTACTTGTCAGTACTAGGAAGCAGTGATTGATGGAGGTACCCGATCGGGGTGCCAGGCAGTCCGTCACATTATGTTTTTGCAAGTATGCATCCAGTTGCTGTTTAAACATCTGCATAGACTCTGATAAAACCATATCTTCATGCAGATAATTCCACATCCTTATTGTTCTTACTGAAAAAAAACAAAAAAAAACATTCCTTTGCATTAGACTAAATCTCCTTTCTTTCAGTCTAAACACATGACCTTGTGTCCTATGTATAGTATTGTTTATGAACAGATTTCCAGACAAAGTTTTGTATTGGTCTCGATTTCATTTGTATAAATGCTATCAAATCCCCTCTGAGCTGCTGTTTTTTTTCAAACTAAAGAGATTTAAATTTGTTAAGCTTTCTTCATAACTAAAATGTTCCATTCCTTTTATTAAATTTTGTAGCCCACCTCTGCACCTTTTTCTAGTGCCATAATATCCTTCTTTATAAAAGGTGCCCAATATTGCACAGCATATTCAAGGTTAGTTTGAGCTTTAAATTTTAAGGCTGTTATATTTAGAGGTCCACTGTGTTTCACTCAGTAATAACACATTGGGAATAAGATTTTCTTTTTGGACTTGCACTGAAAAACTCGGTAATGTTTTTCACTGTGCAAATAAAATTCTGTATATTAGAAACAATTTTTATTTATTTTTTGCATAAAGTCATGGTACAGATATCACATAGAATATTGAGAAATAACAATTATCTGTATGCGTCAAATACATAGAAAACAAGAATATGTTGATAACAACTGTCTGTTGGTTTGTGAATCAAGATGTGTTTAAGTAAATAGAAAAATAAAGAACAAAGATAACCCTGGTAGAATGGTATAATACCATCTAACTTCTTTTATATAGTTACTCTCTTGGGCCTCTGTGTTTCTAGATGTTTTGTGAATATTTCTAAAGATTTTGTGCCACCTATCAGGTGGTATGGTGATATTGAGCTCTGATTCCCATGCAGAAGTGAAGGCCTAGGGGTGTTTGGGCTGTATGGAGAGAAGGAGAGTGTACATGACAGAGATAAGCTTATTTTTTAATAACTAAACACCCTTTGAAAAGTATTTCAAGGGGCACATTAAATAGAAACATTTATGTCATTCACAACCATATTCAATCTACATTTTATACTGTAACTAAATCCCCATAATTTTTACTTAAACATTACAAAGTAATTACTTGTCCAAGACAGACTACTCCCAAAGTCCAACTTGTGATATGGGTGAAACATAACAGTACATTTTTCTTCAAACAGTGGGAAGTTTTATCATGCTGTACTCTTACCATAACTTTATTTTATATATCAACATGCTCTCTGTAACTTTATGGATCACATTCCACAATCCAGCTTTGTTTTTTTTGTTTTTTTTTTTAACTGTGTTTAAAGTGTGTGTTTGTGTGTGTATCCACATAAATAAAAAACAAACATGCTACCTGACTTTAAAATTGGAACCAAAGTTGTGCTTGTATTTCAGAAAAAAATGAAGTGTAACAGAAAGAACTTTGGCACATTAATTATGTATTGTAACCCAGCTGTTTCTTGGCTTATTCTGAAAGAGCAATTGAATTTCATCCAGAAAGCAACAGCCTTATTTTAGTAAGATTCATTGGCCCTTAGGACAGTAGCTTTCTTATTAAACACTGTTATCAAAAGATACCAACTGAGCTATTTTCCTACTTCACTCTTTTGAAAACAGATAAATAACACAACCTTTTTATTTTTCTATTTAAAAAAAAAAAAATCTAAAATAGTGTAAACACCAACAAGCTCTGTGTAGGGACTTGCAGCAAATAAACAAAATGAATTACACAGTTTTATCCTGGTAACTTTAAAATTAAAGGGAATATGTTTAGCATATTGTTATGTATCAAATTCTAGGTTTGATTTAAAAAAAATATATATATATTCTCATAGACTGTTTAGAAAATAAAAAAAATGTTATTTTGCTTAATTTGACCAGAAAACAATCATGTCAGATGATCTCAGAAAGCCTCAATATTTTCTCTTTCACATGGATTATATCCCATTAAAAAAATTAAAATCAATCATTCAAATTGTATTTGCAAAACAAAGCATATTTTACATGTGGTAGTGGTTACTAAAACATTTTCAATTTAAACCAAATAAACCATTTAAGTGATTAAGAATACTTGCTCTAAAATTCTACAATAAGCCATCATCTGGCAGCGCAGATGGATTACTTTGACACCAGTCTAGTAAGTACTAAGAGTTCATTGTTAACATCAATATGCAGGGAATATTATCCCTAATGGAACAGCAATAACGGAGTAAGCATGGGAAACACTTTGCAGTGGATTATATTAGAATTGGAATGCACTTTTTTCAACATCCACAGACTCATCCTTAACACTAGTAATATAGTACCACCTCAAAAAACAGCAACTGTAAGTAATACACTTCAAACAAAATACTTCAAGGATCTATATTAAATTAAAATCAGTTTAACTAAAAACTGAGCACAGTATTTTGATTTATTTTACAATGTGTTACCATTTCATTGCCGACAGGCAATCTAGCTTTTTTTTTTTTTTTACTCTATTTCAAATACATTTTGATTTTTTACATGACATAACATAATTTTAATGACAATAACTATGTTTTAGATTTTCCTCTTGTAAACAGATACATGTAGAGATATACAGCAGATCAATATTTTTTTTACAGCCTTAAGTAAAATTAAACAAAAAAAAATTAAACAAATTTATGTATTAAAAAATTAAACAAAAAATGTATGCATTTTAAACTAACCATTAATACTATTTTGTGCAATGCATCTGGTATACAAAAATAAATTCTTTCTAACAACTTAATTCCATTTTTGAAATAATAATGTGAATATAATGCAATATATGGCTTTTCATAACTTTTTTGTAGCTTCACTTACAAAATAAGTTATCAACTTAGCCAGCAGTACTCTTCATCACATGTGAAAAATGGAATTGCTGTAAAGTGCTGTACTTGATGTCTCAAAGATTTCTGCTACACAGGCTTTCATGGGAAATAGATTTTTTTTCTTTCTTTTTTTTTAAATACAATGGGAGCATGGTGAACGGCCAAGCAAATCCTGAAAAGCTTGGACCTTTGCAACAAATACAGGAACACCAAAGGTGATTGCCTTTTTATTACATACCAACATTATTTCTAGGTTGGTTGAGAAGTCAGATGTAACAGTGTCATTATATATTGATAAGCCAAATGTAAGTAATCTGTAAACAGCCTATCATGTAATACAATATATGCGCAAAGCAATTTCAAAAGGTGTCCATTAATGCATCTCTGTGCAGAGCAATAAAGTAATTAAATACAATATTGCTACATGGCTTAGCACATGTCTATTAATGGTAAATAATACTTCTACCTTTTGACTCTTCTGTAATGTTAAGAAATAAAATTAGATGTTATCAAATTAACATATACAATTATACATTTTCTTCTTTATAGCAAATAACCTGACTTTTGTTGGACAATAAAGATGAGAAGTTAAGAGCAAATATACATAATAAACTGAGGGTTAAAATTTGAGTGTTATTAAAAAAAAAAAAATAAAAAAAAAAAAAGCTTTCCATGGCATATTTTATGTTTAGTGTAAATTTCTTAGCAAGCAAGTAGTTTAAGTATGTATTAAATACCTTTGGACAACTAGGAATAGTAATTAGGTACTAATTAGAAGAATGCTGAATAGTTGTAAATATAAGTCTAACCTCAAATCATTGAAGACAATTAAAGTACTCTATGTGATAATTAAAGAAAATACAGAGCTTAGTGAATGCAACCTTGGATTATTAACCAACTCAGAACTTTAGAAAACTCTAAAATGTTATGCACATACATTGCATTTATAAATGAAGGGGTAAATTAGCTATGGTTCAGCACCAAAATTATGTTTACTTACTTGTATATCTATGCCACTGCACCAGTTAAAAAGAGCATCTGGCTAGAGCCAAAACATATAAATCACATATAAATAAGTCATTTTATATTTATTAGATGGTTCTTTGGTTTCCTAGGCATACAGAGCTCAACAGGACCTCTCTTAAGGTCTCCTAGTCATATGATGTTGGTCTGCTTCACAGGTCTTTAATGACCAGTGATGACATAGACCTTCATGCATTAAAAGTTCCAGCATGGGTTAAATCCCTGCTGGTAGCAAGGAACCTGAGATATCTATCGACACCTAGGTTTCCCTCTGTCAGCAGGGGCCTCAGTTAGTGCCCCCCAGGCTGACTTTGTGCTCAAACTGTGTGCTCATAACCCTTTAAATACTGGGGCTGTTGGTTTATTGTGCCACCATAGGTGAAAAATTCAACATTTGAACTCTTATTTTGTCTATCTAAAGCCATACTTGGAAGTGGATTACACATAGGTGGTGTTGTACCATTATAATTAAATTATATCACAGGGGTGTGGCAGTGTCTGGGGACCAGAGCTTGGGAGAGAGACACCTAGAGGGCCTGAGAGAACACAAAGAGACACAGAGGGGCTACGGAAGGGGCAAAAGAGACTTTAACTAAACCAATTTTTAGTTTTGTCAATTAATATCTACTGGAGATTTAGTCGACTAAAACTAGAATAAAACTAAAACAATTCAGATGATCAAAATATGACTAAAACTAAAATGGCTTTTTAGTCAAAAGACCAGGACTAAAACTAAAACTTAAATTTTACAATAAAATTCACACTGGGTGTTCAAAGGTTCAAGTTAATTTAGTGTTCCAAGGGCACAAAATGCTTCCACACAAGGATTGATAATAGATTAAGTATCTGGTGCTAAATCAGGCATAACTAATACAAAAAAATAAAAAAAATAAAAAAGATAGCATTATTTGGTCTCTCTGAGAGCATGTTGCTAGTTGTGGTAACATGATTTTTTTTTTTCCCATGCTCGAGAAGAACTGCTCAAAGTTCAACTTTACATATGATAGAGATGCAAACAGTAATTTTTGTATTTGCACTGTGGGGAATGATATCTTTTTTTTCACCGGGATCTTTTTGGTAACAGCTAGATGCTTGTATGGAACTTCAGATCAGAAACAGTGCCATGCTGATGAGACCCAAAAGGTCGAAAATGTGGTCCATGGCTGGTTTTTAGTCACTAATCTTTTTGAATCCTAGCTCATTCTTTAGTTTATAAAACCCAATGCCTTTTGAGCAAGGTATCTTCAGAAACGTAATATTCGTGGACAGTGGTGGAAACATGATTTCTTGATTTTACGTGCCCAAGAAGAACTTCTCAATGTCCAAATTTGTTAAAGGGATTCCTCTGTTAAAGGGATACATTTCCATGTTCCTCCATTCAATCAGAGGAACATGGAAAGAAAACATTTCTCATTGAGTCCCCTCAGTTGTATTGTGTCTAGAATCCTAATCCAGTAGAACTCTCTCTGTAGCAATATTTTCTTGCGATCGCCACCCCGTTTCAATGGTGGTATGTGATCGTTGGCTATCAATTTCAGGGTAGGTAGGCTATGTCCGTGGTTCAAAAAGTGCTTGGCCACCAGTAAATCTGATTTGGCATCCCTATAGGCAATTCTGATACTGGAACAATGATTGCGAATTCGCTCCCTCAGGGGTAAGTCCGTCTTGCCTATGTATGCCAAGCCACATGGGCATACCAGTTTATAAATAACATAATTCGTAGTGCAAGTTATTCAATGTCTGATGTTGAATTTCCTGCCAGTATGGGTGTGTAAAAGTTTTTCCTGGGACCATATGGCCACATGTTACACATCCCAGGCACCTATAGCACCCCACCTGTGTCTTTGTCTGTTTAATACCATAGCAATGTGTCGGATCCGTCTTTACCAGTAAGTCCCTAAGACTCTTGTTGCCTTGATAGCACATCATAGGGAGTGTCACATCATTAGCCAATACTCACCAGTTCTTGTGGATTGCACTTCTAAATCGAGAAGATGTTGTAGTATAGACAGTTGGAAATGTCAACCTCTTTAAATTCTTATTTCTTCAATTTGGATCCTCTACTTCAAAGCATCTCTGTAGAGCTTTCTCTAGAATTTCTTCATTATAGCCACTGTGTCGGAATCGGTCTCACATCTCCCCAATCTGCTCCTGTGCAACCTCTTGATTTGAATTATCCTAATCACCCTCAGGAACTGTGAGTATGGTAGGGGTATATTGAGTGCGCTTGGGTGAAAACTGTTAGCGTGCAATAGTGTATTCCAATCTGTCGGTTTAGAAAACAAAGTGTACTCCAAATTTTTATTTTCACGGGCTATCCTTACATCTAGGAAATCCACAGTGGTTTGGTTTGCCATCATGGTTAAACTGATGTTCCGAGTGGCTAAGTTGATAGTAGATACCATCTCTGTTGTAATTGTCAAATCTCCTTTTATCAACATGAAAATATCATCTATAAATCTAGCATATACTAGAATGATGTCGCTATATGTTGAGTTTCAAATTTGTACATATAAATATTGGCATACATCAGCCCCGTAGATGTCCCTGAAACTTCCTCAAATTGAAAATAATTTTGTGTCAGAACTACCTCCAGTAGCTCAAGCGTATACTCTATTTGTGGACCTTTGTGTTACTGTGAATTTGACATGATTTTTCAAATTGCCTCAATATCCTCCCCATGGAGTATTACCATGTAAAGGCTCCTTACATGGCATGTTAACAGAGTCGTTGGTTCTGATGGTATAATGACCGTTTTTAATAATTCCAAATATGAAGGGGTATCTTTACTACACGTTGGAAGGTGTTCAATGGTGCCTTTCAATAAATAATCCAAAAATTGGGCCACTGGTTCCAAGACACCACCCACTGCTGAAACTATGGGATGTCCAGGAGGTCTTTCCTTGTTCTTATGAATCTTGGGCAGCATATATAGTATAGGAGTCCTAGGTGTTAGTTGTTGTAGAAAATGGTATACTTCAGTGGTGACATAATTGGCATCTAAGCCCCACTGGAGGATGTCACCCAGATGTTGTATCAATCTATTCGTGGAGTCCTGAGATAGTTCCACATATGTATGCCAATATTTATATGTACTAATTTGAAACTCAACATATTTTAGAACCATACAGTGACATCATTCTAGTATATGCTAGATTTATAGATGATATTTTCATGTTGATAAAAGGAGATTTGACAATAACAGCAGAGATGGTATCTACTATCAACTTGATGTGGGACAGATTCTGACAGAGACTATACTGAAAAAAATACTAGATAAGACTTTACAGAGATGCTATGAAGTAGAGGATCCAAATGGAAGAAATAAGAATCTAAAGAGGTTGACATTTCCAACTGTCTACACTACAACATTTTCTCTATTTAGAAGTGCAATCCACAAGAACTGGCGAGTATTAGCTAATGTGACACTCCCTGAGGAATTTAGAATACCCCTTACGATGTGCTATCAAGGCAACAAGAGTCTTAGAAACTTACTGTCAGGGTGGTGGTCCGATGCCCGGGACCCAGAAACTGTCCGGGCGGCGGTCCGTGGACCAGGACAAATGTGCCTGATGTTCAGAGTAGGAGTCACAGTGTGGAGGTGGATTAGCAGGGTCTGGTGCAGAGTAACCGCACCCCCCGGTGTTGAGCACCAGCGTTTGTGCAGCCACAACCAGAACCCTGATTCAGCTTATGCGGATCCCAGGAACTAGGAGCAGGTAATTAAGCAGACCTCCCAGGAGCTGAATAGGGAAGCTCTGTAGCAGGGATGTATCCAGTACTGAAGCAAGGCAAGACTAGGAGAGCAAGGCACCATACAAGAAAACAAGACCAAACTAGGAGAACAAGGAAAGACTAGAGATTGACACCATGCATGAGAACAAGACAAAACTAGGAGAACAGGGCAAGACTAGAAATAGGCACCATACATGGAAACAAGACAAAACTAGGAGAACAGGGCAAGACTAGAAATAGGCACCATACATGAAAACAAGACAAAACTAAGAGAACCCAGAACCAGAGCAGGACAGAAAGCAGAACCTAGAACATGTACACAAGACATGTGGAAAACAAGAACATAACATGGGTATGACTGAACAGGACTGTACATGGACTGGGATTACAAGACAAAGTAAAACAAGACAAGAGATACAAGGTAAAACAAGAGGAGACATAACTGAGCACTATATATGAAAAGTATGGGGCTTTAGTTACATTATATGATCATACATTGCACAAGCCTGCCAACAACACCAATGTACCCCATATCTGGCAGGTCCTACACTGCCTAATGCATACTAAAACAACCACACTATACCACAATAGCACTTACCTGCAAGAAAGGGCAGAGACATGAAACACTGCTGCAGGTCCAAGATGAAACAAAAGGAAAGTGGAAAACAAACAGGTGTGGCAACATAAAACAAACATTTAAGAGACTGGGAAATCCAGGGACAGAATATAAGAATGAACTCAGAAACCCAGCAATAAAGAAAACCAGACATAGACCATAAAACCAGAAACACCAAGCAAGGACAGCAACATTAATACTGGACACCAGAAGCTATTGTCAGATATTCCTTTTTTAAAGGGATACATTGTGGATATGTGCATCATTTGCTCTGTAACATTGTTGCATATAAGGTACTGTTATAGTGATGGCCACATATCGGTATATGTATAGCTCTGGAGCCCACCCTGGGGGATAGATTAAACAGATGCAGGACAGTTACCGAGTGGCATTGGCTATGGGACATTGCTGAATAAGTCATCCAGTGTACTGGGCGTGCCCACCCATGGGGATAGACGCCAAGGTTCTCAGTCTGGTTGATCTTAAAGTGACATGCATGACCTTGGGTAGCTACTTTCCGAATAAAAGGATTACATGTGAGTGAGATAAAATATACAAATTAGATCATTGAGATTAAAATTGATTACAATATGAATAATTTTAGCCAACGTATTGAAGTAAACTGTTTAAGGCAGCAAAGTACTGTGATAGGCTGAGGTTTTATTGATTCTTCTGTGGCTCATCCTAAGGGTTAAGCCCAATAGAAAGCACATAAACCGCATACAACAGTACAGTTGTCCCAGATTGTGATGTATCTGGGACAGTGTGAGCCAGAGATAAGGGTTACAAATTTTCACAATGGAGTTTTAAGGTGCAATGTATGTATGGACTCATTCTGTCTCCCCTTTGACATATGTAATAATAGTTGACATCCAGGAAGGATGCCACTAAATTTGTGAAGGAGTTATTTCAAGAATTTACACTGCCTTGTTCGTGCCTGTGATTGCCGAGACGGATCTCTGCGATCGGCCATTGATTAAACGGGTCTTACCTATAGGAGTTCAAAGTATCAGGTAAGGGGTAGATTGTCTATCCTGTAATTCTGATTGAAGCATATTAATATTAGGTTTTTATCTATTTAAAAAAAAAATTTGTTGATAGAATGTAACCGGGTGACGTCACGGTGGGTTCTCTTTCATTGTGACGTGGTCAGGTGACGTCCACACTCGACGTGCATTCCAGGAATGGTGTCCTCAGAGCAAGTAACACATTGCTGTGGTGAGTTAATAAGTTTAGTTGTATATTTAAACAAAAACACATAGAGGTAAAATCACTATTAAAATGCACAGCACCCTGTGTTGGAATAAAAGGATAAAAATAAAAACTTATACTTAATAGTATCAGGCAATATTCACTAGTACAGGAATACTGTTTCTAAAAGGAAATAGTTAAAACATACATAGTGAAATCTATTACAATACAATGTACAATGAGTGTGTATATGGTTTCACTCACAAGTATGAAGCCTTGCCAGGCCCTATGTAATTAGCCTCAGGGTGCCAGTACTGGCTTCGGTAGGTGTCCACAGGTAAGACAGGCAGATGAAATTCAAAAAATAATTTATTGGAAAATTATAAACTGGACAAATAAAAAGAAGTGTGTAATACACAAATATATATACACTACGCACAATGTCCTTGTAATGTAACAATAAAAAATTTCAGCAAATACAGCATATGCATTTTGACATAAAAGTCTTTCTCAGTGCCATGTTGATAGATGCTCTGTGTTCACAATTTATGTGGTTTAGTTTATTGCTGAATTGATTCTCCTGCCGGTTGAATAGATTACTTCCGGGTTGTGGTCACCTCCGGTTGCGTTCTTCACTTCTGGTTCCGGTCGGCATCGTAATGATGTCACTTCTGGACTCTTATGTAATTGATCTCTCTAATAGGAAGTGCAGCAGTGTCCATATTGGAAATGGGCATATTTGCACTTACCTGGCGTAATGCAATATCTATAGTGTTCTGTGGACTTAGAAACACTTATATTAAGTATTACAGACATGTTAAAAATACATGGTAACAAAATAACCCATAAACCAATGTATACAAGTTAATATAAATAGAAACATAGTGAATATAATTAAGTACTGCTGGAAATGTAAAAAATTAAGCAAGATAAAATATAATATTTCATTAAGAATATAAAAATTGTAAAAAAATTATACTATGATAAACATTACTTATAAGAAATTAGTTGTATATTTGTATATATTGATGTGTGTGTGACTGTAAAGTGTATCCTGATGAAAGTCTGCTAGGGCAGACTGAAACATCGATTTTTATGGACAATAAAAGTAAAGTTTTATTCCACGTAAGAAGTCCGTAGAGTGCTACCTATTTTCTATGTTTATATATATGTTAATCAGAACTGATGTTTGTGTCATAACAAGGACTTTTTGCAACCATAAGATAGTCAAGGTAGATAAGTCAAGGCTCAGATGAAGACAACAGGATTTACAGAAGTGTATACACCAAAGAACACAGTATAACTGAGCATTGCGGTAAGGGTAGACTGAGATTATATAGGAGAGAGGTATCCACCTCTCACATACTATTGGCCCGAAAAGTGATTAGTCCCGTTAAACAATTTCAAGTGTTCTTTCCCTTTAAGAGGACGGCTTTCTGGCACACGCACACATATATATGTGGAGTTTACATGTGGGTTAGCTGGAACTTATTGCTGGTTGCGGCGTGGTCTGGAGAGCCACGGCGCTGCATCCATGTACCACAACGGAACTAACTAAAAAACGGAACTATCAAAAAACGGAACTAAAAAAAAAAGAAAATGAAAAACTATAACTATTACTAAAAATATATATATATATATTTTACGGTATATTTACTGTATTTTGTGATTTTTCAAGGATAACCCCCTACTTTTTTGTAAATTTGTTTCCAAAAAGACAAATGTTCCAAGAAACAAACTTTAAATTATCTCGCTCCTTTTCTAGTTTTGTTGCCAATGTAGTTCAATTTGATCATTTTCTCTGTATTTTATGCATTCAGACAAAATCATTTTTTTATTCATTAAATAACCCTATAAGCAAACTATATTTTAAATAAAAACGTTGCTAATATTTTTCAATAACTGCAATTAGTACTGAAAGGGATAATTATTGGATATTCGTTCTAACCAAGTGTTAAGAAAGAAGAGCAATGAGAATTACAAATAGAACTGACATTTATACAACGAAGAACGGAGGACCCATTAGAAGAGGCATAGAAGCCGGGAAAAGGGGATTTAAGAACTTTGGGGTGAGGTGGAATATAGGCACTTTGTAATTGTTTTAAAAGATTGCTGAATTTTCACTGATGAAGTCCCTGAACTGGATGAAACGCTTAGGCCTATATTTCTCATGCTGACTTGCATACCTGCGCATGATAACTTAAATGTATACTAATGAATCTGCATTGTGCACTTTATCTTGGTTTCCTTATAATTGGATACTTTGCTGTTTCTTCTCATTTTGAGAGATTGAAAATTCAAGACCACCACCAGACCTGCATCTACAAAATATATTGAAGGCTTTTTTACTTCTTAAAAATTATGAGTGGCCTTTGACATATACTTAACCATATAAATACACAGTTTTGCACTATGTTGTACCATCCCTCTCCGTAACAGGATATTTTCTTTTTGTATATATTTATACAACACAAGCCTGAAAAAAAGGAATTTATTGGAAAAGGGAAAAAAAAAAAAGCAGAATATAGAGATTATTAGACAAAATCAAAAAAAGACAAAACCACTTTTGAGATGTATATTTGTTACACCATTTCTTGCCTAATGACACTGCTTATCTCTAGTCCATATAACTCATCTGATACTAAAGTGATCATCTAGCAGATATAGCCTCACAATGCTGCCAGTCTGCCCATGTAAGAAAAAATCTTTGCAATGTTCAATAGCAGATATCATTACATTCAGTATTAATGTAACACTGTATAAAAGCTGAACTAGCAATGACAGTTGTTTTCCTAGAAATATTTGTTTCATTTTACAAATACAAAGTTATGGAAGGTTTATGTGCATTTAGAGCCAAAGCTACAATCTTAACCAGTATGCCAAAAAAGAAAACAAAATAAGGAAAACGTATGTTTGCAAAAGATTTTATGCAACTTAATTTATTTTTATTTTTCTATTTATGTTATATACATATGATTCCATTTAGGTTATACACAAATAAAGCCAGGTAAATGAAACTCCACTAACAATTTAATTTAACAATATAGTAGATATTCCCTCAAAGAAAATATGCATGTAGTTTTCTGCATGTATTCTTTGGGGCTATATAAAAACATAGCTTGTAAAAACTGCAGATCTGCTGTCTGAAAGTCTGTGTTGGGGAATAGGTGAATGCTTGCAAAGGATTCAGTAAATGCCGATAAAGCAATCAGACTTCTCATTGAGCACATTTGCGGCTTTGCAATGCTTCTCGGGGAGCTGTAGTGTCACACTTGCTGCACATAACAAAATACTGAGCACTTGTACCTTACATCACTAGCCCCCTTGTGATCTTTTGGTGTACCACTGAGCTTGGTTGTTTCACTGTTCCACTCTACCATTTTCTTCCCCTTCCCTCTACCCTTTTCCTTTTTTTGGCCACCCAACAGATAGTGGTGATCAGATTTATTAAATAAAGTGTAGGAGATGGTGACATAGTCTGATGGCTCATGCTAGGAAATACTAGGAACATCAGAAAGATGTTCACTTTCTTATATATATACACGTGTTCTACTTGTGTCTTATTTTTTTTATATTGTAATTGCCTGCTATTTTGATTATTCAAAATGCTTTCTCTGACTGCTAATAAAGCCCCTTTAAAACAACAATAATTTCCAGTGTAAAAAAAACCCATTTAATTATTTATCATGGAGTATTTCTTTAATGCACCTGGGCTGCTCACAGCTCATCTCTGTGCAGCATAAGCGGATGATCAAATTCACAGAACCAGCACTATAAATATAAATATCCAGCAGCTGTTTGAGTGCTGTACATGGAGAAAATATCTGTGTCCAGTGTATTAAGGATCCTACTTGCAGCAAGAGACAGTAATTACACAACCAGTACTGTTTGTATGAATATCATTACCAGAAGCACCATTCACTACTTATGAAGGGCGTAGAAATTGGCAGTGTTACATATAAAAGGGAAAATATAATGAAAACTTATATGAGGCCAATGTGACAAATATGAGAGGAATATATTGATGTAATATAACACACGGGGGCAGCATATATATAAGATCAATATGACAAACAGGGAGAGTAACATTCGGAAAGGGGTAATATCATACATAGAAACATAGATACATAGAATGTGACGGCAGGTAAGAACCATTCGGCCCATCTAGTCTGCCCAATTTTCTAAGTGGACAGTATTTAGGAGAATAGCTACGGGTAAAATTGACACATATGTTAGAAAATAAATGGAGGCAAATGGGGCAAAATTATTAAATATAGGGGATGAAAAGGATATATATATATATTAAAAAATGTTACTACCTACAGACATATGGTGGCAATGCACGACATAAGAAAAATATGATCAGACAATGTGACATATAAGGGCAGTAATGTTGTGTTGAATGTGACAATTTGGGAGTAATATGTTGCTGGATAATTTCTTTAGGTGGTTACAACATGTCCCTTAGAGAGGCTCGTAGCATAGATTAGCATTAACTTTTACTTACTTAACCCCTTAAGACCGCAGGGCATTCTATGCCGTCCTTGAGGAAGTGGCTCTAAACGCTGCAGGGCGGCATAGAACGTCCCTGCCATCCTATGTACTTACCCGGTCACCGACGATCCCACGTCTGCAATCGCGGTATGTTGACTTACCTGGGAGCCCAGGGGGTGCCCCTCCTTCCTCTTTGGCCCCTCTGGGCCATATGATCGCGAGCTCCTTGCGAAGACCTTGCAATCTCATGGACGGTATAGCTGCCCAAGGCATTGCCAACAGAAGGAGTGCCTGTAATGACAGGTACTCCCCCTGCTGTCTGAAAAAAAAAAAAGTTAAAACAGTGTAAAATTAAATAATATATACTTAGATCATATATTTTGATTATATATATGATCTAAGTATATATATATATATATATATATATATATATATACACATATACACACATACACATAAATACACATACACTGTCTAAGTGTATTTTTTATTTAATATTAATATATATATATATAAATATATATATATATATATACACACAAGTATAGTGGCACTCACCCTTTCAATGAATCAGTAAAAAAATGATAGTGATCACCACTAATAGTGAGGACTAAAAGGTCCATTTCTACGAAAAAAGACTATATTAGTATTGGTCCAGTATCAGACATACACCAATTAAAGTGACCATATGTATGTGAATCTGAAGTAGTGTAAACATGCACCCGGTAAAAACAATACAAAAAAACAAATGTATAATGCATAACACATACAATTAAAACAAGCATAACATGGACACAAAGTATACAGAGTATTAAAATGAGAATACTATGTGAGGACTTTAATTAGAGAGTCCAACAAAATAGATGAAGATTAGGACAAAAGCTTATAGCATCCGAGGTTACTAGTTGGTCTCCCATTCAAGTACTAGCCAGTCCTGAGTCTGAATAGCTTCTGAGATCTGGCAAGATCAAGCATTTTCAGACTACGATGGCCATGGGTTCTAGGCAAGAGAGTATGGACACTGGGTATTCAACGATAATCTATAGGTAGTGGACTAAAACCACATTCAAGACAGAACAGAAGAAAAAAAAGGAAAAAAGGAACAAGGAAAAAAGGACCAATCTATATACTCTGTGTATCATGTAAATACACGGAAATAAATTGTAGATGCGAATATCCATTATGCTTAATATCCTAGCTGTTCATATAAGGGTTAATTTGACCCAAGAATAAATTTGGAATTTATGGGAAATGTTATTGGAACATGATTTTGGATATTTACATGACATGACATGACATGATAAGGATTCTGGAATGACCTTGTTAATTGTCCAAGATTTCGGTATTTGTAATCATCTGGGTTTTATCCAATATGCATACATTATGTAACATTGAATTATAACTAAAAACAGCTGTTTATAACTTGTGAAAAACAATGTCATTGTCACGCCCATATGCTCATTTTCCCCCCTCCCATCCTGCTATGAAAATGGGGTATAAATATAACTGACGTATGAATACAATTTGAATTGGTTATTGAACATGTCTCTGCTATTCATTTCCAATTTCCAGAGCTCTGTATGAGTTAGCAAATATCCATCATCCACAAAGGGCCCGGGCTGATTTTATCCCCAACAAACTGGTGTCAGAAGTTTGGGTGCAATTGGGAACGGAGTTGCAGGTAAGAGGGTCTTTAGCCCTTTGGGGACACAACTTCTGGAATTTGAGGGAATCATGACGGAGTATTTCTGTCGCGTGTCCTTAAGGGGTTGGGGACCTTTGCCTGCTTCTGCCATCCTCCCACACATTGCATTTCTTGTTTTAATGGGGTTTTTCACTATTTATATTTTTAAAGGGGATTTACAAAGATGTTAATTGACAGTCTTCAGCATTCCAATTTTATTAAAGTAATTAATTGGGATTATCAAATCAAGGTTTAAATTTAAGAACAGCATTTTATTGGGAATTATACCAATATGTATATGTTATTGTTTTAGCACTCAACAAGCATTTATATAGAATGAGTGCTTCTCTCATCCATACAAGGCATTCTAAAGGGAAATTATGTATTCAAATTTTATAAAGGACAAATTCAATGAATTATAAGCAAAACTGAGAGAAGTACATGTTACACTAGTTAAGAGTTTAACTTTAGTCTCTAATTTGAGTTTAACCTTAGATAATTAATTTATTGACGTCGTACTGATCCTTGTGTTTGTATGATTATAGAGACCATACTGGAGTATTTGTGCCGCCTGATATTTGGGACTACACACCAATCTCTCTGGCTGACCTACCTGCCTACCTACCTTTTTTGCAATTAAATCTGTTTGGTCAAAAACCATGCTGGCCGAAGAAACTGAGATGCTTACTTATGAGGACATAAACTAACTTGGAAAGTCCTGAAGATGCAGTGCTGTCTAATGCCGCTATTTCTGTATTACCCTTTCAACAATTGGGGTGTTGCACAGAGTATTGTGGTGAACATCCAGCAAACAGAAGAATTAAGAACTATGTGGAAGCTGACATTGTCTTGTTGTCAGCCATATTGCTACCCTTAGCTATGTTATGGTGTCTAAGATTATGGAACAAAGTTTATGGTGTCTTAAGATTCTTTATACTCCTTGAAAGACTTATTCTATTTTTCTGGACTATGCTGGACTATTGAACTATTTTGTTATTTTTATTTTTGTAGAGTTAGCCGGAGAGAGAGGAAGTGTTAGCTTACTCAGGCATGGATGTACTATGTGTGTCATTGATGTATGTTGAGTGTACCAAGAATGGATTCCAATGTATTAAGTGTGGATATGACTGGACCATCGAAATAGGGATTTGATTAGGAGGCATAGGACGCAAGGTCATGATTGGGATTATTTCTAGAATTGCAAACTGATTAGAAATGATCTCATGATTTAAGATGTAAGTGGGCCTTTTCAAACTAATCAAGAAGTGTTTCCCAATCCCGATACCCAAGCTATTTACTTACAAGTGCAGGTTTTATACGTCACTAATGCTGTTAACGTGAGGGGATGACATGTCTACACAGTCATGGCCCTCACTTAGAGTTTCCCCAGATGTGCTTTTTTCCTCAATTATGAGTTTTTGCCACTGGGTTTTTTGACCTGGCCCAAGTTCACTGGGTGCACTGGTAATCCAAGACCCTGGTCCAAAGAGGGGAAATAGATTTTATTCCCATTTTTTGATTATATGTGTTTACGTTGTGAATTATAATAATAATATCCCCGTTGTTGGGAATAATACACTTTGCCTGTTTTGATCCAAGGCTCAGGTTACAGATAACATGATGTGCAGTATGTTTAAAATTGGTTAAGATGTCAGCTGTTTGAAATATTTAACTTGTACACTTAAAAGATGTGTACAACAGATGATTACAGAAGCTGAAAATCGACAGCTCGAGCTCCTCTTAAAGGGAAAACCTACGGCACAGAGCAAATGGGGGAAATCGAGGTGAAGAAATAAAGAAAGTCCCGCAGACGTGATTAGCACGTCTGAATATACCTCCTTTGGTTTCTCTGCCGCAGGCCTCCCATGGATATTCCGTAAGGTAGATCATGATATGATCTAAGAGGGGAATTGTAGATGCGAATATCCATTATGCTTAATATCCTAGCTGTTCATATAAGGGTAAATTTGACCCAAAAATAAATTTAGAATTTACGGGAAATGTTATTGGAACATGATTTTGGATATTTACATGACATGACATGACATGATAAGGATTCTGGAATGACCTTGTTAATTGTCCAAGATTTCGGTATTTGTAATCATCTGGGTTTTATCCAATATGCATACATTATGTAACATTGAATTATAACTAAAAACAGCTGTTTATAACTTGTGAAAAACAATGTCATTGTCACGCCCATATGCTCATTTTCCCCCCTCCCATCCTGCTATGAAAATGGGGTATAAATATAACTGATGTATGAATACAATTTGAATTGGTTATTGAACATGTCTCTGCTATTCATTTCCAATTTCCAGAGCTCTGTATGAGTTAGCAAATATTCATCATCCACAAAGGGCCCGGGCTGATTTTATCCCCAACAAACATACTTCAAATAAAAACTGTAGAGTCTATAGTAGAAAGAAAAGGGGTGTGGAGATACCAGTTAGGCTAAATAATCAAAAAAAGTGATTGGAAAACAGCCATATGAGATAATACTGATCTATTGCAATATCAGTCACTGACCATGTGAGGGAAAAATGTACAAAAATTACATACAAAAAATTATTTCTTTTTTTCTCCCTTTCCCTATATACAAAAAAAAAAAAGAATTACAAAACTACACTGCCAAAATGGTATATGCCAGTGTTGAAGGACCTAATTGATCACTATAACCAAGTCCCTAGAAGTAAATGGAGTCTGGAGAAATATCACTAAAAACAAAGAAAACGTAGGCAAGACATATTGTACACAATATACAAATACCCTATGGTACAAAGATGTACAGGAAAAGAGGCTCAGGACGATGATCCTAGACTACCGGGATAAGAGAGATATATAGTATCAGAGAAAAACTGAATAAACAATATTCTCATTTAATCCTCTGGGTGTTACTGTGTCCAGTTGGTATGTCCATTTTGCTTCCCGTTGAAGTAACATTCTTGATCTATCACCACCCTTCGGAGGAGGTGGGATATGATCAATCGCTATGAAGCGTAATGATGGTAGTCTGTGTGTTAAAGCCAAAAAATGTTTGGCTACTGGTTTGTCGCTGTAGTTATCCCGATAGGCAGTGGTGATAGTTGACCGATGTCCACGTATCCTATCTCTCAGGGTGAGGTTAGTTTTGCCCACATACGATAGTCCGCACGGACAGGTAATAAGGTATATTACGTGGTCTGTGGTACATGTTATATGATGTCGGATGTTAATTTTTTCGCCACTGTGAGGATGTGCGAATGACTTGCCACTAACCATGTGGCTGCACGTCACACACCCACTACACTTGTAGCATCCTTTCTTGGTGATATTTGATATAGGCTGGTAGCAATGAAGTGAATAACTGAAAATCGGTCGTTCTCGAAATATTTTTGGAAGTTGTTTATCTGATTGTAGTAGTCCCCAGTTCTTGTTAACAGAATGTTTCACCGTAGAGATGCCCGTATGGAATGTGAGCCGGAGAAACATCCTAGATGTTGGTGTTGCATTAGTTTTGGTTACTTCATTAGTTTCAGATTCCCATATTTCAATGGCACGAGTTTGGGCTTTCTGGAGAGTCTGAACCTGATATCCCCTTGCCCTGAATCTATTCCACATTTGTTGAAACTGAATGTCACGATTTTCAGAAGTAGTGTTGTATCTGAGAACTCTGAGGAATTGATATATGGGTAGTGAAGCCTTAAATTGTCTGGGATGGAAGCTGGATGCCATCAATAGTGTATTGAGGTCCATCTCTTTACGGTATAGCATGAACTCCAATTTTCCACGATATTTGTAGATAGTGACATCCAAAAACTGGATGGACTGTGTGTCGTATTGCATACTCAATTTCACAGAGGTAGGAGCAAGGTTGATCTCAGTAAGCATGTTCTTCAATGACTCCATAGTACCTGTCCATACTAAAAATATGTCATCCACAAAGCGATGGTAGTGTTGTATGGAGTCTCCAAATTTCTGTAAGATGTATTTATTTTCAAATGTGTACATAAAAATGTTGGCGTAAGAGGGCGCCATCGCCGCTCCCATCGCTGTCCCCGAGAGTTGTAGAAAAAATTGTTTTTCAAATTTAAAAAATTACTCTTTCCTAGTAACCACATCATGGTAATGGCCACGCCCATACGTCACATGACACGTGTCACATGACGCTTCACTTACACTTCCGAGTTCGGACTAATGGAAACCGGTGTGCACTGTTTGTTTGGTGAGTAACTCCTCCTATGTTGCCTATATATTTGTGTTGTATATGTTTGTATATTGATCTTGAGGAAGACCTGAAGAGGTCGAAACGTCGATCAGATGTATGTTACCTGTTATTAAATAATATCGAGTTTTTTTCTACAAAGACCTGAGAGTGATCTCTTTCCTTTTTGAGTGCATCTCTTTCCTTTTTGCTTTACATATCCAGCGTGGGATTGCACCAAGGCAGTTTTTTACTGATTCATTGAAAGGGTGAGTGCCACTATACTGTGTGTGTGTGTGTGTATATATATATATATATATATATATATATATATATATATATATATATATATATATATATTTCCTGGCCATATCCATGGCAGCACAACAATGGGTTAGCTCCTCCCTATCCCTAATTAGACAGGAACAGAATTAAAATCAGGGGTATAAATACCCCCTCCCACCAATGGTCCCTCAGTCTTTTTATTCCTGTCCTATCCCTATAGGACTCCAGTCATTATAGACTGTGAACATACTTTTTTTCTCTTTGGCTTACCTGAGGGTTTTTACCTTCGGCCTCAAGGGAGTTCAGCCTCTCTTCCTTGGGAAGTCTCCAGTACGTGGCCCTGCGCAAAGGATATCCCCCTGGAGATGCTCCTTTAGTGACCGGGAGCCACTTGCAGTGACCCTAGGGGTAGCAATCAAAAATATTGCCAATAAGGAACATTCCCTGCAGTAACCAAGCGGTAGCAGGAAGTGGCAGAAGAACCTCATCTTCAGAAGATTCTTCTTACCTCTACCTGGCAGGCACAGTAAGTTTAAATGCATTTCTTGTGTATTAGATTACTTATGGCTGTCAGGTTTCCCCCTTCCACCTCTCTGTATGTGCCAAGGATTTTGTATTTTTTTTTTCTCTCTCCTTTTCCCCTTTCCCTTTAATGATTTTAAATTTTACCGGGCTTTTTTTCGGCTTTCCGCCATCTTGGCGGCGTCCTCCTGGTGCTCTGCGCCTGCGCGGGCTGCGGGCGTGTCATCCCCGGTCCCCACGCATGCGTGGTCTGGCGGGCGCATCATGGCTTCTTCCACGCATGCGCGGACCGGTGGCTGCGTCTGTGGATGTTTCCGCGCATGCGCGGATCAGGGAGCACGTCATGCGGACTTCCGCGCATGCGCGGAGTAATTGCGCACATGCGCGGAGCGTTCTTCCGGGTTCGCGGTGACATCATCGGTGACGTCATTCGCCACCTTTAAAAAGGCGCAAAATTCGAATTTTTTTACCTGTTTCAGGTTGCCTGGACTCTGGGGAGCTCTTGCAGCATCTTTTGTTCCAGTTTTGTTCGTTTATTTTCAAGCCTCCAGTTTTCTGTAACTCAGGTATGGTTTTATTTCTTAAAGGCACATTCCCTTTTTTCACAAATTGAATTTTTATACTTTTTTGGGTATAAATATTTCAATTCCTTCCTATATTATAACAGGGAAGATGGACAAATCTTTCTCATCAGACTCTGAGGCATCCGTTCATAAACAAAGGTCACAATCCAAAGGTTATAGGTAAGCCATTATTTTTCTCTCTATATATCTATACCAAACAAAAGAGTGCCTGGTTTAATTGTATTTCCCTATTATGTCAGCTCTACGGGAATTAAAGCATCCAGAACTTCCAAAGGCAAGTCGCCTATGAAGAAGAGATGCGAAGCCTGCAGCAATAAACCACTAGAAGGCAAACGTCCCTGCGCAGAATGCCTGTCTACAGCCGCTGGCGCTTCCACTACTGCCCCTACTCCAGATATGATGGAGTTTATCAAGCAGGCGGTCTCCCAGGGCATCAGAGAAGCTGGGAAATCCCACAAGAGGCCCAGATTCGCTGAACCCTTGGGGTTTTCTCAGGAAGAATCCTCAGATGAGTCCATGGACTCCTACAGGGACGGGCTGTCCTCTTCAGAAGAAGAATCTTATGCTCCGGAATTCATGGAGCCTGCTCAAGTTGATCATTTAATATCCAGAGTGCGCAAATCCTTGAGTCTCAAGGAAATATCCTCGGAGCAACCTTCTACTTCCAGTAGATATTTTGCTGATCTGAAGAAAAAGAGAGCCACATTTCCAGCTCATGAGACAATCAAGGAGCTGATTGAAGACGAGTGGTCTAATACTCGTAGAAAACTGACATCTCAAGGCAGAGTTGCTCGTCTTTATCCATTTGAGAGAAAAGACTCCAGCTGTTGGGATTCGGCTCCTAAGGTAGATGCGGCCGTAGTAAGACTGGCCAAACACACTACTCTACCGGTTGACGACGCAGGTTCATTTAGAGATCCCATGGATAGAAAAATGGATCTGAACCTCGCCAAGGCTTACGTGGCTGCAGGCACAGGCATCCATCCAGCAGTCGCTCTCACTTCAGTTTCCAGAGCTTTAAAGATCTGGATGGAAAATCTAGAGGCAGACATCAAAAGAGGCAGGAGCAGATCCAGTCTTCTGGAAAGTCTAAAAGATATAAAACTTGCAGTAGACTTTACGTCTGATGCTTCGGTGGATCTGGTTAAGGCCTTTGCCAGAAATATGGCCCTCTCCGTTTCAGCCAGAAGGGCTTTATGGTTAAGATCCTGGATAGCAGATACCTCTTCTAAATCTAGTTTATGTGCCTTACCTTTCCACGGCGACATGTTGTTTGGAAAAAACTTGGATGAATGTATTAAAAGAGCAGCCGAAGGCAAAAGAGCTTTTCTCCCGCAGGATCGCAAACCCAGAGGTTCCTTTCGATCCAAACGATATCCAGACTATTTTTCCTTTCGAGATGCCAGATCTTACAAGCCAGGAAGAGAGCATGGAAGATCCCAGCCTTGGAGAGGTGGACAGTCATCTACCAGAGGCGGTAAATCTAGAGGCGTCTCGTTCCACAAGAACCCCAGATCTTTATGACTGGTCTTCCGCCCAGTCAGTAGGTGTGGGGGCACGTCTGTTACTCTTCCAAGACGTATGGGAACTATCCACCACAGACAAATAGGTGTTGGATATCATAAGAAGAGGATATCGTTTAGAATTTTTCAGACCCCCTCCAGCTTACTCCTTTCAAACGACCAAATGGCCAGGAGATACAGAAAAAAGACAGGCCTTAAAAGATTTCATCTCGACACTCCAGGAAGGAAATGTCATCATTTCAGTTCCTCAGCGACAGCAAGGTCAAGGGTTTTACTCTCACCTGTTTCTCACCAGAAAAGCTTCAGGTGGTTGGAGACCTATCTTAGACTTAAGCAGACTAAATCAGCATCTCCTCATCTGGAAGTTTAAGATGGAGTCTATTCAATCCATCATAAAGGTCGTTTTTCCACACCAATGGATGATTTCTATAGACTTGGCAGACGCTTATTTCCACATCCCCATCGCTCCAGAACATCAGAAATTCCTTTGGTTTGCGGTGGAACAAGGGTATTTTTAATTCTGAGCCCTGCCATTTGGTCTCAGCACAGCTCCAAGAACATTCTCCAAGGTCTTGGTTGTTTTGATTGCGGAGCTCAGGAAAAAGGGCATAGCCATTTACCATTACTTAGACGACATCCTCATCTTGGCAGAAGACACAGATACCCTTCAGACCCATGGGCAGGTTTGTCTACGTTTTCTACGCCGTCATGGTTGGAAGATAAACGAGAACAAGAGCCAATTACAGCCGGTTCAGGAGATGAAATATTTGGGGGCCATATTCAACACTCTAGCAGGCACAGTGCAACTGTCTCCAGAAAGAGGTACAAAGTTGATGAACAAAGTCAAAGACATGTTGGTATCCAATGTGACCTCAGCAGAAAGATGCATGAGCCTGTTAGGATCAATGTCCTCCACCATCGGACTGACAAGATGGGCCAAATGGAGGATGAGGATTTTCCAGAAGAATTTCATCCTTCAATTCAGATCGAAAAGTCCACTTCAGCCTATCAAGATTCCCCCTCAGGTCCATCAATCTCTGATTTGGTGGTTACAGAAGAAATCCCTGTTCAGAGGGTTTCCATTGGGGAACATCACATGGACAGTTATTACCACGGACGCAAGCCAGTGGGGATGGGGTGCTCACCTACAAGATCAGTTTATCCAGGGGAAATGGTCCTTTCCAGTAACAGAGACTCCCTCCAACCAATTAGAGCTTTTGGCAGTTCTAAAAGCTCTAGAAATTCTCCTTCCCCTCATACGCTTCAAGTGGATCAAGATCAGATCAGACAATTCCACTGTAGTTGCCTACATAAACCATCAAGGGGTAACAAGGAGTCGGAAAATGATGTCCATTATGAAGCCCCTAATGTCCTTCTCCCAGAAGCATCTAGCGGGCCTATCGGCGATCCATCTTCCGGGAGTCCAGTATTCCATAGCGGATTACCTGAGCAGAGTGGAATTAGATCCAGGGGAATGGAGTCTGTCAAACAAGGTGTTCGAAGACATCTCTCAAGTATGGGGCGTGCCACAAGTCGACCTTATGGCAACACACAAGAACAGGAAGGTGCAGCACTTCTTTTCAAAAAACATCGATCCCCAAGCATCAGGAAGGGATGCTCTTTCAATCGATTGGGAATTTCACCTAGGTTACGCATTTCCTCCTACACCCCTCATCTTTCCTCTTCTGAGACGATTGAGGCAGGAGAAGGTATCCATCATCCTCATAGCCCCCTTTTGGCCTCGCAGGCCGTGGTTTCCTCTGTTGTTGAGCCTCTGCAGTGCAGACCCCTGGCAGCTTCCAAATATTCCTTCCCTTCTACATCAGGGTCCTGTCCTCCACCCAGACCCTGCCTCCCTCAAGCTGATGGCATGGAAATTGAAAGGGAAAGGTTGAACTGCAAGGGATTTTCTCATTCTGTCATTGAAACTCTACTGCAAGCAAGGAAACGCTCTACATCTTCCACTTACTACAGAATCTGGGACATTTTTTCCTCCTGGGCTGCATCCAACCACAGGAATATTCAGTCTATCTCCACCAAGGAGATTTTCTACAATCCGGTCTTGATAAGGGTTTAAGCTACAATACCCTGAAGGTACATATTTCAGCTCTTTCGGCCCTTACGGATCAAAGATGGGCCTTGAACACAGACGTGATCAGATTTATGGCAGCAGTTTTGAAAATGAAGCCTCCTATCAAGCCCTTCGCTCCACCATGGGATCTTCCCTTGGTGTTAAAAGCTCTGAGCAATTCTCCTTTTGAGCCTCTTGAATCCATCTCTCCTCAGTTACTCAACATTAAGACAGTTCTATTGGTGGCCTTAGCCTCAGGTAGACGAGTGTCTGAACTCCATGCCTTATCAACTAAAGAGCCCTTTACAGTTTTTCATAAGGACAAAGTTATTTTACGGACTGTTCCCGAATTTCGTCCTAAAGTGGTGTCAGCTTTTCACATCAACGAAGAAATAGTACTCCCGGCTCTTCATTCGGAGTCTTCTACTGAGGATGCTGAACCTCTGCCTTCTCCATTAGATCTTGTTCTATGTCTGTCTGTCTATCTACAAAGATCTTCAGCCTGGCAGATCTCTCAAAGGCTATTCGTCATCCCCAACGGCCCCAGAAGAGGGCTTCAGGCATCTAAGATGGCCATCAGTAGATGGATTGTTGCCGCCATCATTCAGGCTTACCAAGCTTCAAAGATGAAAGTTCCTGATGGGCTCAAGGCTCACTCCACGAGGTCCCTTTCCTCATCTTGGGCAGCAGCTGCTAATTTGTCACCTGAGCTGATTTGCAAAGCAGCCACTTGGTCTTCTCCAAACACGTTTATAAAGCATTACCAGATTGACATTAAAGCCAGCCAATCAGACTCTTTTGGCAAATCAGTCTTATCCGCAGTCAACTCTTCTTGATTGATTTCTATTGCACGTGTGATTTCTAATACACCAGCATTTAAAATATTCTTGAGTCTGTGTTTTTTTCCCTCCCTTGGTTATTGCTTGGGTATTACCCATTGTTGTGCTGCCATGGATATGGCCAGGAAAGATGAAAATTTATCCATACTTACCGTAATTTTCCTTTCCTGGTCATAGGCCATGGCAACACTTAGATCCCGCCCTGGGATATTGCTGTTAACAAGACTGAGGGACCATTGGTGGGAGGGGGTATTTATACCCCTGATTTTAATTCTGTTCCTGTCTAATTAGGGATAGGGAGGAGCTAACCCATTGTTGTGCTGCCATGGCCTTTGACCAGGAAAGGAAAATTACGGTAAGTATGGATAAAATTTCATCTATATATATATATATATATATATATATATATATATATATAAAATAAACAAATATGTAAATACGTTAAAAAATAAAATTAAAAAAAAATAAATAAATATATATATATATATATATATATATATATATATATATATATATATATATATATATATATATATACACACACATGTGTAATTTCATTTAACTGTATTTTAAAATTATATATATATATATATATATATATATATATATAATAACCAAAAAGATTATGGCTGCACTCCTCTGTCTTCTTATATTAAAATTGCTAAATGCTTTATTAAATATACATTTAAAAAGATCAATGTTTCAGCCCCAATCTGGGCTTTCCTCAGGATTTTCTGATCCTGAGGAAACCCCAGATTGGGGCTGAAACGTTGATCTTTTTAAATGTATATGTAATAAAGCATTTTGCATTTTTAATATATATATATATATATATATATATATATATATATATACTTTTACATAATTAGGTCATTTTATTAATTACAATTTGCAGGATCTGCCTGACAACCCAGGCAGAAAGTTCAGGGATTCAGGGAATTTAATTTGCTAGCACTATATTTAGCCCTGTAACTTTCCAAGACACCATAAAACCTGTACATGGGGGGTACTGTTTTACTCGGAAGACTTCGCTGAAGTATGTATGACCAAGTAGCTACTAAAAAAGACTGGACATACCCCATTTGCAATACCTTGGGATGTCTAATTTTGCAAATGGATGCCATCATGGGTGTAATTCTTATTCCTGGGCAACCATACGGTCTCAAAGGCAACGTAACCAATCTGGCGAATTTCAATGTGAAAAAAATGAAAAATGTACCATGCTATATTTGACTCTGTTATTTCCCAAAACACCATAAAACCTGTACATAGGGGGTACTGTTTTACACGTGAGACATTGCTGAATACAAATATGTGTATTTTATTGCAGTAAAAGCAAAAAGTATTATGACATTCACAGTTAGAATGTCACGTAGAACTAAAAATTTAAATTCTTATTTTTCCCCATTTTTTATATTTTATTCATATTAAATTATGTTTCATACCTAAATATTTGATGTTAAATGAAAGCCCTGTTTCCCCTGAATAAAATGAGATATAATAAGTGTGGGTGCACATAATATGAAAGAGGCAAATTACGCCTGAACAGACATATGGCGCAAATTCCAGTTTTTGTTTACGTTTTGTTTTGATCACAACTTGTACATTTGGCTCAGTCCTTAAGGGGTTAAATACACTTTCCTGTTATTTAATGTAATTATTATTTGATTTTTGAGGTTTGTCTTGTGCATAAATGAAGGGGCACAAAACATTTCTGTCAGTTGATATGCATGGGAGGGCTAGTTTGGTGGGACTGGGAAGGGAAAATTACAAACAGACTACCGGTATGAGATTGCTGGCAATTGAAACATCAATCTTCTGCATAATAATATAGAAGGAGGTACATTTGAGATTACTGTTGGCACAGTTTTACAGGAGTGAGGCTGCAGGCCTTTTCTAGCCCATCACTGAATAGGTTTTGAGTAATCACAATGTCCCCTAGGCCTGGATTAGTCCACAGGGGCATTTCCTAATTGACTTTTATATCTGTTGTTGACCAGTCTGTTAAATGATCAGTCTGAAATGAAACAGTACTCGTGACATTTATAAAACACTCCGGGTGTCATCAGTGGTAATGGAGTTGCAGTAAACAGAGTCTGTGTCTCTTAGCCATGCAGAGATCTCAGTCATGCTGCACAGGTCATATTTACAGAGGATCCATGGATATAGGATATCATACTTCGCAACCCCAAGCAATTTAATTTATAAAGTTCCTATATTATATGCTTCACCTGAGATGGACCATGCAAACTGAGATATGTGAGTTTCATGCACAAAAAAAGCCATGTACAGTATTAGTGTATTACTTGCACCCCAGGCCAAAAGTTGCCAGTCCTCTCCTTGCTGATAAGAAAAACAAAGTTATGCATTACTTCCCATAAAACACACCTTGTACAGGGGTTAAAAAAAAAAAAAAAAAAGAAGACAAAATATTATTGAAGCAGGCCTGTGGAAGATGTTGATGCTTTATAAATGCCAATAACAATTATGGGCTTAACATCATCTGTGTCTTAATTCATCAAACTAAAGCCCTCATTTTGTCTTTCTCATAAATCTATATTAGCCAGAGTTAAAATTTATCTAAAGTATATATTGGGATACCATGATATTTATTATGTGACATTTCCAGGCAGTAAAAATGTATGCTCTACATTTTTCTGTTTAAACAAAGTATTTTGCCTTTTCTATAATTTACCCATTTTAATAGCTTAAATTCTACTGGCATAATGGTTTATTATACATATGTATGTTTAAATACATGAATAAACAATTAGAAAAGTAATAAATTTGATCAGTGTTTGTGTTTCTTCCTTTCCTGTAACCATAAATATAAATGCTTATCTTTTATGGGAAGTTATTAATCATGCATCAAACAGAGGCAGTCGTTTCTTTTTTCCTTCTTCGGTTACCAAATAGCCAGCCAGACGACTGAACATCCCAAGACGGGTTTATTGGCTATCAGTCTCTGCTGTTTTCTTGGCTGGTTGTAATGCTCAGCAGGGAGCATGTGTTCCAACATGCTTTGTGAAATATTAATACACAAAATTGTACTGAGGTTTCTGATAGAAGCAGATTTGTTGCTCTGTGGTTTTCTGATTAGAGGTGTATTGGTGATTCCGAGAAGCTAGTGGCGCCTAAATGGGTTAAGCCTAATAAGGTTTTGTAAGATGATAGCATAATTTAAATGGGTTCAGAGTCACAAAGCTACAGACCTGTCTGACCTGAGCAAATTACAGTGTTTGGTAATGTCCTTTTATAGACATCTTCTTGTCAACCCATTGAAGCTATATTAAGTGAAGAATTGAATTGTGGTTCACAAAGATATGCCAGCATGCTGGCATAGTTTTGACAGTTGTTATTCTCAAATTTAAAGAAAGTCATTGTGGCCTATTTTTTTCTTAGGCTCTAGGGAGTTCAGCCTTCAAAAAATCACTTTACTTTGCCATTAAAGAAACATAATTACCTTGAAAATATTAGCATCAAAAGCATACTATGTTTCCCATAGGAAATCTAAAAACAATTTAGAGATAGGAAGACAGGGAAAAAAGCTTCATGCTTTGAGTTGAGTGATTATGGCATAACTATAAAACGTCTAGAAATATTGAAGAACCACACTTAACCTCTTCTTTTCTATAGAATTTCTACTGTTTATTTTTAGTATCATTTTTATAACAGTCGCAATAGAAATAATTATAAACTCTGTGCCTATTAACACTAGGCACATAATAAAAATTTGTATAAAATTCTATGTTCATGAAGGGGACATGCTGAAAGTTTGTGCTTTAAATCAATACTATGGTGTCATATGAGATACTTCGTACTGAATGACATAAACCATGGCATATCTAAAAAAGTGAAGAGAAAAGAGAACACTTCAATGCTAGTCTTTCAAAACATACTCACACAAGCTCTTATATGAGTTTTTCCTGCTTTGCTGAACAGATTACAGACATACAAAATACAGCCCTCTGCTCAAACTCCCACTACTCCTAGGCAGCAGCAATGATTATAGTACACATCAGCCACAATGCATACAATAAGAACGAAAGAAAAAAAAAATACTTGCACACTATCCCAAATCCCTATGTACATCTAAATAACTGGAGGTTTTTAGTATCACTCCAATGGAGATTAAAGTGTAAGCTCAACTGCCACATCAAGACAAAACACCCCAGGTGAGTCGTTAACTAACAACGCACCATGCTACTTTAAGCTAAAAGGCAAAGTATCTAATCATATAAACCCTTTATAGAGAATGCATGGGGTGGGTTGAGGTGACAGGTGACCTTAAATTTTAATAACCCCTGGAGTGATACTAAAAAACCTCCAATTATATAAGTGTGCATAGTGATTTGGGATAGAACGCAAGTACCTTTTACTTTGTTTTTTATTGCATCTATTGGGGATAATGTGTACTACAGCCACTGCTGCCACCCAAGAGTAGCAGGACTTTATTTTGTATGTTTGTATTTGCTTTTTTTTTTTTTTAACACAGCCATGTTACAGTGCTGCCATGCACCCCATGTGTTCCTTAATAAGTGCATAGGGGTTTAATAAAATACCCCTCTCTCTCTCATTAGAGATCGTACCTTTATGCTGAAGGCAGCATGGTGAAGTCTTAGTGTAAGACTCACCTAGGAGGTTTGCGTTTATGTGGCAGGTCAGCTTACACTTCAATGGCCACTAGAGTGATCTACAAAAACCTCCAGTTATTTAAATGTTCATAGGGATTTGTAGGGCTGGTCCCAGACATAGTGCTGCTTGCGTTCAAGGATGAAATGCTGCCCCCCTCACCAAAACCAGACCCATCAAAACACGCCCACATCCGTTATGTTATGCAGTAAGTATAGTGAATGCAGTGTTTGTGTAGTGGATGGAGTGTGTGTAGTCATTGCATTATGTATGTGCATAGTGGATGCAGAGTGTGTGTTTGTGGGGTGGATTCAATGTGTGTAGAGAATGCAGTGCCTGTGTGTTTTGTATGGAATGTGTATAGAGAACACATTATGTGTGTGTGTGTGTATAGTGAATGCAGTGAGTATAGTAAATGCTGTGTCTGTGTGTAGTGGATGCAGTGTGTGTAGTGTATAGTAAAAGCAGAGTGTGTGAGTGTTGGGGCTGAGAGTTGCCATGGAAATGCTATAGCATGCATAACGTGCTGCATGAAGCATCACCATGGTAACCAACAGCAATGCTCTCGCGGCTTGAGGAAGTAGAGGTCAGTACCTGCTGCTGGACGATTAGACTTCTAGGCATTCCCTTCATTAGCCAAGGCTGCAGGGGGACTGAACTGAATATATTTATAGTGCTAATCACTAATGCATAGGTCAGGACCCTTAACAGATTACTTTTTTTATTTTTCTGGAAATAAAACTCTCCACTGGCAGATCAAATTCCATTTAAAACACCTTAAAGCGAAAAAAAACAAACAAACCAAAAAAAAAACCAACCCATAAGTAATAATGCAATAAAAGTCCAGGTAACTATTGTTACACTTCAAAGATAGTGAAATAGTGATTATTAATTAATACATTATCCCACTGTTATGAAAGAAAAATATAAATTTATTTTTTTCTTGTTTAAATTTGAGACTCCAGGATCCCTATTAAATATTTATCCCAGAGATGATGCAATGCTGCTAGCTCCTCTTTAACTTAACCCTGTGTGGGAATATATATATATATATATATATATATACAGACAGAGAGAGAGAGAGAGGGGGGGGAGAGAGAGAGAGAGAGAGATTGATTTGTGGTCAAAGACAAAAATAAGTAGTAGACCCCAACTACCTAAGGCAAAGTCAGTTGAAGTGTGCAGGAACCGACAGTCGTATTAGGCCTGTAAAAAAAAGAGGGCCTATGTAAGAAATATTATTATAACTTGTAAGGGTAAGGATGGTGAGGTTTCATCAAGAATGTCTCGAGGTACTAGCTGCAGTTGTTTTTAAATGTAGACTAACCCCTCCCACAACTACAGGCCTAATGACCTGAAAATGTATATACATATCAACCAAGAAAAGGCGCACTCAAGTATTTGTTTTTAAAATAAAACATTTGCTATTTATTCAGTAGCTGCATAATTTAGTTGAAGTTTCAGTCTCACTTTTATCAAGACACCATAAACTTGTGAATGCCCTAAATATATAAATATTCTGCAAATGCAAATGAGGTAAAACGTACTAACTATGTGATGTAAGAATGACAACCCATCGACCTGTAGATTTATATTTACACTCACTTGATGTTTGAAAATAGATTCATGAATATGATGATTTAATGAAAATAATGATTTGTAACTTGGTAAATTAACACCCAAACAGTGTGCAAATAGTATATGAATTAAAAATTATAGATATTGCACCTCACAAACCAATACCAATGAAGAGCAAAGGCGATACACGTTGATGTTCTTTTCTCAACAGTATTTTTAAAGAGTGCAATTTTATGTATACTATACAAACAATTGTCAAAAACATATCAATGCATGATTATACATAGTTATGCAGTTTAATATGCATGTATTTCTTAGCAACAAAACAAATGTTTCTTAAGCTCTATGTAGTTGAATTATAACATTGTTACCAACAATTATTATGGGGAAATTAAATTGTAGTATATTTTGTGAAAATCATTCAACAACATTAAGGCATGCGATAACATCCACATTAAAACAAATCAATCTCAGATCTATTAACTTATAATTATATTTTCAAAAATAAACTATCACATATGCCAATGTAAACAAAGAAGGAAACGTGTATTTACAACATTGGTGGAACCAAGAATGTAGCTGACTTAAGAGAACCAGCTTATCTGCCCCAATGGTTTTGGATAAAGTAAAATATTGACATATCTTAATAAAGAATAATATATAATAAGTAATAAATAATATTGTATTAAATACTAAGCAGGCAAACCTAATCGACAACAGAGGAATAGATCACTTTGGAGACAACATAACAATCGTTAAAATATATATGTCATTCATAGGTACATCCACCAGGTACAGTTAAAGCCACTGGACAGGTGCCAGCAAAGGAATACAATAAAGTCTATTTACTAATCCTCAGACAAGCAATCTTAATTAAAAAAAAACAAGTAAAGACTCTCATTAAGGAAAAATCCTCATATTTAAAAAAAAAATAAAAAATGAAACATGTAAATATGCTCACCGAAACTGGAATAGTACTGACCTACAGATGAGGTGAAAAAAAATATTTAAATCCTCAGATAAACCTTATCAAACTTCAAATGCCAGATTAAACTATAAAACCAACATATTCAGAAATGTGCATATCACAACTGTCTCTACACCTAGTATAAATTACTTTTAAGAGTGTCATGATTACACCAACATCAAGTTACAATTACAATGTGTTAGATTACAGAAAATACATATTCCAGATAAGGTGCTCTGATATTAGTGTATTCACAATCCTCCTATGAGTCATATATATGAGGTACAAAGACAGTGATACACACATTCCTGGATATGTTGGTTTTAATTGTTGATCTGGCATTTGGTGCTTAATTTGTTTTTTTTTCACCTTATCTGTATGTCAGTACTATTACAGTTTCAGTAAGTATACTGGGTAGATTAACATGCTTGATTTTTTTGCAAAAGATGGGAGTTTTTCATTAAAAAGACCCTTTACTTGCATGTCGATTATGTTTTCTTGTTTGTGAATTTGTAAGTAGATTCTATGTTATGTTTATGCTGGCATCACCCTGGTGCCTGTAACTATACCGGATGGATGTAAAGATGTGTATACTATGTTGTAACCAATGTGATCAACTACTCTGAGGCCCATACCTTCTTATATTAACATGTAATTTCTGTAAACTTATAAATATAATGGTAAACCAATGTTAGTGCAATAATGAAATTCAAATATAGTCAAATATATCTGTTATAGAGACAGTTGCGATATGCTCATTTCTGAATACATTGGTTTTTATAGTTGTTTTGGCATTTGTCTGAGGATTTGAAAAAAAAAAAAAAAGATTTTCACCTTATCTGTATGTCAGTATTATTCCAGTTTTGGTACGTATACTAGGCACATGTATTCTTACATGTTTCATTTTTTAAGGTGAGGATTTTTCATTAGATGCTTTACTTGCTTTTTAATTAAGATTTCTTGTCTGAGGATTTGTAAGTAGAATTTATTTTAATGGTATTTTGAATGCACAGAGATATCGTGATGAGATCCTGAGGCCCATTGTTGGGCCATTCATCCATGACCGTCACCTCATGTTGCAGCATAATAATGCACGGCCCCATGTTGCAAGGATCTGTACACAATTCCTGGAAGCTGAAATCATCCCAGTTCTGGCATGGCCAGCATACTCATCGGACAAGTCACCCATTTAGCATGTTTGGGATGCTCTCTATCGGTGTATACGACTGCGTGTTCCAGGTCCTGCCTTTATCCAGCAACTTCGCACAGCCATTGAAGAGAAGTGAACAAACATTCCATAGGCCACAATCAACAACCTGATCAACTCTATGTAAAGAACATGTGTTGCACTGCGTGAGGCAAATGGTAGTCACACCAGATACTGACAGGTTTTTGGGCCTCCCCCAAACCCCTCCAATATAGTAAAACTGCACATTTTAGAGTGGCCTTTTATTGTGGCCAGCCTAAGGCACACCTGTGCAATAATCATGTTGTCTAATCAGCATCTTAATATGCCACACCTGTCAGTGGCGGATCCAGAGCCTGATCTCGGGAGGGGCACTTGTAGATTATTTAAAGAAATAATCCAGACACAATAACTACTACAGCTCAGTGTAGTGGTTATGGTGTCAATAGTGCCGGGCCCCCCTCCTAGAGTAAGTAGTCAAACCGTTTAAGAACAGTTTGACAACTTACCTGAGGTCTGCTGGGAAATGGGGCGGTAGTAGGGCATAGGAGCAGTGGTGTGTGTGAGTGGTGCAATGTGTAAGGGGTGCAGTGTGTGTGTGTGTGAGGGGGACAGTGTGTGAGCAGTGTGTGTGTGTGTGTGTGAAGGTTGTAGTGTGTGAGTAGGGGGGGCAGTGTATGTCAGGGATGCAGTGTATGTGTGGGACAGTATGTGTGTGTAACAGTTGCAGTGTGTGTGTGAATGTGGGCAATGTGTGTGTATGGGGCGGCAGTGTATGGGAAGAGTGTGTGTGTATGGGGGGCAGTGAGTGTGTATGGGGGCAGTATGTGTGTATGAGGGCAGTATGTGTGTATGAGGGCAGTATGTGTGCATGGGGGGGCAGTATGTGTGCATGGGGGGGCAGTATGTGTGCATGGAGGGCAGTATGTGTGCATGTGGGGCAGTATGTGTGTATGGGGGGGCAGTATGTGTGGGGGGGCAGTATGTGTGTATATGTGTGTGGGGGGCAGCATGTGTGTGTTATGGGGGCAGCATGGGGGCAGTATGTGTATGGGCAGTATGTGTAGGGGGGCAGTATGTGTGTGTATGGGGGCAGCATGGGGCAGTATGTGTGTATGGGGTGTATGTGTGTGTATATGCAGTGTATGGGGGCAGCATGGGGGCAGTATGTGTGTATGGGGGGCAGTATGTGTATGGGGCAGTATGTGTGTATGGGGGGCAGCATGTGTGTGTATGGGGGCAGTATGTGTATGGGGGCAGCATGTGTGTGGGGCAGTATGTGCGGCATGGGGGCAGTATGTGTATGGGGGGCAGCATGGGGAGTGTGTGTATGTGTGTATGGGGGGCAGCATGGGGGTAGTATGTGAGTATGGGGGGGCAGCATGGGGGGCAGTATGTGTGTATGGGGGGCAGCATGGGGGGCAGTATGTGTGTATGGGGGGCAGCATGGGGGGGCAGTATGGGGGCTATGTGTGTGTGTGTGTTAAGGGTAGGGGGGGCTTTTTTAAATAATATATATCTTTATTTAATTTAAAAAAAAAAAATATTCTATGTCCCCCCTCCCTTCTTACCTTTATTGAGGAGGAGGGGGGACATATTTCGTTCCCTGGTGGTCCCAGTGGTGATTCCCTGGTGGTCCCAGTGGTTACAGTGAACTCTAGCCCGCGCTCCCGGGCTAGAGTTCACTCTCGCGAGATTTGGAGCGTTGCCGCGGTAACCGCGGCAACGCTCCAAATCTCGCGAGAGGAGGACCCGGAGGAGCTGCAGACTGAGCTCCCGGGTCCTCCCTCTCCCTCCCCTGCCGGCTCTCAGCACAGTGCCTGCGGACCGGGGAGGGAGATCTCTGATCTCCCCCCCGGTCCGCAGGCACATTGCAGGGCTGGCACCTGCATGTCCTGGCAGGGGAGGGAGAGGGAGACCGGCGGATTTCTCGGGGGGGGCAATTGCCCCGTTGCCCCCCCCCTGGATCCGCCAGTGACACCTGTGAGGTGGGACCTATTTGTGTAGTGGCTCAACATCCAGCTACCATGCTTCTACAGCTGGTGACTAGACCAGGCTGCGGAGGCTATGGACACTTTTCTGCAGGACTGGAACGGGTCTCTCCTCTATGCTTTTCATCCATTTGCCATGCTTCCCCAGGTTCTCCTGCAGGTTCGCTAACAACAGGTTTTCACAGGCTCTTTGTTCCATTTTGAAGAACACAGTCATGGTTCCAACTTATGGAGATGGCAATTGATTTTCAAAGGCTTTTGCCAGCCTGTGCGGATCTGCTTCGTGACACATCCGAGCATTGTCACCAATTCTGCCTGGACGGATCTCTCCTTCTGATGGCTTGGTGGATTTCAGGGGACCCTGAGAGGTCCTTGCAGTTTCGGATGCAACTCGACATCTCCTGGTTCTTGCTGGGCTCCTTGAACTCGATGATCATATGGGTCCGCTTGGCGAGCCTGGGCTGGCTGGTGCCTGGCTCGGGACCTTGATTCTGTTTCGACCCCTGTGACCACGATTCTTCAGTTTCTCATGTCTCTTTTGAGGCTGGCTGGGCCTATCAGCTGATTAATTTCTTCAACCTATCAAGGTTTCAATGGTTGTCCGGCAGGGCAACATCCTCTGGTGTGTTGACTACTGCGTGGCTTCCGTCTCTCTCGTCCACCCAGGCCAAATTATTTACTTGGAATGTTTCTTTTGCTTTATCTCTGTTTGGTATTTAGCCTTCTAATGTGGATCATTCCTTGGTTGGTTACCCTTTTCTGCCTCATCTCTTGCAAGAGGGTGTCGGAAGTACGTGCCTTGGATTTCGATGCTTGTTTCTACACTCTCAGTGGGGTGACCTTTAATATATCCAGACGCACTGAGACTTCAATTAAATCAGTGTCGCATCCGGCTTTTCCCTCAGCACCAGCATTGGGTCCAGTGACCTGCTTACACGAGAATAAGGAGCACACTGGACCACATCGTTCGTGGTAGACACCTCACATGTTTCTGTCCTTTCATTCTCCCCGGTGGTGAGCACCAAGTTGATTCATTTGTTAAAATGGGTATTGCACCTCTGTGTTTGTCGTCATTTCAGAGATGGGTCTACCTCTTTGATTATGGCATTGAGCGCTCGGTTGGAGGGATCTGCTGAGAATGGCTGATTGGTCATGGGAATCTAAATTTCAAAAATTTTATTTTAATTTTTGTATTAAAAAAGGTGGGGCATATAAGTGTCTCTTGAAAATACATATATCAATAAAGAAATAGAGTATGTACAAAAAATAGAAAAGAAAAGAAAAATGAGAGAAAAAATTGAGGCAAAAAGTAATAAAAATAAAGAGTCCAACATACAGAAATCTGTGTATAATATAATTAATGTTTTAAAAAAATGGAAGCGCCCACAAAAGTGATCACGTGAGGATGCTGAGATGACCCATGTAATACCTACCCTCGACATCACTGCATGACATGTGATCACGTATTCAAAATACACAACTTTATTGATGAACATGCATAGCTTTCTATATAAAAAAATTAACATGCATAGCTTTATTTATAAAAACAAACAAACTGACAAAAATAATTCCATTGACTATCCATTGTGATAGTAAATACTAAGTAGTGGATTGTCATCAACTGACACTAAGACAATATAGCATGTTATTCTTCTAGTTGGAGAAGAGAAAAAGCTGCTACAATAAATCCTATATATCTAAAAGACAAATTGATTTTATATCGTTCAGGATCAGGTCCATGTTATATTTAGTCTATAATCCAAATACATATGTGGGATATTTCCCTCACTGTCAGACAATCAAGGGGGATTTAAAGTTATCAATAAATTAATAACTAAAGAACAAATTTTAACTTAAGAAAAAAATAATATTGGAGGAAACAATTCTGTAAGCATGGTTGGATAAATGCTTACTGATGGTGTAGTCTCTTATGGTGTATGTGAAAACTCCAAGTGAGGAACCCCGGAAGTCGCCAGTGTGGCGGAACCAGCCTCCCCACTGGGCATTGGAGAATACTGATTGCCAGCCTCCTGCCATGTGACTATGGCTCCTGGGATGTATTGCCTGCTATCCTGTACTGCTGAGGTTTGCTACTAACTAGGTGGATTTGGCTATGGAGCTTGTCTAGTGCCCTCTGTTGGTAGCAACAGCAATATGCACTACCTGAATAGCAAGACTGGTTCATTTGCATATTCAGGTAGATTTACATATTGCTAATTCTGCAGGCACGTGAGATATTTTCTGTTAATTATTGTCTCCCCCACCTCTTTAAAAATATGTCATTGTGTTATAATAAGTCACTGTATGTTGCCTATGATTTGACTGTTTGTAATTTTATTGAGATTTCACAGCAATGTTATTGTAATGACCATATGGGCTAGTCCCAAGGAAAATAAAGTTTTAGACAGGAGGAATTGCTATATCTCTACAAGGGATTGGTATGCTCTGCATACTCTCTTATTATATTCACTGCTAAGCTCTTTTAAGAGCTTGTTCCTGCTTCACTCTCTTGGAGGAGAGGTTCACCCACTGGAACCTGGAGCCTTGTTGTAGGTTCAGGTTGGGTAGGAGACGGCGAGACCCCAACCAAGCTGCGGCGGTTTGGGAGGTCTACGGTGGTTGTGGTGTCTGGCGGAGTGCTTGGAGCCCTCTGTAAGTGCTAGGAGCATCCTTCAATGGAGGTACCCAGTCGGGGTGCCAGGTGATCTGTTACAGTCAGGTAGCAGACCAATATGGTCGTAGGACCACTGCTGGTCAAAATAGAGAAATGTAAAGAGCACAAGGTTAGATATAATTAAGAAACATCACCATGGGACCAAGCGTTTTTTAAGTACATAAATAAAAAAAGAAAGAAAAATTTGTAATTGGCTAACTCAAGACAAGGTAATGTAGTAACTAAAGAGAGATAATATAAAAAAAGCTCCAGGGC
>OW240917.1:134386812-134396812 GCA_933207985.1 Pelobates cultripes | reverse complement strand
TGTTTTTCGTGCGGCGTTCGGTTGTTTTAGCTGGGATCTGAGCGGTAATCTCACGAATGAGGCGCTCAGACCCCAGCTATCTACAGAACGTCCATTCGTGCAAATTGACCGTATATTACCACAGTTATGCATTTTAATATAAATTGTTGGTTCTACTGCACGGAGGGATAATCCACTTAACGGTACATTCCAGTGGGAGGATCCCTCTCGTGCAGCAGTGCCTGATGGGAGAAATGCCCTGTATTTTAAGTCCCCTCTGGGAATGCCCCTGGGAGGGGACTCAGGAAACACCTTGCATGGGGACTTGTATAAATTGTGGAGCTGAAAATAAAGACCTCAGTTGACTCTCAGAACTGTGTTTCGTCTGGTTACTCGGAGGTTTGGGATATTGCCTTGCTTGACTGTGGATTACTTCCTGAACCAGCGGAATTTGTGGATTTAATATTGGCGTTCCGCTACAATCTGTTATCTGTACAATGACTCTTCCTTTGTTCCCTCAACTATGGTGCCTGTATGCATGGGCGAAGGAACCGGGGGGGATGGCGGGCACAGGGGGGGACGCATCCCCCCAGCAAATCATGCGGGGGGGGACAGGTTATGGGAAAATCCCCCCCAGCTCTGCCGCCCCCCCCATGCTGCAGCCGCCCAAGCGCTCTGTAGAGAGTCTCAGGCGGCTGCAGCTTTGCCCGGGCGGTGCGTCCATGAGGGCGGACCGAACCTCCCGGGCGCAGCCTGAGGAGAGGGGCTGACAGGAGGGTCACTCCTTCTCTGTAGCGTGGCTGAGCCCTGTATAGTCCACGGGTACAGGGAGCATCTGAGTGTGCACTTCCTGTTAGTCCGGCCGGGTACAGGAAACAAAAGCTCCAACTGGGGGAGGGGGTGAAAGAGTGACGAGGTGGGGGGGGAGAAAGTGACATGGAAGGGAGGGAGGGGGAGAAAGAGAGTGACAAAGGAGGGAGAGAAAGAGTGACGAGGGGGAGAAAGAGTGACAAGGGAGGGGAGGGGGAGAAAAGAGAGTGACCCAGGGAGGGGAGAAAGTGACAAGGAGGGAGGGGAGAGAGGACAAGGAGGGAGGGGGAGAGAGTGACAAGGGAGGGAGGGAGGGGGAGAGAGTGACAAGGGACGGAGGGAGGGAGGGGAAGAGAGTGACAAGGGAGGGGGAGAGGGGGAGAAAGAGTGACAAGGGAGGGAGGGGGAGAAAGAGAGCGGGCGGAGGGAGGTGGAGAAAGAGTGACAAGGGAGGGAGAGAGGGGAGAAAGCAGAGTGACAAGGAGGGGAGAAGGGAGAGTGACAAGGGAGAAAGAGAGTGACGAGGGAGGGAGAGAAAGAGAGACAAGTGGAGGGAGGGAGAAAGAGAGTGACAAGGGAGGGGAGAAAGAGAGTGACAAGGGAGGGGGGGAAAGAGAGTGACGAGGGAGGGAGAGAAAGAGAGACAAGGGAGGGAGGGGGAGAAAGAGAGTGACAAGGGAGGAAGGGAGGGAGGGTGGGGGAGAAAGAGAGTGACAAGGGAGGGAGGGGGAGAAAGAGAGTGACAAGGGAGGGAGGGAGGAGGAGAAAGAGAGTGACAAGGGAGGGAGAGAGATTGACATCCATCACACACACAAACACACAATCGCACAATCATGCAAACCTTACACACACAGAAACACACAATGCATTCCTTACACACACTAAATGCACCCCTTACAGATGCACACACTGCATCCCGTACATACACAGAAACACACCTTGCAGCCCTTACACATACAAACACAGATTCACACATTGCATTCCTTACACACATCAGGACATCCCCTACACACTCCATCCCCTGTGAACAAACTCATTGGTGGAACATGAAGGTGGACCCTGGGACCCAGACCTTGAGCTGTGTAAAGGGCCCCCAAAAAATGGAGCTGCTTCCCGTTCTCCCAGAACATTGATTTTTGTGACCACAGTTACAAACATCCTCTAGAGAGCCTGTTCTACACTAGACCAGTGGAGCCAGACTGCAGCTAGAGCCCATCATCATCCTCATCTGGTTGTAAGTAGGCAATCTAGCATATTATTTGTGGCACTAATCTCTAATTTACATGGAAAGGGGTTTTAATATAAATGGAACGGGTAGAGACAGGTAGTAAAATTTATGGAATGCATTTCTGAAAGTGTCATTAAATGGCAGTTAGGAAATGTGGTCACCCTAAGTCAGGGGCAGTATTACACAATCTGTATGTATAAAAAAATATAAAAAGTAATCTGCAAAGTACAAAATGTTTGTGTCATATGTCGTGCTAAAAATTAAGCTAGAAATGTGCATATTTTTTTATTTTTTTTAAATTATTTTAGAATAATGATACAGACATTTTATTTCTTACATTTGTGATGATTCTTTTTTCCTCTCTATATTCAAGGGACACTAGAGTCACCAGAACCACAACAGCTAAACATAGTAGTTCTGGTGTCTATAGCATGTCTTTGCAGGCTTTTTAATGTAAGCACTGACATTTCGTAAAAAAAAGGCAGTATTTACATTACTGATGACGAATACCTCCAGTGGACACTCAGATGGCCACTAGAGGTGCTTCCTAGTCGAGACATGAATGCCGCCCTATGAAGTATCTGCGCATGTGTGACAAAGCTGCGCATGCGCACCAGAGAGCAATGACGCTTCTGAATATAAGCGTTTTATTGCTCCCTGCTCGCACCCTCCTATTTCGTTATTCTGACGAAATAAGGGGCGCAGCATCAGGAGGATCCCGGCGCTGTATCCAGGTAAGTAAAATCCCTTCCCTGTAGTGTCACTGGCGAGAGGAAGTGATGTCAGCCGAGGTAGATGTAGCTGAGGGAAGAAATTGGTCCCATGTCCCTTTAACCCTGCAACGTAAAACATTGCCGTTTTAGAGAATTTGCAATGTTTCTATTGCAGGGTTAAGACAACCTCTATTAGCTGTCTATAGTTCAGGAATGCCCTGAAGACGGATCTCTAAACCAGACTGCCAGAAAAAGGATTATGGCCATTTATCAATGAAAACTCTGATTTTATTTATATAAGTTAAATGGACACTATATGTACCCAGACCACTTCAGCTCAATGAAGTGGTCTGGGGTCCAGGTCCCTCAGGTATTAACCCTTCAGATGCAAACATAGCAGTTTCAGAGAAACTGTTTGCATTGCAGGGTTAAGCCAGCCTCTAGTTGTTGTCTTCCGGACAGCCACTAGAGGCGACTCTGCGACGCTGGAGGTGAATTTCGCCTCCATCGCGCAGAGCATCCATAGGAAAGCATTGAGAAATGCGCATTTGGCTCCAGTGACGTCAGACGGGGAGGAGAGGTCACCAGCGTTAAGGTAAGTAACTGAAGGGGTTTTAACCCATTCAGCGCCATGGGATGGGGACCCTGAGGGTGGGGGCACTCTCAGGGCACTATAGTGTCAGGAAAACCGCTTTGTTTTCCTGACACTATAGTGATCCTTTAATTGTACTACATAAATTGATTATAAAATCCAAGAGAAGCAGCCAATGTAGTATGGAACAAGGTATGGTAATAAAGGAGTAAGCTAGTCAATGCGTAATGTATTTTGCACCTAATCCAGTGTATTATCCATACGTGAAATAGTGGTTTTCCAGTACACTCTTGGGAGAAACAATATGTATTCGGTTACACAATTTAAAGGGACCCAGAGTACTATAATAGAGCATCATGATTTTATTTATTTATATGCATGAAAAATTGCAAATGAATGGAAGCTATTGGTAACTTTCATTATCTTACAAAACTGCTTTCCTAAAACAATATTGTATCTCTGTCTCTGCGTCGCACCCCTGGTGAATTAAAGTTTAAAACCCCTTTCTTTCACTTACCTTGGTCTCCTCCTCCTGTGACAATATACTTATAATGTCCCTTTAAAATTAATCTGTCACTTCTCAAAATTACAGTTGTTTGCAAAAAAAAACAAGAGTATAATGCACACACTAAAAAGGGTTGGGGGATACTACCTGCAGGGTGCTCCAAAAATGGAGGGCCAATCCCTGAAGACATCAAATGGAAGAAAAGAAATATCCCGGCACACCTCTGGTTTCTTCTAAAAGGCAGTCTTTAATTGAAACAAGGAAGTGGAGACAACGTTTCAGCTCCTCTCTGAGCTTTTATCAAGTCTCAAGACTGCAATGTAGAAGAAAGCTCAGGTGTGTTTTTTTTCTTCCACTTCTCAAAATCACAGCATTGAATAAAACATTATGTTAATATACGTTAACCTATTTTTTTCATGAGATGGATATTTTCTGCATTAACGTTTTTGCAAATGTTATCAGACCAGTCACAGCCAGGTGCAAAGGACAGAATTTATAACAATGATTGACAAGGAGCTAAATGGAGGACCCCATTTGAAGGATAAAGAGGTATAAATTCCTACATTCATTTTATTTTTCGCACTTCACAAACACATACTTGTTAACTTCAAGAATAAGTAAACCTAATATTAAAAATCAGGTGTTGAGACATTTCCACTTTTAGAAAATGAGAAGTTTTATTGCGGAACTAAACGAGTTATCACCGGGTTAGCACACATGTGATATCACACATAGACACGTTGATGCTTACTCATTTTCCCAAACATCACAATTAGGAAAATGTTATTTATGGAAAAGAAATAGGAAAACGCAGACTTGTTGCAATAGAGGAACAAAAAGTAGAGTCTATTTTTAAATAAATGTTTTTATTATGTCTTATTTCTAAATAAAACCCCAAACATTAAAACGTATACCCTGGAGTGTCCCTTCAATAAGGAACCTGAATTGTCTGACTGTGATTTAAAGTGTTGCATTACTCGTGAGAAAAAGAAACCAGTAAAATAAACAAAATATAAAAGCTCCCCCAGATATTGGCCAACTCCCGATACTTCGCGTCAACCTTTAGGCTGCACAGTAGAAGTAGCCAAAAAGGTCTGAAAATTCTTTATCTTTTAACGTAAATCTCACTGAGATTCAGTGGAATAGTTGGAAGGTGTACTGTTCAATAAAATACCATTTAAAATCCAGTTCGCATTACTTTGGTAAATGCCAGGGCCACCATCAGGGGGTGACAACTATAACGGTTGTCACGGCCCCGGCGGTCCTGGGGGGCCCGGACTGCTTTGGCAGTCCAGGACCCACAATTACTCTCTGCACCTATATATAGCGATGATCGCTATATATATATGTGCAGTGCAGGTGCAGCCGCGGGCCCCCGGCTCCCTGTATCTGCAGAGGGGGCTCAGCGGACTGCCAGTGTACTTTACAGCATTTCCCTTGCTCTAACTCCCGCGAGACGTGCGGCCGTTAGAATGTTGCCTCCGCATGGCGCGCACACCACATCTCGCGGGAGTTAGAGCAAGGGAAATGCTATAAAGTACACTGGCAGTCCGCTGAGCCCCCTCTGCAGATACAGGAAGCCGGGGGCCCCACCATGCCACCGGACCACCAGGTATCATAGAATCTTCCTCCGTCCCTGGACCAGGTAAGAAACAGGGAGGGGGAAATAACAGTTATTACATTACATGCATACACTAGTAAACACACACACACACACACACACACTGCATCCACTACACTAACACACACACTGCATCCACTACACTAACACACACACACTGCATCCACTACACTAACACACACACACACTGCATCCACTACACTAACACACACACTGCATCCACTACACTAACACACACACACTGCATCCACTACACTGACACACACTCTCTGCATTCACTACACTGACACACACACTGCATCCACTACACTGACACACACACACACACACACTGCATCCAGTACACTAACACACACACACTGCATCCACTACACTAACACACACACTGCATCCACTACACTAACACACACACACTGCATCCACTACACTAACACACACACACACTGCATTCACTACACTAACACACACACTGCACCCACTACACTAACACACACACTGCATTCACTACACTAACACACACTGTATCCACTACACTAACACACACACTGCATCCACTACACTAACACACACTCTGCATCCACTACACTAACACACACTCTGCATCCACTACACTAATACACACACTGCATCCACTACACTGACATACACACTGCATCCATTACACTAACACACACTCTGCATTCACTACACTAACACACACACTGCATTTATTACACTAACACACACACTGCATTCACTACACTGACACACACTCTGCATTCACTACACTGACACAGACACTGCATTCACTACACTGCCACACACACTACATCCACTACACTGACACACACTCTGCATTCATTACACTAACGCACACTATGCATTAATTACACTGACACACACACTGCATCCACTACACTGACACACACTCTGCATTCATTACACTAACGCACACTATGCATTCATTACACTGACACACACTCTGCATTCATTACACTGACACACACTCTGCATTCACTACACTGACACACAGACTGCATTCATTACACCAACACACACTGCATTCATTGCACTAACACACACTCTGCATTCATTACACTAACACACAGTCTGCATTCATTACACTGACACACTGCATTCATTGCACTGACACACACACTGCATTCATTGCAATAACACACTCTGCATTCATTACACTGACACACACACTGCATTCATTGCACTAACACACTCTGCATTCATTACACTGACACACACACTGCATTCATTGCACTAACACACTCTGCATTCATTACACTAACACACACTGCATTCAGCCGGCTGGAGGGGGGGGAGGGGGGGCCTCCCCTGTGGAGCATGAGTCAGAACATTGCAAATATTTACAAAAAAATTAAAAATAAATTTGCAATTACATCATTTCGGATGGGTCAGGCATGCATGTCTCAACCCAGAGCTAAGGAGCGAAGCTTTTAAATTATCCACAGACACAGGGGGTATTTTGAAACGATGGCCTCGATTTAAATAAAGTAAATACTGTTAGGAAAACATTTCAAACAATGTCTCTCCAAAACGTCGTATAGATTTGAATCTTGACTTGTGTAAATAAACCATTTGGAAATAATTTCAGATAGAATAGAATCATTTAGAAAGCTTAATATCTCGAAGCCTGTATGTTTCAATGTACCTCGAGCACCCTGTTATAAGGGCAATGTAGTCAAGACAATAATCAACTATTCAATGAACTGAGTGACCATAGAAGGTACTGCAAATTAAAAGATTTATTCCCAAATGTCAACCGAAATTAGTTATTTTCACCACTCAATCATCACCCCTTGATTTCAGATCATTTGCAAAGGCATTACGTAAATAGATAAATCAAGAGCCATAGAAACAAGAATACAAATTTTCTTCATAGAGAAGTTTTTTCCTAATTCCATAAAATCAGGAATTTAATAGCAAGGACAGGAAAATGTCATCAAACAGTGTAAGAGTGTATTACCAACTCTCAGCTCAAAAACTATTCTAGGAATGAGGAACTATGGGAAATATAGAAGATATTTTAAATTATGAGTTCCTCTCAATTTCAAGGAAATCATGGTAATCATGCTTTGTGTGAGATTAATTACACTGAACAAAATTATAAACGCAACACTTTTGTTTTTGCCCCCATTTTTCATGAGCTGAACTCAAAGATCTAAGAATTTTTCTATGTACACAAAAGGCCCATTTCTCTCAAATGTCGTTCACAAATCTGTCTAAATCTGTGTTAGTGAGCACTTCTCCTTTTCCGAGATAATCCATCCACCTCGCAGGTGTGGCATATCAAGATTCTGATTAGACAGCATGACTATTGCACAGGTGTGCCTTAGGCTGGCCACAATAAAAGACCTTTCTAAAATGTGCAGTTTTATCACACAGCACAATGTCACAGATGTCGCAAGTTTTGAGGGAGCGTGCAATTGGCATACTGACTGCAGGAATGTCCACCAGAGCTGTTGCCCGTGAATTGAATGTTCATTTCTCTACCATAAGCCGTCTCCAAAGGCGTTTCAGAGAAATTGGCAGTACATCCAACTGGCATCAAAACGGCAGACCACGTGTAACCACACCAGCCCAGGACCTCCACATCCAGCATCTTCACCTCCAAGATCGTCTGAGACCAGCCACCCGGACAGCTTCTGCAACAATCGGTTTGCATAACCAAAGAATTTCTGCACAAACTGTCGGAAACCGTCTTGGGGAAGCTCATCTGCATGCTCAGCTTCCTCATTGGGGTATCGACCTGACTGCTGTTCGTCGTCGTAACCGACTTGAGTGGGCAAATGCTCACAGTCATTGACGTCTGGCACTTTGAAGAGGTGCTCTCTTCACGGATTAATCCCAGTTCTCACTGTACAGTGTAGATGGCAGACAGTGTGTATGACGTCGTGTGGGTGAGCGGTTTGCTGATGTCAACGTTGTGGATCAAGTGGCCCATGGTGGCGGTGGGGTTATGGTATGGGCAGGCATATGTTATGGACAATGAACACAGGTGCATTTTATTGTTAGCATTTTGCACAGAAATACTGTGACGAGATCCTGAGGCCAATTGTTGTGCCATTCATCCACGACCATCACCTCATGTTGCAGCATGATGATGCATGGCCCCATGTTGCAAGGATCTGTAAACAATTCATGGAAGCTGAAAACATCCCAGTTCTTCCATGGCCATCATTGAAGATGAGTGGACCAACATTCCACAGGCCACAATCAACAAACTGATCAACTCTATGTGAAGGAGATGTGTTGCACTGCGTGAGGCAAATGGTGGTCACACCAGATACTGACTGCTTTTTGGACCCCCCCGGATGTGCCCATTATAGTAAAACTGCACATTTTAAAGTCGCTTTTTTTGTGGCCAGCCTAAGGCACACCTGTGCAATTATCATGCTAATCAGCATCTTGATATGCCACACTTGTGAGGTGGATGGATTGTCTCGGCAAAGGAGAAGTGCTCAAGTGAACAATATTTGAGCGAAATAGGCCTTTTCTGTACACAGGGTCATTTTAGCCGAGAGGCAAACAAGGCATTTGCAGGGCAAATGTCTTGTTAGCCTTGTGGCTAACTGACATGCTGGGCGGCGCTGGCGGGTGGCTGGCGAGGGAGCACTTCCTCTGACCTGTCTGCTCAGCTCCCTCGCGCGCGGCAGAGTGAGGCTGGGAGCCGGAATATGACGTCTGTTAGTGTGAGTGTGTTTGCCTGTGAGTGTGTCTGTTAGTGAGTGTGTGTGTGTCTGCTAGTGAGTGTGTGTCTGTTTGTTAGCTAGTGTATGTGTTTCTGTCAGTGAACGTGTGTGTGTATTTAGAAGGCGGGGTGGGGGGGAAGGGCTGGGTGGACGTGGCGGGGGGGGCGCGCCTGAGTTTTTTTTTTAGATACACCACTGTCTGTACATAGAAAAAGTCTTAGATCTTTGAGTTCAGCTCATGAAATATGGGGGCAAAAACAAAAGTGTTGGGTTTATAATTTTGTTCAGTGTAGTTACTGCAAATATCATAACTACACCCTATTGTAGTTGTTAAAATACCAGGAATACCCTGGCCCAGTTGCCTGGTAATCATTAGGTAACAGTTTTTCCATTTACCTCGGTCTATCCCCGCTCGGGGACATCCTGGTCTACTCTTCTGTCGGGTGGTGAGCTTCTGGTTTTCTGCAGAGCTGCAAAAACCGGAAGCTGATACAGTCGCTATTCATTTGCTGAGAGCTCACAGCTCTCAGCCAATGAATGCAAATCTGTGCACTTCACTGAAGTGGTTATGGTGTTGTAGTTACCCTTTAATAAATAACTTGAAAACTATTTTGCTAATTAAAATTGAGTATTGGCAATTCCCACATGTTACATTGATATATTGTATTATCTCTGGAACATGCTATTTGTAACGGACCGTTTTGCACACAAGGGGTAAAAACCGTTTAGGCGATCGGCCCCCTTTCCAGAGATCCAGGCACAGCTACTGCAGAACACCAAAACTCACGAACTGGATACAAAATAGCACTCCAACTCCCGAACTGGAACCTCCCAAATAGCTGCTAGCA
>OW240917.1:134376427-134386712 GCA_933207985.1 Pelobates cultripes | reverse complement strand
TTTTCCTCTCTATATTCATGGGACACTATAGTCACCAGAACCACAACAGCTAAACGTAGTAGTTCTGGTGTCTATAGCATGTCTTTGCAGGCTTTTTAATGTAAGCACTGCCATTTCGTAAAAGGCAGTATTTACATTACTGATGAGGAATACCTCTAGTGGACACTCAGATGGCCACTAGAGGTGCTTCCTAGTCGAGACATGAATGCCACCCTATGAAGTATCTGTGCATGTGCGGCAAAGCTGCGCATGCGCACCAGAGAGCAATGACGCTTCTGAATAGAAGCGTTTTATTGCTCCCTGCTCGCACCCTCCTATTAAGTCATTTTGACGAAATAGGGGGCGCGGCATCAGGAGGATCCCGGCGCTGTATCCAGGTAAGTAAAATCCCTTCCCTGTAGTGACCCTTTAAAGTTATAATTTAATCATTTATATAGCGACTGCAAATTCAGTAGCGCTGTACAATGGGATAAACAACTCCTAGTTTACGGAATAAGAATATACTCGGTGAGTAAAAATGCTATCCCCCCCAGATTTTTGGGGGTTCCTACGCCCGTGCCTATAGGCAGTTCTAATGATTGATCTGTGGTTGCAAATTCGTTCTCTCAATGGTAGATCCGTTTTTGCAATATAAGTTAGACCGCAGGGACACGTTTGCTTGTAGATCACGAAGTCACTTGTGCAGGTTAGTCGATGTCGTATACGAAAACTGCTGCTGTGGGGATGAGTAAATGTCTTCCCAGGGATCATATGTCCACAGGTAACGCATCCTAGACAGTGGTAACATCCCAAATTATGTAGAGTAATATCCTTAGAATAACAGTGAAAAGGGTCAGTGTTAACCAGCAGATCTCTCAAATTTTTATTCCTCTTGTAACAAAACATAGGAGGATCCCGAAATACTGGAGGTAATGTGGCATCATTTCTTAAGACTCTCCAATTGTCCTTCTAAATATATTTCTAAATTAATGTATGTATATTAATATCAAAATACAGTTATAACAAATTAAAACTGGTATATCTTATTTTTTTCATTTTTTTCAATTTATTGATTGATTATTTTTATTTTTTATATATATATATATATATATATATATATATATATATATATATATATATATGGTAATTACATTTACAGAAAGATAAGTCCTGCGCTCACTCCCATCACTCCTGGGCGGCAGCAACGACTACAGTACACACCAGCCTCAATATATATATATAGTAAAAACCAAAGAAAAACAAGTTACCTGCTTATTTGTATTCACTTTTTGTATCACACAGCTTTGTTACAATGCTGCTGCCCATCCCATGTGTTCCCTATTAAGGGTTAATAAATAAATAGGGGTGTATATAAAAAATACCCCTCTTTGTCTTATTAGAGAGATCTTTGCCAGAAGCTCAAGGAAGCAAGGTGAAGGGTCAGAGTAGGACCCGCTTAGGGGGGTCTGCCTTGACGTTGGCAGGCAGGCATTCCCTCCAATGGCCATTGGAGTAACTAAATGACCTCTATTTGTTTAAATATACATAGGGATTAAGGAGGTAACTTGTTTTTCTTTGGCTTTTACTATATATATAATTACAATTATACATACATATAATTAACGTCATTCTAATTGTATTTTAATATATATTAAAATACACTTTTATTAATGATGTGTGTATGTGTATATAAAAGTACTTATATATATCTAAGTGCATATATATATATATATATATATATGATCTAAGTACTTTTTATTTAGTTTAAAAACTGTTTAATAACTTTTACTAACTTTTTAACGTATTTACAGGCATGAGGGGAGGACTGCCTGATACTTCAGGCAGGCCCCCTACAGGCACTGCATAAACCTGCTATTCTGGCCATATGATCGCGGGGACCCCATGATCACATGGCCGGGGGGCCAGATAGGGCAGAGGGGGTCTGCCTGAGCTCCCAGGCAGACCCCAGGATCGCGAACGCTGGCGTGGGATTGGCGGGGACCCGTAAAGTAGTAAGGACGGCGGGGACGTTTTATGCCGCCCCCCAGTGTCTAGGACCGCTCCAAAAAGGACGGCATAGAATGTCCGCTGTCCTTAAGGTGTTAATACATAACAATTAATACCACAAATTTTGAAAAACTATTTTTTTTTTAAAGGCACTTTATTAAAATTCCTTAAATAATCCTAAGTGTATTGTAATTTACCAGAAACATCTCTCTAAATCTAGCTAAAATGGTAAGATTTTCTTTTTAAATAGTGTAAATAGAATGATCAGTTTTCTAGCATATGTAAAAGGGAAGCTTGGACATTATAATAGGATTTTTGGTAAATAATTTATACTACACTATATTATTTTTATTGAACATTTCAAACATATTTTTTTTTGTTAAATGCTTTCTTCGGTTAAGTCTTCGAATGTTTATAGGAAAACATGAAGAATGAGTAAAAACTCAATAGCTTGACCTTCAACTAGTCCCTATTTAGTCTTCAACACATTTGTATTTACTTGTGCCAGTTACAGAGAAAATATATAATTTGCATATCAGACTGTTCATGAAAACAAAGCAGCTTGGACCAAAATGATTCAATATAGACTATCCTTCTTTGGGCATTTTGACTGAAGTGAAGCTGATGCCACTCCAAGTGAGCAAGAGTGATACAGATGCATTACCTTTTGATTTAGGGAGGTGGGATTAAATATAACAAAGACAAATCAATTTATTGTTATTCTTACCATATGAAAATGATCTTACTAATAAAACTTTGAAAATGGAATAGAGTTCAAGGGCAAAGAAGTCACCTAACCTATGTATGTGTGTACAAGGAATCTATTCTTCTATAAAACTACCAATTTAAGTGACAGAAAAAAGTGTGGTTGAGTATAATTTAATATTCTAAAGATGACATTTGATCAATATAGCACTCTCAATGACAAGATCTATAAAAGCTACTACTGTTTTCTTTCCGTTTTTTATTACTATGCAGAAGGTTTATTGATGTAGAACTGTATTTTATTAGCTCACCAAAGCATGAAGTGTATTTTGTATTAAGATTGAAGCTATCATAAAAAGGGATTTGCTGAAGTTAAAAAAAACAAACACAATGATTCTTTGTATTCTGTAACCAAACTATCATAAATGATAAAAAAAAAAAGACAACCAAATCATAAAATATGTATGTGTGCAAATGCGTGAATATATGTATATATTGTCTGGTGTGTGTGTGTGTGTATGTATACATATATATAATATATATATAGTTAATACAGTGTTAAATAAAAATCTGCACACCAGTCAAGCCAGATTTTTGTTTAACATTGTATTAACTATCCACAGACTTCAGGTGGAAGGGGTTTTCAATCACAATTTTTCCCCACCATAACCTATTTATATATATATATATATATAATATAATATAATATTTCTATTGCCCAATTCAGAGCGCTTGAATAAGTAGTTTCCAATAAAACTAACCAAAAGTGTACCTTATATATTGCTGGAAAATACACCATTGAATACAAAATTGAAAATCATCTAAAACTGAAATGTCTTCTGAATGTATATTAAAGAGACACTAGGGGAAACAAACATTTAATCTCATTGAAGTAGTCTGAGTGCAGTGTCTCTGTATTCTTTTGCCCTAGAATGCAGGGCCGGATTAACATAGGGGCTGATGGAGCTGCAGCTCCAGGCCCAGGCCCATGGAATAGGCCCATTAAAAAAAAAAAAAATTTTTTTTTTTTTTTTTTTTTACACACTACTCTTAGGTTTGCCACATGACTGGTATTTAAATGGCACAGACGGTATTTGAGACTGCCTGGCCATGCTGGTATTGCAGTAATACCGGCAATACAAATGCAGGTAATTTTCTCAGAATAAATGTAAATTACTCTGCAATACCAGCACCGGCCAGTTGGGGTCACTGTGTGTGGAGAAAGGCAGGTATAGGAAGTTACAGAATATCCCTCCCTGCCTCTCTCTACTACTCACTGATCGGCGGGGTAGCAGCTACACAGCACAGAGAGTCCAGACAGCAGCCCTACAGCTCAGGTAAGTGAGGGATGGGGGAAAGGCAGCAGGGACACATGGGGATACTGAGACACTAGGGGACACATGGGGACACTGAGACACTAGGGGACATATGGGGACACTGAGACACTAGGGGACACAGACACTAGGGGACACATGATGACACACACACTAGGGGACACTGAGACACTAGGACACAGACACTGGGAGACCTGGGAACAAAGACACTTGGGGACACTGGAAAACATGGGGACACTGAGACACTTGGGGACACAGACCCGCTGGGACACATGGGGACACAGACAGTAGGGGACACTGAGATACTAGGACACATGGGGACACAGACACTGGGAGACCTGGGGACATTGAGACACTAGGGGACACTGGGACACATGGGGATGCTGAGACACATGGGGACGCTGTGAGACATAGGGACATTGGGAGACACTGAGATACATTGGGACACGGAGACACTATGTCCCCCAGCCAGTGTCCCTAGTGTCTCAGTGTCCCCAAGTCTCCCAGTGTCTGTGTCCCATGTCTCTCAGTGTGCCTAATGTCCCCATGTGTCCCAGTGTCCCCATGTCTATGTCCACAACTGTCTCCCAGCCAGTGTCCCTTAGTCTCCCAGTATCCCTTAGTCTCCCAGTGTCCCCTAGTCTCCCAGTGTCTGTGTCCCTAGTATCTTAGTGTCCCAAATGTTTCAGTGTCTCCATGTCTCCCTGTGTCTGTGTTCCTAGTGTCTCAGTGTGCCTGGTGTCCCCATGTCTCCCAGTGTCCCTATATGTCCCAGTGTCCACATGTCTATGTCCACAACTGTACCCATGTCTCCCAGTGTCCCCAAGTGTCTGTCTCCCAGCCAGTGTCCCCTAGTCTCCCAGTGTCCCCTAGTCTCCCAGTGTCTGTGTCCCTAGTGTCTTAGTGTCCCCATTTCTCCCAGTTTCCCTAAATGTCTCAGTGTCCTCATGTCTCCCAGTGTCCCCATGTCTCTGTGTCTCCGGGTCTCTCAGTGTCCCCATGTCTCTTAGTGTCCTCATGTCTCACAGTGTCCCCAGTATTCTAGTGACATGGGGACACACTGAGACATTGGGACACTGGGAGAAATGGGGACACAGACACTGGGAGATTAGGGGACTGGGCGACATGGGGACACTGACACTGTGATACATAGGGACACTGACACTGTGATACATAGGGACACTGAGACACTGGGTGACTTGGGAGACTGAGACACTGGGAGACAGGGAGACACTGGGAGCAATCCATCTATACAGCAGAATCAAACCGTGAGTAGGTTGTTGGTGATTTTACAGAATTTTCTCTGATATCATTCCTTGTGATTTACATCATGTAATGTCACGCATAACTAATTAATTATACAAATGATTAAGGCTGGTATTTTTTTCCAAGAAAGGTGGCAACCTTAACTGCTCTTCACATACTCTTGCTTAAAGGAGCATTATAGGGTCAGGAACACAATCATGTATTTCTGACCCTATTATGTTAAAACCACCACCCTGGCCCCTTCTTGCCTCCCTAAATATAGTAAAATATTACTTGTATTCAATTCTGCAGCTGCTGGCTCAGAAGTGGTGGTCTTAGCAAATTACAATACTTCCCCATAGAATTGGCTGAGACTGTCAACTAGGCAGATCAGTGGCAGAGCCAGAACAAGTCCAACATAGCCCTGGCCAATCAGCATCTCCTCATAAAGATAAATTGAATCAATGCATCTCTATGAGGAAAGTTCAGTGTCTGCATGCAGAGGGTGGAGACACTGAATGGCAGTGCTGCACACTAGGCAGTACTGCCCCAGGAAGCACCTCTAGCAGCCATCTAAGGAGCGGCCAGTGGAGTTATTTTCTCTGAAAAGACAGTGTTTACTGCAAAAAGCCTGAATGGAATGATTCTACTTACCAGAACAAATACAATAAGCTGTAGTTGTTCTGGTGACTATAGTGTCCCTTTAAGTTTGGAAGCTTAAGAGGGATGTATGGGAACAAAACTTGTGTGCACTGGCTGACATTAAAGTTAGTTTAGGTAATGCAGACGTTGGTCTCTGTGGCATGTCCCCTTTCTTCTACACTCACTACATACACTACACTGACTACATACACCTTTTCTCTGTCTCAGACTATATACCAAGAACTTCTGCCTGCTAGTAAGAAGGTAAGGAGACAAGTGGACCAGAGAGTGCTAGGGGACAGTCCTTAGAAAGCATGGAGTGAGCGCATTATTAGACGCATTTATGTCAAGCTCAAGGTGCTGCCTGCATAGTATGCCCTTAGTTGGACAGCCTGCAGGATTGGCAGGCAGCCTGACATGCATTCATGTCAGGCTGACCTTCCAATTCCTTGGACAAACATGCCCCCTTTTTGGGCATGTTCACCCCTTTTGGCAAGTCCCGTGATTCGCGCCTGTGGCCCACCCTTTTACCCCACCCATTGACTTCCTGCTTCACTGGACACTGCTGTTAGGGGTTATGGATTTACTTGAAAGATGAAAGCATAAATTAGAGACAGATTAGCATAGAGTATGTGTTTTCTTATAGCTGCATTCTATGAGTTTCCCTCCAGCACCATCTCCATCAGATACATGACGCTTGGGAGGTATGACTGTTTTAGTGTTTTTGGTGGATAAGATTCCGTAATTAGGCCCATCATAATTGTCAGCACCAGGCCCACTGGGCTCTTAATCCGGCCCTGCTAGAATGTAAAATTACTTGGTAAAAAATTACCAAAAAATAAAACAAAACACAAACCAGAATCAACCAGACAAAAATTGTGATATTTATTTAAAATGTAAATGTTTTATTATTCACTTTTGGATTTCTTAAAAGTGACTAAAAGCATATGCTTGAAAAAGACCTCTGTGAAGGTCGAAAAGTTGCTGCTCTTTTTGTTCCATTAAAATCTGCCTGCGGCTTTAACACTTTGAGTGCCTGGAAATTTATTTTTTGCCTTCACGTGTTTGGATTGCTGGTCCTGCTCCAGAGCACCGGTGGCTGCTGGGATTGAGTGCGGTTCCTACAATCATCTTTGTAAAAGCATATGTAGGGCAATATTGCTTGTCAAAGTGCATAAAGAGATACTCTTTTTAAATTAAGATAAACTCACATTTAAAAACTTCTATTTAAACCCAGAGTCTTGTTGTAAAAATATAATAAATCACCACAAAAGCAACGCATTCACCACTCCACCAGCGATCACACTTTCTTTCTCCTCTTGTTCGATGTCATGGATGCCAATTTTGCATACAAATCCAAAACATTTTGCAATATGATTAATTTTATATTTAAATGCTTTTATACACTGTAATCTGAAATATGGTGCATAGCATGCAAGTGGATCTCAAGTGTACTTTACATCTTATGTCTTGTTCATGCGCAATACGCACCCTCAGTGAACTAATTTAGGTGGCAAATACAATATTAACAAAAAGAGGTACCAAATATCCTCATTCTAAACAGAAAAGGTTTTGAATGTTGATATGGACTGGATGTTTGTAAAGAGTAATAACAGGTATACACTTATCTAAAAACCAAATAGGAAATGTGTAATCAGAATGAATACAAAAGCTATAATGCTTTTCTCTGACTGAAAGTTAACTCAAAACTGTCCCATCTTATATAGGCTTTAATTAAACATGGCCAGATTTAAGGTTTGCAGTGAGTTAATATATGCTTCAATCAGCAGGATAAGGGGAGATTCTGAGGTCTCTATAATAGATATTCACTCTAATGTGTGAACTTTATTGTGGCTAGCTAAATAAAATCAGCGTTTTGTATCTATGCCTACATAACCTTGTAAATAAATATAACTGCAGGTAATTCCTACTAGGATAATGAATAACACTGAAGGAAGGTACATCATAAAGAACAAACTATGATGGTTCCTTATAAAATAATAAATGTTATAACACTGAAGGAAGATACAGCATAGATGTAGGAACAAGTCTCTCTCCCTGTTAATCTTGCTTGACAGTCAGAGAATGAAAGAGAGAGAAAGAGAATTAAGTGCTAATAAAAATATACCATGCTTAAATATGCATGGTATAAACACTAGCGTGATAGTGAGTGCCCTGTGAAATCAGAAAGGTTGCTCGACGCGTGTTTTGGTGCACTGCGTTTCGGTGCACCCTGACGAAGGTGCACATGACGTGCACCGAAACGCACACTGGGCAACCTTTCTCATATCGGGACCATTCTGATATTTGCTTATATGTCAGTAGATTAATGTTGTGAGGTCTTTGTTGATTTATGTGGTGGAATGATTGGGTGGGTGAATAGGTAGAGTAGAGAGAGAGGTTAGTTCAGCTTTGGTCAAGATTGGGTGTGAGGTGGTAAAAGGTGTGGAGGGGAGTCAGGTACCCACGGGTCGGCTCCAGCCCCCGCAACCCGCCCATCCCCGACACATATTCAAATCAATGTCACTAGCGTTCTGTAGGTTTTGTCTGTGTTTGTCACGGATTCGTGCATTGCTTCTGCTGATTGGATATCCATGACTCTGTTTAACCACTGTTCCACCGTCCGGGGTTTTGTCTTGTTTCCAGAGGGCAGGTATCGCTGATTTGGCTGCATTCAGGAGGTGACGGCAGATTGATTTTTTTTTATAGGCCGCCAGTGGGGACGGGGTGGTGTGGATAAGGGAGTGTTCTATCTCAAAGGATAGGGTTTCTCCTAGTATTTCCATGATATTGGTGCCCACCACCTCCCAGTATGGTGTCACTTAGGGGTAATCCCACCATATGTGTCAGATCGTTCCCTCTGCCTCCCCACACCTCCAGCAGGTGTTGGGTATATTAGGTATATTGAGTTTGGAGTTTGTTTCCTGATATCTGGTGCTTATTGAGCTTTTGTGTGCTAGTATCAGGATTTTCTCCCACAAGGTGTCTGATATAGTCTTCCCCAGGATGGTTTCCCAGGTTCGTTTAAAGGTATGATTGGTCTCCAGGTGTCCGGTGAGGAGGTGTTGGTATAGCAATGAGACCACTTTCTCCAGGGTGCTCTTGTCATTACATAGGCTTTCAAACCAGGTAGGTTCTCAGTGAATGTGTTTGGGATTGAGTGTAGAAGTGTCTTAGTTGAGAATATCTGAATATTTGCAGTTGTGCATTGCCTTCCAGGAGTTCTGAGAGTGGTTGTAAGCCCACGGGTTGGAGTGCTTCGTGGATGGGGGCGCTGTCTCCCTCCCCCCAGCAAACTTGTGGTTGGATTACTCCCCCTAGAAGAGGGTTGTTTGTGACGGGGAACATCGGGTTGGGTTTTGGCGAGATGGGGGGAGCCCTTCTCACCGCCTCCTATAGTAGTTTGTGCCATATTCGAGGTTTACCATTCCTCCAGACATACTTCAGTATCACAGTGCAGAGGGAGGTGAAGAATGCCATGGGCAAGGCTTGTGGTATCGTCTGGAAGAGGTATAGGAGTCTCGGTAGGATGTTCATTTTGACTACCGCTAAGTGTCCGAGCCAGGAGATGTGGGGGTATTACCATTTCCAGAGATCTTGTTGTATGTTATTGAGCAAGGGCATGAAGTTTCTTTGATAAAGGTCCATGGGGTTAGCTGTTATCCATATCCCTAAATATTTCATATGTGTGGAGCACCAGTGGAAGGGCAGTCGTGTGCGTAGGTTTTCTGTCTCCTCCGCCGGAATGGTGACGCCCAGGACCTCACATTTAGACAGGTTGAGTTTAAACCTAGCCGTTACCCCATATGTTTCTAGAAGATCGAGTAGACTTGGTACTGAGGTCAGAGGCTCTTCAATGAAAAACATTAAGTCATCGGCGTATGCCGCCACCTCATGCGTTTTCCCTTTCTGGCGGAAACCCCTGACCCCTCCGCTCCATCGCACCGCCTCCAGTAGGAGTTCCAGGGATAGAGCAAACAGGAGTGGGGATAGTGGGCAGCCCTGGCTTGTCCCGTTTTTTATGAGGAAGCTGTCCGTTAGGGCCCCGTTCACACATACTCTTGCAGTTGGGGAGTCGTATAGAGCACCTATCCAGTTCATCCAGTTGTCCCCGAAGCCGTATCTATGGAGTGTCACCATGAGGAAGGACCAGTCCACCCGGTCAAAGGCTTTTTTTTTCTGCGTTGGTGGAGAGGAGGAGCAACGGCGTTCCCGCCTTGCACGCTAAGTATTGGATAGAAAGCACCCGTAATGTGCTATCCCGTGCCTCTCTGCCTGGGATGAATCCCGTTTGGTCGGGGTGAATCGGGTTCGGAAGTCTCCTGCTGAGTCTAAACCAGAGGACTTCTGTGAGGATCTTCACATCGATGTTG
>OW240917.1:134352675-134376327 GCA_933207985.1 Pelobates cultripes | reverse complement strand
CCCAAAACACATAAGCAATTTACTAAAGCATTTTCTGAGGACATAACTAATATTTAAAATATTTTAGAAGGAAAATGCTTTAATAATAGAATACACCTTAAATATATGTTATTAATACCTCTACAGATGCCATCCTTATTTATTAGTATTGTTTCTCAGCTTTTTTTACATTCTGTATTTAATACAAAGCTTGAAACGGTCTGGTATCATAAGCAGAGAAACAAACTCTTTTTATATTTACAGCAAATGCAAAGATCTTTGAATATTTATTAAAAGTCATAGTTAGTTTCACAGTTTCTGACACAAATGACAGCATATGCTTTGGTAAAATAACTTCAACTCTCTGTTTACTGAACCCTGAATTACAAATAATTACTAAGAAAACAGATCCAAGAGTGTGTTATTAAAAAGACTAAAACATATTTTTAAACATGAATTTGAACACTTCTGTTAAAAATAAAATATATATCAACTGAGAAATTCAAATATCAGTATGTCAGTATATTTATGTATAAATAGTAAAATAAAACAAAAGCTGAAAAATTACATCAAGTATCATTATTATTCATAAATTATACAATAAAAAGAAAGAATTGTTTACTAAATAAGGAATTGTGAATTATTGACTTGACAACATAGCCATACTAGGTTGCTGCTTAGTTACATAAAAGTGACATTAAAGGGACACTATAGGCACCCAGTCCACTTCATCTCATTGATATGGTCTGTGTGAAGTACCCAGTTCCCCCTTAGTCATGTAATGTAAAACATTGCAGTTTTAGAGAAAATGCCACATTGTAGCAGTTACACTGCCTTTAGGGGCGCTTCCTGGAGTTTCACAGAGTTTGACTCTGTTAATCCATGCTGGATGTTCTCACGCTTTGTATAAGGATATCCAATGTCAAGGAAAACCTCATAGGAAAGCAGTGAGGCAATATTCACCTATGGGTAATGCCAAATGCTCGTGCACATTAGCCCCCCCTCCTCCGGGCAAAGCATTTTCTTGGGCCCCCTGTGCCCTGCCCCTCCCACCCACCCCCCAATTACACTCAACCCCCAATCACACTTTTGACCCCAATGCAGTGGGGGAACTAAAGTTGAGAAATTCAAAACATACTTACACAGCCATATACACTGACAGACATACTGACACACACACAGACAGACATATTGACACATTGTCAGACATACTGACACACACACATACACTGACACACACATAAAAAATTATTAGTATCAGCGCTTAGTCGATATACCCCTATATATCTTATAGGGATCAACTCTAAAAATGAAACAAAAGAGTTCCAAATACAGTCTTAATGTGGGGGTTTTCCAATATCCGTAGAAATTTTTGATAGTAGTAACCGTAGCTCTTAATCTTTGTATGTATCCAACCTTCAAAAAAAGGATACTAACATAGCGTAATATAGTTACAAATTTATTCCCATACGAAAAAAACCCCCATAAGAGGAACTCTTACAGTGTGATATAGTGAAACTTATTTCTAAGCTTCACATTAAAACATTAGTAGTACATAGTATTCGTTGGTAGGTAAATGGTTACCGCTCCGTAGATGTTAAATTCTGGACCGGTCCTGTGCATTTATTTTACTCAAACAAAGCCTTTTATGCACAGACCACCAGCATGGGGTCTCCGTACAAATCACACATAAGCCCCTCCCAGGTCTTTCACAATTAGTAGATTACCCAGTCAAGAGACCCTCTGCTTTTAGCACTACTCCAGTGACAGGCGTCTGTTTTTCACACCCTCTTCCTCACTATCTTAGCCTGCGTTACATGGGAGTTATGGGAGTTATGGGAGTTGGATTCCTTACTGGGTCGTAGCCAATTGAGCGGCATACCCATTGCTATTGTAATCTCCCATTCTGTGCTTCTACCACCTATATGTAACTACTGCAGGCAGGGAGCTTTACTGTACATACCTGTCTGCTGGTAGTTTGCGTGCTATTTGCCAACACACTAATTAAATCACTACCTGAGTAACCACTGAAAATTCCCAGATACAACACCCATTGAGTAGATATTGCTGTACAGACTGGTACATATAATTATACTCGGAATATTGGTGTTTTGTTGTACTTCATCCCGGAATAGTGAATACGATCTATGCATACCACGTCTACAATGACCTGACTGTGACCTTAGTGGTGACCTACTACCATTTAGATCTATTATACTCCTATTTCTGATTTCATATCACATTTTTCCCGTTTGAGTGTGTTCACAGTACATTATGTATTTGCCTTGGGTCAATTTTAATATACACTGCTCAAAAAAATAAAGGGAACACTAAAATAGCACATCCTAGATCTAAATGAATTAAATATTCTTCTGAAATACTTTGTTCTTTACATAGTTGAAAGTGCTGACAAAAAAATCACACAAAAATTAAAAAATGGAAATCATATTTTTCAACCCATGGAAGTCTGGATTTGGAGTCACACTCAAAATTAAAGTGGAAAAACACACTACAGGCTGATCCAACTTTGATGTAATCTCCTTAAAACAAGTCAAAATGAGGCTCAGTAATGTATGTGGCCTCCATGTGCCTGTATGACCTCCCTACAATGCCTGTGCATGCTCCTGATGAGGTGGCGGATGGTCTCCTGAGGGATCTCCTCCCAGACCTGGACTAAAGCATCTGCCAACTCCTGGACAGTCTGTGGTGAATGGAGCAAGACATGATGTCCCAGATATGCTCAATTGGATTCAGGTCTGGGGAACTGGCGGGCCAGTCCATAGCATCAATGCCTTCGTCTTGCAGGAACTGCTGACACACTCCAGCCACATGAGGTCTAGCATTGTCTTGCATTAGGAGGGACCCAGGGCCAACCGCACCAGCATATGGTCTCACAAGGGGTCTGAGGATCTCATATCAGTACCTAATGGCAGTTAGGCTACCTCTGGCGAGCACATGGAGGGCTGTGTGGCCCCCCAAAGAAATGCCACCCCACATCATTACTGACCCACTGCCAAACTGGTCATGCTGGAGGATGTTACAGGCTGCAGAACGTTCTCCATGGCATCTCCAGACTCTGTCTCATATGTCACATGTGCTCAGTGTGAACCTGCTTTCATCTATGAAGAGCACAGGGTGCCAGTGGCGAATTTGCCAATCTTGGTGTTCTCTGGCAAATGCCAAACGTCCTGCATGGTGTTGTCCCCACCTGTAGACATCGGGCCCTTATACCACCCTCATGGAGTCTGTTTATGACCATTTGAGCAGACATGTGCACATTTGTGGCCTGCTGGAGGTCATTTTGCAGGGCTCTGGCAGTGCTCCTCCTGTCCCTTCTTGCACAAAGGCGGAGGTAGCGGTCCTGCTGATGGATTGTTGCCCTTCTACGGCCTCCTTCACGTCTCCTGATGTACTAGCCTGTCTCCTGGTAGTGCCTCCATGCCCTGGACACTATGCTGACAGACACAGCAAACCTTCTTGCCAAAGCTCGCATTGATGTGCCATCCTGGATGAGCTGCACTACCTGAGCCACTTGTGTGGGTTGTAGACTCCGTCTTATGCTACCACTAGAGTGAAAGCACCACCAGCATTCAAAAGTGCCAGGAAGCATAAGAACTGAGAAGTGGTCTGTGGTCACCACCTGCAGAACCACTCCTTTATTGGGGGTGTCTTGCTAATTGCCTATAATTTCCACCTGTTGTCTATCCCATTTGCACAACAGCATTTGAAATTGATTGTCACTCAGTGTTGCTTCCTAAGTGGACAGTTTGATTTCACAGAAGTGTGATTGACTTGGAGTTACATTGTGTTGTTGAAGTGTTCCCTTTATTTTTTTGAGCAGTGTATATATTATTATTTTTTCACTAATAAAGATTTTTAATTTTATTTTTCATATGCGATATATTCTTCTATCCGTAGCTATATTACATATCTGAATGATTGTGACCCATACCAGTTCCCTCCTCCTTTTTCTCTTTCCATATGTCATTGAAGCTACTTTAGTCCAGCTTGGTGCTGTCCTTCCATTCAGTGCCAAAGAAATCCCTGGCAACCCATACTCTCTTTGCTACTCAACATAATGAGGAAATATTAGCATGAGTAGCAATTGGCAGAAATCATGTGTCAGCTGACCACCCTCAACCTATCAGAACCACCCAGTGCTGGTATGAAATGGTATGGCTAGCAAAGATAATAATTTCTTCCTTAGTCATACCTTGAGTGAGTGCATGTCTATGGGCCAATTTAAAAATGATTTAATACTGAATAAATAAATTATGTCAGAGCATTCAAGGCACTATAACTACTTAAAATAAAATAGTTATAGTGGCCTTTAATCATCAGGATCTGACAGTATTACTTCTATCAGCTCCCAATGCACCACCAGAGGACTTACTAGTGCAATTTAAATCTCTGCTGCTGTTGTAAAGGAAATCACAGAAGAACAAAAGTAGACCTAAACCCCTATCTGTATTCATCTGACTTTCCATTATTTTTTCCCCCTGAAATTATAAGGTGCTGTAAAATGAAAAAATATTGAGTGAAAACATTATAAATTCAATGCTTTTTAAAAGCCTAACTTGCTTACTGCTGCTAGCGGTAGTCCAATTTTTTATTTTAATTTTTTGTGAAAATTGTAATATATATATTCATTTTGTAATTTTTTGCTGATATAAAATTATTATCATGGTCAGAGCTGGCACCAAGTAGCATGACAATTATGCAACTATGCTTCCTCTGCAATAAACTACTGTACTACCACAAATGTAATAAATCAACATGGCTAGCAAAATTGTTTGCTGGGGTCATCATTTCAAAATCCCCTTGTAGCACAGTCTTTAAGTTGATATTTATATTAGTTCTTTCTAAAGTAATATATTCTGTGTCAGTGTATAACATATAGTGAATACACAGAAATGTTATATTTTTTTTATCTGTAATTAGTTTCAGAAATGTAATGAATTAACAAGGTATCACTGCATTATGTACTAGTTATTCAGTCCATGTTTCCGAAGCAGGGTGATTATTTACTTATTTAACAGTTCTTATGTAGAACTCTTATCTAGAGGGCTTTACAATATATGAAAATAGAGCATTATTAAATATAATATAGGCAAACAATGCACGCAAATTAATACAAAAGGAAAAAAAGGACCTTGCCCATGAAGTTACAAAATAGTACTTTTGTACAAAGGGCTAAGTAAGATGGCTCAAGTTACAATCTAACAGTAATAAGGGGGTTTTAGACATGAAGTTACATTGGATGTTTTATGACATGAGATCAGTGCACATATGTAAATTCTGCATTTCACATGAGGTTGTTAGATGGTTCTACAAAAAGAGGGCTTTAACGCTGTTAGGGTGCCATGGCATGTCATAACAATCTGGCCCTCCCTCCATCAGTAGTACTTGCCCTCTGCACCGATTGCAATCAGAGGATATGCTGACAACTCAAGCAGTCCATCTGCAGCCAATCCAGGCGACCCAAATCATGTGACACTGTGATCACATGACTTGGATCATTTTGATAAGCAGGATTATTTATATATAATCTAATTATACAGTGCCTTGCAAAAGTATTCACCCCCTTGACTTTTTACCTATTTTGATACATTACAGCCTTAAGTTCAATGTTTTATTAATCTGAATTTTATGTGATGGATCAGAACACAATAATCTAAGTTATAAAAAAATATATACATAAAACTATTTTTTTAGAAATAGAAAACAGAAAGTTGGCATGTATTCACCCCCTTTGTTGTGAAGCCCATAAAGAGCTCTGGTGCAACCAATTACCTTCAGAAGTCACATAAAATGATGTCCCCAAACACATTGCTAAAGCAACACTTGAGTGGCTTAAGGGGAAACATGTAAATGTGTTGGAATGGCCTAGTCAAAGCCCAGACCTCAATCCAATAGAAAATCTGTGCTCAAACTTAAAGATTGCTGTTCACAAGTGCAAACCATCCAACTTCAAGGAGCTGGAGCAGTTTTGCAAGGGGGATTGGGCAAAGATCCCAGTGGTAAGATGTGGCAAGCTCATAGAGACTTATCCAAAGCGACTTGAAGCTATGATTGCCGTAAAAGGCTTTACAAAGCATTGACTTTAGGAGGGTGAATAGTTATGCACATGGACTTTTTCTGTTATATTGTCCTATTTGTTGTTTGCTTCACAATAAAAAAAAAAACATCTTCAAAGTTGTGGGCAAGTTCTGTAAATTAAAAGATGCAAATCCTCAAACAATCTATGTTAATTCCAGGTTGTGAGGCAACAAAACACAAAACATGCCAAGGGGGGTGAATACTTTTGCAAGGCACTGCATATACAGTATCTCACAAAAGTGAGTACACCCCTCACATTTTTGTAAATATTTCATTATATCTTTTCATGTGACTACAGTGAAGAAATTACACTCTGCTACAATGTAAAGTAGTAAGTGTACAGCCTGTATAACAGTGTAAATTTGCTGTCCCCTCAAAATAACTCAACACACAGCCATTAATGTCTAAACAAAAAAGTGAGTACACCCCTAAATGGAAATGTCCATATTGGGCCCAATTATCCATTTTCCCTCCCCGGTGTCATGTGACTCGTTAGTGTTACAAGGTCTCAGGTGTGAATGGGGAGCAGGTGTGTTAAATTTGTTATTGCTCTCACGCTCTCTCATACTGGTTACTGGAAGTTCGACATGGCACCTCATTGCAAAGAACTCTGAGGATCTGAAAAATAGAATTGTTGTTCTACATAAAGATGAACCAGGCTATAAGAAGATTACCAAGACTCTGATAGTGAGCTACAGCATGGTGGGCAAGACCATACAGTAGTTTCACAGGACAGGTTCCACTCAGAACAGGCCTCGTCATGGTCAACTAAAGAAGTTGAGTGCACGTGCTCAGCATCATATCCAGAGGTTGTCTTTGGGAAATACACATATGAGTGCTGCCAGCATTGCTGCTGAGGTTGAAGGGGTTGGGGGTCAGCCTGCTGGTGCTCAGACCATATGCCACAAACTACATGAAATTGCATGGTTGTCATCCCAGAAGAAAGCCACTTCTAAAGATGATGCACAAGAAAGCCTGCAAACAGTTTGCTGAAGGCAAACAGACCAAGGATTAGGATTACTGGAACCATGTCCTGTGGTCCGATGAGACCAAGGTAAACTTATTTGGTTCAGATGGTGTCAAGCGTGTGTGGCATCAACCAGGTAAAGAGTACAAAGACAAATAGGTAAAACCATCATGAACGTTTCTGTTTTGATTGTAAAGTAAAGGTGATTTACTTTATTACTTGCAGACGAAATTGAAAACGTTTGTAGATGTTTGCTGAGGAAAATCATGGTGCTGGTACAGATTTAATTGCTTGGAGATGATATTGCAAAATGTTAAATATAGTTGCTCAGGAAAATTAGGGTGTATGTGTCAATTTAATTGCTTTCAGAAGGTATTGCACATTTTTCGAGATGGTTGTTGAAGCAATATAGGGTGTAGTTATGGAGCTGGAGAAAAAGGAATGAAAGGAATTCTTGAAGGGATACTCTAGGCTAGAGATGATCCCAATATCTAATGTATTATAAAGATAACACTTAAAAACATACACAAGAAACTAACTATAAAGAATACAAAGGATGTATTTATTTTTAACAACATGATTTTTTAATATGATTTTTTTTAAATAACAGTGTTTTAATACAGTTTTATATCCTTCTCTTGAATTTTTAAATGAAGGCCATGAAAACATCTGAGCATCATAACTAAAAATTATTTTGAATAGTACCCTCTAATAATGTGTAAGTTTAGCCTTAATGGTGCAGGAAGAGGTTCATAAAATTATTTCTAAAACACACAGAGCATGTTTGTAATGTCACTAAACGTCGCCTTCATTGACTACTCGTTAAAAGGCCTGCCACTATTTTTAGCGAGTAGCAGTTGTTTAATGATAGCCCAATTTCCCAAGTAGCTACAACTTATTACTGCTGATACCTAAACACTATTGCTAAGTAGCAGTTAGCATAAAGACAGAGAAGTAAACAATCTATTACTTAATAATGCTTAATATTACATGGCAGTTAGCAAATAACTTTACATTACTAATGTCGCATTCCAGCTACATAAATACAACCTTCAGCAGACCTGTGAGATCTCAATCAGCTGGGTAGTGACAATTCTTTGCAATGTTGTAATAAGGGTTCACTATTATACCGTTAAAGAGACATTTATGAGAGTGGCGAGATCTACCTCTATATTAATTTAAAAACTGGTTGTATATGCTTGATCAATATACAATGTAAATTATAAACAGTAATTGGCAATCTCCCTCAAGCTATCAATTTTGCTTTCTGACACACTGTATTATTCAGGAGTTTGGACATGACATACTGATTTAGAGTATGTATGTATGTATATATATATATATCTATTGGAAGGCTGGCCTGAAGTTGTGGGAGGGGCGTATGGACCTATAAAAGGGACTCCCCCCTTCCCTTCCATACCGTTGATTGGTCTGATGAGCTGCTACAGTCTTCACCTCAAAAGTCAGCAATCGGAAGCAGGATGTCTGCCTAGCTGCCACAGGAAAACGGTTTTCCCACATTAAACAGTGAGTACACCGTCTGTATCTCACCCAGGTATTACTTTGTCTACATTCCGCCGAAGTCTCTAGCGGTTCCCTGGCTACACACTTTCCCCCTCTCACCGTAACAGGGACACAGAGGGTAACTCAGCTCCCCCCCCCCATCAACTGGGGCACTGAGCTCTTCACATACCGGCTTCACTGGAACACAATCCCCCCATTACCAATACCCACTTCGCCGGAGCACAACCCCCTTACCAACAGCGGCACAGAGAGCTTGCAAACTGGCTTTGCCGGCTCCCACTACCTCCCCCCTATCACAAGGGCACAGAGAATCACACTTACTTCGCCGGCTCCCACTGCCCCTTCTGTCAACAACAGAGTTTTCCACAAACAGCCTTGCAGGCTCTCAATCTCCCCCCATCCCCTCTCAGCAAGGGCACGGAACTTGTTACATACTGGCTTCACCGGCTTTTTCGTCACCCACGTCCGGGGTAGGTCTCCTATCATACTTACCTGGTTCACCATGCACTGTATCATGGCTGGTTCCGTGTCACACATGGCGGGAAGCACCACCTGCATCCTCGCTGGTAATTTAAAATTGCCGCGTATGGCTATACTTTCAATCAGTGCCATGTTCTGCAAATTTGTTACCTTCTCACTGTTAGTCAGCACGGGCCAAAAATAAATAAATAAATTCACTCACCGCATGTTGCTCTTAACTCTGACTTTTGTTACATGTGCAGTTCCGTTAGTTGTGTTAAGTTTGGCTGGGTTGCATTGCATAATTCTGGGATGCCTGTGCTAGCATAGCATTCAGCTAATTGTTGTAAATGGTCAGCCATTACGATATGGCAATTTTTCTAGTAGAACAAACTTCAACCTAATTTAATCGTTCTTGGCATAGCTGCCGACTAACGGCTTCTGAATAAATTAGAGTAAAGGTAAATCCCATAGTTCTGTAAAGGGGGAATATCTTCTAAATATCTGCCTAAAATCTTCGTACTAGATAACCTCACATATGTACAGTATCATAGGCATTTCAGTTAGTCATCCTACACTTCAATGTTGTCTGCTCTCTGGGTATTTATGTACTCATTGGGCCAACTTTATTTGGTAATTTACTGGTTAGTAGACATGCCCCAAGGGACAACTGGCACACAGTCATATTGTGTAATTATCAGAGGTACATTCATACAGTTGGCTAGACATACGGCTCTCATGTCTGCGGTTTTGTATTTCCCTCACTTTCTAACACCGCCAGACTTTCTTTGCACGGTCTACATGCTTTAGGTACATCATTCAGTCATGTGCAGTTAGCAATGAAGTTTTATATCTGATGCTGATATTACGGAGATATTCTAGCATTTCCTGTTGCTTCAACTCTAATCTTATATGCAAGCTGAGCATTTATCAGCCTCCTAAGCATTCCAGGTGTAGGTTTTAATATGTCGTATATATCCTGTCTTTTCCTAGGTATTATGTACACCCATCATGGCCTCTAGCCTGTTCAGCCACGGGGACATTCTAGAGGCCTTGCTTCCTGTTTTGATTCGGTCTTCCAACACCTCGGTTTATTGGGGCTCAGTACATATGCACATCTCATAAACCGGATGATTATTCGTAACTATCAGGTTCGCTACCATCTCATCACCAACATGTCTTAGCTACATGCACAACTCCACAACCTTTCTCCGATTCACATCCTACCTTCACCCGCATTAATCCCAACACAGCCTGCACAGCCACCCTGAAACTCTGGGTACAAACAGGATACACAGACTTCCTACTCCTGGCACCACTATGCCTTTACAACTGTTGCATATGCCACGTAATGGGCAACCCACCACAGGCTAATTCGGCACCCCGTGGGGCAAGTCATAGAGACATTTTATAGATTGGGATTAATCCCTTAAGGACCAAACTTCTGGAATAAAAGGGAATCATGACATGTCACACATATCATGTGTCCTTAAGGGGTTAAGAATATGTCTTGTTTTAGGTTCGGGGTAGTACATTTATAGGCACTCAGTATACGCATATCGCTATTTTACAGTCATGTAATGGTAATATTTCCATTGATTATCATGCCACAGACAGGTATGACCTTCATACGGCATAGTAGAGGAATTACGATAGACTATAGGCCTTGGGACACAATGTATATATTTATATATGCATTTCTGCACAGTCTACGGTTTACTTACAAACATAACTACTAATTACTAATTAATTACTTTAATACCCTCATAACCACACTCTCCCGTGAACCCAAACGACTATTTCACACATTTAACTCTCTTCTTCGCCCTGCTGTTCCTCCTCCACCTACTAACTTGACCGCCTCAGACTTTGCAACTCACTTCACTGACAAAATCTACAATCAGAGAAGAGATCTCTCATCTTTCTTCTTCCCCTTACAATACTTCCCCTAACTTCACTCCCTCTGCTGTTCTATGTTCATTCGCACCCGCTACATTGGAAGAGGTTTCTGCTCTGCTCCAGTCCTCCTGGCCCACCACCTGCTCCCTAGATCAAATTCCCTCGCATCTCATCCGTACTGTCTTCTTCTCTTTCTCCACCTCTCACTAAAATTCTCAATCTCTCTCTCTCCTCTGGTATATTTCCATTGCCCTTCAAACATGCAACTGTAACCCCAATTCTAAAGAAGCCCTATCTTGACCCTAACTCCCCATCCAACTATCGTCCTATCTCGTTACTGCCTTTTGTATCCAAGATCCTTGAAATAAAATTGTGTATGCGAGATTGACAGACTTCCTCGAGTCAAACTCTCTGCTAGACCCGCTTCAGTCTGGTTTCCGCACTAAGCACTCTGTGGAAACAGCACTGACCAAAGTATCGAATGATCTACTCGCTGCAAAATCTCGTGGTCACTACTCTATCCTAATTCTCCCTGACCTGTCTGCGGCTTTTGACACTGTTGATCATCAACAGCTTCTTCTCATCCTCCGCAATATCGGTCTACAAGATATTGCTCTCTCCTGGTGCTCCTCCTACCTCTCCCACACGAAAAGGTGACACCTATAGGGTTCCATCAGGTCATGGACCATGCCTCGTATTCAGGCAAAACTACGCAGATGCAATGTTCCTTGCCCAGTAATGGTCGACAACGCAGAACTGTTCAGGCTCTCATGTACCAATACGGAAATACTGATGCTGTGGTAGGCAAGAGTTGCTCGAGCAACTACAACATCCATGCAACGTTCTCAGCCCTCGGGTTGAGAGACTGGAAAGACTAGAAATACGTTGTCGAACCAAAGCATCAACAGCACGCTGACCCTCACAACATCCTCTGTAAGCATACGATCATAACTCAATCCAATATTGAACACTTGCACCTATACGTTCAGATATCCAACAGGATATTGACTTTCTGTCAGGCTATCCGACTTTCAGGCAGAAAGTGGTTACACTAATAGGGAATTAGGAAATAGATAATGTGTGATGCCACACCTATCAGACCCATTGTGACCTCCATTATTATACGAAACAGGTCATCTTAAAGTTGAGCCAGCCCTACCTCATACTCATAGAAGTCACCATGGCCTGCCATAGCCAAATCAATCGGTGGCTACTAAAGGTATTATTGTTCTCTCAGAGTGCACTACCATCATAGTCAGTATTTCGGTAATACATAGCTGCACGGTGAGGTCTACTTCAGTTCCCAGTATAATGCCCCTTATGGGATCACATCGACATCCATTTTAGGTCTTGGCCCCCTACATAGTTAATTATCACTATTGATGGGATCAGTCATGTCAAGCCCACCTGGGACCCACACACAGGGTTCACAACTTTAACTAAAGGGGTTAGTTTTACTAGGGTTTAGTTACACGTATTACAGGTTATTGATTGGCTCCTTATACACTCGTTAGCTTGACTTGTCCAACGTTATGGTCCTTGTAGGCACTGTTAATTGTATATTCTTGTTGATACTGACAATAGGGGTTTAAGCTAAGGAGGTTTTTCTACAGTAGTAATACTTTTCCGCTTCTCAACCCCTTTCTACATTACTTCCCCTATATAAGTGGGTGGTCAACTCGGCCTCGCTATATTAAGCACTCATCTACGTTCATCACTATGTTCATCTGCATCACTACGTTCATCAGTCTCCAGGCCATCCCATTATTTTCAGGCAACAGGGGCTTATACATGTGACAGATTCACAATACACTTACTTTACAGAGTTTCTTCTTTATTATCAAGTGGCATATGCATTAATACTAGTCAGTTTAAGTTTGACATCACAGGCTGGTATTTTCATATTCAAGCCACCTAGTCAGGCTAAGTCACTCGTGTTACTCTTCAAGTGTTCGCAAGGTATATTGGTTGTCACTTACAGGTTTTCAACTATTTCCTTAGCCCTCATAGGGCTCATGTGTCTGGCAGATTACCATATTTCAAGAGACACTGAATTACTCCTCCAGATTCTAAGGTATTTCAAGTGGTGCCCTTAGTGGTCTCCCAGCAATTTCTGGCACCAGGTCTTTCCATTACTATTCCCATCACAGGTAAGTCGTACTTCATTACATAATGTGGGTTATTATGTCTCTGGTTATTTTGGCTATCTTATTTTGCCACCTTCAATTTAGGCTCTCACCATACCATCCACATCACTTACTATCCCATAAATAATCTATGGTGCAAGAGAAGGTTGTTTTCTACCTTCTCATCTCATCTATCACATCTCTTTTGCTACTGTCACTTCACAGGATTATCCTCACTACCTCCAAAACATGTTATACATACGGTTATCATTTAACACGGCTAGGCATGAACCCTAGACTTATTCATGACACTAGTGTGGGACAGGGGCCGCATCTACGGCATCAAAACAGCACATTCTAGTCCATGTCAATACACTCTCGGTCACCGGAAGACATCAGCACATACAACATACATGCCCAACCAGTACAGGGTACACAAATGGCATGCAAGGAAATGTTATCTTAAGTGTAATTATATGGTATTCTATTCTTTACTCCATAATGTATTTTGAGCATAATAGTTATTCCTTTTTTGCCCATTTTATTTACCGGCCTACAGCATACGTCGGTTTCGGCACACCTCAACCGACTTTTTCCTATCTCAGGTTTGCTAACTACAATCTTATGTCATATCATATTCCATGTAGCCCTGAACACAAATTGGAAGGCTTGGCCTAAAGTTGTGGGAGGGGGGTATGGACCTATAAAAGGGACTCCCCCCTTCCCTACCATACCGTTGATTGGTCTGACGAGCTGCTACCCCACCCTCCACTCCCTTTATTCACTATACACTTTTAATGTAGGCCCACTTTATTTACCGGCCTACAGCATACGTCGGTTTCGGCACACCTCAACCGACTTTTTCCTATCTCAGGTTTGCTAACTACAATCTTTTGTCATATCATATTCCATGTAGCCCTGAACACAAATATATATATATATATATATATATATACACAAGTTTTGTGCTTCATGTTATACGTTATAGTGTATTGGATATGTTATAGTGTATTGATGAAGTAGTCGTCAACAGGGCCGGTGCAAGGATTTTGGGGTACATAGGCGAAGATGCATTTTTCTGCCCCCCCCCAAAAAATAACATCTTCACCTATGTGCCTCTTAACCATGCCCTCTCCCATTCCCGTCCATTAGTGGTTCCCTCCCTTCCCTGTCCCTTAGTGTTCTTCTCCCCTCCCCTCCCTGTCCTTTGGTGTTTCTCTTACTAATTATTGTTTTTATAAATAAACATTTTCCACCCAGCCTCCCTACCTGGAGAACTGGCGTGGATCTGTCCCTGGGGACAGTTGGGCTGCTGGATGGTGTGCAGCAGTGGTATAATCAGATGCGGCGAGGGAGCTCTATTCTCCCCCACCACCACTCTGCTCCCTCGTGGGCTGTCTACGGATGCAGGGAACAGGTATATGACATCATATTCCGGCTCCTGCGGTATCAGCAAATGGCGCAAGGGAGCAGAGTGAGGAGATTAGAGCTCCCAAGACACCTCTGATTATACCCCTGCCGAATGCTATGCCAGGGGTACAGAATGTGGCCTGGCAGGAAGGAGAGCTTCCCTCCTGCCAGTCACTGAAGTCTTGTGCCCCTTAGAACCTGTGCTGCCTTATGGATGCGCTGCCCCTGGTCTTCAATTGATGTCACCAAAGATCTGTTTCCTCTACAAGTAAAATTTTCCTTTGGTCTGTGTGGCAGAAATGCGTCTGCCATGTGTTCTTGTCAGCCTCCTGCCAAAAGACTATGGGCCAGGTCAGCGACTGTAAAGACCCATATTTTATTCCCCTTGGTTTGGCATTTTCCATTTGTGCTCATAGAACCGAATGCTAGCTCCCTGGTGGCCATTTGCATGGACCAAAACCGCGAATAGACTTTACAGGGACTTAGCCGCCAACGCCCTGGAACTATTTTCTGCATGAAGACTTCACGGCTCCCAGTCGGTCGCCAGCGGTACTTAGCTGCAATTCTATGGAACTATTGTCAGCATGAAGACTTTGCGGTTCCCGGTCGGTCCCCAGCGGCACTTAGTCGCGATTCTATGGAACTATTTTCAGCTAGGGGCCCATGCCTGCGGCAGGTCAAATTATGACTTCCAGGAAATTCCTGAACCCCTGAACTGATCTGGGTAATTTTGGATATATTGGTCACACAGATTGGGGTTATCGGGGGATGTAACTTGTGTGGGGATTTTGCATGCTTAAAGGTTTTTTGTGATTTTTGTAAAAATTTATCTTTTCTGTGCCTTTTCTGTGCCTTGAGTTTAATACAGTGCTTAACTCAATCCCTCCTCTGTGCCTGGGAGATAATTATATTGTTTTATGTGGTAGTGTCCTGAACCTGAGAGCCAATGTAATTGTGTGTTTTTACTGTAGTCTACTCTCAGGTCCAGGAGGGAGTGCCCCTTGCATGGGGACCTGCATATAAAGTCAGTTGTGGCTGCCAATAAACGGGTTTGAGTTTACCCTCAACACAGAGCCTCGTCTCGTGCTTGTAGGGGAAAGCTATACCAGCTAAAATCTTGGGATTGTTCTTTGGATTGCTATAATCACTAGCTCTTTTAAGAGCTACACTGCTATACCTGCTATACTCTCTTGGAGAAGATGCCTTCTCACTGAGAGCTGGATAGAGGAGTTGGGTCCAGGGTGAGAAGAGACCCCAACCAAGCTGCGGCGCCTAAGGGGATTTGGTGCTTATGGTGTCTGGTGCGGTGCTTATGGTACTCGGCGATAGATAGGAAGTAGCAATTGGTGGTGGCACCCAGTCGGGGTGCTAGGCGGTCCATCACAGTCTGTATATATGATTATGTATACATTCTATATGGGGGAGCAAATGCCACTGAAAGAAGACATATATGAAACTTTAAAGATATTCAGCACCGCACCCTGAAGTGGTAATGCAGGTTAAGGTACCTATTCCATATCCTTCTGTTATGATACTCTTCCCTTTGACAAAGTAGACTTTATGTTTTACACTGAAGGTACTTTCTGTATCTTATCCCTTATCTTGAGGCATGGTGCCTCTGAATCAGTATAGCTTTCATGGGAACTACTATTTTTCATAATGTTATGTATTCACCTTATTAAGAAGTTGTGATTTCAATTTAAGTTGACAGCTTTTTTATTTTCCTATACTGGCACTTTCCTCCGTTTCTGAAATTTCCTGACGAACATTGCATTTTAGGTGTTCTACCTTTCCAACATGGTCTAGATGCTTTCTTTTGATTATTGGTCCCATGAACTGTGAAAAATCTCTAGTATCTTATTTCCTTTAACAATTATACTTTCCTTTCTGTCGTCGTCACTTTTCTTTGGCAAATTTTGGTATGAGTTCTAACTCATGCCTTAGATATATTACATTTAAAAGGACACTGTATGATCAACTTTTGCATGTGTTTCTGGAAAATTGCAACTATTCAATTTCCCTAAAGCACCACAAGGGCTTATAACTGAAAAAAAAAGACTAGTACATTGGCCATACATTTTTATTTGATTCAATATTTGGAGTTCTCCCTGTGGCACCAATAAAAAAGATGATTGATGTCAAAAAAGACAATTGTCTAGACCTAAGGAATGGACATGGAGACTAAATAAAACATTGCTCTTAGATAGACTAGAAAGAACAGTTAAAAAAGAAGTGAAAGAACAAATACAAAAGTAGTTAGAATTATTATATTTTGAAAATGACCTAGAAGGTATGTCCCCAGTGACAGCGTGGAAAGCTTATAAAAGTGTGATAAGGGGATACTTTATTAGACTAGCCACACAGAAGGAAAAAAAAAACAGATGTTAAAATATTAGACCATACCCGCATTTCAGAATTGGAATCACGTCACAAACATAGCAATTTGATGTGTAAATAATGCAAAAAACAAATATGAATGCTAATTTTGGCCAGTGTTTGTGACTAAGTGACTACTGAAAAAGACTGGACATACAGTGAGGGAAAAAAGCCTTTGATACCCTGCTGATTTAAAATGTTTGCCACCTGACAAAGACATGATCAGTCTATAATTTTAATGGTAGGTGTATTATTGAGCCCTATATCTAACTGGAAGCCAATGTAGGGACTGACAGAGGAGGAACAGTGTGGGAGGTGCAGGCAGACAGGAAAATGAGCTTCGCTGGCGCATTCATTAAAGATTGCAGCAGTGCAATCTGGGAACACGTAAGACCACTGAGAAGGGGATTGCAGTAGTCAAGGCGAGAAAGAACAACGGCATGGACCAGTTCCTTAGTTGCATCTCGTGTGGATGCAAGCTATGTTTTTCAGATGGGAGTGACAGGATTTGGCAATCGACTGGACATGAGGGGTGAAGGAGAGGTCGAAGTCAAAGAGAAGACCTATTCAGCGAGCCTGCAAGGTAGAGGTGATGGTGGGAGACAGACATGGGAGTAGCAACACTTGAGGGAGGAAAGACCAGAAATTCTGTTTTGGACAGGTTGATTTTAAGGAAGTGAGCAGCCATCCAGTTGGAAATCACGGAGAGGCAGTCAGAGACACGAGTCAAGATAGACAGAGAGAAATCAGGAGAGGACAGGTAGACTTGCGTGTCATCCACATATAAATGATAATGGAAGCCAAAGGAGCTAATAAGTTTACCAAAAAGATGGAGAACAGTAGGGGACCAAGGACAGAATCTTAGGGGAGAAGAGGCAGACCCAGAGAAAGAAACACTGAAAAAGCACTGGGAGAGGTAGGATGAGCACCAGGATAGAGCAGTATCTCTTAGACCGAGATTATGGAGAATGAGAAGAAGCTGTTGATGATCAACAGTGTCAAAGGCAGCAGAAAGATCAAGAAGAATTAGGATAGCGTAATGGCCGCAAGATTTAGCAGCGATTAAATTGTTGGATACTTTGGTCACAGATGTTTCAACAGAGTGATGAGTGCGGAATCCAGACTGAAGTGGGTCAAGGAGATCAAGGATCTTGGAGGCAAATGACAGTAGCAATATAGAGAGGTAGTTGGATGGGGAGTTGGGGTCAAGGTTGGGTTTTTTCAGAACTGGCATTATGGTTGCATGCTTGAAGGGTGTAGGAACTGTGTAAGAGGAAAGGGAGAGATTGAAAATTTTTATGAGAGTAAGAGCAAGAGAGAAACCGGTTGCTAATGAGATATGAGGGAATAGGATTGAGGGAACAGGTGGTGGGGCGGGAGGACCGGAGCAAGGCAAAAACCTCTTCCATTGTAGTATGTGTGAATGAGCATAGAGCAGTGGAGTGAGTGGGGCTGGGTGATGTATTGCAAGATGTATTGGAAGGAGAGAAGTTAGAGATCTCTTCCTTGATTGTAGAAATCTTCTCAGTGAAGTGAGTTACAAAGTTTGAAGTAAACAGGGTGGTAGGAGGAGGGGGCAAGACAGTGCAAAGGAGAGCACTAAAGTGTGAAATAGGCATTTGAGTTTGTGGGACAGTGTGCTTATGAGGGTGTTGAAGTAATTTACTTTTGCAGAGAAAAGAGCCAGAGTGTAGGAGCGCAGCATAAATTTATAGTGGAGGAAGTCAGGTGCAGAGTGAGACTTTCTCGAATAGCGTTCAGCAGTTCTGGAACATTTTTTTTAGGTATCGGGTCAGCTTGGTGTGCCAGGGTTGTAATTGGGAGCGCTTGTTGTGTTTTAATGTAGGAGGTGCCATGATCTCTAGTTGAGAGGAGAGAGTGGAGTGGTAGAGTGAGGTTGCAGAATTAGGACAGGTGAGATTTTAGATGGGTAAAAGGAGAGTTTGGAGTTTAGTGAAGAAATGCTGGAGATCAAGGCAATGGGGGTTTCTGCGAGATTGGAGAGTTGAGGGTGGTGAAATTTGGGTATGCCGATGTCAAAGGTTAGCAGATTGTGGTCAGATAGAGGAAATGGAACATTAGAGTGATTAGAGGTAGTACAGAGATTGGTGAAAATGAGGTCAAGAGTGTTTCCTGCTGTATGAGTTGCTAAAGTAGACCACTATGAGAGGCCGAAAAAGGCGGTTACAGAGAGCAGACAGGAGTTATCTGGTCAGTTGAGGTTGTTGATTGGGATGTTAAAGTCCCAGTCAGGATTATGTTGATCCAGCACGCAGAATAGTATAACACCCTAGAAACGTCTTACCAGACCTTAGAATTGCCGGACTTAACGTACCCGAAAATAGTCAGAAAACTAGCTAAGGTCAGGGACACAGGTCTAGTATGAGATTGGGTGGGAGCAGGAGAGAAAGAATAGAGAAATGAGTGCAGGGCATAAGATGAGAGAAGGGGGGAGTTGTTGAGGGATTTGGGTTTAAAGAGATATGTTGATGCTGAGGAAGAGGAGAGAAAATGAAAGAGGAGAAGATAGGGCATTGCTCAGATGAGTAAGTACTTTGAGAAAAGCAGAATGGGCAGAAATAAGGAGAAAGAGGACTGAGCGTTAGGGGTTAAGGGAATGTAGGAGTGTTCTGATTGCAGGTAGTGTTTGCAGCTGTCATTTCTAATTATCTAAAATTGTATGTGAGATTTTATCTATAAATAAAATAAAGAGCTTGGGGTGGGGTGTTGAGGGGAGGGTGGGGTGTTGAGGGGAGGGTGGGCAACTGAGAACTGTTCTGGTTTTCAACAGGGATTTTTGACACCTTCAACTTAGTACTTGGTGGCAAAACCCTTGTTAGCAATCACAGAGATCAGACATTTCTTGTAGTTGGCCACCAGGTTTGCACACATCTCAGGAGGGATTTTATCCCACTCCTCTTTGCAGATCCTCTCCAAGTCATTAAGGTTTCAAGGCTGATGACCCATTCACGACCCATTTTCAATACCCTGGCTGAGGGAAGGAGGTTCTCACCCAAGATTTGACGGTACATGGCCCCATCCATTGTCCCTTTGATATGGTACAGTTGTCCTGTCCCTTTAGTAGAAAAACACCCCAAAGCATAATGTTTCAACCTCCATGTTTGACAGTGGGGATGGTGTTCTTGGGGTCATAGGCAGCATTCCTCCTCCTCCAAACACAGTGAGTTGAGTTGATGCCAAAGAGCTCGATTTTGGTCTCATCTGACCACAACACTTTCACCCAATTCTCCTCCTAATCATTCAGATGGTCATTGGCAAACTTCAGAAGGGCCTGTACTTGTGCTTTCTTGAGCAGGGGGACCTTGTGGGCACTGCAGGATTTCAGTCCTTCACGGCATAGTGTGTTACCAATTGTTTTCTTGGTGACTATGGTCCCAGCTCTGTTGATATCATTAACACGATCCTCCTGTGTAGTTCTGGGCTCATTTCTCACCATTCTCATGATCAATGAAACTCCACGAGGTGAGATTTTGCATGGAGCACCAGATCGAGGGAGACTGACAGTTATTTTGTGTTTTTTCCATTTGCGAATAATCGCACCAACTGTTGTCACCGTCTACCAAGTTGCTTGGTGATGGTTTTGTAGTCCATTCCAGGTCTACAATCTTGTCCCTGACATCCTTTGACAGCTCTTTGGTCTTGGCCATGGTGAAGAGTTTGAAATCTGATTGATTGCCTCTGTAAACAGGAGTCTTTTATACAAGTAATGAGCTGAGATTAGGAGTACTCCCTTTAAGAAACTTTAAGAATTTTTTTTTTTTATTCTGTCTCTCATTGTTAAAATACACCTACCATTAAAATTACAAACTGATCATTTCTTTGTCAGTGGACAAATGTTCAAAATCAGCAGGAGTTAAAATACTTTTTTCCCAAACTGTATAGGGAACTTTTGGATGCCCGGCAACTGTTGACGAATCTTATCACACACAAACATTATAGAAGTGGACAATGCTCGAAAGGTTTCTTTTATATTAATGCCAACAAGGCAGGTAAACTCTTAGCATGGATTGTAAATGGTTAGCAACCACTCACTCAGGTACATAAACTGAAACGGTCAACAGGTGGTACTTCGTATTTTCCAAAAGATAATAATAAAGAGTTTCAATCATTCTCTTCTTCGTTGTATAATATTTCTAAAGATAGGCCACAATTATCAGAAATAGAAAAGACACATTAGATTGAGAAATACTTATCAGAATATACCCCTAAATCTGTGACTGCAGATAAAGCGAAAGCATTAGATTCTCTTATTACTGATGAGGAAATATGTACAGCTATTAAGATGGCCAAGACAGACAGGACACCAGGACCAGACGGATTTACAATAGACTATTTTAAATTATTTAAACATTTGCTAATTCCAAAATTAAAAAGGGCACTAAATGCATTGTCATACGGGAAGGAATTTAGTTTGGAATCTTTATCAGCAACAATTAGTATCATCCTACAAACAGATCATCCTATTTCCCTTCTTAATGTTGACATAAAATTTTTCACAAAAAAGTGGGTTTCAAATGGTAAAATCTGCCCTGATACAGCCAGATCAGACTGTTTTTTGGTTTTTTTTTAACCAGGGAGAAAGGCTTGAGATTGCACTCCAAGACTTTTTTCATTACAACATTGAGCACGGAATGGAAATAGGCCATTACTATCTACTGATGCTGAAAAGGCATTTGACAGAGTAGATTGGACTTTTATGTTTGGTACTCTTCAAAAAATGGGCTTCGGTGACAATATGCTAAAATGTATAAGAGCACTATATAGCTGCCCCAATGCAACAATTCAAATTAACCGATCACTAACTGATAGCTTACCAGTTCATAATGGAACGCGAAAAGGATGTCGCTTTCACCATTATTATTTGCGCTTACTTTGAAACCTCTCTTGGTAGCGATCCGAAGGTATCAAAATGTCATTGACTATGACTGGAAGGGAATTCAACATAAGGTTGAGGGTTATGCTGATGATTTTTTGTTTCTAATCCTTGCATTATCCTTGCCTGTCTGATGCAGATTTTTACCACCTATGGAGACTTATCTGGATTCAAATTAAACATTTCCAAATTGAGGTATTACATTTGTTAATACCCCTAAAGGAAAATTAAGCTTTACACAATCTTTTTCCTTTTCGCTGGTGTCATCAGAAGATGAAATACATGGGAGTATGGATAACAGACAATCCGAATGACTTATATTAGCATAATTTTTTATACCTTTTGACAAAAATCCAAACCGATTTAAAACAATGGTCATTGTCTTATATATCATGGCTTGGACGTGTCACAGTTATTAAAATTAATATTTTCCCTCATCTTTTATATCTATTTCAGACAATACCACTTTGTTTACCTAAATCATTTTTTGTCTCCTTATGAACATCGATAATTAAATATGTTTGGAGGAACGAGAAATCGTGTTTACATTATGATGTATTATGTCTTCCTTGACATTGGGGAGAATTGGCACTTCCTGATGTCAAGAAATATCATCAAGCTGCATAGAATATTGGAATGGCACACTGACCCGAGACATAAACAATGAGCAATATGGAATGCTAATATTGAATTACGTGATAAACATTGTGTAACATATTCCCCCAAAACCCAGCTTACTCCTTCCGATTTTTGGATATGTTGGTCACTCAGATCGGGGCTATCAGGGGATGCAACTTTTGTGGGTTTTGAAGTACTGTTAAAAAGTTTGTTTTTTTGTGCTTGGAGATAATTGGATTAGATTAGTACAGTTCCTGATTCAATTATCTCCCAGGCACAGAGGAGGGATTATCGTATTTGTGTATGGGAGTGTCCTGGACCTGAGAGCCAGTGTCATTGTGTGTTTTTTTTTTTTTACTGTAGTCTGCTCTCAGGTCCATGGGGGAGTGCCCCTTGCATGGACACCTGCATATAAGGCCAGTTGTGGCTGCCAATAAAGGAGTTCCTGCCTACCCTCAACATAGAGTCTCATCTCATGTGTGGGGGGAACAGCTGTATCTGTTCTGGGGATTGCTATATTACTATATTCCTCTGGGTTATAATCACTTGCTCTTGTAAGAGCAGCCTGCTACACTCTCTGGAGTAGGAGAGGTCTACCCACTGGAAGCTGGATCCTGGTCTTGGGTCCAGGGTGGGTGGAGGACGGGACCCCAGCCATGCTGTAACGCTGGAAGTGGGGACTAAAAAAGCATTTATTTGTATATTTAGCAAGTATATTATAATTATTAAGTATAGATCATATGTAATATATAGATTTTTTATGCTCCCCATTTGTTTCCCTCTATTGGTCACTTCTCACTTGATCTGTGAATTAGATCAATATTTTTTTTAAACCATTCAAATACTTAAATAAAGGAAATGTTAGTTGAAATATTTGTCACTTATGAAGTTTTAAAAAGTAAGATTTTATAAATTGAGGAAACATTCATGTGGTGCATTTTAGATAACAAATGTAATTATGTATTTTCTAAAGGATAATTTCTTACATTATTAATTCATTGCAGTTACTGCAAATGTTAAGCATTGAAAAATTATGCTCTTCATCAATGCTTGCTAATAAATGGAAAACATGTACTGCTCAATAGTGTTAACTGATTTGGCAGGCTATATAACCCAAAGTGCTGTGAAAAGTTGTGACAGATTTAAAGTATGAAAATAATTAAAGGCAACCTGCCACCACTTACCAGACCCTCGTCTCCTCCCTGCAATTTCCTTGCAGAGGTAGGGGGAGAAGAGAGGTGAAGAAGGGGGAGAGGTGAAGAAGGGGGGAGAGGTGAAGAAGGGGGAGAGGTGAAGAAGGG
>OW240917.1:134254235-134352575 GCA_933207985.1 Pelobates cultripes | reverse complement strand
GGAGAGTAAGTGAAGGAGGGGGGAGGAAGAAGAAGGGGGGTATGAAAAACGGGGGTAAGAAGAACAAGGGGGGAGTGAGAAGAACACAAGGAGGAGGGGGGAGAGTAAGGGTGAGGAGAAGAGGAGATGAGGAGAAGGGGGGGACTGAGAAGAACACAGGGAGGGTGGTTGGTGAGGAGAACACAGGGAGGGGTGGTGAGGAGGACACAGGGAGGAGAGCGGATAAGAAGAACACAGGGAGGGGGGAGGTGAGGAGAACACAGGGAGGGTGGATGAGAAGAGCACAGGGAGGGTGGGGGAGAGGAGAGACCACTAAGGGGCAGGGGAGAGCTCTAAGGGACAGCTCTATAGGACAGGGGGCAAGACAGGGAGCTCTTTCAAACTACGCGCACACACAATGCATACACACTCACAGAAACACAACATGCTTCCCTTACACACAGAGAAACACACAATGCATCCATTACACACACACAATGCAACCCTTACACACAAAGACAATGCATCCTTTGCACACATACACAGAAACACACAATGCAAACCCTTCACACACACACTGCTTTTCTTACATACACACAGAAACACAATGCATCTCTAACACACACTCAATGCACACACTTACAGACACACACCTTGCATCCCTTATGCATACAAACACAGATTCACGCAATGCATCCCTTACACACAACCAGAAACACACAATACATCCCTTATACACAAATACACACTGCTTCCACTACACACAAACACACTGCATCACCTGCACAAACTGGTATCCCTATACACTACATACCATAAGCACACATATTATATCCTCTACAATAACACATAACACATCCCCTACACACTCCACTCCCTGTGAGCGAACTCATGGGTGGGTGGAACATATAAGTGGACTTATGAGTGGGCCTTGTGGGCATACTCACCGTCAGGCCCTGGGGCCCAGAACTTGAGCTGTGTAAGGGGCCCCCAAAAAATGGAGCTGCTTCCAATTCTCCCAGAACATTGAATTTTGTGACCACAGTTGCAAACAGCCTCCAGAGATTCTGTTCTACACCAGACCAGTGGTGCCAAACTGCAGCCCATCATCATCCTCATCTTGTTGTAAGTAGGCAATCTAGTATATTATTAGTGACACTAATCTATAATTTACCTCACATTAAAGGGACACTATAGTCCCCAGAACGACTGCAGCTTAATGTAGTGGTTCTGGTGTCTATAGCCGGTCCCTGCAGGCTTTTTTATGTAAACATACACTGTGGGCAGCACTGGTGTTAGTTTGTATGGCAGCTCAAATAGGTAGGGCATTGTGATGTTACATGGGGGGCGGCAAATATAGCTGTTCCCCATGCAGCCACAGGTGCCGCTGTGCTGGGAGAATGTGATTAATCTTCACTTACTCCCAGCCTACAGAGCAGCGCATGGGAGAGAGAGAGGAGGAGGCATGATTTAATCTTACAACAAATCCAGTAAGCACATCTTTATAAATTTGGGGGGATCAGCTCTGTTTCCACAGTTTATTGGTGTTTACTCTGATGTCTGTATTAATATTGAGGGATTTCTAAGTAGTAACATCAGTGTGTGTCAGCAGGGCAAGCCATTGGGGTGTGCACGCTGTGCAGTCACGCAGGGTGCCATCAAAATAGAGGCACCCCGCGGACAACACAGCTCACAAGTTGGGGACACCAGCTTATTCAGTTTAAATGATTCACTGGTGGTCCACTGGTGCGCACCAGCAGTAGGTGCAGTCAGATTATAGCCTCTCCCTCATGGTTCCGACGCTCAGTTAGTGAGTCAGAGCACAGGCTCAGAGATTCTCAGCCTGTGCTCTGACAACATTGAAAGTCAGAGCCGTGAAGGAGCGGATATGGCAAAGAGCTACTGATTAGCATAACTCAATATCCGTTATAAAACTAGGAAAAGGGGGGCACCATTGCACTGATTTGGTGGTGCACTTGACTGGTTTTGCCCCCCAGGGCCTAAGGCTGCCAGCCCTCCCCCGAGTCCACCATATCTCCTTTTGTGTTCTTCACTAAATTCTCCTGTTTGGGGACACTTCTCTAAGTAGGACAAACCTCCTCCATGATACTGACATGCTGGCCTTGTTACAAACATTTTAATAGAGTGACATCAGGCATTCCATTCTCATACTCCCTAACGAGCAACTACTACTGTATTTTTTTCACATGCTGTACAACCAAACTACTAAAGCAGTGGTAATGGTGAACATACAATTGTTTGGGTAGTAATAAAAGAAAGGATGCTGTGGGGGTGGCGTCAACCATGCAACTGAATGGACGTGACATCATGCAAAAATACTCACCATGTGTTACCCCAAAAGATCCATGTCGACCAACAAACACTGACTGGGAAATTGGGGGCCCTCACAAAGTTTTCCTGCAACAGTGTAGACTTATATACGGGTACGCTAGGCCCAAGTATGGTGCCAGAATCATCCCATGACGGCTCTGCTCCATCGAACTCAGAGGACTCCAAAGTCTCAATGTTTACAGCTGATTCTGACCTTAAAGAGAAAATCCAAAACCTACCTTCGAAAGAAGATATAGCTGCCATACTAGTCAAGCTGTAAGTTTCCTTCCAAGCAAAAGTGTAATCCCTTGGGACAGACATCTGCCATATTGGTGACAGGTTGAACACCTTGGAAAATGACAGGGATCTGCTATTCTTGCAAGAACAACAACTACAGGAGGTACTCGAATGCCCGACTTGCTGAAATCCAGGAATAAATGCTATCGATGGGGGTTACCTCTACATTAATAGCCATGCCCAGAGGCAAACCCACTCACTTACAACAATTAAAGATATTCACGTTTTTATCAAGCTCTGGATCTTCATGATGTTTAAGTGGCAGACTGGTACAGCCTGGCCCAAGCTGCAGCATCCTCGCAACCCCCACAACGCCAAAGGTGGCAAAACCCAACCAAGAAGAGGAGGAACAAGCTCACCAATAACTCACCAGGCTCAAGTTAACCCAAAGGCACACATATAAATGAAAAGAGAGATTGTATGTATACTATAGTATATATTTATCCCAAATGTATTTTAAGCATTACACAGCATTTTAATAATTATCGAATTACATTTAGATCAATATGAAAATTATATCCTTTAATGTAAAGGGCTTGAATTCCACAGGTAAAAGAATACTCCTCCTTAGGGATATAACTAAACAATGTATTGATGTGGTGTGCATTCAAGAGACACATTTTAAACGTGATAGAGCGCATGCAATATTTACTAAACAGTTCCCGACCCAATACCATGTGGTTTCCGACAATAAGTCAAAAGGGGTATCTATTTTCATACATAAAAATGTAGCCTTTATGTAGCAGAATAAATTAATAGATCCAAATGGTAGATACATCTTTATCACAGGGTTGTTTAATGATATCCAATATACTATTGTCTCTATATATTTCTCTAATGTAAATTAAAAAAAAAAATCTTCAATCTCTCCTACACAGAATAGATAGGGTAAAACAGGGTTATGTAATATGTGGAGATTTTAAATTTACTCAATAATTCTCTTTGGACACGACTGCTAAATTAAGTGGGAAAACTCACAAAGGTTCCATAGCAAGCTGTAAGGTGATTACGCAAATGCTACATAAATATAATTTTTATGATGCATGGCGAATATTTCAGCCTACTGAAAGGAATTATACTTTTTTTTCTAGCGTATACCTATACCCGAATTGATGCCTTTCTCATAGATAGATCAACTCTTGCCCAACTTTGTAAATGTAGCGTTGGGATATCACATGGTCTGATCACAGTCCAATATTTATGGAACTCCATGATGCAAATCAGTATAAAGGTAGAGGGATGTGGTGACTAAATGAATCTCTATTGACAGATTAAATTTTTACTATTCGAACTTCAGGAATATTTTAACTAAAATGATACAGACCATATAAATATTAATACATTATGGCTGGCACATAACGCAACCATGAGAGGACTTTTTCTTTGGCATTGTTCTTATCTTAAAAAACAGGGTCAAACAAGTTTGCTAGAATGCCATAAACAAATAGCTCTCGTTTCTTCTCTAAATTAAGCTAATCCGTCCCAAGAGTTGGCATCAAAACTAGATTTTTTACACCTTCAATTAACAAAATTACATGAGGCTAAAACTACTCGAATGCTATATAAGTTAAGAGCTAAAGTATACCATCACAGTGGGAAAGCTAGCAAGATATTAGCTACTTGGTTGCGATACAAATACGCTTCTGCAAAAAACCCATATATAATAGGGGAAAGTGGTAGTAAGAAAATCAGTCTAATAGACATCAGTCAGGAGCTTGCGAGCTTTCATTCGAAGCTGTATAATTTGAAGGCAGCCCCTAATATTCATACTCCAGAAGAATCCTCGATAGAGTCTTATTTGATGAACATACCTTTACTGAAAATAACAGGTGCTCAAAAACAACAGTTACTTCAACCTATTACCCTTGTAGAAATATTAGATGCCATTCAAACATTATCTAATGGAAAGTCCCCTGGAGCTGATGGATTCTATAGGATACTATAAAGCTGTGGTTTTTTCCACAATAATAATCTCCCATGCAGGGTTCAGCCTCCCCCCCCCGCCCCTCCTATTGGATCAAGATTGAGTATTTTTGGTCTTGCCCCATGGGATTGAAATACCTGGTTTGGATACCACGTTCCAAATGTCCCCAGATGCCAAATGTACTCAGTAACATGGCACTACTTTTACTCACATGGGATGACTTGAAAAAACTATTAAGACAGGAACACTTGTGGTCCCTTGCCAACCCCATAAAATGCTTACACATAATTAACCCATCCTTTGACTTTAGACCTTGACTGGAGGCTGCTCCACTATAGGGCTTCTTTTTGATGAAACAGTTCCACTTCAGTTTGCAGACCTCCAGGGGAAGTTTAATCTGCCGCCCAGAGTGTTGTTCTCCTATCTACAGTTTAAAGCAGAGCTCACACAGCATCCAATACAACCACCCACACCTATCATGTCCTATTTTGAGAAAGCGTTCTTACTTACCACTGTCCCAAAAAAAAGTATTCTCCTCCACGTACCAGGTAATTCCAGACCTGCAGAAAGAGCCACAGGACAAATTTGAATGGCAGAATGACTTAAACCAAACATTAGATACACAAGTATGGAACACAACATTTGTGGCACACAGGGGTAGATCAAGTTGTGCCTCCCCATCTAGAACTTATGAGGAAGATTCAATATAGATGGTACATGGTGCCAGATAGACTAGCATGTATATATTCGAACACATCTAGCATTTGTTGGAGATGCTCACAAGAGGTGGTGAACGTCACGACCACTGCATTAGGCACACACATTGAACTCACTCCCGAACTATTTCCTTTCTTAATGTCAATGTACATATTGTTTTGCAACTGCTGGTTGTACTGCACCTCGGATGGTTGTTCCTCAAACATGTAATGATTTCATATGGATTCCCCCCCAGTTTATAACTCAGGTTCTTGCGCTCTATAGTGACCCACAAGCTCAGATATTTAAAGCGGGTTTCCTTTCCTCTGTTTTTTACAATTACTAACAGTACTCGTCAGGGATGCCCACTGTCCCCATTATTGCATGTTTTTGCCCTAGAACCTCTATTGCACAGATTTAGTACATATCCTGATATTAAAGGAATAGAAATGTGCAATAGAGAAATTAAAATCAGCGCATATGCAGAAAACATATTATTATAATTTGCAAAAAGAGAACTAAAATAATGCATATCTACATGCATAGTGAATACTGATTAGAATATAAAATGTAACTTTTATTGAGTAATTTAAAAATAGAAATAGATAATAAGAAAAATGTGTAAAAGCAATGTAGGAGAAAAATCTTAGCTAACTTTCCCAATGTGGCTAATTGCTGCCACTAAATCACCCAACAGACTTAAGGTAGCCAATAAAACGATAAGGAAGAGGAGGGGGAAAGGGGAGGGCAGACAGCAGATACATGCAAAAGGGGCTAAAGTGTGAAACAGTGTTATATTGAGCAGTAAATTGCTGATATTAGTTGATCTACTCGTGATACATATAGAAAGACGGCAATAGCTGTTCAAAATTACTACAGAGAAGTACAAAAATGTTTGTGCAGTGAATTACAGTTACATTGTAATTAAATCTAATGTTTGCTATATGGCGCCCTACACATCTCCACTCCTGTGATTATTCCTTCTATTCACCCATGTCTAAAACATACCCCAGGATAGATATGATGTTCACCCAACACAAATTCCTCCACTTAATCTGTTCATTACATGGTCCGACCATGTGATCCTGTCTCTTGCTATTCACATCCCCAACCAACTGAGTCACTCCTTACAATGGAAATTGAATGACCTACTGTTAAACAACAAATACACGACTAAGTCCATACACAAGGCTATTCAGAAATACTATGATGAAAACACCCAGCCCTCTTCATCACCTACTGTAGTATGGGAGGTATACAAATGCCATTTGTGTGCCTCCCATACTACAGTAGGTGATGAAGAGGGCTGGGTGTTTTCATCATAGCCTTGTGTATGGACTTAGTCGCGTATTTGTTGTATATTGAGGCAACTTATTGCACTGGCCTTCAAACTTAAAAAACAACACAATAAGCGAGCTACCTTACTCCTTTGTGATATCAGAGCTCTAAAAAAATACACACAAATGCAACACCACCCTAAACACATACTAACATTTGATGGAGAAGAGACTGAAACAAATTATGAATGCTCAAGTCAAATGTCACATGCTATTACCAAACACGTCTATTACTCCCATGGAGGCACCTATTAGCCAAACCACTCCAAGACACGAGACAATCCACAATTAGCTCCAAAATAAAAACACAAACAGGGGACACATCCCATAATTGCCCATAAATACTCAAAGCTTTCCATGAGTTCTACACAGACATATACAACATATGCAAAACTTTACCTACCTCATTTGACATAAAACAATATCTAACATTCAGAATCAAACAAATGATCCCCAGAAATGTTATACAAAATCTAGATGCTCCATTACTGTTTGACAACTTCTTCTTAGCAGTAAAAGCCTTACCACTTGGCAAAAGAACAGGCCAAGATAGCTTCACTGCCAAATACTTTAAGCCATTTTTGAAACTGCAAGCATCTCCCTTCATTACAGCATGTAACTCATTCATTACTACCCCATCCTTACCAGACTCAGCTCTGGAAGGTCATATCACCCTCATCCCCAAACCAGAGAAAAACCTGACACACTGTGGGAGTTACTGCCCATTTTTACTCATTAACACAGATCTTAAACTCTTTTCAAACATTCTCACCAACCGACTGTCCCCACTAGTGATGTCGCGAACATAAGATTTTCGGTTCGCGAACGGCGAATGCGAATTTTGGCAAATGTTCGCGAACCCGCGAACTGGGCGAACCGCCATAGACTTCAATAGGCAGGAGAAATTTAAAACACACAAGATGTTTCAAGGGGACTAACACCTGGACTGTGGCATGCAAACTCCGATCCGCGGCTGCATCTTGCAGCCGCTTAGTAGATAACTCCCTAATTCCCACGGTATTAGGGAGTTATCTACTAAAAGGCTGAAAGACCTAAATTGGTCTTTCAGCCACATTTACTAATACTAAGTAAAGATTACTTAGTATTAGTAAATGATCTGCCCCTACTCGCTATGCAGCGAGTAGGGGCATGTCTAGTAAGCAGTGAGCAGCCAGTGGCTGCTCACTGTAAAAAAAACAAAACAAAACAAAAAAAAACTATTGGCTCCCACCCCTGTGCAACGGGTGGGGGCCATTAATTACAATGGGGGGGAGGCCCTACTGTCCTCCCCCCCGGCCCCCACCCCTGCGCGGTGGGTGGGGGCCATAAAAATAATGAGGGGGGGACCTACTGTCCTCCCCCCCGGCCCCCACCCCTGAGCGGCGGGTGGGGGCCCTAAATACTAAAAAGGGGGGGGACCAAAGGTCCTCCCCCCTGGCCCCCACCCCTGAGCAGCGGGTGGGGGCCCTAAATACTAAAAAGGGGGGGGCCTAATGTCCTCCCCCCTGGCCCCCACCCTGGGCAGAGACCAGCAGTGCTCCACCCAGCTGCCAGCATTACAATGAGCTTTTAATCTTGTCTTATTTTGTACACGTTCATGTCTGAGTATGTCAAAAGTTTTAATTTCATGAAGAAATTATCACTTCTCTTCTGATTGTTTTTACATGTACAAAACTGTCATGTGATGAATATTTCTGTGATTAATGATAAATTATAAAATCATATATGGCAAATCATTTTAATTTATTATTTACTTGCCTTTAGAGGTCATGAGATTAACAGCCATGTGGGGTCCCATGACTAGCAATCGCATGATCAAGCTTACCAATGAGAATCCTAATAAGTAACAGGTGTTCATGGTGAGCAGTCCTACGATGAACTTATTAAAGAGTAACCAGTTGCAAAAAAATATCATGGTCTGCAATTCTTGTGAAAATATGGAAATAACTGTTGTTATAAAACTATTATTTTTACAGCTGGCAAGTAACACTATACATCACAATAAATTGTAACAGCACTTTGTGTATGTTTTAATACAGAGTTTGTTATGGATTCATTTTTACATGCCATTGAATACTTACATAAGCTTCATTTAAACCTTTTTTGTGACAGATATAAAGTGTTATACTTAATCAGCTTAACAGATTTGCATGTATTGGCTAATACAAGCCGAATGAAAATACATTTAGATAGCTTGTCTTACCAAGTGTGTTTATCCTGTAAAATGTGTCTATTAAGCATACTGTTACAAAACAAAAATCAAACCCGCAATAGCAGGATATGATTATTAGGATTAGGAAATAGTAAGTGCTGTGGGATCTGAAGAAAAATAAATAAACATCCGTAAATCATAAATATACTGTATAAATAGATTGCCAATAAATACTAAAATAGTGTTATTTAGTGCAATGCAAAAAAAAACCTGCAGCATTGAAGTTACTATATTTCAACTTCCACGATTCTTTGACTCTCAGAAACTGCTCTATAAGATTGACAACTAAAGAGATTTAATCAGCAATCAGTGCAGTATCTATCTATCTATCTATCTATCTTGTGCATTCGGATTCTGAAAAATTCCAAAGCACCATATGGACATATAAGTGAGCATGGATGAACATGTTTGATGCGTATTTTGAATTTCAGCTATAGCACCAAAGAAAGATATGATAGATGAAACAATGGTTGATGGTTAGAGAACAACCACTATATGTTAATTTTATTCACAGATTAAACTGAAAAAATATATTATATGTATACCATATATATAGATTTATTTTGCTGCTCTTCTACTTTTATCCACTTTTGGATACTTTTTCTCACTTGGTCTGTGAATTGAATGGCAGGAAAATGTGCCTACCTGTGGATTGCAAAATATAATCTAAAAGTACATTGAATGACTCACATTTGGGCCATTCTTTGTTTTTCTGAATGTTTCCCCAAACATCTTCCAAAGGATGATATTCCGATGAGCTAAACCAACCCATGAATGAGCATCGAACATTGAAACAAAATGTACATGTTGTGGAAAAATCATTGAGTTGAACTGAACTTTCTCAACAAGCGCAGGTCTACTAATAATAACATAGAAATATAGAATGTGACAGCCCAATTTTCTAATACTTGCATTACTCCCTGCCCTTATTTTATATCTAGTATAGACTTATGCCTATCCTATGCATGCTTCAACTCACTCACTATGTTAAACCTCTACAACTTCAGCTGAAAAAATATTCCATACATCCACTACCTTCTTTGTAAAGTATTACTTCATTATATTTTTAAACCTTTGCCCCTCTAATTTAAGACTATATCCTCTTGTTGTGGTACTTTTCTTATTTTAAATATATTCTCCATTACTGTGTTGATTCCCCATCTCGTCTTTCCTCCAAGCTATACATGTTAAAATACTTTAACCTGCTACTATAAAACAGTCCAGAATACTTAGCTCCAGATTACCACTTAAACATTTCTTCATATTTTGCATGCAAAGCGCTACTACAGCATTTAAAACATGGAAGGCTAACTCTCCCCTCTATTGTTTCTATGCTTATAGTAAATAAACTGATAGTGGTATGGCTGCTATCACCTTATTGAGAAGACTCTAATCATTCTAAGTAAACTACTAGTGCAAATTATCTGACATAGATTGCTCTAGTACACCTTAGGTGAACCAGAAGGGTGGTTTATTCTAGGATAATGAATATACTATGATAAAGTACCCATTCCATAACCTCTGTGCCAATAAAGAGTAATTTTCCTATGGCAGCCTCTAGAGTTGACACTGGACAATGCCATCAGAATGATAGATCTAATGAGGTAGATTGCAACTGTTTGAGAATCTGATTTATAAATAGCAGAATAAAGACCCAAGACAGAGAATGTTATAGACTAGAGTCAAAACTATTAGACTTAGCTTGCTGTAGTGATTGTGGTGCCAGGATTGCTTTGGAACCCCCCTCCCCTTACCCATCATAAGAAATCAAAATATTTGCTGAATGCCAGCACCTGACTTCACCTTCACTGCTGGAACTTCCCAAGCAGGGACGTATGTTAGCTCTCAGATGATCTATCTCAACCAGTGAGATAAAGACTGCATTGCAGGGCCTGGTGAAGAAGAAATAATAAACAATTTCGACATGGGAAGTTCTGGCTCTCTAGCTTTAGTAATATAGATGGAGAGCACTGGAAAATGGACCCCAGGTAAGGAGTCAAACTGTTCAAAAATAATTTGAAATCTACAGTTTCAACTCAAGTGGCCAAGTTTAGGTTTATATAGATTAGGTTTCAGGGAGCTTGCAAACATGTGTACACCACAAAACAGGTGTAACTATCTTCAACATAACAGTGCCATTTATTGTATGATTATATAATGAGCGCATAAAGAACAAACTCCCTGATTTTTATATATGTATTCTCTCAGATTACCTGTCTGTATTTATATATAAAAAACAAAAATTACCTGCAAGAATGTTGTTTTCATGTGTATCCTGTTTTATTGCTGTTAATTAGTTTTGTATATTGCTTTCTAGATGCATTTAATGAAGATCTGTAGTAGTAATGGCATTAATGATAAATAGAGACGTGCTTGCCTACCATTATCATTTTAGCTAAAACGGAATGTTTAATATATTGATTAAAAAATATTGCTATCCTTTTGGATAATCTGATATAGTTTTATCTTTATACCTTTTGCTTTATATTATTGATATTCTTATTATTCATTTTTTCTAGCTTACCTTTTGATTCACTAATAGCAATATTCTTTAATCAATATGTTAAATGTTACGTTTTAGCTAAAATTTTACCAGTAGGCAAGCACTTCTCTATTTGTCACTCTTTATCTAGGTTTAGGGGTAAGACTTTCCTTGTTCCTACCCTTCTCCCACAAAATAGTAATGGCATTAAAGGACCACTATAGTGCCAGGAAAACATACTCGTTTTCCTGGCACTATAGTGCCCTGAGGGTGCCCCCACCCTCAGGGACCCCCTCCCGCCCGGCTCTGGAAAGGGGAAACGGGTAAAAACTTACCTTTTTCCAGCGCTGGGCGGGGAGCTCTCCTCCTCCGATCCTCCTCTTCTTTCGCCGGTTAATGCTACGGGCGTACAGCTGTACAAGATTCAGCCGGTCACATAGGAAAGTATTCATAATGCTTTCCTATGGACGCTGGCGTGCTCTCACTGTGAAAATCACAGTGAGAAGCACGCAAGCGCCTCTAGTGGCTGTCAATGAGACAGCCACTAGAGGATTAGGGGGAAGGCTTAACCCATTCATAAACATAGCAGTTTCTCTAAAACTGCTATGTTTATTAAAAATGGGTTAAGCCTAGCTGGACCTGGCACCCAGACCACTTCATTAAGCTGAAGTGGTCTGGGTGCCTAGAGTGGTCCTTTAAGACTCACATGGCATCAATGGTAATAAGTAAATTTACTTATCTGATTCCCTTTCTTAGTCATTCTAATATAATGCAATATCACTAAATCAGAATTTCCCATTCTGCTTTATCAGTATCAATTTTGTCCAATTTAGGACATTTAATTTACTGTTATAGTAATATGATATCTCGGCTGATGAATTAAATAATAGTGCTAAACACAAATGTTAAAAAAAAAAATCCTTACTATGCTACAGTGTCATGGGACTTGGGGTATTATAACCACTTCAGATTTGTATTGGTTATAGTGTCTATATTGCTCTTTTAAGAGTTCATAGGTAATTGCAATGAGATTATCGGTTCACATTTAACCAATGTAATGTTTAAGCGTGTGGGGGACATCATAAACTAATTTTTGCTTTAATTGAAATCCAAGATTAAATTTGAAAGCCTTTTTAATACACCTAATTTGGCAGTTTGGATCTCTAAAGATAGTGTATTTAGACCACTTCCTCTTTCCCAAGAATATCATATTGTACAATGAAGGAGTTAAGCAGAGTGACTACTTTTGTAAAGAATGTTATTGTAAAATGCAAATCTTTGAACTTATAGAGGACATTGTTTATATAGCATTTCGACAGAGTTCAATTTGAAAGAAAAAGTCAATCTGAAGTAACGCATGTCTGAGGTCCATTACGATTATATATTGACAAGCATCATCAAACTTTGATTGCTCTACTAAGAGGCTCCATCTAAGAATGCTCCATTCATAAAAAAACATATTGGTTGGTTTTCATTAGAGCATGGAGGTTTCCATTCTACTTGGAATTAACCAAAAGCTAAAATATAACCCATAAAGAATATAAAACCTCGTTTTTCCCCACTCAGAGGTGCATCATTGCAACATAATTCCAATACAAAATAAGCAAGAATACATATAACAATGTCACATGAAAAAAATGCTGTAAATACTAGGCAGGATTTTATCTGCTTTCTTTATGCATAACATATTTATTTTCAATTTTATCTGAAGACTAAGAGAAAGTGATGAGGTACTTAAAGGGACACACCACTACCAAAATACAAAATAAATACAAATCACTGTTTAATAGATATATCCCCAATGGAAATGTGTATGCATTTAATTATGCATTTTTTTCTTTAGAGTTACATCTAAAACAGCTTGCAAAGCTGTAGATCTCTTGTCTGCTGCCTTTGCAAGCCTTTCCCTTCTAACCTCGCCCAGACTTTCTGTGGCTATCCAATCACAGACTTCCCAATGCAGCTCAATGATAAGTCTTTGCAAGGAAGGTAATCTGGGCAATTGCTGCCTCATGAGTTCAGTGCAAATAAGCTAACCAAACCAGGAAGTAACAAGAGCTGTAGTCTGCTTGAAAAGGTAGGCAGGTGTAAAACTGTACATTTCTATTAAAATCTTCACTATTTCCAAAATGAAAATAAAGAGCACACACTTTTCACATATAATGATTTTCAGCAAGCTAAAGTGCTTTTGGGGTCTGGAGTGTCCCTTCAACATATTTGTAAAAATGTGTACAAAAATATGTTAAGGGAGAAAAAAAGTATACAGATATATATTTCTGTAGTGTAACGGATCACCTGACTGGGTACCTCCGTTGTAGGATGCTCCTAGCGCTTCCTGAGGGCTCCATGCATTCCACTAGACACATCCAGGCACTGGATGCTACTGAGTCCTGTGAACTCTGGAACCAAATGGGGAATTAGCTCTAGTCCTTACAAGGACTTTCCCCGTTGAATCTCCTGCAAGCTGGAACAGCAGACACAGGAGCAAATATTCTTCCCTCCAATAACTGGATGACACACAGTTTGGAGTGTAAGCAGGAACAGACTGAGCTGGGGCTTTATTGTTTCTTATATACACATTTTTACACAATGTTGCCACCCACATGGTTTTGTAGCACAGCCAATCAAATACACTATAATACAGTTAAACACTCCGAGTCAGGACAAACAAACCCTCCCCTCTGCCTGTGATATAATTACTGTACACAATGGGTTAATGTAATTATCACAGGCAGGAAAATACAGTTTTTTTTTGTTTTATAATTTATTTATTTTGTTTTTCTTACATAGACGTACAAGACATTACCATCATCCATATTAATATAAAAAACATAAAAATGTAAACATTTACCACCTGTTGGATAAGACATATGGTATTACATATATACATACACATTATATATTACGCATTACCATATATTTACAATATTAGTGCTTATTCCCCTTTTCTTTACTCATTAATATTATTTCCTAAAACCAATCCAAATACCATATTAGCAAAAACAATGTGCATGACAAAATTTTCATCCAACATTCCCTCTAAAATTAGGATGCATTTCATCTACCGTACAAGTCATCCTAATTCACTATTTATTGTTACTTATATTGAGTAAATGGCTTTACAAACTTCATTAATATGATGTACATAATAAACATACAAAGACAAACATTTTTTTTTTTATGCATTGCAGACTCTACTTGGGGTATATCAGTGGCACCTCTATTTCACTACCTTAAAATAATAAAAAGGAAAAGATGTAAAAAAAAACTATTCTATTAGTTATATTTTGTCCAGGATTTTATCTAACCAAAACTCTCCATTTTTTCTTTCCAGAAATTACTAACATCTCTGATTTTTATTGACTGATGTCCCAAGACCTCCATGGTTAATTGGTATTGAACTTGTGAATATAATTGAGCTTGTGTAAAATTTGCACTACTCTTCCAGTTCCTTGCAATTATTATTTTTATTGCTGCTACAAAATGGACATATATAAATTTATTCTTAAAAAGGAGTGATTGCAAATTTAAGTGAAATAGACCATTGTGGTGACCTCTAGGGATTTTTGTTTCTGTAATGTACTCCAATGATTCAAAAGCCATATACCACAGAATTTTCACCTTACTACAATCCCACCATATATGTCCAAAAGTCCCCTCTTTTTCATTGCATCTCCAACACAATGAGGAATTAGAAGTGTACATTTTGGACAATCTGGTGGGGACTAAATACTAGCGGTTCATTAATTTAAATAATACCTCAAGAAGATTCAAACAATGGATTATTTTACTTGTTTGATATAATACTTGATCCCATTCAGACTTAAGAATCTGTACATTTAACTCTTTAGTCCATTTTTGGATGTTTACATTTAAGTTTGGTGCATCAATTTGAAGAAGAGCAGTCCTTGCCTTTGAAACTATTTGCGGTACATTCTCATTTCTTAATAAAACTAACAAATTTTCTATACCCGCTGTGGGTCGGTGTAACAAAAACTGTTTAATAAAGCCTCTAATTCTTAAATAATTATACCACTCTTTCCTAGGTAATGAAAATTCTTGTATCAAATTTTCAAATGATTTAATTTTATCCCCCGATATTATTTGATTTATATGGTCAATACCTTTCCTTGTCCATTCACTTACATTTAAATCTTTCATCCTTAGTTGTATAATACTAAAGTTAAAATTTCCCAATATTTTATTACGAATTCCGCTATTAATCCTCAACTTTTCCCACTCCATTAGAATTGATTTCAAACAATTATTAGAAGTACAGACCTTTTTAATTCTTTCATCTTGTTTAGTTAGCCAAATCAATTGATGTAAGTTTTCCATTTCTACCATCTCCATTTCTAATTGGTACCAACCAGCTTCCTCTGAACTTAATAGTTGCGTCTTATATATATGGAAGATCATATTAGCTAAATAAGTTATGTTGACATTTGGGAAGTTTATCCATCCTTTCCTGCTCTTCTGCATCAGAAGATGCTTATTCATCCTCGGCCTTTTTCCTTTCCATATAAAATTGTTTATATCTCGTTGTATCATAGATAACCATGGTTGTGGCATTCTCATGGGGATCATACAAAATAGATAAGACCATTTAGGGAGTAAATACGAGTTGACCAAATTAATTCTACCCCACCAGGATAGTTCAATTTGTCTCCATCTTTTTAATGACTCATGTGTCAATCTAAATATTTTCAAAAAATTTGTTTGCAACGTATCTTTTAAGTCATCAGTAAGCATTATACCCAAATAAGATAGCATGTTTTTATCGCAGTTAAATTTATATTTATCTTTAATCTGTTGGATAGAGTCTCTGGAAATATTTATAGCTAAAAAATTGGATTTAGTTGCATTTATTTTATAATTTGAAATCAGACTGTATTTGTCTATCTCTTCCATCAGAGCACTAATCGATTCGACAGGGTCGGTTAGGGTCAAAATTAAATCATCCGCATATAGATTAAATTTAAATTCTTTCTCTCTGTGTCTCAATCCTTTGATTCGAGAGTTATCTCTTATATTAATAGCTAGAATCTCCATTGTCATAATATATAGAATAGGCGACAGAGGACAGCCCTGTCTCGTACCATTTTTTAGTGTAAACCACTCTGCACATATGTTTGGGGCCACTGTACTTGCTTTTGGGCCTTCGTATAGTGCTAAAATAGCATTAAGCATCCTTCCCTGAATTCCAAATTTTTCCATAGTTTTCCTTAAAAAGTCCCAACTGACCCTGTCGAAAGCTTTCTCGGCATCTATAGCCAGTACAAATAAAGATTTATTATTTCTTCTAGATGCGTCTATCAAATCCAATAGTCTTCTAGAATTATCTACTGGATCTCTGCCTTGTACGAAACCAATTTGATCGTTTTTAATTATATAATCCATTAGTCCCCTTAGTCTATGAGCCAAAACTGATGAAAAGATTTTAACATCTGTGTTGATTAAGGAGATAGGTCTATAATTTTCCACCTTTAAAGGATCTTTATTATCTTTAAGAATTGGAAGAATATTTGCACTCAGCATTTCGGTAGGAATTTTGCCAACTGATACAATTTCGTTAAACATATTTGTTAAATGGGGAGCTATAATATTTTTTAAAGATTTATAAAATATATTTGCAAAACCGTCTGGGCCTGGCGTCTTATCTGGTTTTAATTTGTTTATTACTGCCTCTACTTCTTGAACTGTAATTAAAGTATTTAGCTTATTACTTTGTTCTATTGTAAATTTAGGTGTATTAATTTTACTCAAATAATCCTCCTCATTTATTATCGGGGGAGTTAAATTATACAAAGCCTCATAATACTTATTGAATCTCTCACCTATTTTTTTGGGGTCTAAATATACCCCATCTTCATCCACTATCTTTACTATTTTGCTGGATCCAATTTTATCTCTTAATTTTTTTGTCATGATTCTATCTGCTCGATTCCCCTTATAATAGTAGTTTGCTTTGAGTTTATTCATAAGTTTTGCATTCTTTGCTATAAGAAAATTATTAATTCTATTCTGAATACTTTTCAGTTCATCTGCATTTTCTTTAGAATGAGACTGCTTATTCTTACTTGCGATCTTTTTTAATTCTGCTTGTAATACCAGAAAAAATCTATTATTTTCTACTTTATATCTTGTTTGTATACTTATTATATTACCTCTCATGGTGGATTTAAAAGCACACCAATTGTTTATATATGAGGTGTCGTTTGGGTCATTTTCAAGAAAAAAAGTTACTATTTGTTTTTCCAATATATCAAGATTGATCTTAGATTTTAACAAATTGTCATCCATACGCCAAGTATCACGACCAATCCTGGTCCATTGATTCTTCATCTCCCACATATTAATACTATGATCTGACCAGGTATTATCAAGTATCTTAAAATATTTAATATTCGTCAATGCTGTCATATTACCCCAAACCATATCTATTCGAGAATACGAAAGATGTACACGTGAGAAAAACGTGTATTCCAATGAATCAGGATTGATCGTTCTCCAAAGATCAAAATAGTCAAAGTTAATCATAATTCTGTTAATAGATTTTGCAAGTTTATCTGTTCTTTTTTGGTGTAGTAATATTGAGATTGTCTTCTTATCTAATATCGGGTCCAGTACACTATTAAAGGCCCCAGCTACCAAACATGTGCCTATTTTGATAGATTCTATTAAACTTAAAACCTTTTTTAAGGTTGGAGCAGGAAAATCATTAGGGAGATATATATTAGTCAATGTATATGGTATCTCATTCAATTTACAACAAACTATAACATATCTACCTTCCTTATCTTTAATTTGATGTATTATATCCACTTTTAATGTGTGGGAAAAGACTATTGCTACTCCTCTTTTTTTTTTTCCACTTAATGAAGCATGTATCACTGTGGGAAATTTTAGACCACCCCAACTTTGATTATCCATATCTGACCAGTGGGTTTCTTGAAAAAAGCCCACTTCCACTTTATTTCTTAACATATAATCATAAATTAGAGATTTTTTAATTGGAGAATTAAGGCCCTGGACATTAACCGAAATCATCTTTACCATTTTAACTCAAAAAACATTGTTACCACTAACCCCAAGAGAGCTGCAATGCATTTACATAGAACACAAATGGTCCATTGTACATAGACCCACAAAAGCCTTATGGGAAAAACACCCAGTCTGGCCCAACACAGCCTGGCTCCTGAATGGTTATCTCTCAACTCACCACTCAAGGGCCATCTGTGTCCTCGTGAGATGGTATTTTGAATTACCATATCACGGTATTTGTGTCAACAAAAAAAGATGACACTTGGTGGGGCAATATAGAGGAGAGCACCCGAAAATCATATCCTTGTATTAAAGAACGCTCTACTATCTCATATAAATACTTAAGAAACGAGGGAGAGAGAGAGAAAAAAATAAAATAAAAAAAATAAATAAAAAAACTTTTTTTACAACCTACAACCCTTAATAATTATGGATATATGATCATTAACAATTTATATACTTCCCTTATTTTATAAGATCCGTCCAATTGTTTGTAAAATACCTTCCATACTTCTTATACAAATTATTATTACCACCTAACCAATTATGTATTTTCAAACAATGTATACAATCTCTATCTCTTTGCTATATTAAATCCAACCGTGTATCCCAGATCCAACAGTGATTATTTGTATATAATCATTAACAATTTATCTATTCCTACTGTGTATACAAAATCAATCTATCCATTGTATTAATTCCTTCCGTGTTACTTATTCAAATTACCAGTATATCCAAACACTTTATAAGTTTCTAATTCTGTGTGTAATAATTACATCCTTTTGCTGTGTTAAATCTATCCAATTTTATGAATTTACCCACTCTGTGTAGTTATTTTGTCCTTTAAAGTATTAACTCTTACCATCCTTCTCAAACGTGTACTAATAAGCCCACCATTCTCTTATTATTAGCACTTATTCTTTAACTTTAAAGGACCACTTTAGGCACCCAGACCACTTCAGCTTAATGAAGTGGTCTGGGTGCCAGGTCCTTCTAGGGTTAACCCATTTTTTTATAAACATAGCAGTTTCAGAGAAACTGCTATGTTTATGAATGGGTTAAGCCTTCCCCCTAATCCTCTAGTGGCTGTCTCATTGACAGCCACTAGAGGCGCTTGCGTGCTCTCACTGTGATTTTCACGGTGAGAGCACGCAGCGTCCATAGGAAAGCATTGTAAATGCTTTCCTATGCGACGGGCTGAATGCGCGCGCAGCTCTTGCCGCGCGTGCGCATTCAGCCCAGGAGGAGGAACGGAGGGAGAGAAGGAGGAGAGCTTCCCGCCCAGCGTTGGAAAAAGGTAAGTTTTTAACCCTTTCCCCTTTCCAGAGCCGGGCGGGAGGGGGTCCCTGAGGGTGGGGGCACCCTCAGGGCACTATAGTGCCAGGAAAACGAGTATGTTTTCCTGGCACTATAGTGGTCCTTTAACTTTCTCCATGCTTTACTTTATATCTATCAATTCTTAGAAACCCAACCACACCCTAACTTAATATCGTGAAAAAAAAAAAAAAAAGTTTTTGATTGTCCTTTTTCCTCCAGACAACTGCGAATCATCTTCGGTTTTTAGTTATTGTCCCGAATTATATAACGCCCACTATTGATTGCTCTTCCATCCATTTTCTCAAGGCATCCAGAGTAGTAAATTTTTCATTTTTTCCTCTCCAAAAGATCCTAAGGCATTTAGGAAATCCCCATATGTATTTCACTTCTTTAGATCTTAATATGGATAGTTCCTGAGTAAAACTTTTCCGCCATACTCTTGTATGGAAAGATAGGTCAGGGAAAATCTTCAGGTTCTTAAATCTCTCTTCCGTAACTGGCTTATTTCTCAGAGAGGTCATTATTTGATTTTTAATATAGAAAGATTGGAATTTAACAATTACATCTCTTGGTAATGATTCTGCCACATTTCTGGGTCTAGGTAACCTGTGGTATCTTTCTAATTCTGAGTCTTGTAAACCAGCTTGAGATAATACTGTTTCAAAGTATTCCATTAGAAATTTTTTCAGTGTTAAATCATTAATTTGTTCAGGAATATTACGGATTCTTATGTTAGTTCTCCTGGAACGATCTTCCAAGTCGTTTAATTTATCCTCTAATAATTCTACCTTGGATTGCAGGTCTGTCATTAATGACTCTATATGTACATTTTTTAAGTCTGTTTGCATCATCTTAGACTCTATAGATTCCAGTTGGACTTTCATATTTCTTATCTCTTGTTTTAAATCTAGTGATCCTTTTTGGATATCTTCTTTAATATTGTCCTGTAATTAATCCAGGTAATTAATTAGAGTCTCTTCAGTTAGAGGTTTACCAGCCTGTGCAACATGAGAGGGATTAGAGTTCGATTTGGGGGGAGGGGAATTTTCCTGATTTTCAGAGTTCAATTGAAATTTGTTTGGGGGAGGGGAGAAATATCCTGATAACCTTTTATCAGTGATGTTGTCTTTTTTTTCTCTTTTTTTTCTTTCCTCTTGTGGCTTTCTGGTTGCCATTTTATTTTTCTATAAAAATCTTCTTTTCTTTTGTTCTTCCTTCTTTCTTTCTATTTTTCTTTCCTTTCCTTTCCCCCTCTTTTACTCTTGTTTCTTCAAGCTTCACTTTTCTCTTTTTTAGGAAACTCTTTTTTTTTTTTTTGAACAACAGAACTCTGTATCATAATTCTCAATATTTATAATCCTATTTTTTTTCCCTTTCCCCTTCCCCTTTTCTTTTTTTCTCCTTTTTCTTTTTTCCTTTTCTTTCTCTTTTCTTTCTTTTTCCTTTTCTTTTTTTGGGGGATTCACCCCTCCATTTTCTCCTTTCTCCTAGTACTTTGCAAAACGATATTTCTCTAGTTTCTATTTTCTATCCTCCTCACTCCTCTTCTCTCTTTCACCCTCTCAGTGCCATTATTACTCTCTTGGTCTTTAATGATATCGAATAAAGCATGTAGCAGACTTATCTTTGCAGCCACTATAACGGGTTTTCTCTCCTCGCCAGATCCCCACTGCGTCTCTGCCCGGAAACTCCGGATGCCCAGTAGTCGTCTCGGATGTCGTCCTCTCGATCGCTCCCTCAAACCGCCAAAAAAAACACCGCCGGCCGCCCTTCCACCATATCGCCCCTCCTCTCACGTAGACGCACACCCGCCTACGTCATCCCGTCATCCAGAGCACGCAATTCTTATAACTTCTAAAATATACATCCAATCTCCATAAAGATGCAAAGGTAATTATTGCAGTTTTTAATAAATACCCAATAAATACCCAAGTCCTCAAATATAAAATTAACCGACCACATATCTGACAGAGCCTAACTCTCTGGTTCATTGCGGAACGCAATGGAGTTGCTATTTTAGTCAGGAAAAACTGTCATTTGGCAGTGAGCAATGTCACTGGACATGGGAGATATGTGATTGTCATGAGTACTCTTCATGGAAGCACGTATCTTTTTCTAAATGTGTAAGCCCTAACTTAATATGATTCCAGCTTCTTTGATAAGCTCCTCTCATTGATTAAGAATAGGGCACTCAATTTCTTTGTACTGCGCAGAAACCTTAACATAGCTCCATGTCCTGGGCTAGATAGGAGGGTGAAGCCAGGGATTCTGAGATCGCACAACCCGGGTGGACAGAACAAACTGCTACACAACAATCAGCATTGAAAGATGCTTGAAGGATCCAGTATCTGAGCACCCTTGATTTTACTTTCTATTTTGCCTCTCTAAACACATATTAGAGATTTGACATGTTCCTGGTTAGCCACTCCCTGATGTTTGCCACTAGTAAGACTGAGATCAACTCTATCATCTGGTCCAACCACACCAACATTGCCATATATATTTAAATGGCTTGGATGTGGAGGCTGAATGTCGCCCTTCTGAGGGACACAAAAGTAGTAGAGGAGGCAATGGAGAAACTAACAGCTTCTTTTCAGGACAATACCACCCCTGATGTCCAAACACCTATTGTGTGGTCAGCACACAAAGTGCTCATACGGGGGCACATATTCAAAGTAGTCACCCACAAAAATAAATAGACTAATATAGCAGAAAATTAGTGATTTTCATGAAAACTAGAAACCACACAATACAGCCCCTGTCCTACAGACCCTCACACAGCTCATGGTGACCAGGCACTCTATCAACAACCTCCTCTGTCTTGGAGGACGCAGCATGGCAAAATATGATATGATATGGTCCAAAATACTCTTTTATGAAAAAAGCAACAAGACGGGCTCCCTTCTGGCTAGGGGTCTCAAACAAGACTGCACCACCAGCTGATAGCATCTGCAAAGACTACCAATAGTTACAGTTACAAGACAGTTAGAACGGTCTACTCTTCAAAAGAAATCTTGCAGGATTTTCAGGATTACTACACTAGGCTATACAACTACTCCCCGGACAAAATATTTGACAACCAGATGCACATTCCAACCTTGCAATCTTTCTTGGTATTGCTGCAGATTCTGACCTTATCGGAAGAAACCCAGGCTATCTTGGACTCGATTATTACTCTGGAGGAGGTCCAATCGCCCATTGTGGCCATTAAGGACTCAAAAGCTCCAGGACCATATGGCTTTAGCAGGGGCTATTATAAAGTGCTTTGCGACATACTGACCCCTTAGCTCATCACCCTATTCAATGCAGTTAGGGAGGGTAAGTTCTTCACAGAAGAAACCAAATTGACCACCATAGCTTTGTTACTCAAGTAGGGTAAGACCCTACAATTACCACCTGATCGCACTTATAAATAAGTTAATAGCATTCTTGCCTGTCACCTCAACCCAATCATGAAGAAATTAATCCACCAAGACCAGGTGGGATTTATTAGAGAAAAGCAGTTCTTCATACTGAAGCTGACATGCTCTGATGGGCGGCAATCTCGAAGCTGACATGCTCTGCTCCTATCATTGGATGTCAAGAAGGTGTTCGACCGGGTACTAGGGTCATGCTTTTTGGCTTACTGACTCAATGGGTGTTTCCTGATTTACAATGCCATCAGCTCAGGGTCTACATGGTGGGGGGACTTGGTGTATGTGAAGCAATGGGAGGGGTAGCATGGCTATGAGCAAGCTAATGAGATGTGGAAGAACATTTGGTAAGATGCAAGCAATTTATCCATTTGTTTAGGGAATGGAGAACAAGCAATAAAAACAATCATGTGTTGGTATACTACCACAAACAAGTCATATAGAATGTGCAGGGGAGCCACAGATAAGTGCTGGAGGTGTTGTGGAGCAAGGGGCATCTACATCCACATGTGGTGGGACTCTATGAAAATACAACCACTATGGCTGGAAGTTAGAAATTTATTGGCCAAGATGTTTGACAGGCCATTTGACTTCGATCCTTGGGCGTTTCTTCAATAGTTCAATGGTTGGGAGATAAAGCCCCTAGTCTGGCAGAGGTACTACACATGATTAAGGAAAATTACCTTATGGACAAACTAACGACCATATTTCACAATACCACTAAGTCTTTTGAAAACGTATTGATCCATGGCTTTTCTTACGGGAGAGATATGGAGTTAAGCAAGATTTGTTGATCTGTGGTGGGTTTCACTCTCATGGTGTGGAGGTTGCCTTGATGTAAACTACTGAATATTGTTGGAACACAATCTAAAGGCATGGTTCAAAGTTGGAATCAGTTTTCTAATTTTATTTTATTTTGGGGGGTTTTCTGAGTTGTATTGGAGTGATCATTTGGCTATGTCAATTTAAATTTACTGGCTTTAGCTATTTTAACCTAGCTTGAACTTGAGAAAATGTTAGACCTTAAGCCGGTTTCTGTATCACAACAGTAACCATAGCCACAACATGGTCGAAGTTGCTTCAGTCAAACGTATTTATGTTTGTTTTCAGTTCTTCATAAAAAATAAAAAAGGGCGGTTTACAATATATTTTAAATAGTTACGGCGTTTATCACTAGTCTTATAAGAGTTACATTTGGTTTTCTCTATTGTACAATGTAATAATGTAAGCTAATAATGTAAGCCACTACTTTCTGGAGGGGCCTGGTTGCCAGCCTCCTACCCTGGGACTATGGGCCCTGTGATAACCCATGTTCAAAAGTACTGTTTCTGCCCCTTGGACTTTTAACTGGAACAGATTTGAATACATGGCGGCGGCCATCTTAAATTGTCGAATGGCCAGGGGTGTTTTGTCATCGAGTGTAAGGAACTGTTTTGTTAGGAACTGTTTTGGGCATGGGACCATGTGCACAGTGGGGAAAAAGAGACTTCCAGGAATTTCCTGATATCCTGCTCTGATCTTGGTGATATTTGGATATGATGTTCACCCAGATCAGGGCTATCCGGGGATGTGACATTTGTGGGGATATGTGGTGTTTTTCAGACTTTGTAAAAATTTATGTTTTTTCTGCTTAGAGTTACTTGAGCTAGTCCATTGTCTTTGTTAGTTATATCACAGGCAGAGGGGAGGGATTGTGTACACTGTATGGGAGTGACTGAGTGTAAAACTCTGTTTTTACTGGATAATGCATTTCATGTCCTGTGCCCCATGAGGTCCACCTGGGCGGTAACCTTGTGGAGAAAAACTGTATAAAAGAGCAGCTGTACCATTAAATCTAGAGTTGTGTCTCTTATTGGTGGAAACTGCTACAAGGGATTGCTATAATCACTATACTTCCTTGGATAATTACTAGCTCTTGTAAGAGCTGTTCCTGCTTCGCTCTCTGCAGGAAGAGAGGTTCACCCACTGGAACCTGGAGCCTTGTCGTAGGTCCAGGGTGGGTAGGAGACGGCGAGACCCCAACCAAGCTGCAGCGGTTCATGGGGTCTGCAGTACTTATGGTGTCTGGAGAAGTGCTTGGAGCCCACGGTAAGCACTAGGAGCATCCGTCAGCAGAGGTACCCAACTGGGGTACAGGAAGCTCCGTTACAAATGACACTGCTATTTTGTGCTGTTGCAACAAGAAAAATAAAGTCTTTCTGATAAAATGTATGAAATTAAACTGTCCGAAAAATAAAGAATTAAAAAAAGAGAGATCAGCTTAATTTGCAATACAGTTAAAACCAAATGTTCAAGTCTAATGATTATAATGTATCATAAGTCATGTATTGAATACCACAGATACCTTAGAGTCACTACTTAGAAAACACCAGTTCTGCTTAACGGCTTTACTAGTCACATTTGCTGCATTAGAATAAGTCAAGTTATAGTAGTGATGGTTCTTTTTATTTGGGAGTCCATTAATTCCCTTGGTTCCATACATGTTCAACAGTTTGTTGTTTCAAACAAAATTAAATTATATAATTTTTGTAATATATATTTTTTATAAACTGATGCATCACATATTATTGCTGTTCAGCACTTTTCAAAGCATAGTCTGCTGGAGAAAGAAAATCCCGAGATCCAAAAAAAATTAACTCTATCTGGAATTTTTTCAAAAGTTAATTTTAATGGAGATTTTAGCATGTTTAGCAGATCTATTACTCTTAATAAAGATATTACATCCCCCTGAAAAGCAATTATCACATCTTTAATATATCTAACATACAATGTAAAATGTTTACTATGTTTATTAAGTTTATGTTCTATTCTAGAGGTGGCCACAATCATGAATAGGGTCAATAAAGCTAGGCAAATCTTGCAATTTGGACTTGTTTTTTTGTGTTTGTATCCACAGGACTTTTTTTGTATTTGTAGGATAATTTGCAAGTGTTACAACAAATGTGTCATGGTTTGACTCCAATCCAATAAGTTATTTGTCTTCAAGATGGTGGTTATATGAATAACATTTGATATGTTGTGATGATGGCACATCGTGTCTGGAGATTAATATATAGTGATCACTTGTCTGAATAAGCCAGCCATTTTTTCTTGGCCAGCTGGACTAACACAATAGCTATCTGTATTCAGGTATGGAATATTTAAGTGGCTTTAATTATGTGGAGAAATCTATATTTTTAAGTCCATGGAGAAAGCTTAAAAAGTTGTTCTAAACCATCGTACAATAACAATTTCTCCTTTATGGATATTTTAGAATGATACATACTGAACTAGTAGCATTGGGAGCATTGCTTTCACTTTTATATGTGTAAATTTCGTTTTTTTTAAATTATGTTTAATATAGTTCATTGTAAATTTCAGTACCTGTTATATGTGTGTGATTTGGGGTTTAAAATTAATCATATTGCGGGGGCTTGGTTTGAGCCTAGATGGAGATGGCAACCTAAACACAGTGCTCCATGCGACAAAGCCAAAATAAGCACTTCCACTACACTCAGAACTCTTCAAATGGTATGCAATAAATGCCCAGATGTGCCCCAAACCCCCAGGGATGGCAATGCGAACGATAACTCTGGCCCGATGGACGAATACCTCCAAACCCCATCGGTCCATCGAGTACTCGGAAGCGGGGTTCCCCCACGCTCTCTGACATCGGGGCAGACCTCAAGAAGCTAACAGCCACTATGGTCACGAAACAGGACCTTCAGGTTCTGACCGCTACTCTCCATGAGACCATCGCCATGGCGGTAACGGCACTGCGAACAGAGGTAACAGCACATGATGCACGCCTGAAGGCCCTTGAAACCCACGTGCAAGCCTCCAACACACACGACAGCCACTGACACAGCGCTCACCAGACAGGGCTAGCGCTGAGACGACACATGGAAGACGCTCCAACATCAGAATGAGAGTAGTGCCAGAGCCCCAAGGGGACAAGGATCCAGAGAGCTTACTCGCCACACTATTCTGGATTATACTGGGAGCAGAGAGCCCCGACAACATCCGATTCGACAGAGCACACTGAGCACTACAACCTCGGGCGCTTGTAGGCCCCCACAGGACCTGATTTGCTGCCTCCACTCCTACCAGCTTAAAGAGAGAATCATGCAAGACATGGCACTTCCAGGGTTCTGAAATTACCATCTACAACGATCTATCCCCACTGACACTAGAGGCCCGAAGAGCACTACGCCCCATAACACAAGCGCTGAGGGACAGACACATCCCATACAAATGGGGCTTTCACTCAAGATACGCTGGCATTGACATGCTCTTCCTACAACAAGAGAACCTATCACAACTACAATCAACCCACATAGGAGTTTCCACCTGGTCAGACCACTTCCCGGTACGAATGGTGCTTGATTCACCAATGCAATGACCCGCTAAGAGAACATAGTGACTGAACGATGCATTACTCACAGACCCGGAAACAAATTGCGCAAGCATTGACCACTTATTTCAATGAAAATTAGCCAGGGGAACGATCTGATGTCACCATCTGGGAAGCCCACAAAAGCGTCATCAGATCCGGATCGCAACTCAGAAACGAGCAGATGCCAAACGAAACGTTAAAGAACTGGTTGACATAATTTTCACCATAGAAACGCAACACAAGCGCTCCCAGGTCGCCTCGGTATTCAACAAACTCCTAGAAGCCTGGGGGAAATTACTGGCACTGCTAACGAGCCAACACTATAGAACAGCACAAAGATCGAGGGGCTTCTTCTACCTTCACGCCAACAAAGAAGGACGAGTAGAAGCGCGCATGCTCCGAGGACTGCAAACACATGCACAAGTCAATCGGATTAAGACCAAGGCAGGAAAGACCAATATACTACAGGAGGAAATAGCATCAGAGTTCCTGACATTCAACACTTCCCTCTACAACACCACCCAACTAGGAAATGCAGGCACTGAGAATGCTCACGAGCTGGAACGAAACAATTTCCTAGAGACTTACGTCGCTTACACTCTCCAGGCAGAAGACACAGCGGCACTCAAAGTTCCTATCACGGTAGAAGAACTACTGCCAGCAATCAAGACCACTAAAACGGGGAGAGCCCCAGGCCCAGACAGACTCAACCTGGACTATTACAAGAAATACAGTGCAACATTGATCCCGAAACTCGCCAAAGCACTCAACGCTCTGACCAATGGAGGCCGCTTCCATCAGGAATCACTCTTGGCAATGATCACCATTTTACCCAAACTGGGGAAAGATCCGAAAGCCTGCAGCAGCTGCCGGCCAATTTCCCTACTCAACATCGATGTGAAGATCCTCACAGAAGTCCTCTGGTTTAGATTCAGCAGGAGACTTCCGAACCCGATTCACCCCGACCAAACGGGATTCATCCCAGGCAGAGAGGCACGGGATAGCACATTACGGGTGCTTTCTATCCAATTCTTAGCGTGCAAGGCGGGAACGCCGTTGCTCCTCCTCTCCACCAACGCAGAAAAAAAAAGCCTTTGACCGGGTGGACTGGTCCTTCCTCATGGTGACACTCCATAGATACGGCTTCGGGGACAACTGGATGAACTGGATAGGTGCTCTATACGACTCCCCAACTGCAAGAGTATGTGTGAACGGGGCCCTAACGGACAGCTTCCTCAAACGGGACAAGCCAGGGCTGCCCACTATCCCCACTCCTGTTTGCTCTATCCCTGGAACTCCTACTGGAGGCGGTGCGATGGAGCGGAGGGGTCAGGGGTTTCCGCCAGAACGGGAAAACGCATGAGGTGGCGGCATACGCCGATGACTTAATGTTTTTCATTGAAGAGCCTCTGACCTCAGTACCAAGTCTACTCGATCTTCTAGAAACATATGGGGTAACGGCTAGGTTTAAACTCAACCTGTCTAAATGCGAGGTCCTGGGCGTCACCATTCCGGCAGAGGAGACAGAAAACCTACGCACACGACTGCCCTTCCACTGGTGCTCCACACATATGAAATATTTAGGGATATGGATAACAGCTAACCCCATGGACCTTTATCAAAGAAACTTCATGCCCTTGCTCAATAACATACAACGGGATCTCTGGAAATGGTAATACCCCCACATCTCCTGGCTCGGACACTTAGCGGTAGTCAAAATGAACATCCTACCGAGACTCCTATACCTCTTCCAGACGATACCACAAGCCTTGCCCATGGCATTCTTCACCTCCCTCCGCACTGTGATACTGAAGTATGTCTGGAGGAATGGTAAACCTCGAATATGGCACAAACTACTATAGGAGGCGGTGAGAAGGGCTCCCCCCATCTCACCAAAACCCAACCCGATGTTCCCCGTGACAAACAACCCTCTTCTAGGGGGAGTAATCCAACCACAAGTTTGCTGGGGGGAGGGAGACAGCGCCCCCATCCACGAAGCACTCCAACCCGTGGGCTTACAACCACTCTCAGAACTCCTGGAAGGCAATGCACAACTGCAAATATTCAGATATTCTCAACTAAGACACTTCTACACTCAATCCCAAACACATTCACTGAGAACTTACCTGGTTTGAAAGCCTATGTAATGACAAGAGCACCCTGGAGAAAGTGGTCTCATTGCTATACCAACACCTCCTCACCGGACACCTGGAGACCAATCATACCTTTAAACGAACCTGGGAAACCATCCTGGGGAAGACTATATCAGACACCTTGTGGGAGAAAATCCTGATACTAGCACACAAAAGCTCAATAAGCACCAGATATCAGGAAACAAACTCCAAACTCAATATACCTAATATACCCAACACCTGCTGGAGGTGTGGGGAGGCAGAGGGAACGATCTGACACATATGGTGGGATTACCCCTTATATATATATATATACAGGGAGTGCAGAATTATTAGGCAAATTAGTATTTTGACCACATCATCCTCTTTATGCATGTTGTCTTACTCCAAGCTGTATAGGCTTGAAAGCCTACTACCAATTAAGCATATTAGGTGATGTGCATCTCTGTAATGAGAAGGGGTGTGGTCTAATGACATCAACACCCTATATCAGGTGTGCATAATTATTAGGCAACTTCCTTTCCTTTGGCAAAATGGGTCAAAAGAAGGACTTGACAGGCTCAGAAAAGTCAAAAAATAGTGAGATATCTTGCAAAGCTTCTGAAGCGTGATCATCGAACAATCAAGCGTTTCATTCAAAATAGTCAACAGGGTCGCAAGAAGCGTGTGGAAAAACCAAGGCGCAAAATAACTGCCCATGAACTGAGAAAAGTCAAGCGTGCAGCTGCCACGATGCCACTTGCCACCAGTTTGGCCATATTTCAGAGCTGCAACATCACTGGAGTGCCCAAAAGCACAAGGTGTGCAATACTCAGAGACATGGCCAAGGTAAGAAAGGCTGAAAGACGACCACCACTGAACAAGACACACAAGCTGAAACGTCAAGACTGGGCCAAGAAATATCTCAAGACTGATTTTTCTAAGGTTTTATGGACTGATGAAATGAGAGTGAGTCTTGATGGGCCAGATGGATGGGCCCGTGGGCCAGATGGATGGGCCCGTGGCTGGATTGGTAAAGGGCAGAGAGCTCCAGTCCGACTCAGACGCCAGCAAGGTGGAGTGGAGTACTGGATGGAGGCCGCGCCCAAATTCCCAGTCCTACTGCCAGTTCCTGGAAGACACCTCTTCAAGCAGTGGTACAGGAAGAAGTCTGCATCCTTCAAGAAAAACATGATTTTCATGCAGGACAATGCTCCATCACACGCGTCCAAGTACTCCACAGCGTGGCTGGCAAGAAAGGGTATAAAAGAAGAAAATATAATGACATGGCCTCCTTGTTCACCTGATCTGAACCCCATTGAGAACCTGTGGGCCATCATCAAATGTGAGATTTACAAGGAGGGAAAACAGTACACCTCTCTGAACAGTGTCTGGGAGGCTGTGGTTGCTGCTGCACGCAATGTTGATGGTGAACAGATCAAAACACTGACAGAATCCATGGATGGCAGGCTTTTGAGTGTCCTTGCAAAGAAAGGTGGCTGTATTGGTCACTGATTTGTTTTTGTTTTGTTTTTGAATGTCAGAAATGTATATTTGTGAATGTTGAGATGTTATATTGGTTTCACTGGTAATAATAAATAATTGAAATGGGTATATATTTGTTTTTTGTTGTTGCCTAATAATTATGCACAGTAATAGTCACCTGCACACACAGATATCCCCCTAACATAGCTATAACTAAAACAAACTAAAAACTACTTCCAAAAATATTCAGCTTTGATATTAATGAGTTTTTTGGGTTCATTGAGAACATGGTTGTTGTTCAATAATAAAATTAATCCTCAAAAATACAACTTGCCTAATAATTCTGCACTCCCTGTGTATGTGTATGTGTATATATATATATATATATATATATATATATATATATATACACATACATACATACATACATACATACACACACCAGACAATATATACATATATTCACGCATTTGCACACATACATATTTTATGATTTGGTTGTCTTTTTTTTTTTTTTTTTATCATTTATGATAGTTTGGTTACAGAATACAAAGAATCATTGTGTTTGTTTTTTTAACTTCAGCAAATCCCTTTTTATGATAGCTTCAATCTTAATACAAAATACACTTCATGCTTTGGTGAGCTAATAAAATACAGTTCTACATCAATAAACCTTCTGCATAGTAATAAAAAACGGAAAGAAAACAGTAGTAGCTTTTATAGATCTTGTCATTGAGAGTGCTATATTGATCAAATGTCATCTTTAGAATATTAAATTATACTCAACCACACTTTTTTCTGTCACTTAAATTGGTAGTTTTATAGAAGAATAGATTCCTTGTACACACATACATAGGTTAGGTGACTTCTTTGCCCTTGAACTCTATTCCATTTGCAAAATTTTATTAGTAAGATCATTTTCATATGGTAAGAATAACAATAAATTGATTTGTCTTTGTTATATTTAATCCCACCTCCCTAAATCAAAAGGTAATGCATCTGTATCACTCTTGCTCACTTGGAGTGGCATCAGCTTCACTTCAGTCAAAATGCCCAAAGAAGGATAGTCTATATTGAATCATTTTGGTCCAAGCTGCATTGTTTTCATGAACAGTCAGATATGCGAATTATATATTTTCTCTGTAACTGGCACAAGTAAATACAAATGTGTTGAAGACTAAATAGGGACTAGTTGAAGGTCAAACTATTGAGTTTTTACTCATTCTTCATGTTTTCCTATAAACATTCGAAGACTTAACCGAAGAAAGCATTTAACAAAAAAAAAAATATGTTTGAAATGTTCAATAAAAATAATATAGTGTAGTATAAATTATTTACCAAAAATCCTATTATAATGTCCAAGCTTCCCTTTTACATATGCTAGAAATCTGATCATTCTATTTAAACTATTTAAAAAGAAAATCTTACCATTTTAGCTAGATTTAGAGAGATGTTTCTGGTAAATTACAATACACTTAGGATTATTTAAGGAATTTTAATAAAGTGCCTTTAAAAAAAAATAGTTTTTCAAAATGTGTGGTATTAATTGTTATGTATTAACACCTTAAGGACAGCGGACATTCTATGCCGTCCTTTTTGGAGCGGTCCTAGACACTGGGGGGCGGCATAAAACGTCCCCGCCGTCCTTACTACTTTACGGGTCCCCGCCAATCCCACGCCAGCGTTCGCGATCCTGGGGTCTGCCTGGGAGCTCAGGCAGACCCCCTCTGCCCTATCTGGCCCCCCGGCCATGTGATCATGGGGTCCCCGCGATCATATGGCCAGAATAGCAGGTTTATGCAGTGCCTGTAGGGGGCCTGCCTGAAGTATCAGGCAGTCCTCTCCTCATGCCTGTAAATACGTTAAAAAGTTAGTAAAAGTTATTAAACAGTTTTTAAACTAAATAAAAAGTACTTAGATCATATATATATATATATATATATATATATGCACTTAGATATATATAAGTACTTTTATATACACATACACACATCATTAATAAAAGTGTATTTTAATATATATTAAAATACAATTAGAATGACGTTAATTATATGTATGTATAATTGTAATTATATATAGTAAAAGCCAAAGAAAAACAAGTTACCTCCTTAATCCCTATGTATATTTAAACAAATAGAGGTCATTTAGTTACTCCAATGGCCATTGGAGGGAATGCCTGCCTGCCAACGTCAAGGCAGACCCCCCTAAGCGGGTCCTACTCTGACCCTTCACCTTGCTTCCTTGAGCTTCTGGCAAAGATATCTCTAATAAGACAGAGAGGGGTATTTTTTATATACACCCCTATTTATTTATTAACCCTTAATAGGGAACACATGGGATGGGCAGCAGCATTGTAACAAAGCTGTGTGATACAAAAAGTGAATACAAATAAGCAGGTAACATGTTTTTCTTTGGTTTTTACTATATATATATATTGAGGCTGGTGTGTACTGTAGTCATTGCTGCCGCCCAGGAGTGATGGGAGTGAGCGCAGGACTTATCTTTCTGTAAATGTAATTACCATATATATATATATATATATATGAAATAAAAACAATCAATCAATAAATTGAAAAAAATGAAAAAAATAAGATATACCAGTTTTAATTTGTTATAACTGTATTTTGATATTAATATACATACATTAATTTAGAAATATATTTAGAAGGACAATTGGAGAGTCTTAAGAAATGATGCCACATTACCTCCAGTATTTCGGGATCCTCCTATGTTTTGTTACAAGAGGAATACAAATTTGAGAGATCTGCTGGTTAACACTGACTCTTTTCACTGTTATTCTAAGGATATTACTCTACATAATTTGGGATGTTACCACTGTCTAGGATGCGTTACCTGTGGACATATGATCCCTGGGAAGACATTTACTCATCCCCACAGCAGCAGTTTTCGTATACGACATCGACTAACCTGCACAAGTGACTTCGTGATCTACAAGCAAACGTGTCCCTGCGGTCTAACTTATATTGCAAAAACGGATCTACCATTGAGAGAACGAATTTGCAACCACAGATCAAGCATTAGAACTGCCTATAGGCACGGGCATTGGAACCCCCAAAAATCTGGGGGGGATAGCATTTTTACTCACCGAGTATATTCTTATTCCGTAAACTAGGAGTTGTTTATCCCATTGTACAGCGCTACTGAATTTGCAGTCGCTATATAAATGATTAAATAATAACTTTAAAGGGTCACTACAGGGAAGGGATTTTACTTACCTGGATACAGCGCCGGGATCCTCCTGATGCCGCGCCCCCTATTTCGTCAAAATGACTTAATAGGAGGGTGTGAGCAGGGAGCAATAAAACGCTTCTATTCAGAAGCGTCATTGCTCTCTGGTGCGCATGCGCAGCTTTGCCGCACATGCACAGATACTTCATAGGGCGGCATTCATGACTTGACTAGGAAGCACCTCTAGTGGCCATCTGAGTGTCCACTAGAGGTATTCCTCATCAGTAATGTAAATACTGCCTTTTTACGAAATGGCTGTGTTTACATTAAAAAGCCTGCAAAGACATGCTATAGACACCAGAACTACTACGTTTAGCTGTTGTGGTTCTGGTGACTATAGTGTCCCTTGAATATAGAGAGGAAAAAAGAATCATCACAAATGTAAGAAATAATAACCTTTTCCAATTATTTTTCTACCTACCCCTCCCCCCATCCATATTAGTAGCCCCCCTAAACCCTTCCAATTATTTTTCTACCTTTGTCCCCCCTTTTACCTGACATAGCAGGGGGACCTCTGGACGTCTGGCAGGTGCAGTGACAGACTGAGCGCCGGGTAGTCACGTGACACTCGGCCAGGGCCAGTGCAAGGATTTTTGCCAACTAGGCAAAAGTAAAGTTTGCCGCCCCCCCCATGTGACATCACAATGCCCCACCCATATGATCTACCATGTTAACTAACGCCAGTGCTGGAGTGCCGCCGTGTTTACATTAAAAGGCCTGCAGGGACAGGCTATAGACACCAGAACCACTACATTAAGCTGCAGTGGTTCTGGGGACTATAGTGTTTCTTTAATGTGAGGTAAATAAGAGATTAGTGCCACGAATAATATACCAGATTGCCTACTTACAACCAGATGAGGATGATGATGGGCTTTAGATGCAGTCTGGCTCCACTGGTCTGGTGTAGAACAGGCTCTCTGGAGGCTGTTTGTAACTGTGGTCACAAAAATCAATGTTCTGGGAGAACAGGAAGCAGCTCCATTTTTTGGGGGCCCTTTACACAGCTCAAGGTCTGGGTCCCAGGGTCCACCTTCATGTTCCATCAATGAGTTTGTTCACAGGGGGTGGAGTGTGTAGGGGATGTCCTGATATGTGTGTAAGGAATGCATTGTGTGAATCTGTGTTTGTATGTGTAAGGGCTGCAAGGTGTGTTTCTGTGTATGTACGGGATGCAGTGTGTGCGTCTGTAAGGGGTGCATTGAGTGTGTGTACGGGGTGCAGTGTGTGTAAGGAATGCATTGTGTGTTTCTGTGTGTGTAAGGTTTGCATGATTGTGCAATGTGTGTGTGTGTGTGATGGATGTCTCTTTCTCCCCCCCTCCCTCCCTTGTCACTCTCTTTCTCCTCCCCCTCCCTCCCTTGTCACTCTCTTTCTCCCCTCTTCTCTTTCTCCCCTCCCTCCTTGTCACTCTCCTCTTCTCCCCCTCCCTCCTTGTCACTCTCCCTCTTCTCCCCCTCCTCCCTTGTCTCACTCTCCCTCTTTCCTCCCCCCTCCCTCCCGCCACTCTCCCTCTTTCTCCCCTCCCTCCTTGTCGCTCTCCCTCTTTCTCCCCCCCCTCACTCCCTTGTCCTCTCCCTCTTTCTCCCTTGTCCTTTCTCCTCTTTCTCCCCTCCCTCCTTGTCCTCTCCTCTTTCTCCCCCCTCCTCCCCTCCGCTCTCCCCTCCTCCCTTCCTCCCCAGTGCACTCTTCCCCTCCCTCCTCCCTTCCTCTGATCCTCCCCACCCTCCCTCCTTCCTCCCTTCTCCCCCTCCTCCCTCCCCTTCTCCCCCACTCTCCCCTCCTCCTCTTCCCCTCCCTCCTCCCACTCTCCCCTCCTCCCTCCCTGGGCCTCTTTCTCTCCCTCCTCCTCGTCACTCTCTTTCTCCCCTCCTCCTCGTCACTTTCCTCTCCCTCCTCCTGGATCACTCTCTTTCTCTCCCTCCTCCTCGTCCTTTCTCTTTCTCTCCTCCTCCTCGCTTCCTCTTTCTCTCCTCTCGTCCGCTCTCTTTCTCTCCCTCCCTCCCTCGTCACTCTCTTTCTCTCCCTCCCTCCCTCGTCACTCTCTTTCTCTCCCTCCCTCCCTCATCACTCTCTTTCTCTCCCTCCCTCCCTCATCACTCTCTTTCTCCCCCTCCCCTACCTTGGCCGAGCCCTGTATGGTCCGCGGGTACAGGGAGCTTTTGTTTCCTGTACCCGGCCGGACTAACAGGAAGTGCACACTCAGTGTGCACTTCCTGTTAGTCCGGCAGGGTACAGGAGACAGATGCTCCCTGTACCCGCAGACCATGATACAGGGCTTGGCCACGCTACAGTGAGGGAGTGACAGGAGGGAGCGCTGAGCTCCCTCCTGTCAGCCCTTCTCATCAGGCTGCGCCCGGGCGGTGCGGTCCGCCCTCATGGACGCACCGCCCGGGCAAAGCTGCAGCCGCCTGAGGCTCTCTACAGAGCGCTCGGGCAGTTGCAGCATGGGAGGGTGGCGGAGCTGGGGGGGATTTCCCCATAACCTGTCCCTCCCGTATGATTTGCTGGGGGGATGCGTCCCCACCATCCCCCCCGGTTCCTACGCCCATGCCTATAGGGACAATAAGTCTGAGTTACCTGTAGCCAAGCACTTCCTAGAATTTGGACACACTTTGCCTTCTATGAAATTGATGGCTATTGACCATGTCCCCTTGCCTAGAAGAGGTGGAGATCGCAAAAGGATGCTCCTCCAACGGGAAGTATTTTGGATTAGAACATTACAAACTGTCTATCCAGATGAATTAAATGAAAAATACTCTTTATCTGCCTATTTATGATTCTCTGTATTGGTTGCACATAACCTGATGCATACTGGGGCAGGAGAAAGTGGCCCGCCTATGGGGTTAGCCACTTTTTCCATTATTCAGTTGTATGATGGTTACCCCTTATGGGGAATAGGCAGTTGTTGGTTCGCGGTGGGATATTGACATTGGTCACATGGTATTATGAGATGGGTGTCCACCTTTTTGGGTGGTATCAACTGATCCATACCATTTGTGATGCTTTATCCCCCATATGATTATTTCCTACATTTTGGAATGATCTTATTAACCTACACACCTATTATTGGCACCAGACATTATGGTTAAGGACTTTAGATGACGTTATGGTTTAGTTGTTGTCAAGGTATAGGTAACATTGTGGGGTACACTTTGGAGACCGGATGACATGAAGCGGGGGTAATGATGCCCACCCCGAGGGAAAGGCACATACCCATTATGCCTCATAGATTTTGGTATTAAGCCATATTTGGTATGTGTACCACTTGTCTTCTGTGTGTATATATTTATTTGGTGATAGTATCAGGTATTTTTTTCATGATGATATGTAAATTTATGATAGACAATGTTATTTTACCAAACATTAAGGGGTATTTCCAGTACAGTGGCAATAAAAGTGTTCATCTCTAATGCCCTTTAAATATGCAGCTAGGTTGTTTTGTTTTCTTTTCTTTTTGGTTCATTCTACAATAAATATATATACTGTTAATCCCCTACCATTATGCATACTGCTCCTGTAGTTATAGCCTGATATCTAGGTATTTAGTCTGTTATATAGTCCTTTTTTATTATTTAAGTTTTATTATTTAGTCTCCATGTGGCTTTCCTATAATATGTATGACTAAGATGCCCTTTGTGTACTAATGTTGTATTATGGGCCTTTACATTAGATGATTATATTTTATCACTGTACTTGCTAAAAATGGAGCTATAGCTTGTTTGCTCCCTAGTCTTTTTGTGTTTGCTTTTATCAAAGGTTGCTATGAAGCTTTACTTCATAGCAACAACCTCCCCATGATGCTGCCGGCTGGATGCTCGCGTGATGACGTCATGACGCCGGTGTCGCGTGATGACGTCACAGACGCACGCACCGACGTCGGCCGAACCCACGTGAGTTCCAGACCGGGCTGACAGGGAGAGACAATTATTTTGGTGGTGGGTAAGCTGATTGCCAATATGTATTTTGTTATATATGTAAGGTATGGTGTTGTATTAGTTCTGATGAAAGACTGTGGTTAACAGACTGAAACATTAATTTTTTACAAGCTGATTAAAATTTAAGTCTTAATTAGCGTTCAATTTAGTTTTTTACATTTTTTACACAAAAAATATGAATGCTAACTTTGGCCAGTGTTTGTGACTAAGTGGCTACTAAAAAAGACTGGACATACCCCATTTGTAATAACTTGGGTTGTCTTCTTTTGCAACAGGTATGCTATTGTGGGGTTATATTTCATTCCTGGGCTACCATAAGGCAACATAACCAATCTGGCAAATTTCAATGTGTATAAACTGAAAAATGTAATAAGCTATATTTGACCCTGTAACTTTCCAAAACACCATAAAAACTGTAAATTGGGGGTACTGCTTTACTTGTGAGACATTGCTGAATAGAAATATGAGTACTTTATTGCAGTAACACAGCTAACAGTATTGTGACATTCACAGTTAAAATGCCATGCAGAACTAAAAAAAATAACAAAATTTCTTAATTTCTCAATTATTTTAAATATTTTATTAATATTAAGTTATGTTTAATATACAAATATTTGATGTGATATGAAAGCCCTGTTTCACCTGAACTAAATGATATAATAAGTGTGGGTGCACATAATATGAAAGATGTGAATTACGCCTGAACAGACATATAGTGCAAATTCAAGGTTTTGTTTACGTTTTGTTTTGATCACAACTTGTACAACTGTCTCAGTGCTTAACCCCTTAAGGACAGAGCTTCAGAAGCTTGTCTTTCACTTACTGAAACAGCATTGTTTGCATTTTTTGCTGTTTACGTTCAACTGCAATTTGCATTTTACTAATTTATTGCACCGACACATATTATATACCGTTTTTTAAAGGACAGAAAGGGCTTTAATTTGATGTAATATATATATACAGATGCTTATTTATTATAAAAAAATACAGAAAAATGCAAAAAAAATAATAATGTGTGCACAATTAGTGCAGGTTAAGGAAAGTAGTTACAAATAAATTCATTTAGTTATTCTGATTTACAGAATATATAAATGTGTCTGGGATTTTAAGTTTTTTTTGGTGGTTACAGGTCACAAAGCACAAGGAGTAAAATAAACTTTTAATGTGGAGCGATTTTAGAATTTGGTATGATTGTCTTGTAAGCTTAATAGCCATAAAAGAAAACAAAATTGCCACACAAAAGTATATATTTATATAAAGTAGGCATCACGGGCTATTTACCTAAGGTTGTTTTGACACTTTCTATGTAGCCATTTCACCGCCAACCTCTGCTAAATATTGGAGTAAAATTGTGTTTTTTTTGGTTTTTGGCACACAAACTTATAACAAAAAAATTCTCATGTGTATTTTGTAAAGTTGGTGTGTGCTATTCCTGTACAAAGTTTTATTTTGTGTTCAGTTACATCTGCTGAGTAAAATGACAACCCCATTGTATGTTTTTGGCACTATTTTGTGAAGCTACAGTGCCATATAAGAGACCTGTCCTTTTCAGTATTCACAGTAGAATTTTGAGATTTAATGAGCCTTTGCTTCCATTTGGGGTATTATAACAGTTTGACTGTTCAAAAAAACCCCCACAAAGGCCTACCATTTGTAAAAGTAGACACTCCAGGGTATCTCACAAGGTGCATATTGTGCCTTAACATGCCCCCATTTTTCACCAATATATGCCAAGGTATGTGGTAAAAAATAATTCTGTGCATTTTTTACATACGGATTGCATTTTTTCTAGGCATTATGTATATTTCATATGTGCCACTAAGTTCAAACCCCCCAAATTATGCTCAGCTAAGTCTTCTGAGTAAAAAGACACCCCCAATGAATGTCTTTGGCACTATTTCGTGAAGCTACAGTGCCATATAGGAGACCAAGCCATATCAGTTTTTACCGAACTTTGAATTTTGACGCTGAGCCTATGTACATTTTCCAATCATCTTCGCAGGTTTTAAATTCAAACTACCCCACAAAGACCTACCATTTCTTAAAGTATACACCCCAGGGTATTTCAAAAGATATATTTTGAACCTTAGCGTGGGATCATTTTTCCGCTAGCTTGTAGCAGGTGTAGTGGTAATAAGCGTTTTTTCTGCCTTTTTGACACACAAAGTGAGTTTGCACAGTATATTTTACAAACCTTATGTGTGCTACCACTGTATAATACTACATATGTTGCTCAGCTATGTCAGTTGAGTACAGCAATATCCCCGTATGTACCTTTGCCAGGTATATGTGGACATCGGAGGAGCACATTTGGGACACAGCCATTCCAGTTTTTTTTCAAACTTTAAATTTTTACGCTGTGCCCATGTCCAATTTTAGAGTATTTAACCAACTATATATTCCAAATACCCCATAAAGCCATACCATTTCTTAAAGAAGACATCCCGGGGTATTTCAAAAGGCATATTTTGAACCTTAGCGTGGGATCATTTTTCCGCTAGCTTGTACCAAGTGTAGTGGTAATAAGAGTTTTTTTCTGCCTTTTTGACACACAAAGTAAGTTTGCACAGTATATTTTGCAAACCTTATGTGTGCTACGACTGTATAATACTTCATATGTTGCTCAGCTATGTGGTCTGAGTACAGCAATATCCCCGTATGTACCTCTGCCAGGTATATGTGGATGTTGAAGGGGCACATTTGAGACAAAGCCATTCAGTTTTTTTCTAACTTTGAAGTTTTACGCTGTGTCCATGTTCCTATTTGGAGTAGTTTATATGGTTGGTTATTGAAACTTCCCCACAAACACATACTATTTATTAAAGAATACACCCTTGGGTAATTCAAAAGGCATATTTTGAACCTTGGCGTGGGATCATTTTTTTCACTAGTTTGTTCCAGGTGTAGGTGCATTTTGTTCCAGGTGTAGGTGCATTTTTTAAATGTATTTTTGTTTAAAACGTTTTTACTTTTTAAAACTAGTTTTTAAACTTTTGTTTTGCTTATTAATTTTTTTAAACTTTCCTAAACTTTCTTAAAACTTTTTTTTACAGATTTAACATTTTTCTAAGCTTTTTTTTTACCGTTAACCCCTAACTAGCAGTAAGCAGCACTAACAGTAAATTCCCCATTTTCCCATAACTCCCACCCACCCCAGCTAGCAAAATATATAATTATAAAATATTTAAATTAGTTAATTAAATAAATTGAACCCCTGAGGGTTAAAAAATAAATAAAAGTTAATCGTCAGGGGTTAAAAAAAATTAGATCACAGTATAATACTGTGATCTGTATTTTGATCACTGTAGGCAGTGATCGACTGGCGGGGAAGGGGTTAATTTTTATTTGGACTGGGTAACGGGGTTGTTTTTTTTTACTTAAACGTTATTAAAACTTTTTTTAACTTAATTTTTAACTTTTTAAAGCTTATTTTAAAACTTTTTTTTTAATGTTTACTCCTAGTTAGCCTAACACCAAATTCCCCACTAACTTCCACCTACCCCAGCTAGCTAAATTTATAATTTTAAAATACTTAAATTAATTAATAAAATAAATTTAACCCCTGAGGGTTAAAAAAAAAAAAAGAATTAACCCTCAGGGGTTAAAAAAAAAAAAAAAAAATCAGATCATAGTAAAATGTAATTCCTGCCAATTGATCACTGTAGTCAGTAATCAATTGGCAGGGAAGGGGTTAATTTTTTATTAAAATGGGTAAATGAGGGTGGGATTTTAAATTAACTTTATTTTTTTTTTCTAACAGGGACAAGATCAGTGATGATCCATCTCCCTGCACTTCACAGTGAACCTGCAAGTACAGGGAGGCGGAAGGTGAGTATACAGGCTGTCAGAGCGAGCACATGTGCTGGGGCAGCACTATCGGGTGCTCCCGGTCTGCCTCTAATACAGAGGCAGACCAGAGCACCATTAACCCTGTGATCGCCGCGATCACGGGTTAATTTTACCGCGTGACAGACGAGGTCCGTCACTCGTCGTTAAGGGTTTCCCCTGAGTGATGGACCTCGTCCGTCACTCGTCATTAAGGGGTTAAGGGTTAATGTTTACATACCCATTATATTTGTGCTGTTTTTTTTTTTGTTATAAATGTTTATTTATATTTTTTCATTTTTCACATAACAAATATAGCAAAACTTCTTGAATAATGACAAGTTTGTTGTTACACATGATAAGTATAATGCATGGAAAGGATGATTCTACAAAATATTTTTTTTCCTTAATTCTTACTTTACATACATAACAGCACCCTTCATACTGGACAAAATTATGAGTTAGATCTAAAGTACCCGACAAATGGGATGCAAATTAAATAAGAAAATGTAGGTTCTATTCTGATATTTCCAAGGAGCCAAATTTTTTTTATGTTTTTCCAATTTACCAACGGAAAGATAATATCCATGTTCTATGTTGTACTGGTGTTCAATTTGATTGACTATTTTGAATCATTTTACTTCCTAAGGAATTTTCTACTTTCTAGCAATGCAAATTTTCACAGCAAATAACATGTAAGTAATACAACTCTTATGGTCTTTAGTATGATCTGAAAGCTCCATTTTTAATATAAATATTTAGGGGGAGATAAAATTAATATAATTAAATATATGATTCAACAATACTATAAGATGTTCATTTAATTTGCTAAAGAGTGTGCAGTCCCATCATATATGAGAGACCCTTGGCTAGAAGGCATCTCCAACATATATCTGGATGTGATCTTAAAATTGTTTGTAGTTTTGTTGGAGCAATATATCATTGATATAACAATTTTTAATATGAATCAGTTAGGGCAACACAGTGGATATACTTTCTAATTAAATATATACTCTCATCTCATTGTTCAATTGAAAAGATTTTTCCAAAATGTTTCTCCCATTTCAAGAGTCCTAAAGGTTTATAGCATGGAACTATTTTGTTAAAAATTTTAGATATATTATAAATCTGTCTATTCCCTAAGACACAACCTATTAGATGTAAGATCTGGTGAGTTTTTTTTTCCCCACTCTCAAATAAGTGAATATTTCTCTAGAAGTTAAACCAAATTTATGTTGAAGGGAGAAAAAAAGTTAGTATATTGCCATATTCACAAATATCAGATAAGATGACAATTCCACAAGTTAACCAATTTGATATATTTTGATTTTGTCTATAGATACATAGATTTTGTATATAAAATGTTTCAATAAGAATATTGAGTAATAATCCATAAATGGAATGTATAATAAAACCAATAGTACAATATAAAACACTAATGTGTTTCACCCACAATAAGGTTTTTTCAAATGTACTATTGGTTTTATTATTTTGTTTTCAAATAAAACTATTTCTTTTAATTGAATTTGGACTGCCCTGATTTATCTCTGAAGATTTTACCTGGAGGATTCATAATTAAATTTCCTTGGTGGGGAAGTTACCACCTAAGCTGTATAGAATTAAGCAAAACTTTACTTTGCTTTCCTTTTGTGGGTATACCTCCTTTTATATTTTTATTACTCTTTTAGCAAAACAGAGAACACTATTTTCCATTTTTATTTCCATTTTAGATGGTGGGGAACTTCTATTGCTATGATATGGCATATTGAAAATTAATACTTCTATCAACACTGACTACTACCCGCCGCTGACTGGCCTAAAGATATCCTTCAACACAAGACTAGGACCGGGACCAGGATCATCACATCCATAGATGGGGATTATACCGTCCAAGCACATATATCTGGAGTGAATTATAAACTCCAGAAGATTGTAAGTGCATTTCCTTTCTTTTATTTATAATCACCAGCAACGTAAATACTACACTATATTCTGTTTCTCTTATCTTTAATATTGCTCCATCTTTAATTATATCTGAGGACATTACTGAAGGTGCTGTTTCCCTGCATTTACTTTCGAAAGTTGGTGCTTAGATTCTCCCTTTAAAACAAAAAAAAAAGTAATTCAACATAATTTAATTTATTTACCCTGATATACAAAATATATATATATTTTCAGTTTACTGAGGGTGTGGTTAGTGTGTGTGTGTGTGATGTGTGTATAAGGGTGCTGTGTGTGTAAGGGTGATGTATATGTGATGGTGCTGTTAGTGTGTGTGTGATGTGTGTGTAAGGGTGTTGTGTGTGCAGGGCCGCCATCAAGGGTGACAACCATGATGGTTGTCACGGGCCTGGCGGCCCTCAGGGGCCCTTGTCACTTGACGGCCGGTCACTTCCTCCCAGCTTACTCCGTGGGGGGCGGGAGGGAGAGCAGAGAAGAGGGAGAGCAGAGGACACCAGAGGCATCCTCTCCCATCATCCCCAGCCATCCTCCTGCAACTTAAAGGTAATAGGAGGGTGGCTGATAAATGAAGTGTGTGTGTATATGTGTATGTGTCTGCAAGTATGTATGTATGTGTGTCTATGTCAGTATGTATGTCAGTATGCATGTATGTCTGTGTGTATGTCTGCATGTGTGTATGTCAATATGTATATATGTCTGTATGTATGTCTGTTTGTCCGTATGTATGTATGTCTGTGTGTGTGTGTGTATGTCAGTATGCATGTATGTCTGTGTATGTGTGTATGTCAGTATGTATGCCTGTGTGTGCAGTGGTGTATCCTGGATTTTATGCTGCCCAAGGCTAACTAGGCATTTGCCCTGGGCATTTGGGGGGGGCGGCGTTTTTTGCCAACCCCTGAAAAATGCCGCCCAAGGCAAATGCCTTGTTTGCCTCGCGGCTAATACATCCCTGTGTGTGTGTGTGTGTGTCAGTATGTATGTGTATAGGTATGTATGTCAGAATGCATGTATGTCTGTGTGTGTGTATGTCAGTATGTCTGTATCTGTCTGTGTGTGTGTATGTCAGTATGTATATGTGTCTGTATGTATTTGTGTGTGTGAATGTCAGTATGTATGTGTGTATGGATATATCTATCAGTATGTATGTCAGTATGCATGTATGTCTGTGTGTGTATATGTCAGTATGACTGTATGTATCTGTGTATGTATATATCTATCTGTGTGTGTCTCTGTGTATGTATGTCAGTATGTATTTATGTGTGTCAGTTTGTATATGTCTGTATGTATGTGTGTGTCAGTATGTGAGTATGTATGTACATCAGTGTGTGTGTGTGTCTGTATGTCAGTATATGTGTGTGTTTATCTGTATATGTGTCTATATGTGTGTATGTCTGTCTCAGTATTTGTGTCTGTTAGTATGTGTGTATCTTTCTGTGTGTGTGTATTCCTGTGGGCGGGATTTGGAGGCGGGGCACTCAGGGGCCCAGACCTTGAGCTGTGTTAGGGGCCCCACAATTTCTGATGGTGGCCCTGTGTGTGTGAGGGTGCTGTTATTGTGTGCTGTGTAAGGGTGCTGTGTGTGTATGGGTGCTGTATGTGAGGGTGCTGTTTGTGTGCACCATTTAGTTAATAGCCCCCCTCCCTTCTTACCTTTTGAAGGGAGGGGGAACCGTGCTGCTGCCATCCCTGGTGGTACAGTGGTGAGTGAACATAGAAACATAGAAACATAGAAACATAGAAACATAGAATGTGACGGCAGATAAGAACCATTCGGCCCATCTAGTCTGCCCAATTTTCTAAAAACTTTCATTATTCCCTAGCCTTATCTTATGGTTAGGATAGCCTTATGCCTATCCCATGCATGCTTAAACTCCTTTACTGTGTTAACCTCTACCACTTCGGCTGGAAGGCTATTCCATGCATCCACTACCCTCTCAGTAAAGTAATACTTCCTGATATTATTTTTAAACCTTTGTCCCTCTAATTTAAGACTATGTCCTCTTGTTGTGGTAGTTTTTCATTTTTAAATATAGTCTCCTCCTTTACTGTGTTGATTCCCTTTATGTATTTAAATGTTTCTATCATATCCCCCCTGTCTAGTCTTTCCTCCAAGCTATACATGTTAAGATCCTTTAACCTTTCCTGGTAAGTTTTATCCCATAATCCATGAACCTGTTTAGTAGCCCTTCTCTGAACCCTCTCTAAGGTATCAATATCCTTCTGAAGATACGGTCTCCAGTACTGTGTACAATACTCCAAGTGAGGTCTCACCAGTGTTCTGTACAATGGCATGAACACTTCCCTCTTTCTACTGCTAATGCCTCTCCCTATACAACCAAACATTCTGCTAGCATTTCCTGCTGCTCTATTACATTGTCTGCCTACCTTTAAGTCATCAGAAATAATCACCCCTAAATCCCTTTCCTCAGATGTTGAGGTTAGGACTCTATCAAATATTCTGTACTCTGCCCTTGGGTTTTTACATCCAAGATGCATTATCTTACACTTATCCACATTAAATTTCAGCTGCCACAACTCTGACCATTTTTCTAGTTTACCTAAATCATTTGCCATTTGACTTATCCCTCCTGGAACATCAACTCTGTTACATATCTTAGTATCATCAGCAAAAAGACATACCTTACCATCAAGACCTTCTGCAATATCACTAATAAAAATATTAAAGAGAATGGGTCCAAGTACAGATCCCTGAGGTACCCCACTGGTGACAAGTCCAAGCTTTGAATATATTTTATATATTTGAATATTTGAATATATATATATATATATTGAATATATATTTGAATATACCCAATCAAAAAAATCAATAAGATTAGTTTGGCATGATCTCCCTGAAGTAAACCCATGTTGTCTCTGATCTTGAAATCCATGTGTTTTTAGATGTTCATCAATCCTATCCTTTAACATGGTTTCCATCACTTTCCCCACTACTGAAGTAAGGCTTACTGGCCTATAGTTGCCGACTCCTCCCTATTACCTTTCTTGTAAATGGGCACAACATTCGCTAACTTCCAATCTTCTGGGACTACTCCTGTTAACAATGATTGGTTAAATAAATCTGTTAATGGTTTTGCTAGTACACCACTAAGCTCTTTTAATAGCTTTGGGTGTATTCCATCAGGTCCCATTGACTTATTTGTCTTTACTTTTGACAGTTGAAATAGAACCTCTTCCTCTGTAAACTCGCGTGTAATAAATGACTCATTTATCCTTTTTCTCAACTGAGGTCCCTTTCCTTCATTTTCATCTGTAAATACAGAACAAAAATATTCATTGAGGCAGTCAGCTAGACCTTTATCCTCTTCTACATACCTTCCTTCTTTTGTTTTTAATCTAACTAATCCTTGTTTTACTTTTCTTTTCTCATTTATGTATCTAAAAAATGTTTTATCCCCTTTTTTTACTGACTGTGCTATTTTCTCTTCTGTGTGTGATTTGGAAGCTCTTATAACTTGCTTAGCCTCTTTCTGCCTAATCTTATAGATCATTTTGTCTCCCTCACTCTGGGTTTTTTTATAATTCCTAAATGCTAACTTTTTGTTTTTAACTATTTTGGCCACATCTGCGGAGTACCACAGTGGTTTCTTGAATTTTTTGCTTTTACTGACCAGCCTAATGCAATTTTCTGTTGCCTTCAATAGAGCAACTTTTAAATAATCCCATTTTTCTTGGACTCCATTTAAATTGCTCCAGTCTGATAATGACTCCTCTACCCATATTCTAATTTTAGAAAAGTCTGTTTTTCTAAAGTCTAAAACTTTTGTTTTTGTGTGGTGTGACTCAGTCACTGTTCTTATATTAAACCACTGACTGATGATCACTGGATCCTAAACTTTCACCTACAGTAACATCTGATACCAAATCTCCATTTGTTAACACTAAATCTAGTATGGCCTCTTTACGAGTTGGCTCCTCAACAACTTGTTTTAGAGACAATCCCAGTAGGGAGTTTAGAATATGTGTGCTCCTGGCACAAGTAGCTAATTTTGTTTTCCAATTTACATCAGGAAGATTAAAGTCACCCATGATGATAACTTCCCCCTTCATTGTCATTTTAGCTATTTCCTCAACTAGTAGATAATCTAACTCTTCAATTTGTCCTGGGGGCCTATAAATCACACCTACACGAGTTACTGTGTGATTACCAAATTCGAACGTAGCCCAAACGGACTCTATGTTTGCCTCACTAACTTTTATTAGGCTAGATTTTATGCTATCCTTCACATACAAGGCCACCCCTCCCCCTTTCTTGCCTTCCCTATCTTTCCTATATAAAGAGTACCCTGGTATTGCTATGTCCCAGTCATTTTTCTCATTGTACCATGTCTCAGTAACAGCGACTAAATCTACACTATCAGTTGCCATTATTGCCACAAGTTCATGGATCTTATTCCCTAAACTGCGAGCATTTGTAGACATGACTCTAAGCTTATCATTTTTAACACACTTGCTACAGGCACCTTCTGTCCTTGTTTTGGGGGACAATTGGATTGATGTTTTATCACCCTTTTGCCCCCCCCTCCTAGTTTAAATACATCCTAGCAAAACCTCTGAACTGCTCACTGAGAACATTTGTTCCCTTAAATGCCACCCACCTCTTCCTCAACTAGGTGTAAGCTGGCTACAAATAGCAACAGAGACACAGTCAGTCACAGAGCACACAACCTCTGAGCCCTGGAAGCACAGCTCCCCTTCTTAACCTTGTCCATTCCTCTATATGCTCCCCTCCAGACATACCTTGCACCTCTCCCTCTCCAGCTGCTACCACTGATGAGCCTAACGAGGCTGCTGGATCACCTGGTCTGTTCCTCTTCAGCTGCAAGTAGGGTAGATAGAGCAAGCAAGATCTCGCGAGATCTGCCATGGCAACGCTGGAACTGCTGGCAAGAGCTCCCTGGGTTCTCTCCTGCCTCGCCGCGCCTGTGGGCCGGTTGATGGAGATCTTTGATCTCCCCACCGGCCCATGGAGGCACATAGCGCGGACCGCTGGGATTATGGTGTGCCCAGGCACACCCTGTACACCCCGTGCGCACGCCTATGGGAAGTTTCCACATTTTGGGATTTGTAGCAGCTTGACCATTCAGATCAGCCCATAAATGCATATCATTTGTGAAAGGAGACACCAAGGAGTATTGCATACAGTATATCCGTATGCAGTGCTCACTATCATTGTACATACATCATACAGCTCATTAATCAGTCTGAGGTCACTTATTGTGTCCCAAGCTAACAGATAGGAAACATGGAGGAATTATTCTATCATAGAATCTTATGTGAAGATTAGCCCTAACAAAATAATTATATCATCAATGGGTTAAGTTATGTATTTATTTTGCAGTACACTTATGGGCTCATTTTCACACGCTTGTGGTTCATCTAATTCAGTTACTGAATAATTTTATTTGTACCAAAATTCTGCCAAGCTGATCCGACACATGGTTGAACTTCGGGCATACTGAAAAATGTTCTATGTTTGTGAAAATAGTTTGGCCTATCAAAATTTTCTTACCTTGCCCTAGCGTACTAATTTGCTAGCATCAAGGTCTGCAAATGTCCATGAGCTATAATTCTCATGATACTTCGTTAGGTATAAGGATTTTCGGAATAACTTGAGAAATGTGAATAGTGGGAACTATAGTTGATTACCATCTGCCATAAAATCCAGTGTGTAACTGTGATACTGTGCTATGCCTTATACAGATCTATGTAGATATTCAGGTTTATTTTTGCTACATAATGAATTTGTTTATGTTACATGCACTATACTTATAGAAAGAATGTTTGCTTCATATCAGGGGTCTAGGCATTTTCTATAGTTTGATTGCGGTTTGATATAGTTTAATATATTTTGGTATGTGCTTTAGGGTTTTAATGTAATGCCACATCGCTAATATATATTTTCCCATAGGATGCCTAGGAATTTAACTTTTACCTGGTAAAAGACTGGTGTTGAGTTTTTAGGCTTAGTGGCAGCAGGTAATGAGATGCAACAGGGTAGGAAACCATTCAGGAACCAGTCACTAAGTAGCCCTTTGTTGAATAATGGGAGTCATTAGCTTCTACTTATTGACTGGCTTTAAGTAGCAACAGCCAGTAATTCCCTCTCACTTCTGATAAAAAAAAATATCAGTCAGTAAACAGTGGTCCTCATTGAGCAACAAGGAAATATTTAGGAGAGTATCAGCTGGCCTGAAAAAAAGGGATACCAACATTGGTAACATGCTCTAAACTAGCAGATGTGTAATGAGAGATAAAGATCTAAACAAGCAGACATAGCATAAGATATATTTTACTTTAGCTTTCATGCTCAAGAATAAAAAGCCATAAATGTAATCTAATAGATTAAAAAGCTAACAGAGATGTTCACTCTCTATAAATCTTTAAGGCGTATAACATTGTCCTTATTATTCCTTGGATCACAAACTAATCCAAATAAGAATCATTCTGAAAACATTAGCATGTGATTTCTGAAAGTGAATATTTATTTTTATAATTCAGTAGATGATTTAATTTATGTAAAGGCTGATTGTTAAAGAAATACATATTTATGACCTCTAGAAAGTAATTGCACATAAAATGCACTACTGTATATCTTTTGAAAGTAGCTATGAATTATAAAGTGATGCTTTGTTTTAAGTGCTTATTTACTTTAGTTTACCCATTTAGCAAAATTATGTCAGCAGGGGGAGCCCTTACATAGGGCACTAACTGTGGATGGTAAGTACAAACTCAAATAAGTATAGAGTCAGTTTTAATATATTGACAAAATTGGTAGCAAATAGATATATGTATATTTATATATGTATAACAAACATCTTGGATTGCACCAGGGTCCAGTTCTGACAGCCAAGTAACCACTGAAGACCCTTTCAGCGGTGAACATGGGTCATGATGGGCACTCTGACTGGTCTGGAGCTATGCAGCTATATAAGCAGCAAACTACAAGTCACTATGTGTTCTGACACCTTTCTAGCATGTCCAGCATTATGGTTTTCAGAAATCTGAGCGATTTGGCCCTTTTCACAGCGACAGATCTTTTTAGTTGACCATTTTTCTTGCTTTCAACTCATGAATTTCAAGAACTGACTGTTTACTTGTTGCCCAATATATCCCACCCCTTGCCAGGTATTATTGAAACACAATCAATGTTATTCACTTCACCTCTTAGTGACTTATATGTTGTGGTTGATCAGTGAATGTGTGCGTAGATAAATATATATACAGTGGGACCTCGGTTTACGAATTTAATGCATTCTCCGGGACGTTTCTTATTGTGAAAGATTTGTAAACCGAAATGTGGTTTCCCGTAGGAATGCATTGAAAACCAATTAATCCGTTCTGGAGGTCACAAAAAAAGTCAAAATGAGCTGGAATGGAAACCAACCCACAATGCAGAACACACAATAAAAGGCATGCAAGCGATGAAGCTCAGCTCCCTACCTTTCCACAGCTTGAGAAACGCACCAAAAAGTCCCAAAACAACTGCAAACAATTTCCAGAATGGCTCCAAAACTTGATGCAAAAGCCGCTCCAACACCTCCACACTTGATGCCACGTGCTACCCATAGGCTCCAGCATGCAGGGGGCGGTGCCATAAATCCCCTAGGTGCTATGCATCCTGGGGAAACTTGCTTTATATTGCGAAAAAAAATTGTAAACCAAGGCATTCTTTTCAATGGATTTTTATTTGTAAAGCGAATATTATGTTAACCGAGGCATTTGTAAACCGAGGTCCCACTGTGTATATATATATTTCTAAATATTAATTTTTTTTTAGATTTGCCTTAAAGAAAAAATACATAATTACATTTATTTATTTTCTCATTGGGGTAAATCTATTAAACAGGTGATTTTAATTGTATTTAGGCGGTGGAGTGTCCCCTCAATATTTGCATTATGTCCATTCAAAGAGAGCAAAGACAAAGGCATACAGTATGGCCAGCAGACAGTCACAGACCACGTATCCATAAAACTAAAGTACATTAATCTGAAGCACCACAAGTCTAAACACAAGCAGTAGAAAAACTGAGGTTCTACATAATGTTGCTTGCATTCCCATTCCCTGTTCATGTTTTACGGACTACCTGGAAAAGACAAAGATCAAGCATGTTGAGTTTCACACAAAGCTGTGTGACATTTTATGTGAAAAAAAAACCAAAAAAAAAACTTAACTATAAAGTTAAAGGAATTTTTAATATTTATTGTTCCTTAAAAATATTTGTTACTTTTAAATTGCTAAAAATGTTCACTTGCTAAACAAAAATAAACACTACTACCAATGCGATTTAGATTAACCCCTTCAGGACCGGGCTGTTTTGGCCATGTTGTACGTTAAGGACCAGACCTGTTTTAACACTTTTTGTGGTATTTGTGTTTAACTGTCATTTTCTGCTCTCATTTACGGTTCCCATACAAATTATATATTGTTTTTTTTCAGGACAAGAAGGGCTTTCTTTACATACCATTATTTTTATCATGTCATATATTTTACTTCTGGGGTGAAAGTGCGGGCATCTGAGTCAAGAGCCCTGACGTCGGAAACCCGTTTGCAAGACACAAGGCAAAACAGAGTAACCAGTTTAGCCGACAACTGCTGAAGCGAGAGATCCGCATTCAGGGGCCAGGACTCAAACAACTTAAGGGCGCAAGACACATCTGAAGTGCAACTTTACTTGGCATGAGGAGACAGAGAGAGGTAGGCGCCTCAAAGGAGGTGGCAAATCAGGGGATGTTTGCCTGCTGGTAAGCCATCGAAGCCCGCATGATCGGAGGAAATCGCAGATCTGTACACGTTTAGCGTGGGATACACCTGACCTGATTCAAACATAGACAAGAAAAACTGAAGTATCTCCATCACAGGGAGTAAAATGGGATCCACGTCCCAAGCCACCCACCAGCCAGCCCAGACGTACCAGGCTGAGGGTAAGCCACCCTAGTGCTAGGGGCCCATGAATCCACCAGAAGGTGTCTAGCTGAGTCTGAAAGTCTCGGGATATCCCAAGGTCCCCGGAAATCAGCCACGCCAAGAGGGGGAGCCGACTCTCATTCACCAAGGGGTGAGGATGACTGTCGAGGTCCAGAAGGAGCCTTTGGTCGGGCAATAGCAGCCTGGGGACAACGATGGCCAACTCCAAGAGGGAAGCAAGCCTGAGCTGGCCAAAAGGGCACCACAAGAACGGTTGTCACTTGCTAATGACAAACCTGGAGAAGCGTTCTAGGCAGCATGGAGAATGGAGAATGGAGGAAAAGCATAATTGTGATGTCCACTCCAGTCCTGGAGGAAGGCATCCACAGCCATCAACTCAGGGTCCGATCGCCAAATGAAGAACAGGGATGCGAACAAGTCCAGACTGAGTGGACCCCACAGCTGGAGAAGTGAGAGAAAGATGGAGTTGAGTCGCCAATCGATGGGGTCCAATAGGAAATGGGAGTTCCAGTCAGCCATGACGTTGGATAGGCTGGGAATGTATGCTGCCCGCACCATGATATTACTGGCCAATCCCAAAACGTCACACGCAAGCCCCGATACCGTGAACAATGGATGTCGAGCTGAGAAAAAAAAGCAGGGAAAAAAGTGGTTAGAAGGTGAGCCAGGGTTAAGGGGTACCAGTAGGTACCAATGGAACCCCAAAATAAGCATTCTGCGGTGTGCAGGAGCCATGGAAATTCAAAGAATGGCAAGGCCAAAAGGCCAAAAATCCAAGATGGCCGCCCGGTGAAAATGAGGCTTGAAACACACAAGGGGGGCGTGAGAGAGCTAGAGAGCCAGAGGAAACAGGCAGGCAAGTAACAGATCAAGCATACAATAATCATAAATGCAGGTGCTGAAAAGCAGTAAAAGCACAAACAGATACCTGCATACATCAGACAGCCAGCAGGCTGTTTGTCTAACAGGAAACAGACATGATATACAGCAATTATCAAGTGTTAAAAGGAGGTCTGAACAATTCTTAGCTTGCATCCAGAGCAGCAAAGAAAGAGGAAGTTGAAGGGTGTGTTTCTGGATTAGAGGGATGGCTGCTCATGAGGGGGTGTAGTTTGGGAGGTCACATGCTAGCATCCTTTTTTTCTTGTTTGTTTCTCTTTGCTGCTGTATGTTAAGTAAAGAAAGAGATATGCACAGTCATAAAACAAAATTATTATTACTACCATAATATAAAGTAACATTTTGAGCATAAATTTCAATTTCACTTTTTTCAGGGATGCATGTGGATTAATCTTAGAGCAGTGTATCATAGGTTAGGACTAGTGATGTCCCGAACGGTTCACTGGCGAATAGTTCCTGGCGAACATAGTGTGTTCGCGTTCGCCACCGATGGCGAACATATGCGATGTTCGGTCCGCCCCCTATTAATTTACTAATACTAAGTAAAAATTACTAAGTATTAGTACATTGCGCCCCTACCCGCAATACCGCGAGTAGGGGCATGTCTATTAAACAGTGAGCAGCCTGTGGCGAGTAGGGGCCTGTCTATTAAACAGTGAGCAGCCTGCACGGCGGATGGGGGCCATATTGATAATGGGGGGGGGGACCTACTGCCCCCCCGGCCCCCACCCCTGGGCGGCAGGTGGGGGCCATATTGATAATGAGGGGGGGGGACCTACTGCCCCCCCCGGCCACCACCCCTGCGCGGTGGGTGGGGGCCATATTGATAATGAGGGGGGGACCTACTGTCCTCCCCCCCAGGCCCCCACCCCTGGGAGGCGGGTGGGGGCCACAAAGATAATGAGGGGGGGGGACCTACTGTCCTCCCCCCCCGGCCCCCACCCCTGGGCTGCGGGTGGGGGCCCTAAGCAAATCCCTCCCCCACCCAAGGTGACTAGGGGTCCCCAAGCCCCTAGTCACCACCCCACAAATAAAAAGTCCCTACCTACCCCACTCACCCGAAAAAATAGTGAGGGGGGAATAAAATAACTAACCTGTAAAATAAAAGTAAACTTACCATTCAATGTCTTCTTTTTTCTCAAATCTTCATTTTTCAGCCCCAAAAAAGGCCAAATAAAAATAGGTCCCCCCCCCATCATTAGTCTTTATGGCCCCCACCCACCGCCCAGGGGTGGGGGCCGGAGGGGGGTGGACAGTAGGTCCCCCCCCTCAATATAACTATGGCCCCAACCCGCCGCGCAGGGGTGGGGGCCGGAGGGGGGGTGGACAGTAGGTCCCCCCCTCATTATCAATATGGCCCCCACCCGCCGCGCAGGGGTGGGGGCCGGGGGGGGGCAGTAGGTCCCCCCCTCATTATCAATATGGCCCCCACCGCCGCGCAGGGGTGGGGGCGTGGTTGACAATAGGTCCCCCCCTTATTGTTATTAGGGCCCCCACCCACCGCTCAGGGGTGGGGGCCGGGGGGGGACAGTAGGTCCCCCCCTCATTATCTTTATGGCCCCCACCCGCCGCCCAGGGGTGGGGGCCGAGGGGGGGGAGGAGAGTAGGTCTCACCCCCCTTCAACCAATAAGAGTCCCTGTGGGTTTTAAAATTCGTCTGCCCATTGAAGTCTATGGCGGTTCGCCCGGTTCGCGAACATTTGCCGAATTTCGCGTTCGCCGTTCGCGAACCGAAAAATTCACGTTCGCAACATCACTAGTTAGGACAGAAGGATAGAGCAGTCATGGCAGGTGGTCAAGGCAGGTATATGCAATATCTGATCACATGTTCTAACTAGAAATATTTTACTTCAGTAAAGCATTGGTAAATAATATTAGCTAAACTCGTGCAGAGCAAAAAACAATTAGAGGGTAGTTTGAGGCCCTCTATCCAAATAGCACAAAACCATCCATTTTAATATGGAGCCAGTCGGACTGAATTTAACAATGTTCATTGAATTTAACAATGTTTGGATTGACTCAGTCCAGCATTATAGGCACATCTATGCCCCCAGACACTGAACTCGCAACCCCAAATCTGTATAGAAACCAATAGAGAATATCCGATTACCCCATCACACCAGTTATGTAGGACAAGGTCCCGAGTCTGTCCCTTTTCACAAAGAGCCCCTGAAATATGGACGTTGTGTAGATAGAGATCTGTACTGCTGGGGGATGGTGAATTAGCAGAAAACATCATAGGCATAGGCAACTACAGGCCAGGAGATTGGCTGCTTCACCATCTCCACCCTCCCCCCCGCCAGGGTCCATTAGGCTATGTAGGATTTACCATGTATTTCATGCAGTGGTTCAATGAGTGGGAGACTTAACTGAAGCAAGAGATCGCCACTGCAAGCTAGGTGAGATAAATAGTCACTGGAGTGCTAAATTGGGGCTTATAGCAATAATTGAACTTAAATATCAGAAAGTTAGTGAGGGGCTCTACTCTCTATCCTGCCCCCTATCTGTTTGGATTAAAACAAATAGAAAGTGGGATAATTTAGTTTTATAATGATTGATTGTAATCTTTCCTTTTGTATTAAAGGGATTCTATAATCGAAGAAAACAAAGCCATTTTCCTGGCACTATAGGTTCCTACAGTGCCCCCCTCCCTCGCACTCCACCTCCCGCAGAGCTAAAAGGGTTAATATCCCTTCAGTCACTTATGTGACTCGAGAGCCAACATCCCACCCAAGCGACATAAGCTGTGCTCGCATTAGGATTCCCCCATAGGAAAGCATTATTCAATCTGATGCTTGAGGTCCTCATGCAGAGTGTGAGGATATCTAGCGTGAGATAACAGATCAAAGATCCGTTTAAAGTCAGGAAGCCTTCTAGTGGGACAGCCACTAGAGGTGGAGATAACCCTGGTTAGTAATTATTGCAGTTTCTTAATAACTGCAATAATTACTATTGCATGGTTAATGGACATGGGACATTGTACCCAGACCACTTCAATAAGCTGCAGTGGTCTGGGTGCCTACCATGTCCCTTTAATGAAAAAATGAAAACAGAAGTCATTTCAAGTTTAAAATAGTGAATTTATTAAAAATTAAAAGGAAAAGAATTAGTGGGCAATTGACCATCCAAATACCCCTTCTACCCTGATAATAACAAACATTTCCTATACATCTTGTCTACAGCATCAGTGATCATCATTCGGTGTGGAAAGAAATAGTGTCCCATCAACTTCTCCCAAAAGCATTTGTGGAGGTAACAAGCGTAGTCACACTGAAGGACTCAGACAAGAAAGTAAAAACCACAGAAATGAAAAGCGTTTAAAAAACGAAGCATTATTCTCAGTCAGATTTTAAAATACTTTTACAAACGTCTAAATAACTTTAAAGGGAGAGGTGAGTGACCAATTGGATCTCAGCTAGCAGATGATGAAGACTCAAATGTGAACATCCTGATCAGTTGTGGGGACATGTGTGAGTTTTAACACTTGCTCACTATGGAGAGTGGTCAGTGAACATGACAATAGCTGTTGGGCAACCAGATGCAAAGCAGACCATTTTCTCATCCTACTAGCTAAGAGAGTTGTGACAGGTAAAGCATGTTCAGACAGGTAAGCTTTGACCATATAAGAAGCACTACTCTCCTTTTGGCTGTTTGTTGATTGACATGCATTGAGTATATTTACATAGTTACATAGCTGAAAAGAGACTTGCGTCCATCAAGTTCAGCCTTCCTCACATTTGTTTTTTGCTGTTGATCCAAAAGAAGGCAAAAAAACCCAGTTTGAAGCACAATTTTGCAACAAGCTAGGGAAAAAAATCCTTCTTGACCCCAGAATGGCAGTCAGATTTACCCTTGGATCAAGCAGTTATTACCCTACATTGAAAGGTTAATTCCTTGAATATTCTGTTTTTGCAAGTATGCATATAGTAGCTGTTTGAACATCTGTATGGACTCTTATAAAACCACTTCTTCAGGCAAAGAATTCCACATCCTGATTGTTCTTACAGTTAAAAAACCTTTCCTTTGCCTTAGACGAAATCTTCTTTCTTCCAGTCTAAACGCATGGCCTTGTGTCCTATGTAAGGTCCAGTTTGTGAATAGATTTCCACACAACGGTTTGTATTGGCCCCAAATATATTTGTATAATGTTATCATATCCCCTCTCAGGCGACGTTTTTCTAAACTAAATATGTTTAAATTTGTTAACCTTTCTTCATAGTGGATGTGTTCCATTCCTTTTATTAATTTTGTAGCCTGCCTCTGTACTTTTTCTAGTGCCATAATATCCTTCTTTAGAACAGGTGCCCAAAATTGCACAGCACATTCAATATGGGGTCTTACCAGTGATTTATAAAGAGGCAAAATGATATTCTCGTCCCGAGAATGAAAGCCCTTTTTCATGCATGACAATACCTTACTGGCCTTGGCCACTGCTGATTGACATTGCACATTGTTGCATAGTTTGTTGTCTATAACAATTCCCAAGTCCTTTTTGTGTGTTGTTATCCCTAATTCGCTTCCATTGAGGGTATACGTTGCTTGTTCATTCTTTACACCGAAGTGCATAACTTTACATTTTTCTACATTAAATTTCATCTGCCATTTGAGTGCCCAGTTCCCCAGTCTATCTAAATCCCTCTGCAGCAAAGTAATATCTTGCTCACATTGTATTATTTTACAAAGTTTTGTGTCATCTGCAAACACTGAAACATGACTTTCAATGATGTCTTCAAGATCATTTATAAACATGTTAAATAGAAGGATTCCCAGAACAGAGCCCTGAGGGACACCACTTGCCACCTCTGTCCAGCTTGAAAATTTACCATTAATGACAAATCTTTGTACTCTGTTTTTAAGCGAAAGTTCTACCCAAGAACAAGCATTTTCATCTAGACCAATTTCCTTGAGTTTGAACACTATATTGTGTGGAACTGTATCAAATGCCTTGGCAAAATCCAAATAGATCACATCCACGGCAACACCCTGATCTATACTTCTGCTTACTTCTTCGTAGAACGCAATCAAGTTAGTTTGACATGACCTGTGCTTCATAAAACCGTGCTGATTTTTGCTGATCTTACAACTTCTTTACCACTGCTGCTACGTCAGCATGAAGTGTGCCACCAGGAAATAATTCCCTGTTTTCCATGAAGTTATCTATTGTGTTTATGAATTGGGTAAACAAGGAGATGACCTGTCCCAAAATGGCTCTACTGAGGCTCAAATTATCTGTCATGTTCCTAAATTGAATGGAATTGACACTAGCTGCCCTATTATTGTCCAATGCTTATGCTCCAGTGGAGAGTAAATGCAAGCCGCTCCTTTAGTAAATTTAGTAAGTACTCCTTTAGTACAAAACTGTTACCTGTATGTAAGTACCTTCTTAACTCCTCTCTCTCCATTAAGAATTTGTCTGCAAGTGAATTTTATAACATGGGTTGATATAACCTACAAGCCGGCGCTTCCCATGTTTCCTCTGGAAGAGTGGTACCTGTCAAGTCACGTGTCTTCCCTTTGGTCGCAGCTTGGCTCCATTGAACTTCACCTTTTTGAGTCCCTGGATTTTGTAGTGGACCTGGAGAAATCGTCCCTCATACCACTTCGGGTGGTCCAATTCATGCATGGGAAGCAAACTACCATAACAACGGCCTGGAGTTGATAGCGGGCTCGTCTTTGTTCCGATACCTTGAACCACCTGTCAGATGGCTGCGTCTTGCTGAGGATGGACAACTTCTCTGCCGTGCAGTACATGAACTGCATGACCGGGTGTAGATGCCTTCGAGGAAGGACTGTCTCAGGGAACTTTTACATTTCCTCATTTCACTTTGATTGACAGAGTCCTGTTACAGATACACCACCAGTGGCTATCATTGGGACTTTTGACTCCACTCTGGCAGGATCAGGCCTGGTTTTACGGCCTCCTACAATTGTAATACCTGGATCTGTTTCTCCTCTCATTGATCCCAGAACTGACCTCCGATCCGAGGAACAACACACACCCCATAGTGGTGGTGGGCCGTCTTCCTTTAGTCACCTGGACTCTTTTTGGATTACCTGGAAGATGGCTAGGGAGCTCCTTTGGGACTCCTTAGGCCCCAGGGACTGGGTGCTACTTATGCGATGGAACACTTGGTGTCGTTGGTGCATGGAGCGGAGTGCCGATCCTGTTACGGCCCCTGTATCCAGTGTTTTGAATTAGCTTTCTCATCTTTTGACCTAGGAAGATCGTACCGTTCTGTTAATGCTGTCAGGTCAGCGATCTCAGCAGCTCACGTACCACTTCTAGGTCCTCCTATCGGCTAGGATCCATTGCTAGGTAGGCTCCTCAGAGACATCAGACTATCGCGCCCTCTGGCACCTCAGTACTCCTCCCTTTGGGATGTATGTATGGTTTGCCTTTCCTCCAGGATTGGCCAGAAAACCAGAATCTCACTATGTCAATTATCGACAAAGTTTCCCCTGTTTTTATGACTCTATTCCTTCCGTCGGGTCTCCGATGTACGGACTTTCGATGTTGACGAATTCACTTCATCTCCAGTAGGGGTTACTTTTTCCATGTCCAAACATACCAACTCGAATTTGATGGCTATTTCTATCCATGCTTCCGTGATTCATCTGCCCTCTCTCTATAAGTAGCAATTACTATTCATCTTCGTCCTTCTCACTATGGCCAACTACTGGTTTTATAGATACGGCCTTGCAAACAGATTCCTTTCACTACCTTGGCACGGTGGATCAGATGATTGTTATCCTTAGTGGGTGTGGATTCATATTTCGGAGCTGACTCAGTAGGGGGGCTGCGGTGTCAGGTGCCTTAGTGGCTGGTGTTTTCGTTCGCAATATTTTACATTTTGCAGCCTGGTCTCGAAAAGACACCTTCTGACAGTTTTGTTTCAGGCCGGCGGAGCATGCATCGTTTACTTTGCTGACGGAGCGTTATAACAGCAAATATGAAGCCTCCTATCATGTTGTAAAATTAATTGAATTTCTGCACAAATTTCACAAGGAAGTGGAATTCTCTGCCTGAAGAGGTGGTTTTATCAAAGTTGATACAGCTGTTTAAACAGCAACTGGATAAATACTTGAAAAAACACAATATACAGGGATATCATTTCTAATTAGTGGGATAAAGAAATCAGTGTATGTGTCTGTGTGTGTATGAATGTGTGTCAGTATGTCTGAATGTGTGTCAATATGTCTGCCAGTATATATTTGTGTGTCAGTGTATGTGTGTATCAGTATGTATCTGCAAATGTTTTAATATATCTGTCTGTGTGCGTATGTGTCAGTAGGTCTGTCAGTTTGATTGGGGGTTGGGCGTAATTGCGGGGGGTGGGAAGGGGCAGGGCCTAGGTGGCCCAAGAAAATGCTTTGCCCAAGGTCCTATTCATATTATAGACGGCCCTGGAGGGACCTGAGCAAGGATGAGTGCAGGAGGGCTTCCACACCCTGCAAGGTGCAGGACAGGCGGTCGAGCTTCTCTCCCGCATGTTTCCTTTTCTATTGAATCTGGAGGCAATCTGATGTTATTTGTAATTCAAGCTATACAGTGCTTTGGTCTCTGTCGATAATTTTGGTTTTCCTTTTTGTGCAATTAGGAAAGTTCTACTGTTTTGTGGGATTCCCTATGATTATTTTTTACTTTTGTTATTGTCTGGATATGTTATGTTTGTTATTGTCTAGTCACTAATGGGCGGTCTTTTTCCAGCTGCTCAGGTATTGTGTTCATGGCCTCACCAGCCAAGAAAAGAAATAGGTCACAATCTAGAGGTACAAGGTATGCAAAATGATTTTTTCCATTTAAAAAAAAAATATTACCTTAATTTGGAATCAAAAGAGTGCCTTCTGTCATTATGTCAGTTTCTTCAGGTCTCCAAGGAGATCCCTGGTTCCACCTGCAAACATGAGACCAAGGCTTAATAGGTGCATTGCATGTGATGATGTGGTGGCAGAAGGGAAACGACTCTGTATGAAACTGGTTGTTTAACAACCAGTAGCTCATCCGGCAACTGCCAATCCAGCAGATGTGACTGCCATCTTCAAGCAGGCTGAGGCAGAAGGTGGTAAGGAAGCCCCTCAGTTTACCAGGCATTCTAAACCTACAAGGAGAGAGAACTCTGACAGTGAGAGTTCTATGAAAAGAGTAATTTACCTACTAAAAAGCAAGAGTCATCTGATTATGAGGAGTTCCCATATTCAGGAGGTATGATGAAAATAAAACTAAAGCTCTCATTGAGGCAGTGAGGAAAACTCTACATTTAGAGAAATCCTCTGTTCAAAAACCACTCATGCAGCAAGCACTTTGCTAGTCTCAAGAGAAAATAAACTGCTTTTCCCCTTTTCAAGACCCTTATTCATAATGAATGGAGTAAGTCTGAGAAATGGGTCAGTTTTAAGCTTCAGGAAAGCTGCCTTTGCCTCTTGGATCTTGGCTCCCAAGGTGGACGCAGCAGTAGTCAGGCAGCCTCCTTAACTTTAGTTTCCAGGGCCCCTAAACAATGGGCAGAGGATCTGGAAGCAGACGTCAAGGATGGATGGTAGATAACGTCTCATCAGATCTCTGGAAGACAGTCTAGCGGCAGATTTTCGCTCAGATGACTCTGTGGATCTTGTACGCTCCATAGCTAGGTCCATGGCACTGAATGTTGCTGGCCAAAGAGCACTATGGATTAAAGCCTGGGATGCAGACACTGCATCCAAGAATAGTCTCTGCTCACTACCTGAACAGGGTGACATACATTTTGGATGGCAGCTGAATGGGTGCATCAAAAAGGCTGCAGAAGGCAGAAAAGCAGTATTGCCATGTAGCAGGAGCAACAGAAAACCCTCTAATGTTGACAGGAGATCATTCAGAGACTCAAGGCAATACAAACCTGAAAGACAGTCCTTTCGAAGTCAACCATGGAAGGCCAGTCAATCCTCTCATAGAGGTGGTAGGGGCAGAAGGTCATATGCTAGCCAACATAAAAGGTTCTGACTGTTTCCAGGCTCAGTCCCCAGGAATAGGCACCAGACTGCTTCATTTCTCTGAGACTTGGAGCCAGACCATGAAGGATCTGTGGATCTAGAGGTGGTATTCCAAGGTTATCAGCTAAAGTTTGAGGAGAGACACTTCAGGAAAATTCTTCAGGTCATCATTTCCAGAAGATTTAAGAAAAAGAAGGGCACTTCTAGAATTCATAGAATCTCCGTTCCAACAAGTTGTGATCTGCCAAGTTCCCAGACACGAATAATTGCATGGATTCTACTAAAGGCTTTTTCTGGCCCTAAAAAGGTAAGGATGCATGGAGGCCAATCCTGGATTTGTCCATCCTCAATACCTTTCTGTATGCCAAAAGATTCAGGACTAAATCATTAGCCTCCATCAACCAGGTAGTATCTCCAGCTTATTGGTTAATTTCCATCGATCTCAACGATGCCTAGTTCCACATCTCATTCACCAATGTACATTAGAGGTTCCTGATAATCTGTCTAAACAACCAACATTGGCAGTTCAGGGCCCTTCAATTTGGCCAGGGTGTTCTCCAAGGTCCTTGTTTCCCTAATTACAGAAATCAGGAAGAAGAGTATATTCATCTTCCACTACTTGGACGACATCCCTGATATTGGCAAATAATTACCCATCCTTGATTGCCCTACAAGACAAGGCCAGATCGATCTTGGAGAACCATAGGTAGGTACCGAATTTCCAGAAAAGTCAATTCCAACCCAGTCAACAGATAATCTGAGTGCCTCGTTCGATACAAATCTAGGGTTTGTTTGTCTATCAGAAGACCGAAGTTATCGGCTGAGAGAGAAGTTGCGGAGAATACTTTGTCTTCACAAGATCACAACATGATCTTACATGAGCATCCTGGGGTCCCTTTCATCCACTATAGGCCTTACCCGATAGGCTCAATGGCATATCTAGATCCCTCAAAGATTCATCCTGACTTAGTACAAATATCTGGATTTAAACAAGCCAATTCATTTGACATCCAAAGTAAAGAAAGCTCTCAGATGGTGGCTCTCAAAAACACACCTGACCAAAGGTTTTCCCCTGGGAGACAACATCTAGTATGGTAGTCACCATGGATACATGCCAAACAGGATGGGGCGCCCATCTGAACCAGATATACCTTCAAGGGAAATGGCCTGTATCCTTCCGAGGAGCGTTTTCCAACTACCTGGAACTGAGGGTGGTTTTCGTGGCCTTGCATCACCTAAAGTCAAGAATCTGACACCATTGGGTGAAACTACAGATGAACAACACTGCAGTGGTGGCATACGTTAACCACCAAGGAAATACTCATAGTCAGAGGATGAGTAACATGATTCCCCTCAAGAAATGGGCACAAAACACCTTCAAAAAACACATTCTGGGGATATGTTCCAGGCTCCATGAACATCAAGGTGGATTTGCTGAGCAGACAAAATCTTGCCAGGAGCATGGTGTCTAGCAAAATGGACCTTTCAGAGGTTGGTTCACAGATGGGGTCTTCCAGAGATCGACATCATGGCCAACTTCCAGACCAGACAAGTTCAGAAGTACTTCTACAGGGAACATCATCCCATAGCGGAAGGTTGGGATGCCTTCAACTGCTCATGGAATTTCCAACATGGTATGCATTTCCCCCGATTCCCCATATCTTCATCCTCCTAAGGAGAATTCGTAGGGAACGAGCCATATTGGCCATGGAGACCTTGGTTGCCACTGTTGAGCCTTTCCATGGAGAGCCCACTTCATCTGCCTGTGAGACCTTAGAATGGCCTGACTAAACATCTCCAAGAATAGTCAAAATGCTTGCTGAGGTCAGGGACACAAAGATGAGGGAAAGCCAAAAGTCAAGGATAGCAGATATCAGGGAAGTCAAAACAAAGACAAAATCAAATACCAGAAAATCAAGATCAGGAAAGCACTCTCTGATAACCAGAGGCATGAAACCACGACAGGGCAATGAGCAAGAGGAGAATTGGGTTTAAATACCCCTCCTGTGGATTTGATTGGCCATGACTGGCCTTTGACCCCAAAAACAATTCCATGTGCATGATTGCTGCTCGGCACAACTTTTCCTGTCAGGACGATAATGTTGCTCGACACAACTTTTCCTGTCAGGACAGTAAATGCCATTAACCACATTTTTATGTGCGGATGAATACGTGACACATGGGTCCTTCTCTGCTGTAGATGTCCTGGGATTTCTGCAAAATCACCTGGACAAGGGTCTCAGCCTGAACATTCTGAAGATCCACATTTCAGCCCTTATCTGGAGTGAGATGGGTGCTAAACTCTGATGTGGCTCATTTTATGAAGGCTATCATGCTGATCAGACCTCTTATCAAGTCCATTTATCCTCCTTGTCTTGTCAGCCTTACAGGATTCCCCATTTTGAACCCATAACAGAGATTCCCTTTATGTTCCTTACTCTTAAGATATCTTTTCTGGTTGCCTTGACTTCAGGTAGAAGAGTCTTGGAATTGGCAGCACTCTCATCAGATGAATCTTTCATCTCCTTCCAACAGGATAAGGGGATTCTGAGAACAGTCCCAGAGTTCAGAGCATGATGGTTTCATCATTTCATATGAACCAAGAGATCATCTTGCCTGCTTTCTTCCCATCTCCTTCTTCTGAGGAGGAACGATTGTCTCACACCCTGGATGTGGTTTGCTGTGTATCGGTCCACCTCAACAGAACTGGCAGCTGGTGGAGATCCTCTAGGCTTTTCATCCTCCCTCGAGCCCACAATGTTCTTTTGCCATCTAAAACCATCCATAGGTGGCTGGTCTCGGCTATTACTAAGGCTTATGAGACTAAACGGGTTCCGTTTCCTCAAGGTCTGAAAGCCCATTCCACCCAAACTCAATCAATTTCCTGGGCAGCTGTTGCACAAGTCTCTTCTGATCAGATCTGCAGACCAGCTACATACTCATCTCAGAATACCTTTATCCAGGATTATCGACTGAATGTGAGATCCTTTAAAGAGGCTCAATTTGGTTATGCAGTCTTATCGGCTTTTTGAACTTATGTTTATCACTTAATAAATTTCAGCCTCATATTGTGTTCTGTGTTTCTTCCCCTTCACCCGGAGTTTTATAGCTTGGGCATGGTCATGGAATAGTGGTGCCATGACCATGGCCTAGAAAATTGTTTCATACTTATCAATATTTTCCTTTCAAGGTAATGGGTCATGGCAGCACTAGGCACCCTCCCTGGTCATTATCTTGTTATAAACTGGGGTATTATGGTCATGTGGCCTTTTGTGGGCTAAAATTGAGTCATGTCCACTGTAGTAGTGCTGCCATGGACCATTGCCAGGAAAGGAAAATATTGGTAAGTGTAACGGAATCTTCCTTTAATGGATGCTTCCTAGCTTGCGCCGAGGACCACAAGCACCGCACCGGACACCACAACCACCGCAGACTCCACAACCGCCGTAGCTTAACTGGAGTCTCACCGTCTACTGTTCACCCTGGATCAGCTTCTGTACTCCAGGACCGTGTGGGGAAGACCTCTCCTCCAGGATAAATAAATCCAATAAATTAGGATTTTTTCATTGTGAAAAAATGAAAACCAACATAGCTAATTGTTTCCATTTAATGTGGATCGTAGCAGTAAAATACAAGTACTAGCTCACTATCATACATGGCATCAGTTTTGGAGTAGTGCTGCCATGGTCACTAACAAGGCCTATTTAATAAGGACAATAATAATAGACCTGTTTATAAAGAGGTCCAACCTATTTCCCAATTAGAACTTTTGTATTTCCCTTTCTCTATTCCAAACTTGCTAAATTAGGATTTTTGACTTATTTAATAGAAAAGCACAAGCTAGTCATTCATTGTTCTACTCCTGGGAAGTGTTTTATTGTTTGCTTCCAATCTCTGCCTGCTTGCTGTGTAATTTAAGACTGATTCTTCCCTGTGGGAAGCAAAACTTGATCAGAGAACAGCCTGCATGGCCACCTAAACAAATTATGTTTTAGTTGCTGCTGATGTTGGCTCTGTCATAATGGAAATGTATAATTAATGCCTTTGGTTTAACTGCTTTGAAATCACGATTCACTAAAGTTGTTTTATAAAAACCTAGACTACTGTCATCTGATATAGTAAAGGAATGAGTCGCTATGATTAGCTCATTTATACCTATGTCAGTGATGGTGTTTTTAGTTCAAAATGTAAACAATGCAGACAAGCTGCTGTGTAATTTAACCTGGCAAAAAGAAGAAAAGAACTATTGTCAAGAGACAGATGAAGCCATTTAATCCTTGAAGGAAGATTAACCATTTTTTTTTTTTTTTTATTAGTTTTCTGAAAACCTATAGGCAAGAAAGAATGTACGTGTGCTTGTTTAACTTAAAATGCACAGTTAGCTGTTTGAATCCTTGGCTATCAATGTATTACTTAGAACTCATAGACATGACTAAACATTTGCTACAGTTATTACAAAAGGATTTTCCCCAATAGTTTGGCAGTTTGTCAAGTGAAATTGTTACATGTAACAAATAAAATAATCTTGTGCTGTTATTGGTGAAGTTTAATTTACACCATGACAATATATCATGGATATATATTTGATATATCTCCAGCTAGACACTTAATTTATTTTCTTGTTGAGATTGTCTAATAAAAAAAAAAAGAAAAATCTAAACAAACAATCACAGATTGAGGATTATTAGACCTGATGTAACATGGTATTTTTTTTTATAAGAACTATCTGGTGCATTTGTTCATTTTGTTTAAAAAATTTTTTCCAAATTGTTTCTCAGCAATATGCTGGTTCGGTTTGCCCATAAACACTGATTTGACTAAACTAAACACATCTACGGCATAATTACCTTGCAGGGTTAACTCCACCTCTAGTGGCTGTCTACTAGACAGCCAGTAGAGGGCACTTCCTGGTTCCTAGCACAGGAAACCTGTGCTAGAGCGTCGTTGGACATCCTCACGCTATGTGAGGACCTCCAGCGTCGTTCATTTCCCCATAGGAAAGCATTGAAATGCATTTTCAATGCTTTCCTATGGAGAATTCTAATGTGCATGCGTGGCATTGCCGCGCATGTGCATTAGGTCTCCTCGGTCGGTGGGCGGGATCAGTCTTGCCCATCGGCCGACGCAATCAGAAGGAGGAGTGGCGCGAAGGGAGAAGCAGCAACGAGGGACATCGTCGCTGCCTCAGGTAAGTTACTGGAGGGGTTTTCACCCCTTCAGCAACCGGGGATTGGGGGGTGGGAGGGAGAGGGAACCTGCAGTGCCAGGAAAACTGATTGTTTTCCTGGCACTCGAGTTTCCCTTTAAATCATGTGATGGCTGCCCAGTGCTTGCTAGCCAGGCACCACATGGAATAGTTAAAAAAAACAAAAAAGCAACAAAGCCTGTGAGAGTCAATGATAACCCACATTAGCAAAACTGATGTTTTATATTTCCTCCATGCCCTAACTCACTAATGAGGCTTGTCTGCTAAACAGTGAGCAGCCAGTGTTTGCTCACTGTGATAAGACTAACCAGTCTGTGATAAGACTAGCCAGTGGCCCAGTTACTAACATAAACCCTGTGCCCGAACTGTTAGGGCTTCTATTTATAGACAGTTATCTAGTGTAGCTATTTATTAAATGGAATAGGTGGGGCTATTGACAAAATAAATAAATCAGGGTGACACTATGTAGCAGTAGGGCTCCAAAAACTTCATAATGTGGAGAAAACAAAGACAATGAAGGAAATATGGAGAGAGCTTTAATCAAAGTGAATTAGGGGTCTTGGTGTACTCCCAAGTTCCTAACTGTGGTAGGTTGGTGGGGGCTGCTACATTAATAAGGGGGCATCTCAAGACCTCACAGAGCCCACGTCAATCTAATTCCCCACCTTAGTCCACACCCTGGGCAGCAGGTTGAGGTTCTAATATTGATACTAAGGGGGGTGACTATTGTCCTCCTTAGCCCTTATCCATCAGGATCTCCAAACGGCAGGTGGAAATGGGACAGAGGTCTCTCTACCGGTCCTACAGGGTTACAGGTAGAGGAGACTACCGGTCTCTCTCCCCAGCGGCAGTGTGCAGTACAGGGAGCAGAAGCTATTGTTCTTCCTCCCCAGCAGCAGCTTATTTTTCAGGGAGAGGAGACAATCGGTCTCTCTCCCCAGTGGCCGTGCATCCTACAGGGAGAGGAGACAACTGGTCTCTCTCCCCAGCGGCTGTGTACCTTGCAGAGAGAGGAGACAATTGGTCTCTCTCTCCAGCAGCAGCCGGAGATACCAGGAGAGGAGACAGCTGGTCCCATTCCCCAGCTACAATCCTGTTCCCAGTAGTGTGGATGGGACTGCAGTCTCTGTACCAGAGCCACAGGGATGCTGGATGGCGGATCCAGATCCCCAACTAACCCTGCATGAGTACCAGGAGAAGGTGGTGAGTGATTATCCCCCTTCAACTGGGTACTGGGTTTAGTGACAAGAATTTAAACCCCACTGACCCCCTTCCAGCAGAAGAGTTGGCATCTAACTGTCCCCTTGCTAACGGGCAGGACTATGTACCGGTTCCCCCCAGCTGGCATCTGGACAGAGGACAACTAGCCTCTGTCCTCCTCCGTTCCCCTTGTCCAGAACCTGAATCCCCACTGGCCAACCCAGAAGAAGCGTTGGCAACAGGACAGAGCGCAGTTGGCCTCGCCCTAGCAGTACGCTTATTACAGTGATGAACTGTCCCCAGGTCCCCCCAGCAGAAGCGCTGGCATCAGGACAGAACGCTACTGGCCTCTGCCCACTAGTTACCACACCTCCACGCCTGGGAGCACGAAAAAGATTGGGGGTGACGGACACCCACTCAGCAACCTGGGACATACAGGACAGAGCCGACACCAGAGGCCACCAGGTCCAGCAATTGTTTGTCATGGGTGGGTTACTTGACTAACTCAGGCACCAACCAACAGGCAGTCAGGTACTTGGTTAGTCTCCCCCTGGGAGGGAAGATGTGTGACGAAAGCAACTTCGCCACTGGTTCTTGGAGGGGCATACTTGCCAGCCTCCTCCCCTGTGACTATGGCCCCTGTGATAAAACTTGCTGTAAATCACTGTTTGCGCCTTTCTGGATTTTTATGGCCACAGTTTGAACTTTCGAAGAGTCGAAGTGTCCGCCTTTCAAACATGTGGTGGTAGCCATCTTGTTCGCATGGACCAAAACCATGAATAGACTTCAGGGGGACTTAGCCGCGAATGCCCCGGAACTATTTTCGTCATAAAAACCTTGTGGTTCCCGGTCGGTCCTCCAGCGGCACTTAGCCGTGAATCTTTGGAACCATGCCTGCGCCTCTGCAAAACTATGACTTCCATAAAATTTCTGAACCCCTGATCTGATCTGGGTGATTTTTGGATGTTGTTCACCCTGGTCAGGGCTATCAGGGGATATGTTGTGTTTTGAGCTACTTATTGGACTTTGTGCAGGGTGTGTTTTCTGCCTGGAGATAATTAAGTTAATGCATTATCTGCCTTAATTATCTCCCAGGCAGAGGGGAAGGATTGTGTACTGTATGTGGGAGTGTCATTCATTGTCACATTGTTTTTATTGGCTTGTTAATTTGTGTCCCTGTGCCCAACTAGGTCCACGTGGGTGTCACCCTTGTTGGGAATCTTGCATAAAAGGCTAGTGTGCCTCAATTAAAATTAAGTTCCTCTTCACCCTCAACTAGAGTCTTGTCTCTTGTGTGGAGGGGACAGCTATAATCGCTGTGGTGAAAGTAATCTCGCCACTGGTACTTGGAGGGGCCTGCTTGCCAGCCTCTTGCCCCAGGATTATAGGCCCTGCAAAAAGACATGTTAAAAAGTGACTTCCATGGAAAATCCAAACCACTGAACCAATCTGTGTGATTTTTGGATATGTTGGTCACCCAGATCAGACTTATCTGTGCCTCTACCCTCTCCCATTGTTTCCTCAGCAGGGCGTTGTCCCAGGGACACTGCCAGACCAGTTTAAACTAGCTGTTTTGTCCCTCCTCAATCTCCCATCAGCCCTTGCTATTGCCTGAACCCACCCTTCCTTGTACTATAGGAATCTATGTAACCTATTGTATGTAAATGAGGCTGTTGGGGGTTTAAATGTGTATAAATTGTAAGTGCTGGCTTCCATTAAACAGACCTGCTTGACCCCTTCTTGAAGCCTTGGCTCATGTTTGGGGGATGGGATAACTACACTCTTGGGAATTGCTATAATCACAGTAATTCCCTGAGTATAAGCTCTTGAAAGAGCTTGTTCCTGCTACGCTCTCTGAAGTAGGAGAGGTCTACCCACTGGAAGCTGGTTCCTGGTCTTGGGTCCAGGGTGGGTGGAGGACAGCGAGACCCCAGCGCAGCTGCATCGCTGGAAGTGTGGTTTACAGTGCTTATGGTGTCTGGTGGAGTGCTTGGAGTCCTCGGCAAGCACTAGGAGCATCGATTGGCAGAGGTACTTGGTTGAAATGCCAGCGGTCTGTCACAATCGCTACAAGGGATTGCTATATTCATTATACTCCCTTCTCTAATTTCTTGTAAGAGCTATTCCTGCTTGACTCTCTGGAGGAAGAGAGGTTCACCCACTGGAACCTGGTCGTAGGTCCAGGGTGTATAGAAAACGGCGAGACCCCAACCAAGCTGTGGGGTCTGCAGTGCCTATGGTGCCTGGAGGAAGGCTCGGATTTCTCGGTGAGCACTAGGAGCATCCGTTGGCAGAGGTACCCAACCGGGTTACAGGAAGCTCTGTTACAAGGCTGTTTATACCACAGAAGATTGTGCCAATTCTTTCAAATAGTTTAATAGTTAAAATATTATTGTTCCACTACATAGTAATTAGAGAGATTCTCAACTGCTAGGGGGATTACTTCCATTGAGGATTAAAAGTCACAACAGCTCTCTAGCCCTATGAGCTCTTGTAAAGGAGTCATGGTGACGTGCTGAAAGTATTGCCTCATTATTAAGTGATTTAACAGGCAGTTTCAGTTTTATATTATTATTTATTTCTTGTAGCTTTAAGAAAGAGGACAATAATGGGATGGGTATGGCCGGTGTTTGTGACTAAGTGGCTACTAAAAAAGACTGGACATACCCCATTTGCAATACCTTGGGTTGTCTACTATTGCAAATTGTATGCCATCATAGGGGTAATTATCATTCTTGGGCTAATTTTAATGTGAAAAAAAATGAAACAAGCCTTTTATTTGACGCTGTAACTTTTGAAAACACCATAAAACCTGTACATGAGGGATACTGTTGTACTCGGGGGACTTCACTGAACACAAATATTTGTGTTTCAAAACAGTAAAAAGTATTGCAGCAATAATATCGTCCGTGTAAATGCTGTTTGTGTGTGAAAAATGCAAAAAACATCACTTTTACTGGCGATATCATCGTTGTAATACATTTTACTGTTTTGAAACACTAATATTTGTGTTCAGCAAAGTCTTCCGAGTAAAACAATACCCCCCATGTACAGGATTTATGGTGTGTTGGAAAGTTATAGGGTTAAATATAGTGCTAGCAAATGAAATTTCCTATACTTTCGGCATGGGTGGTCAGGCAGGTCCCGCTAATTGTAATTAATTAAAATACCTAATTATGTAAAAATATTACATAAATATAACAAATTTTTTATATATATATATATTTATTATTTCATTCTACGTGTATTTTGATATAAATATATATTAATATCACAATACAGTTAGAAGGAAATAACACACATCTATATATATTTTTAATTATTTTTTAACATATATTTAACGTTTGATATAAGTATATAATTTTTTTAATTTTTTTTTTTTGGATCAGCTATTCCTCGTAAGGACCTCACTCTCACATGGCCGGGGGGGCTGGAGGAGGCAGGATTCATCGCGGGGAACTACCTGGGATCCCAGGTGAGTCTCCCGACCGCGATCGCCGGCATGGGATCGCCGGCCACAGTGTAAGTAAGACAAACGTGAGGGAGTACTATTACGCCCTGCGGCGTTTAGAGCCGCTAAGAATAGGGCATAATAGTATGCCCTCCGGTTTTAAGGGGTTAATATTAGGGCCCCACCTGTTGCCCATGGGCGTAGCAGGGATTCTTCCCCTATTATGATTATTAGGGCCCAAACCCATCACTGGTTCATGAGGACACTAGGACCACCCCTATGAATATTAGAGTTGCTTCCATTCGATGCCCACATGTCCCACACATTATTTCACAGGTCCCATCTGGGTCTTCTCTAGTGTCTGGGCAGGAATTACATTAAATGTTTAGGAGATATTCCCTTATCTTAAGAGGTGCAGACTGGCTGTGTGAACAGTGCTGATCTGGGAAGGAATATCTGTAGATCTGGTTACCAGTCAGTGCATTTGCAGGGGATAACAGGAGACCCAGTGCAATGATGTTAGCATCAGTTCTGCTGTATGGAAATCTAAAGGGTCAAATTGCAAAGGGAATTAATTTGCATAAAATTAATTTCACATAAAGCATTAAAAGTCATATATACATGATTTCGGGGTATCAAATATATACCCTGGGAATCATGTGTACATGAGTCTTCTAGTGAAGGGGTTAAGCTTGAAATGAACCACACAACAAAGATATTCATTATTAAACACTAGTGAGTGATAACCAGTTTTTGCTAAGTAACACCATTACATGTCACCAGATAATATTCACTTATTTATTACTTCAACAATACTGTCAGTCAGAAATTCAGTGAAACAGAAGAGTATGACAGCTACAGTAAGCTGTGATAAGTAAAAGGAAGAATAAAAATTGAATGACATTTCATTTTAATTGCCATGATCGTGAAGTTGAAATTATAAGGCAGTTTCCTGTTTCATTATTTTTTTTCCTCTCTCTTCTAGCAATCTGAAGCTAGCACACCTGAAAACAAAACAATTAAAATTAAACGATGCCCTTAGTGCCTTATGACTAATGAGATGATTAAAAATAGCTGGAGGTGATAAAGTTTAAAGCAGGGAGATCTGTTTACAACATTAAAGATTATCTCAAGGGTATTCATACATAGCTGGATGTGCAAGAAGGGATTCCTTATATGTTGCTTTTATAATATAGCTATGGTTATATATAAAAAATGATAATAAAATACTTGAATTAAGGACCCTGTTAAAGCAAGGAGGTATTTGGCTAACAGTACCAAACAATGTAATCACTGTAAAAAAACAAAAAAAAAAACAAAGCAAAATAACGCTATAATTAAACACATATTGAGCATGGTTTACTAAGTGGCAGAAAAGCCACATTATGAATTAAAGTTTTACTTTAAAAAAAAAAAAAAAAAAAAAACCCTCTTCTGTATACTTGTATGGTTCAGGGGCTGCCTTCCTAGTGTATCAAACCACTTTCAGGAATTGTTCCTTTTCTCAGTGTGCATGTCTCGGGTTTATACCACTGCAAGAGAAAATACAGCGAACTAAAGTCACAAACAGCAGCACATATTCACTATTTCACACATAGCTGGAGGTTTAAAAGAACAAAGAAACAGGTGCTATTTTGGTGCAAAGTGAATCACAATGGAAACCAAAATACTGCCTCTCAACATATAGAACTTTGCATCTAGAATAGTACCTGCCTTGATACCTATCTCCTATAGTATCATTCTTTAAACAAGAAATTCTTAAATAACAAATATATATATATATAGAGGGTCTGTGGGACCCTGGAGTTTGCAAGGGTCATGAGGGTACATACCTTTAAGGAGGTACTATTTTACTCAAAGGGTACAATTTAGAGGTTGAGTGTTTCAGCTTATACTCACAGCTTTTTAGTGCCCACCTGACAAACCCTTCCTCATACAGCACTACAGAGAGGAATGGAAGCTGGGAGGCAGAAGTGTCAAGACCTAGAGCCCCAATATTTGGGTTAATCCATTGCCAACTGGTTTAACACCTGAAGGTAAGCATATTCCTGGACTCTCCTGCTCCCATAACAATTTAATTAAGCTTAATTTGTTATTGAGGTGGGATTATTCCATTAAGCGTCTCCATTCATGCAGAAAACAAGCATCAGCCTAATTAAGAAATTACTTTATTTCCAAGCATTTATAACAGATTTTTAGCTTGATAGTTTTAGTGTATTGCACACGTTTGAGTTATACAGGGATAATATAACCAGAACTGCAACAATTCCATTGCAATATATAAATCAGTGTACACATGTAATCATGTATATTCTTACTGTGTTACATAAATATTTATACAGAGTTTTGAATGTAAGATGTCACAATGTAACAACAAAGTATTTTTCATCACTGACAGGATCTCAAAAACTGCCAGTCTTGTTGATCCCTTTGGGAAAATAATGAAAAGAAAAAAAAAGAAGCAACCAAGCAACAAGAACCCCAAAGGACTAAAAGTGAGGTAAACACCTCCCCATGGTATTTTTCGTTCTGCTGGAAGGTTTTGTAAAAATGCAGCTCCTATATGATGCATTGTATTTTCCATATCAAGCACAGGGGGATAGAACACAATGTTATGGATGACAGCCTGTAAACGTAAAGATATGCCTAAGCCAGTTTTCATATTCATTTTTATTCTCCTTGGGGCATTAAATATCCTCTAAAGTTTACTTTTTTCTTGTAATACATTTGCATGACTTAAAAAGTGGAACATAATATTTGTTCCAGATTTATTCATTTTCACCAGTAAAAATGAATACAATGGGATCTATTCATTAAACTCTGAATTGTATCTATTTATCCACCCTTTTGTATTAGCCACGACTTTCTTGTTGTATGATTGTCGGGGAGGGAACTGTGTTTGACATCCATCACTGAGTTCTAGCACTCTGCTCTCCTGTGCTGGGACTTCAGTGAAGACTTATCTCTCTGTAATTACAGTATTCATACCTGTGAAATCGCCGCTGATAGATCTGAGCCAGTAGTTCCCCATTAAGTGAGGTTACTACCTGGTCAGACACAGATTAATACATTTCACCATGTTGGGTAGTTTATAGCTAGAATTCTTGACATCTCTCTGGCATTGCCCCTGTATATCTCCCCAACCCCTAACCACCAAATCTGCTTTGCTGACCAGTCCCTATTGGTCATATTTGGTCATATATTTTTTTCCAAAAATCCCATATCTTGGAAAATGAAGATTGTGAATATCTAACATTGAAGGTTAGTTCATTCATTAAAAAGTTCTCTTCAATATTAGATAAAACGTCTTGCAAAGGGGGGGGGGGGCTCTGTCTGCAGCCATCTAACCACTAAAACCCTACTAGCTGCCAGAGTTTTCAGATTAAATAGTTTGAGCTTGTTTGGGTAACCCATCAATACAGCAAGTAAACAAGGATACCCAGGGTGGAAAGGCCTCTGAAGGACTGTCACTGTCCCTTTCCAGAACCCATACAACTTGGGACAGTCCCACCATTTGTGGAGGTATGTGCCTCTTTATAAAGGCCAGCATAAGTTGAATTTCTTCCTATTCTACATAGTTGAACTGGGTTGACATGCCAGAAACAAAATGTAGATGCAGCTTCCCAAATATCCTCCAACTCCCTTATTCCTTTAGTCTCCCCCACATCCTTCTCCAAACTTCTGTATTTGGAGGTATATGAAGAAATCTTTAGTAGCTAACTGGGTCCTTTGTTTTAGGTCTTCAAAGCTATAATTTCTTCTGACCACAAGTGTTGGTATCTTTGAATCTTCATTACTTCCTAGTTTCTAAAATGAACTGGATTATGGTGCGCATTGTAATCCCCATAGTATGTGTACAGAAGTTTTTCCCTCATCTCTTACTATGCAACTATAGTTAGGCTCTAAATTAAAGAGATGCTATAAGCACCAAAGCAACAAGTTACACTTATAAACAAGATGTGTTGGGCAAAATGCAGTCAGACAAAATGGTTGAAAAGACTATGACATAATCGGATTATCATTACAGAGAAGTTGGCTGCTAGAAAAATGTTTTTGTCATACTCATGCAGAAGTTATTTCAAATGGTCTATGAACAAACAAATCCTAAAAATGCAGCAGACTGTTAGCGTGGATGTTGCAGCGGCAGCAACAATAGTTCCATATTGTGAATCCCCAAATCTGACAAATGTTCCCACAACTGATTTGCTGTTCACTTTATTATTAGAGGCATCATCTGATGCTGCTGTGGCCCTTTGTTACTCTTGTGGGATGAGAACTGAAACAAGGTTTATCGAGCATTTGACAGGGTCAACTGGACGTTCCTCAAAAAAACCTTGGAAAATAATGGAATAAAAGATTCAATTCTAGATGCAATATGGGCTCTCTATAAAGACCCTGTAGCGGATTACGTTTGGCTAATATCCACCGTCCTTAATTTTGTCTGTTCATAACGTTTATTGTTGCAACAGTATGTTGAATTCCCTATGGTTTGTTACTTGTAAGACAAAAAGTAAGCAATGAACTGCTGAAGCATTTGTCTGGTTGTTCGGTAGGAACACAATGGCTACAAGGTTAATTATCCCCGTTCGACATACAAACAAACTACCAAACAGCCAGACCACCCGGAGAGAAGCGTGGCTCTAATTTACCTCCCCATCATTCTTCACACCAGCCTGATTGAGAATCATACGAACATACAGTGTATTCCCTGGGTGGGCTCTGTTCGACAGGCAAACACGTGACGGTGGCCATCCTGCCATACGAACGCACCAGATGTGTTTGATCGTCGAGAGTCTGGAACCCAAATCGGACACTCGACCATGTGAACACCGCAGAGACCTCCATACCTTCACCCGTGCATGGGAAAACACACGTACGGCCCGGCGTTCGGTAAAAAGATACCCACGAACAAGGGGATTCATACGAATACAGGCAGAGCCCATTATGTTGAATATTTTCGTGTCTTTCACCTCGTGAACAGAGACCGACCGCAAGGCCAAAATACATGGAACTGCTTTCGGCTATTGCCTTGTGTGCGGTCAGTAAAATGAACACTTCCATGAAATTCCCGAACCCCTGATCTAGGGCTATCAGGGGATGTATCATTTAGGGGTGTATGTCATGGTCTTGGGGTACATCCAGAAAATGGGGAAAAATGTGTGTTTAAACTATATTGTTAATTGGATTATCTCTCAGGCTGAAGGGGGGGGATGTGTGGGCTGTAACCAGTATGTGATTGGCTAATGTATAATTTTCTGTGGATGTCTCCCTTGCATGGGAGAGTTGCATAAAAGCAGGGTATGTGGCATTAAACATCAGTTCTGCTCCTGATACTGTGTGTCGTCCAATATTTGGGAAAGGGGAAGGGATATTCATGGATTGTTTTATTTACTACTGATGCTGTTCTTCCTGTGCTAACTACTTGATCCTGAGTAACTCTTGGAATACCAGCGGATAAAGTCTATGTGGAACTAGCGCTCCGCTACAGACCCATCTGCCTGAATTTTGGGTTTGGGAGTTAAATTACCTTGGTTTGAGATCTATAATGGTACAAGGCAGGGGTGCCCTTTGGCGCCCATGCTGTATAGAAAATCTATTTAACTGCTGGCACAAAATATTAGATAAAATAGTAATATAGATGGAATTGTCTTCAAAGAAAAAAACGTGTAAAATTTCCCTCTTCGTGGATGACATTTTATTAACATTAATAAATCCACAGTTATCCCTGAAATAATTACTATTTGAAATTCAGAAATACTCTTAAATTTCTCATTATAAACTACATATAGAGAAATGCCAAGCATTTATCTCAAACCAAAATGGTAAACATATTTGCAAATTGCAGGAATTCTTCACCTTTTTAATGGTTAAAAATGGTTCAATTAGCTATTTAGATGTTAACATATCATTTGATTTGAAGACAACTATAGAAAAAAAAGTATAAATTAATTCTAAATTCCTTTAAAAATAAATGAAATTAATAGAATAAAATATCCCTAACTTGGATACAAAGAATTAATGTCATCATATCTTACATTGTTCCTATGCTTACCTTTCTCTTCAGATCAATTCCTTTCTGGGTCAAAAATGAAACTCTATTAAACTTTTAATACATTTATATGGAAAAATCGAAATGTTATAATTGTGTTTAGCTTAATCTCAAGAACAGGAAAGAAGGGAGGAATAGGCATTCTAGATATTTTAATGCTTCATGGCTATTATGCACACCACACATAAGTACGGTAAATGGTTTTCATCTGATGAATCAAAATACCAGTGGAAATATATCAAGACAAATAGTGTGAAACTAGAAAATATAAGTTCACTGTTATCCCATTGTTAAAAATCTATTGAGCATGTGGAAGACAGTTAAACCATCTTATCTTTCGTATTACAATTTTTCTTTGGCTACTCCAATTTAATTGCTGAACTTTTAATAAAAATATAAATCTAACTAATTGGAAAAAAAATGGTCAATACACTATTAAACAAGTTATGTCAAATCTTATGGTAATTCCATTTGCCAACTTGAAATCTCAATTTAATATATTGATAAAAGAAATGTAAAACTATCTAAGAATAAAAACATTTCCTAGAAAAAGAAATGATGAGTAAAATAACAATAAGATTAATGATATGATTTCTGGAAACATGTTAAATAGAAGGGGTCCATGTATAATGCTAAATTATTAAAAGCACAACAGAAAAATATTCTGTTTTAAAACTAAACACAAAAGGTAAAGATATGGAACCGCACTCGATCCCTTAATTGATATGATTCTGGGTGCAACCGGACCGGTCTAAGTACCAGGAAACCAGTTTTATAATAGAGCAAAAGTAGGAGGGTCTAGGCACTACAGAAAAAAAAAAATAGGCAATTTATTGAACCCACAGCCAAAACAACGCTTCGACCAACCTGGTCTTTGTCAAGCTACCAAAATCACACAGAGTATAATTTATAAGAACATAAGTGATTAACAAATCAATTAATGGATAAAAGATAAATTAGAATCATACAATCAGGTGTCACTTACCCATATATGAAAGATGTCAGCTGTGTTGGAACAGGTGTATAAAAAAATTGATAATTGAAGGTGTTTGAGAAACCAGGACAATATCTGTGACTAACTGACTGCACCCCGACTGGGTACCTCCGTCAATCGCTGCTTCCTAGTACTGACGAGTACCATAAGCACTGTGCTGGAACACTATAACTACTGCAAACCCCACGAACCACCACAGCCTGGTTGGGATCTTGCCGTCTCCTACCCACCCTGGACCTATGACCAGGATCCAGCTTCCAGTGGGTAGACCTCTCTTAGTCCAGAGAGCTTAGCAGGATCAAGTTCTTACAAGAGCTTAGTGATTATACTCAGGGGAGTATAGTAATTATAGCAATCCCCCAGAGTGTAGTTCTCCAATCCCTCAAACATGAGCCAAAACTTCATGAAGGTGAAAGATGATCTGAGAGTTTAATGGTACAGGTTGGATTTTTATACAACATTTCAGGCCAAAGGAACACCCACTGGATCTCATGGGGCACAGGACACAAATCGTACAGACCAATAAAATCAATGTAACAATACCTGACACTCCCACATACAGCACATAATCCCTCCCCTCTGTCAGTGATAGAATTAAGGTAGATAATGCATTAACGTAATTATCCCCAAGCATAAAAAACACATATTTTACAAAGTCTCATTTGTCACAAAATTCACAGCCCTGATCTGGGTGAACGACATATCCAAAAATCTTCCAGTTCAGAGCAGGGGTTCAGGAAATTCCTAGAAGTCTCTTTTTGACCCACCATGCACATGGCCCCATGCCCAAAACAGTTCCAGAGAATTAGGGCTAACGGTCGGTCTCTCTGTCTGGAGTACAAAAGTACATACTTCACATGAACAGAGCCTTTTAAAGTGCAATGGGCAAGGTATATTGCAGGGCCCATAGTCCTGAGGCAATAGGCCCCTCCAAGAACCCTTGACGAGGTTCAGTTTGTCACAGGGCGATAATCACAGGGTAGGAGGCTGGCATACAGGCCCCTCCAAAAGTCAGTGACAATCTTACTTTTGTCACAATATCCATCAAGCTTAGTATTTCTGCATTGAACATGGATAATGTACATAATATGATTTTAGTTACTTTTGATGTAAATAGCTTATATATTTCCATTCCCCATCAGGGAGTTATTACCGCTATGAACATTTGGGTTTTGAGGGCCCACCACTATCTTTTTTAATACAACTCCTGACCATAGTTATGACAGAGAACTACTTTGCTTTTTAGAGATTAATTTTTCATCCAAACCAGGGATTTTGGTAGCTTGTGATTTTGGTAGCTTGACAAGGGACCAGGTTGATCAAACATTGCTTTGGTTGTGGGTTCAATAAATTGCCCATTTTTTTATTTGCCTGGACCCTTCTTTTGTTCTTAAAACTAAACACAGGGATAATGCTTTTATGTATATGCTCACAGTGCATATCATATATCTGCCCTTTACCAAATTAAAATTATAAAAAAGTGACTATACAAAAAGTAAAAACTAAAGAAAAAAAAGTTACCTGCGCTCCCAAATCCCTATGTATATTTAACCCCTTTGCGACCGCGGACGGTTCAGGACCGTCATCGGTATTTTACCCTTGAGGACCGCTGACAGTTCTGAACTGTCATAACGGAAAACGGGCTGCAGGAGCGATCAGAGATCGCTTCCGCCGAAATCCCGTTGTTCCTATCTGCCCGGCATCCCAGGCAGATAGTAACAGCCAATTACGGCGTGTGAGCGATCCGCGATCATTCACAATTGGCTGATGTCAAAGTGGGTGTTACAAGCACTCACTTTGACACTGATCTCTGCCCCTTTCTTAGCGTTTTGTGAGGTGAGCGAGACAGAGATCATGATAGTTTGTGGCAGCAGAAGTGTTCCAGAGACTTTTTAAAGTATCAGCCGTTAATAAAAATTCATTTTAACCCCTGCCCTGCCAAATCTGTTACATCAGTGCATTTGTACTGAAGAAACTAAAAAAGTAGGTTAGCGCTAATAATAAAATAGATAGGCAGCGACCTTACAGAGGGTAACCCTCTAACCCTCTATGTTAAAATGTACAATAAGAATAAAGAAAGGCTGCGCCAAAAAAAGAAGAATAACAATTACTAAAAATATTATAAATAAATAAAATAAAATAAAAAGTCCCAATAAATATCAGAGGTTAAATTGACTTAGTCACTGTTCCAGCTGGAGTGTCTTCTATGTTTCTAGTAGTTCAGATCGACTCGTGATATGTAAGACACAAGAAGAAAGGACCAATCGTGCAGAGTGTATAAGGTGAATGTTAAATAAATTAAGATATAAATATTACACTCACATCTGGATGAGCTATGGCCAGCTCAGGTATAACAGGCATACAGCGGAATTATCCCCGCTTATAGGATATGTAGATGCTCGTCCTCCAGAAGGTGATGATGTCCAACTCTCAGGAGAAGAGGAGAATAAAAACAGCAAATAGTGCTCTCTGGCTGTCCTAACTCTCTGGGGACAAGTGGGAAACTTGTTTGGGACCTACTGATCCCCTTGTTCAATAAAGGTTATCACCTTTATGTGGACAATTTTTATAGTAGTGTCCACTTGTTTAAAACTCTTTATGTTTTGCAGATACTGGCCTGTGGCACTGTGAAAAGAAATGCCAAGGATTTCCCCAGACCTTTTATAGAAGCCAAATTAAAAAAAAAGTGAATGTAAAGTTCTGCACAAAGCTAAAGTGCTTGCAATAAAATTTAAGGACAGGAAGGATGTAAATATACTAACCACCATCCATGATGAAAGCATGGCAGACGTCACTATCCGAGGCAGAGTACAGACCAAACCTGTTTGCATCAAGGCTTATAACAAGCACATGGGGGGTGTGGATTTGGCTGATCAGCTGATGCAGCCATATCTTATCTTAAGACAGATAAAAGGCTGGTATAAAAAAGTGGCTATCCATCTGATGCAAGTAGCAGCCCACAATTCAGCCCACAATTTTTTGAAAAAAATGAATCCAGGAAAAACCACCTTTCTCCAATTTCAGTTCAAGCTTATTTCCACAATCATTTATGGAGATGGTCAAGTTCCAACAACGGTGCCAGAGGAGTCCAGACATTTTATTTTTAAGATACCGCCAACTGCAAAAACACAAATCCACCGAAACATTGCCGGGTCAGTTATAAAAAAAGGAAAAGGACATACACCCCTTTGCACTGTCTTGATTGCCCTTCAAAACCTGGACTGTGTATTGGAACATGTTTTAAGCTCTACCACACAGAACATACCTTTTTGTAATACTTGTTCCTGAATATTTCTTTTTTTTTCTTTTGAAAACGGCAAATTTTAGATAGTCAGTTTCCTTCCCCCAAATCTCCAGTTAGATTCTTTTTGCAGGAGTTAGTTTAGAGAATGTTGCTAAAGGTGCATTTGATACCTGCACATTTGGTTAAAAAATTTTCTGGCAGTAACATAACTGGCTGGCCAAAACCAGATGATGTGTGCATAAAGAGCAGAATTCAAAAATTACCACCATGCACGTTCTCTGAAATTTGTTTATCACAATGGTTGGGGAAGGATGTGAAAACACCCCATATACAATACCCTGGAATGTCCACTTTATAAAAATATAAACTTTCATGATGTTAACATTAACTGGAGGATGCAAAAATATGCCAAACTGAAGATAGGCCAAGCATACCTATATATCAAGTTGCAAAACTGACATGTGCAAGTCTCCTTGCATGGGTGGTATCACTGATGTACTCAGGAGATGTTGCTGAACACATATTGGGGTGTTGTTTGGCAGTGACACATAACAGGATCTGTTAATTCATGCCTAAAGTACAATGTGTGGGAAAAAAACACATAACACAAAAAAAAAAATAACTACCTAAAAGCTTGACAAAGTCTGGTGGTAGAATTAGTGCATGGAAAGAGTTAAAATATCACCATTTGAAATACCCTAGGGTGTCTACTTTTCAAAAATATATGGTTTGATTGGGGCAAAATACATTGGCTGGCTTCAAAATGTCCCAAATAGTACATAGGGCAGGTTGACTACATGTCAAAATTCCAAGTTGGAAAACAGATATGCGCACCTGCCAAATGTGGCCTTTTAGTCCGCTAACAACCAGACAAGCCTATGCATAGGTGGTATCATTGTACTCGGAGATGTTGCTGAACACATATTAGTGTGTATTTTGGCAGCAGCACATAACAGGATCTGTGAATTTATACCTGAATTGCAATGTATGAGAAAAAAATAAAAAAAATAAACTACCTATGCGAAGTTTGGCAAAGACTGGTAGTAAAATGGCTGCATAGAAAGTGTCAAAATATCCTTAGATAAATACCCTGTGGTTGTCAAATTTAAAAACAAAATATGTACCTGTGGGGTGTTTTCCAGAGATTTATGACAGATAATAGTGTTACAGTGTCACTATTGATAAAATTAAAAAATGTATCTTTTGAAACCACAATTTCCTACTTGTACTTATAGCCCTATAACTTGCAAAACAAAAGCAAAACAGCATGTAAACACTGGGTGTTTTTAAACTCAGGACAAAATTATGAATCTATTTAGCAGTTTTTTCATTAGCTTTTGTAGACGAGTAAAAGATTTTTCAAGTAAAAGTCAAAAAACATGTATTTTTTTTCAATTTTTCATCATATGTTTTTTTATTTTTTTTATTAAATTATATGAGATTATACAAATAATGGTAGGTAGAGAAAGCCCTTTTTGTCCTGAAAAAAATATATACAATTTGTATGGGAACAGTAAATGAGAGAGAGGAAAATTACAGCTAAACACAAAGACCACAAAAGTGTTAAAAGAGCCCTGGTCCTTAACGTACAACGTACAACATGGCCAAAACAGTCCGGTCCTGAAGGGGTTAAACAAATTGAGGTTTTTAGTTACCTCCAATGGCCATGAGAGGGTATACCCACCTGCCACATCAAGGCAGACCTCTTAGGTGGGTCCTAACTCTAACCATTCACCTTGCTTCCTTGAGCTTCTGGCAAAGATATCTCTAATGAGACAGAGAGGGGTATTTCTTTTTTTTATACACCCCTATATTTTTATTAACCCTTAATAGGGAACACATGGGATGGGGCAGCAGTATTGTAACCTAGCAGTGTGATACAAAAGTGAATACAAATACAAAGAAACAAGTCCTGCGCTCAAACTCCTATTACTCCTGGGCGGCAGCAACGACATACAGTAAAAACCAAAGAAAAAAAAGCTACATGCTTAATAAGCATGTAGGGATGTATATAAAAAACACACCTTTTTGTCTCATTAGAGATATCTTTGCCAGAAGCTCAAGGAAGCAAGGTGAATAGTTAGAGTTAGGACCCACCTAAGAGGTCTGCCTTGATGTGGCAGGTGGGTATACCCTCTCATGGCCACTGGAGGCAACTAAAAACCTCCATTTGTTTAAATATACATAGGGATTTGGGAAAGAGCACAGGTAACCTTTTTTCTTTGGTTTTTACTGTATGTATTTGAGCTGATGTGTACTATGGTCGTTGCTGCAGCATAGGAGTAATGGGAGTTTGAGTGCAGGACTTGTTTTTTTTGTATAACTATACAAAAAAAATCCTCAAATTTATACTTTCCTGTGGTCACCTCATGAGGGGCATTAGAAGCTGGGGGCATAATGAGACAAGCAGGGCGCTCAACCCAAAAGGAATCTGGTCTGGACTCCAAACTTACATAGTAAAGATTAAAATGGGACTTGGAGGCATACCCAGAACATGTATTTTACAGGAATAGTGCTGCTGCAGTAACCAATTGTATATAGTATACAGATTAAGGAACAGCACACACATAAAATACAGCCTTGGGATTAACACTATCATCTCTCATGTAACCATTGTGCCAAAGACCTGCAGATGTGTTCCAGTTACCACTGCATATCTCTGCTCAATGCAGATATAAAGCTCCTAAGATCTTGGCATCCTACATGAAGGATGTACTGCACGCTCTTGTCCGCCCATTTTAGAGTGGCTTTGTTTCCAGTAGAGAGGCTAAGGACCACACAATCCAATTTTTCAAGTTAGTACATAAATCTTGACAAGTTTGAGATCCTTAATGTGTCCTGGACAAATGAGGAGGCCTCCTGTTTGTAGATGCAATTTCCATTTAGATGATACAGGGATCACCTCAAATATTTGGGAGTCAAGATCCTAAATTTGCTCCAATGTTAGCCAAGTTCCAGGAGTATATATGTTGCTATTATGAATGCTTTCCTATGAGACTGGCTGAATGCGCGTGCAGCTCCTGCCGCGCATGCGCATTCAGCCGAAGAGGAGACGGAGAGGAGGAGAGCTCCCTGCCCGGCCCTGGAGAAAGATGAGTGTTTAACCCCTTCCTCTCCCCAGAGCCTGGCGGGAGGGGATCCCTGAGGGTGGGGGCACCCTTAGGGCACTATAGTGCCAGGAAAACAAGTATGTTTTCCTGGCACTATAGTGGTCCTTTAAGGTGAAAAGGACTGGAAACATAATGTAAAGGCTTGATCAAAGTTGGAGCAAGATTGTAAGGTTTAACCAAGACTGGAACATGATTGCATGGGTTAACCAAAACTGGAACATGTGGGGATATTTATGGGATGATAATATTATACAGTTGAGAATTGCCCACTATTTCAATTCTCTTAGATCTTAGAGGTCGTCATCATGTAAGTGAAATGTATTCCATAGAAATAAAATCACAATTTGTTATAAAAATAGATATAATTTATTGTGACAAATAAAATAATAATATTAGGCAGCATGCATTATAACAATTAGTGAATGTTTAGTGTAACATAAGTATGTAATACAATGGCAATATTAAAACAATCCAACGGCTAACAGCATCAACTATCACTTAGTAAGATTAAGGAGGTATTTCACAGAAAGCTAAACTTCCAGCGAAAAGCCATAAAACCTTGGCTAACAGTTAGATCAACTGAGTAACCCTTGCAATGCTGGTTAGTCCTCTTAGGCATAGAATATCCTATTCTATTGCTATTTTTAATTAAAATAACATTCAGGCAGATCATTAATCAATTCCTGTACCATCCAAAAGAGTCAAATATACAGCTTCTATAAGCTGAATTTTAATTTGCCTAAAAAGATATCTTCTCTTATTTCAGAGCAAATCAACACACATGGATAAAAACAGCAGTATGTAACACGTGGTAAGATACCAGTACTATGTAATTATCTGACTCCACCTGCAGAATAGAGTGTTATAACTACATATTCTTTATTTAATTAAGATTCCTCAATTATGGGATCTGATCGTGATTTATCCATGCATGTTTTCTGCTATTAATATATTTTAATTAATTTAGATTAATTAAATAAAACCAGCATAATTTCCAGTTATGATGTAGATGCTCCCATCAGATGCTCTTAGGTAATCCCAGGAATTGAAGTATGGTTATGTGTGTGCAAAGAGATAGTGAAATTAAGTGTTCTGTGTCTCTCTCCTCAGTCTGTTTGTATGAGGGTCTGTCTGTCTCATGTGTCCTTCCGTGTGTCTCGTCCCGAATCTGAATTTCAATCTGAAAGCCAAAAGTAACCTCTCTCTTCCCTTTGTCCTAACTTTTTAAAAATAAAGATTATTTCTACGTCATCAGTTGGTAAAACCAATAGGACACTGAAGGTGTGGTCAACCTGCAGATCGCAATTTAGATTTTTGGTCCATATAGGGCACTCTCGCCTCAATAAACTTTCCTATCCAGGAAAGAGTTAACTTTTCCTGATGACGATTTTGACGTTATTTGGCTTATCTAAAATGACTGCCATAACTTAAATTTGCAGTCAGTTCAAAGCGTTTCTTTGGATTTTCTCCAGACAGCGCGTCGACAATTCCTGTTGTAATTTCTAAAATTGACAGTTCTAAACTCAATTTCACCCCTTACTTACAATGGGACCTTGTAAAATTTAGAAAGTAAAATTAATTACTGAGTCTTATCTGGTCATTGGTGTATGGCTTTCTGAGAAGCTGTGAGACATTTTCTATTCCACTAATATTTATTAAATAATATGGTATGTCTTCATGAATATTAAGTATGGTATTAACATAATACTGATTATATGTTTTTAATATAATAGTAAATAAGTGTATAATGGTTATATATATATATATATATATATATATATATATATATATATATATATATATACACACACACACACACAAGTGTATATAATGTATATACTTGTCTCTGGATTTAGTAATCCATTCCACATCCTTGCTGGGAGACTTTATTGTTTTGTTTACATAAAGCATTCCTAAACTCAACCTGGTTTGGCTGGTTACAGAAAGCAAGGAAATTTTGTGTCTGTCTTTGCTAACCTGAATCCAAAATGGAGTCCACTCTGTTCTGAGTGACTCTGGCAATATACACTTTTAATTTCTATCTTAGCACAAAATGTCTGCCGATATAAATATTCTGACAAACAGGATGGCAGGAGTTAGCAAGACTAGAAAAGGATTGTAAGGGTTAACCAGATTACACTCAGCCAAAGGTTACATCAGGAGATCCAGGAAGCAAAGCATATGATCAGAGTTCAGGCAGACAGGAGTTAATTCAGAAAATCCAACAGGTGAAGATAATCAAATAACTTCAGACAGGATCTGGCTCTGTGCTCTAGGGAAAAAAAAAAACAAAGCAACTGAGCATAGACCCTAATGTGGTCTGTGCTTAAATAGGGAACATGGAATGGGAGCCCTCCCATGAGGAGGGGTCTGAGGGCTTAAATAATTGGAAGGATTCACTGGGTGAATAAGTGTTCACACCCCCTATGTTGGTGGGATGTAATGTCTGTTTGTTAACTGAAAGCTAATGTTCCAGGAAAACCAGCATGGGTCTAGCCAGGAACAAATGATCTGGAAACTCAAAAACAGGAACTGAAGTGGCTTAGAGGTAGGAACACAGGCTTAGAACCATATAGCACCCAGGTTCAAATCCCCTGTTGGGCACTTCTGGGGTGACCTTGGCTGGCCGTCTGGATGTCCCGGTGAGAACTGTGATAGTTACATTGTAAACTCGAAAAATGTCTATATGACCAGAATGAGGTACACTTTCATGTTCCCCCGATAGGTCTTGTTCTTCCTGCATTGTGGTGGTACTGTCACCATTACTTAACTTGATCAAATGTGGGCATGCTCTTCTGCCTGGGTGCCTGAAGATTCCAATGCTGGACATTTTGACCCCACCTCTTTTTATAATGAAACATACCTTTTCCAAGCCAGTTTAGTGAATGTGGAGTCACTGATTGGCTGAAAGCATCAGCTGACCACTAACGGCCAATCAGTGGCAACCCTGCCCGGTGGCACTCTGCACGTCCTTGATGTAAATATTCAGAAGCTGGATGTTGTCATTAGGTATTATTAAGGTTTAAGTGATAAGCTTTATTTTTGTAGTATTTACAGTGTTAAGTTTCTTTTTCATATTTTGTAGTAGTATAAATTTTGTAAACATGGACAGGAGAATAGCAAGGGTTAATGAATTACCTGTATCTGCCTGGCCTTTTGGACACTCAAAACTGACCAGTCATCCGAAGGGTAAGCCAGGCCATTATCACTTGGCAACGCATGCAAATATTTGTATGTCTAAAAAGGTGCAGAATGGTACAGAGAAAAGCTAGCTCGGGTGTCCTGCTAAACAATGTGTATATGGTTAATGCTTTGGCTAACTGTCACATCCTTTGAGTAGAATTTTGTTTGGTGTACATGCAATATGAGAAGCAAGTCTTACACTGAAAATTGTGTCCACCATCTCTCATAGGGTGATGCAGTAGTGGGTTATTTTTAAACGATGAGGTTGAAAGAAGGAAGGCAGTTTAATTGATGCTTCCCCAGTTTATCTCATGAAACAAAATGTAGCATTTTAAGTATTTTGTATTTAAATAGGCAAAATTAATCAGGAAAAAATGTAAATACATGGCCACCAAAAGGATCCTTTAACTAAAGTTCTATAGAGCATCTGTTTACATGGTTACAACCCTGTGTAGCCAAAATGGCTTGCATATATGCAATAAGTAAATACGAGTTGAAAACACAACAATTCTAAGGGAAAAGCCCATTATATAAAGGGACCCTTTTGATTCTAAAACATGTGACATTGAATTAAGTATAATAAAATGATTAAAAGCATACAAGAAAACATGAGTAGAAAATGTTATATAGCATGTTTATATAATGGTATACCTTACATAAATATTTAATGATATGATGAATACTGTTGGTATAAATGTATTGTGTGTGTGTAAATGGGACTGTGTGTCATTATGTGGGTTTGATACCCATTGCTACAACAGAAGGTATGCAAATATATCTCACATTGAAATATGGAGTATTGCTGTTAGTGTTGTTTTTCTAAGGCATGTAACTAATCAGTGTGGTAGAAGCTACAGGATGTTTAAGTAAAGTTCAGTACTCACATGGTTAAATGGGTTAATGAGTCTGTGTATAAGATTAGCAGCCCCAACTCCCCACCCCCCCTCCCCCACTTCTTTTTACTCCCTGTGTCAAATGATAGAGAAAAATGCAGATGTCATCAAAAGATAGTAAAACAGCTAAAAAATATGAACTTGTTATTTTGTTTAAACAATTAAGGACTGAGCCAAATGTACACATTGCGTAAATCTCCTCTTTCATATTATGTGCACCCACACTTATTATATATCATTTTAATTCAGGGGAAAAAGGGCTTTCATTTAAAATAAACATAATTTAATATGAATAAAATATAAAACAAAAAGGAGAAAATAAGAATTTTTATTTTAATTTTTTAGTTCTACCTGACATTCTAACTGTGAATGTCATAATACTGTTTGCTTTTACTGCAATAAAATACACATATTTGTATTTAGCGATGTCTCACGTGTAAAACAGTATATGTACAGGTTTTATGGTGTTTTTTCACATTGAAAAAACACCATACGGTCTCAAAGGCAACGTAATCAATCTAGCAAATTTCAATGTAAAAAAAACTGAATCGCAAGCCTTATATTTTACTCTGTAACTTTTGAAAACACCATAAAACCTGTACATGAGGGGTACTATTATACTCAGGAGACTTCGCTGAACACAAATATTAGTGTTTCAAAACAGTAAAACGTATGACAACAATTATATCGTCTGTGTAAGAGCCATTTGTGTGTGAAAAATGCAAAACATGTCACTTTCACTAATGATTTCATCGTTGTAATACATTTTACTGTTTACTATTTTACTGAAACACTAATATTTGTGTTCAGTGAAGTCTTCCAAGTAAAACAGTACCCCGCATGTATAGGTTTTATGGTGTCTTAGAAAGTTACAGAGTTAAATATAGTGCTAGCAAATAAAATTCCCTGGACTTTTGGCCTGGGTTGTCAGGCAGGTCCCACAAATTGTAATTAATAAAATGACCTAATTATATAAAATTATTAAATAAATATATAAGTAGAATTATTATATGTGTATGTATATGTGTGTGTGTATATATGTATATGTATATGTATATCAGGTGTGCATAATTATTAGGCAACTTCCTTTCCTTTGGCAAAATGGGTCAAAAGAAGGACTTGACAGGCTCAGAAAAGTCAAAAATAGTGAGATATCTTGCAGAGGGATGCAGCACTCTTAAAATTGCAAAGCTTCTGAAGCATGATCATCGAACAATCAAGCGTTTCATTCAAAATAGTCAACAGGGTCGCAAGAAGCGTGTGGAAGAACCAAGGCGCAAAATAACTGCCCATGAACTGAGAAAAGTCAAGCGTGCAGCTGCCACGATGCCACTTGCCACCAGTTTGGCCATATTTCAGAGCTGCAACATCACTGGAGTGCCCAAAAGCACAAGGTGTGCAATACTCAGAGACATGGCCAAGGTAAGAAAGGCTGAAAGACGACCACCACTGAACAAGACACACAAGCTGAAACGTCAAGACTGGGCCAAGAAATATCTCAAGACTGATTTTTCTAAGGTTTTATGGACTGATGAAATGAGAGTGAGTCTTGATGGGCCAGATGGATGGGCCCGTGGCTGGATTGGTAAAGGGCAGAGAGCTCCAGTCCGACTCAGACGCCAGCAAGGTGGAGGTGGAGTACTGGTTTGGGCTGGTATCATCAAAGATGAGCTTGTGGGGCCTTTTCGGGTTGAGGATGGAGTCAAGCTCAACTCCCAGTCCTACTGCCAGTTCCTGGAAGACACCTTCTTCAAGCAGTGGTACAGGAAGAAGTCTGCATCCTTCAAGAAAACATGATTTTCATGCAGGACAATGCTCCATCACACGCGTCCAAGTACTCCACAGCGTGGCTGGCAAGAAAGGGTATAAAAGAAGAAAATCTATGACATGGCCTCCTTGTTCACCTGATCTGAACCCCATTGAGAACCTGTGGTCCATCATCAAATGTGAGATTTACAAGGAGGGAAAACAGTACACCTCTCTGAACAGTGTCTGGGAGGCTGTGGTTGCTGCTGCACGCAATGTTGATGGTGAACAGATCAAAACACTGACAGAATCCATGGATGGCAGGCTTTTGAGTGTCCTTGCAAAGAAAGGTGGCTATATTGGTCACTGATTTGTTTTTGTTTTGTTTTGAATGTCAGAAATGTATATTTGTGAATGTTGAGATGTTATATTGGTTTCACTGGTAATAATAAATAATTGAAATGGGTATATATTTGTTTTTTGTTAAGTTGCCTAATAATTATGCACAGTAATAGTCACCTGCACACACAGATATCCCCCCAACATAGCTATAACTAAAAACAAACTAAAAACTACTTCCAAAAATATTCAGCTTTGATATTAATGAGTTTTTGGGTTCATTGAGAACATGGTTGTTGTTCAATAATAAAATTAATCCTCAAAAATACAACTTGCCTAATAATTCTGCACTCCCTGTATATATATATATATATATAAATTTGAAAATACAGTTAGAATGAAATTACACAAATATATATTTTTTATTTTTTAAATTACATTTTTTAACGTATTTACATATTTATTTTTATATATATATATATATATATATATATTCAATATCATTCTACGTGTACTTTGATATTAATATATATAATATATTCATATTAAAATACACTTAGACAGTGAATGTGTGTGTGTGTATATATATATATATATATATATATATATATATATATATATATATATATATATATATATGTGTGTATATATATAATTTAATTTTACACTATTTTAAACTGGCACTCCCCCTGCTGGCATTGCTATGAACAGCTATGCAGTCCATGTGATCGCGAGGTCCTCGCGATCACATGGCCCTGGGGGGGCAAAACCAACGGAGGGGGACTCCCTGGGCTGCCAGGGTAAGTAAATAGGACGGCGGGGATGTGCTATGCTGCCCCCCGACGTTTAGAGCCGGGTCCCCATGGACGGCATAGCACACCCGCCGTCCTTAAGGGGTTAAAACTAAGGACATTTGTTAAAGATCCTGTTGATGTTTTATTTGTGCTATTAAAATCCAGAATAAATTAATTCATTCAGAATAATTAGAAAAGGTAAGCTACACTTGGATGCTTTTTTGGATTAGTTGGTGATGGCATGCTCTGACTTCTCTGTTTTAAAAGTGTTAAATTAATCTGCATTGTTTTTTAACAAACAGAAATTCATATTTGCAGATTTCCATTGTATGGAATATATTACGGTGTATGTTTATTAGTTCTAACAAGTAAAATGTGTTTTACTTTAACAAAAAAAAACAAAAACAATCTAAACTACAGAGTTTAACAGAGTGTCAGACTTCCTATTTTTTAAGTGTTTTGTTAAATTGCAGAGTTTGTGGTCAGTCGGTATAATTCATTGATATTTGATGTCTTGTAATAATTTCTGGCTGATAAAATTGTTCCTTTTGCTGAGTGCTGTTGTCTATTAAGCATTGGTTGCCTTGGTAGAAGTGCACTGATTGATTAAAATTAAAAAAAAATAAAACATGCGTGATTTTAAGAGGATCTTTATAAACTGTATATATATGTGTGTGTGTGTGTATATATATATGTATATGTGTGTATATATATATATATATATATATATATATATATATATATATATATATATATATATATATATAAAACTACTGATAGTCTTGTACACTAGATAGATAATTTGGTATAAAATGTAATTGGATGTGTTAGTTTGAGACTACATCTGTAATCAATTACCTTCATGCCTGGTCTAACATGTTATTAAACCTAAGCAAGACAACTAACTATGCTGCTGCAAGTAAATCTGACTTATTGTAATGTTTTATTTTTCCTTTGTGGGACACAGGATGTGAGATTTCTTTAGTCATTCTATTAGGATTGTGACTTGGAGTAAGTCTCTCTATGGTGATATCTAGTATAGCTTTAAATGATTCTTTTAAATCTAAAATTTTATTGATAATGTGACCATCTAGCTGGCCCCCAGGAGAAGAGGCTGGCAAACTGGCGTACATACCTGGGTCGTGAGCGGCCGGGCCCCTTGTGGGCCTGGCCCAGTCACAGCTGCGACCTCGGTATGTATGCCAGTGTACATCTGTAAGAAAGAACTCTAAGGGGAAGAGATGTTACATTTTGTAATAGACATATTGCATGCAGTACAAACCAAGCTGCAATAAGTCCATTATCCACTATGTAGAGGTCTAAATTGGGTTTTCACTGGACTTTTAGTCTAGGTAATTGGTTAAATAACAGAAAAAACCATTTCATCGTAGAATTTTTTTTTTGTGGTATTGAGGCTGCTGTTTGTGTGTTGTAGTGACCGTCCTGGAATGTTTGTGCCGCCTGATCCTCTGGAGCTGATTATCACCAATCTCTTCTGGCTAACTCTAAATAAAGTTGAAATTGCGCTTGTTTGGCCACACCCCATGCCGGCCAAAGATGCTGAGATATTTATGAGGATATAAACTGTGCAGCCAAATACTTGGAGAATCCTGAAAGTTTTGTATAATGCCGTGAACTCTCAGAATAACCTTCTCGGAATCTGGAAGTAATGTACGGAGCCTTGTGGTGAAAGTCCAGCAACAAAAGTGCTGATAACATGTGGAACCTGTTATTGAATCGCTGCCAGTCATCTTGCTACTGTCATCAATTTTATGGAGTACAGACTGTGTTTTCTTCTATTTAGAAGACTATTTTTTTAAAGCAAAATTTTTTTTAAATATTTTTTAGCAACATTTTTTGGTTCCCTTTTTGTAGACTTAGCAGGACAGAGAGGAAGTGTTAGCAGATCCAGGGACAGGTGTAGGATTGAGTAAAGTATTTGTGATTTTTTTTTTTTAATTCTTTATTTTTTGCTCCGATAGAGAAGCAATGATGCAATAATATAGTTTTAGATGAGGCTGTGGCAACATAATGACAGGTTACAGAAAGCAATTTTAAGCCGTTAGTACAGTCATTAGGTGTACAGTGTGCGACCTAGTTGCATTGTCATCAGGATTTTTTTTATGTTTTCAAACAAATACAACTATATACAATGGCAGTATGTTTGAGGAGTAGGTTGTGTTGGATGATTGCCGCGATAAGACTCGCAATTAGCGAAACAGTAGTTTCAAGTTCACTGAAGACCGTAATGAGACGGGTACTGCTCCTAGTACAGGCAGCAACCTTTTGAAAGGTTTGTGCCAATTAATACCTGTCCTCTTAAGCGGTTTGTGTTTCTTATCTGTGCTCTAGCTTTCCTCTCCTCCTGCCGGGTTGCAAGGCTAGTGTGCTTGTGTAGTGAATAGAGTGGATAGAAAAGGAAAGATGTAAAGTGTAATATAAGGAAACGAAAGAAATCTTGCAACATTAAAATGGGGTGAGCTCTCAGTGGCCAAGGACAGGTGTTTATCAGTCGTGGTATGCGGCGCCCTGTGTCTTGGTGTTAACCAGGTACCCTTTCATTGGTGGTGTCTCTGCCACCCGTCGGGGTTCTGATATGTCTATGGCAGTGGAGTGAGGCCCAGCTATCTCCGTCAATGAGTACTTTGTGGATGCCGCTCCACGCCCCGGCCCCAGGTTCTATGTGTCGTATTGATCCCACACCTTGTGGACAGTGGTCAGCGTGTTCCTCACTTGAGCGGCACGTTTATCCATTAAGTAGTTATCTCGCAATTTTGCCCTAACCAGGGAAGTCTGTGGGAGATCCGGGCAAGACCATTTTTGAGCTAAGGCCCTGTGGGCCACCAGATAAATCATGTTGAGGAGTTTTTGTTCGTGTTTGGAGAAACCCTATGTAGGTCTCGACAGTAGGCATGCCCAAGGGTCTAGGGCCAATCGTTTTTGTAGAATTTGTGAGCTTAATTCAACTATTTCATGCCAGTACTCCGAGACCCTCGGGCACTTCCACCACATGTGAATATATGTGCCTCTCCCCCCGCATTCGTCAGCAGCAGTCGTCAGTAAGGCTTATTTTCATGTTTTTTGTTTCACTGGGGTTGTGTACCATCTGAATAGTGTTTTGTATGATTGCTCCTGGAGCGTTACGCATATTGTGGTTTTGGCACACGCTTCCCAAATGTCCTGCCACTCTGCTCCCTCTAGCACCTCCCCCAGGTCGGCCTCCCACCAGTCCGTGTATCGCAGCACTCCCTCCCGGTCTGGGACTGTGTTAAGGTGGTTGTACAGTAGGGTAATAAGCTTGGATTGTGTGATTTCAGTATAGCACAGTTTTTCAAAGAAGGTCATTGGTGTTAGGGCTGCTGTCTTTACTTCGGGTCTCTGTGCAAAGTCTTGGATAGCCTCATAGACAAACAATCTCACTGATATACATAAGACATAAAAACACAAGCTCACTAGCAGGCACACACATGCAAGCAAGCTCACTCACTAGCAGGTGAACACACACACAGCTTAATGTAGTGGTTCTGGTGTCTATAGCCTGTCCCTGCAGGCTTTTCAATGTAAACACTGACTTTTCAGAGAAATGGCAGTGTTTACATTGCTTCCTAGTGACACCTCTAGTGACAGTCACTCAGATTGCCACTAGAGGCGCCTACTCCAAGCTCTGTAGGCGCTGAATGTTCCCCACAGAGATACATTGATTCAATGCATCTCTATGAGGAGATGCTGATTGGTGTAGCGTTTTGCAGCCAATCCTATGGCAGAGCATTGGATTGGCTGAGATCTCAGCCATAGAGGCAGGGCCAGTCGAGGGGGACCAGCACGGTGTGGGGGAAAAAATAAAAAGGTGAGTAAAAACACTATTTTTAAACATACAGACACACACCACGACAGATACAGACATTCACATATACCATGGCAGACACACACACACCATGACACAGACAGAAACACACATATCGACACACACACCATGACACAGACATATACACACACACACACAACATGACAGACAGACAGACTTACACTGACAGAATGACACATTACCTGTGGGCGACCGGCCAGGGTGTCGTGCAGGGAAGACAGCTGGGTGTGCTGGCGTCCACAGGGGCAGCGTGCAGTTTAATGAGACCCGGGCCAGAATATGACTGTGGCAAACCTAGCCACTTGGACATTATTTTGTACTGTCTCTTTAAGGGTTGCCGGTATGGGGTTCCTATTGTATGTTATAGCGTGTAATGTAATGCACTGTTAATAATGTATTACCCTTTAGGGACATGGTTTGGGCATGATGGATTTGTGTTGTGCTGCTGCTGGCCCTTTTAAGAACCATCTGGGGACATACTGTGGAGTTACTGGGTGGCCACCATTTCCTGTATCAGAAGCACATGGTGAGAACAATGGATGGCGGCCATTTTAACTCACAGACACTGTGAGGACTTTTCAACACGGTGCCATCTCGCCAGTATTTGTTGCACAGAGACATTGTGCGGTGGTTTTGGACTATACAGCAGGGGACACATTATACAGTGATTGTTTTTATTTAGCCTGTATATGTTCTGCAGAATCTGCATTAAACTGTATTTTCCAAAGTACTGAACGGATCTGGGTGAATTTTGGATATGTGGTTCACCCAGATCCCCCAGTTCCAATGATATACTTTTTATGGGGTTATTGCATGTTTTGGGGTCCCTGTGATGTGTTTTATGAAACTGTATTTCTCTGGCTGTGATAATTAGATTACCCATTGTGTTCAGTAATCATATCACAGCCAGAGGGGAGGATTTTGTGTGGGAGTGTCTGGGTGTATTGTATGGATTGATTGGCTGTTTTGTAACGCCCTGTGGGCTGTACTATGTTTGTGGATTGGGAATAAAAGAGACTGTATGTGACAGTACAGAGAGTTCCTGTTTTAACCCTCAAAGTGAAGTGTCGTCTCATTATTGGGGGAAGGATTTATTGTATGCTGTTCCAGTTTGACTGCTAGGAGAGTAAACCTATTCGTATGGTTCCTATTCAACTGTCTACAGCATTCATATGCTTGGGAGAATTTATTTGTTTCTCTGGTTCGGTGATTGTGGTGTCTGCTGCAGTGCTTGGAGTCCTCAGGAAGCGCTAGGAGCATCTTTCAACGGAGGTACCCAGTCGGGGTGCCAGGCGATCCGTTACAATGACTTCATATTCCGGCCCCAGTCTCATTAAGTAGCCGAGAGGGCGGGGGAGCAGAGGCAGCACAGCTCCCCCTGCAGCCGCCAGCATAGCTCCCCCTGTGGCCGCCTGCACACCAAGCTGTCTGCACGGCCCCAGGTGCCGATGGCCCACCAGGAAATTTCCCGTTATCCC